>CAWUFW010011056.1:0-645209 GCA_963921515.1 Calotriton arnoldi
TGTCTGCTCTCCCTTCTGTGGGCGGCAGGCTGCCTTTCCGCTCTGCGTTGGGCCTTGTGTGTGAATGTTATTCTTGGGCCACCTGTTGTCGGTCCCCGGGCTCTTTGGTGTTCCGTTTTATATGTCTTGTTCATATGTGCAGGGTGGTATGGGTGTTTCAGTGTGGTACTGGCGTTCCTCTTCCCGAAGGGAGCCCTGCTTCTCCTAGTTGGTGTTGCCGCCGCTGTGTGCTACGCCATGTTTGTTACACTGGGGTGTGTCCTGCTGTTGCGTGACTTCACTGACATGTGTGCGTCGGTTGTGTGGCGTTGGGTGTTGTCCGTGAATTGGGCGTTGGGGACATGTCTGTGGCAGGCCTGTCACGTGTCATGTGCGTTCGGGGTGGGGCTGATGTGTGTGCTGCTTGGTTGTGTCCCTGTGTCTGTGTGCGACGCATGCATGGCGCTGCGGTTGGCCTCTGCGTTGTGCGCATGTGTGGCGGCGTCATCGCCGCTTTGGGGCCGTGACGGGGTGGTTGGTTCCTAGTCCCAGGTGGTGTGTACACATGTGTTACGCGATGTTACGATTTGGCCTGTGTGTCATATGTGGATGCAATGGTGGATGTGTAGTGTACACGCGCTGGTGGGGGGTTGTCCGCTTTTTCCGCCCTTGCACTGTGTGCGCTGTTTGCGTGCACTTGTTGTGTGTGTGCCTACCTGCGTCTCCGCGGTACGTTGCGTCCTTGGTGGTGCATCAGCAGGAGCATGGGGAGGGCCTGCAGTGCTGGATTCATGCTCGGGGAGCCGCTTCTTCGTTGTCCGTGCTCGGCGTCCATGTTACCGCTTCGGTTTGTCGTACGGTATCTCTTGGCCGTGGGAGCCGTTTGTTTGCGGCATCGTAATTTATACGCCGGGCGGGACGTGTTTCGTCGGACGGTGTGTGTCAGTTGGGCTGCGCCGCTACGTGTACGGGCGCACTTTGATGGCGGACGGTGTTGCTGGCTTGCCGGCGGTGTTTGGTCTACTTTTCGCATCGTAATTGGGCGGGCGTGTGGACTGCTGCGTGCCGGCGGTAACTGGTGGTTTTTGCATCCGCCAGCACGGCGGTTGTGCTTCCGCCCGCCATCGTAATGAGCCCCTTAATATTTTAATTTACATAAGTGAATATTGCTGCTTTATTTTTTAATATTGTTACATTTATTTTGGTAGAATTTAATTAAGCTCAGATATTAGATGCTTATTAAAGTGGGATGTGTTCACAAATGTAGTTTACATTGCAGTTGGAATAGAAAATGTAACCCCTTTAATGTCCAACACTTTTCCCAATGTACCTAAGATTGGAGGGGGATTGGCAAATATAACCCATTTACCATTTAACACTTTGCCCATTGTAATTTAGATTGGAGTGGGAATAGTAAATCTAACTCCTTTAATATCTAACACCTTCCACAATGTAGTTTAAATTGAATGAGAATAGGACATATATCCCCTATTATGCCTCACACCATCCTCAATGTAGTTTAGGTTGGATTGGAAATAGTCAATCTAACCTCTTCAATACCCAATTCCTTCTCCAATGTAGGGCTCATTGGTGTGAGAATAGGAAATCTAACCCCTTTAACGTCCAACACCTTGCCCAATGTAGGTTAGACTGGCGTGCGAATTATAAATCTAACCCCTTTAATGTTCAACATCATCCGCAATGTAGGCTAGATTAGAGTTGGGATAGTAAATCTAACCATTTTAATGTTGCACACTTTCTCCAATGTGGCTTAGATTGAAATAGGAATAGTAAATATATCCTCTTCAATATCCAACACCTTCTCAAATATTGGGGTGAGAAATTTAATCTAACCTCTTTAACATCCAACACCTTCTCATATGTAGGCTACATTGGAGTAAGACAAGTAAATCAAACCCTTTAAATCAACATCTTACTCAATGTAGATTAGATTGGAGTTTGAATATTTAATGTGCAGCGCTTTCCCACAGTATTGCTTAGAGTGGATTGGGAATAGTAAATATAACCCCTTTAATGTGCAACACTTTCATCAGTTTAGTTTAGGTCAGAGTTTGAATGGATATAGATAGATATAACTCCTTTATTGTACAATGACTTCCCCATTGTAGCTTACATTGGAGTGAAACTATTAAATATAACCCCTTTACTGTTCAATGCCTTCTCTAATGTAGCTTAGTTTGGAGTTAGAATAGTAAATCTAAACCCTTTAATGTCCAATGATTTCCCCAATGTAGCTGAGATTGGAGTGGGAATAAAAATCTAACAATTTTATTCCCCAATATCTTGCTGAATGTAGCTTAGATTGGAGTGGGAATAGTAGATCTAGGGCCAGATGTACGACCAAGGAATTTGCGACTCGCAAATTGCGTTGCAATAGCGACTCGCAATTTGCGAGTCGCAAATTGGTATGTACAACAGTGTCTTCGACACTGATTGCGATTCCCAATGGGCTCACAAATTGCATGCCTCATGCATATTAATGAGGCACTCGCAATTCAATTTGCGACCCCATTGGGAATGGCTGGCCCTCCCAGGTATGGTGGCTTGCTGGGCTCAGCAGACCTCCATGTCTAGGACTGCTTTTAAATAAAGCAGTTTTTTTTAATGCAGCCAAACGGGATGCATTTAAAAAAAGAAAAATGAAACGTTTTTGTTTCATTTTTTAAGGGCAGGTAGTGGTCCCTGGGACCATTGCCTGCCCCTAAAAAATATTTTCCCCTGCATTTGCAACGGGAAGGGGTCCCCTGGGGACCCCTTCCTATTTGTGACTGCATTACCACCCTCTTGAAGAGGGCGGTAAATTGTGAGTGTTTTGCGACCGCAATTGCGGTTGCAAAACATACTTACATAGGGTTGTGAGTCGCAATTAGGAAGGGACACCCTTGGAATGCCCCTTCCTAATTGCAAGTCGAAATTCCTATTTAGCGAGTTGCAAATAAATTGCGACTCACTAAATAGGGTTTGTACATGGCCCTAACAGTTTTTGCATGCGCAAACGGGTCACTAACCCGTTTGCGCATGCAAAAATTGGTCGTACATCTGGCCCTACATTTCTTCAATGTCCAACACCTTCTCAAATGTAGGTCATATTGGAGTGAGAATAGTAAATCTAACCTCTTTAACGTCAAACACCTTCTCATATGTAGGCTACATTGGAGTGAGACAAGTAAATCTAAACCTTTTAATTCAACATCTTACTCAATGTAGATTACATTGGAGTTTGTATATTAAATACAACCCCTTTAATGTGCAGTGCTTTCCCACAGTATTGCTTAGACTAGATTGGGACTAGTAAATATAACCCCTTTAATGTGCAACACCTTCCTTAATTTAGTTTGGGTCGGAGTTTGAATAGATATAGATATAACTCCTCTATTGTACAATGTCTTCCCCATAGTAGCCTACATTGGAGTGCAACTAGTAAATATAACCCTTTCAGCGAAGAGGTGTGGCGCAGCGGCCAGGGCGACTGACTCCGGAACCCGGGAGCTCACGGTTCGATCGCCGGCGGCAGATCAGCCCAGCACCATGTGACTCTGGGCAATAGCTCGCTTAATCTTCCCGACGGCCCCAGCGCCTTGACGCCTTCGGGTAAGTGTTCGCGCTTTACAACTACTGGACATTTAGGGGTCGATTCCGATTCGGGCCGGAAAACGTACCGACCGACTCGGTTCGGGAATTTATTCCGACCGACATGTACCGGTGCTGACCGATCCGCCTAGTACGATGAAATGCATGCGAATTACGACCGAGTCATACGGAACACAAGCCGAACGACCGAACCGCACGGAAAACAGCTATCCGGCCGGAAAACCACGCGAATCGAACCGACCGACACGCACCAGGAATGAACCCGAACGAAACGTACCCGCGAACTCCGACCCGTGCAGTACGATGCAATGCGTGGAAAACCCGACCGAGTCGCACGGAGCTCAAGCCGTACGACCGACACGCATACAAAACAGCGAGCCGAAGCAACCCAATACTCCGTGACCGACGCGTACGCCGCACATGAAACACAGCACAAACACAGCGTGAACGACTCGGAGAAGCTCGCACGAGACAACTGCAGCGTCCGACTCGGTCAGAAGAACGTCTCCTACATGCACAAAAAGTACAAAGGAAAAAATACAAAAAAAAGGGCCAAACAAGCAATTACAAAGCCAATAAATACTGGGGGGGGAAACAGGGAACAAAGACACACCCACAACTCCACCCATATAAAGGCCACAAATCCCTACCATGATCCTTTGCAAATTCAAATGACCTGCCAGCACAGAACACCAACAGACAGCAACCACAGACACACTCACAGCTCATCCATCACACAAGCCACACACCATCAGCACCCCAACAAATAGCACCCTCACATACACCCAGCAAAATCTACACTCACACACCCTCACTTGCACACCCACACACACATCAATCACCACCACCACCCATCACCATGCCCCCAAAGAAGAATCCAAAGTTCCTAGACAGTGAATTGGAAGTCCTGGTAGATGAGATCCTCAGGGTAGAGCCACAGCTGTTTGGTACATTGGTCCAACAGACACCCATGTCGCAGAAAACCAAGATGTGGGAGAGGATCGTCGACAGGGTGAACGCACAATCACCATGTCTGCGCACAAAGGAAGACATCCAGAACAGGTCGTATGATGTGCGCAGGAGGGTCAAGGACCTACTAAAGAAGGATTATGCCTTGAGCCAACACACCGGCAGTGGCCCTCCTGCCAAACCAGTATACCTCAGGCCCTGGGAGGAGAAGGTGCGGGCCATCCTACCACCAGTGAGCGTATACGGACTATCAAACATCCCAGAGCCTGGTGAGTACACAACCAATATACCCAATATCGTGTGACAATACACACACATCACTGTCAAGGGGATAGTCAAACCATGCACCCTTAGCAAATTCACAGAAACCAAAACATAATCATCCCAAGATGTGTATGTCAGTCAGATAAACACAATACATGCCATTTCATAGTGATATGTAACTGTGTCATGACATGTACAAACCCAACAACAAATAGAGCTAGGCAGTGGCACAAATCTAACCAACAAACACAGTCAGATATGTAGCCACCACTAGACCACCACCTCACAGGGAAGCTCACTGAAAGGAAGGAATTCTGTGTATGCTGGTCAAGTCAGTGTAGCCAATAGCATGATGGGAGTTGTAGTCACAGATATTGCTCACCCTCACAATTCGACCTTCAACACCACTCTGAACCATGCTCACATCACAGGGAGTGGAAAACAACTGACAAGATGGCTGACACTGGGTACTGCTGTGGGGAGAACAAGGCTCTGCTGTGAACTGTGCACCAACAAACAACAGGACCACACTGTCAGCCATCTTGCCATTGCTGTCACACTCACACACAGTGAAGTCCACTCAAAAGGAAGGAAGTATGGGCATGCTGGGAAGGGGGTTGTAGGCAATAGCATGATGGGAGTGGTAGTCACAGATATTGCTCACCCTCACAATTGGCCCATCAACACCACTCTGAACCATGCTCACATCACAGGGAGTGGAAAACAACTGACAAGATGGCTGACACTGGGTACTGCTGTGGGGAGCACAAGGCCCTGCTGGGAACTGTGCACCACCCAACAGCAGGACACCACTGACTGACATCCTGAAAGCAAACTTGCACTCCCTGCAATGGAAGCACGTTCCATGGTGGGATATCTGGCTGGGTGGGAAGGAGGACTGACAGCTCTGACCATAGTTACCAGCAGCTTTTCTCACACACACCCTTAACACAAACTCCACACAACTCACCTGGGAGAATGCATTGCCTCACACTCTAATTAAATATCCCACAAAGAACCACAACCCTGGGTTATGCTGTGTGAAGCACAGGGACACACATGGGACTTGTAGCCAAACTAACGCAAGGACAACACTGTCAGCCATCCTGGCAGCACAGGCACACTACCCCACAGGGAAGCAGAGTCAAAAGGAAGGAAGTATGGGCAAGCTGGGAAGGGGGGTGTAGGCAATAGCATGATGGGAGTGGTAGTCACAGCTCAACATCCCCCACCCACATGGCCCAGCAAGCTCACACTGAAGCATGCACACCTCACAGGGAGTGAAAAGCCACTTCAAAGATGTCTGACAATGCTGCTCTGTTGTGGGGAGCACAAGGCCCTGCTAAGAACTGGCCCCAACAAACAACAGGACACCACTGTCAGCCATCTTGCCATTGCTGTCACACTCACACACAGTGAAGTCCACTCAAAAGGAAGGAAGTATGGGCATGCTGGGAAGGGGGTTGTAGGCAATAGCATGATGGGAGTGGTAGTCACAGCTCAACATCCCCCACCTGCATGGCCCAGCAAGCTCACACTGAAGCATGCACACCTCACAGGGAGTCAAAAGCCACTTCAAAGATGTCTGACAATGCTGCTCTGTTGTGGGGAGCACAAGGCCCTGCTGGGAACTGGGCCCCAACAAACAACAGGACACCACTGTCAGCCATCTTGCCATTGCTGTCACACTCACACACAGTGAAGTCCACTCAGAAGGAAGTATGGGCATGCTGGGAAGGGGGGTGTAGGCAATAGCATGATGGGAGTGGTAGTCACAGCTCAAGATCCCCCACCCGCATGGACCAGCAAGCTCACACTGAAGCATGCACACCTCACAGGGAGTGAAAAGACACTTCAAAGATGTCTGACAATGGTGCTCTGTTGTGGGGAGCACAAGGCCCTGCTGGGAACTGGGCCCCAACAAACAACAGGACACCACTGTCAGCCATCTTGCCATTAATGTCACACTCACACACAGTGAAGTCCACTCAAAAGGAAGGAAGTATGGGCATGCTGGGAAGGGGGGTGTAGGCAATAGCATGATGGGAGTGGTAGTCACAGATATTGCTCACCCTCACAATTGGCCCATCAACACCACTCTGAACCATGCTCACATCACAGGGAGTGGAAAAGAACTGACAAGATGGCTGACACTGGCTACTGCTGCGGGGAGCACAAGGCCATGCTGGGAACTGTGCACCAACCAACAGCAGGACACCACTGACTGACATCCTGAAAGCCAACTTGCACTCCCTGCAATAGAAGCACGTTCCATGGTGAGATATCTGGCTGGGTGGGAAGGAGGACTGACACCTCAGACCATATTTACAAGCAGCTTTTCACACACACCCCCTTAACACAAACTAAACACAACTCACCTGGGAGAATGCAATGCCTCACACTCTAATTAAATATCCCACAAAGAACCACAACCCTGGGTTATGCTGTGTGAAGCACAGGGACACACATGGGACTTGTAGCCAAACAAACGCCAGGACAACACTGTCAGCCATCCATTCAGCACAGGCACACTACCCCACAGGGAAGCAGAGTCAAAAGGAAGGAAGTATGGGCATGCTGGGAAGGGGGGTGTAGGCAATAGCATGATGGCAGTGGTAGTCACAGCTCAACATCCCCCACCCACATGGCCCAGCAAGCTCACACTGAAGCATGCACACCTACCAGGGAGTGAAAAGCCACTTCAAAGATGTATGACAATGGTGCTCTGTTGTGGGGAGCACAAGGCCATGCTGGGAACTGTGCACCAACAAACAGCAGGACACCACTGACTGACATCCTGAGAGTCAACTTGAACTCACTGCAAGGGTGGCATGCTTCATGGTGGTATAACTGGGCTGGGGGGAGAAGGAGGGCCGGATGTCCACCAAATACAACCAATGCTGTCCATGTACACACCTCAACATTCACATTGAAATGCTTCAAGTTTGCAGGACAATGTGCCACACCAATATCAACCCCTGACTGTGACAACTTAGGACAATGCAATGTACAGGCCCGCATCCAGAGGTACAGTCACAACTGTCAGGTGTGTGAACCATTGATGCCTGCAGAAACATAACATACATTGTGTGTGTCTCCCAAAACAGGTGATGATGGGGACACAGCAGCAGACAATGAGGAGTCCCTGTCCCAGGCTCCGGGGGACACTGAGCTCACTGGCGTGGAACAGCCTCTGCCCTCCTCGGATGGCGAAGACCTACCTGGCACCTCCGGTGTGAGTCATCATGCAGCACCAGCAGGACCACCATCTGCACCCCCTGCACCCACCCCTCCAACAACTGCCAACACACAGACCACCCCCGCCGACACGGAGAGACCAAGGACCAACAATAACAACAGCACCGTGACCCCGGCCCAACGTGGAGCAACGGACAACAACCCCAGTGACAACCCCCAAGGGGGCCTATGGTCACCTGTGCGTGCCACTGCAGGTCCTGCACGTGTCACCAGGGGTGGTGGGAGGGGTGGTAGACATAGGTTGCTGTTTGCAGAGGGGTCTGGACTGCATGATGACCCACAACTGGTACGCATTGCTGATGCGTACCAGAATAGCACTGGAGAGGTCAGCCAGGTATTGGGGATCCTCAAGGACATTCAACAGCAGCAGGCTGCCCATCATGCCTGCTTGGACTCACACATGTCACGTGTGGAGACACACATGTCCCGTGTGGAGACACACATGGCAGGCATGGAGTCCAAGTGGGACACATTGCAAGAACTGACAGCGGTGCATAGGGACATATTGACATGCCTCCGCCAGATTAGCACCAACATGGCCACACCTCCCTGTGTGCCCACAACATCTGGTGCCGCAACAACAGCAACTGCCACAGGGAGGGAGGATGACTCTGGCGGAGAGCCCCTGCACCGCAGCAGCCTGCACGTGAGGGTTCCCCCCCAAAGAAGAGGGGTCGTCCGAGGAAGGAGAACTGAGAGGCCGATGGCCATGTACATCCCCCAGGAACCCAACACCTGTTCTGGAAATCCACCTTTGTGTGCAAACTGTTCACCCTGTCGCATGCAACCCAACTCTCTCACATGACATGGGGAGTTTAAGTTGGACCAATGTATCAGATGACTGTGGACTTTACTCAGGACATTTCTGCTACCAAGACTTCCAACTCATCTGGGAACTTTGGATTACAATCCCAATGTACAGCACCCACCATCCTGTGCACTATCCTCACACATGTATGTAAATAAACTCACCAATACACCATACTTGCCTCTGTTGTGATTCCAACGTGGTTTCTGTCATGGAGATGATGATCTGCTAAATGACACTGTGCATGCTAACTGCTACAGCAAGTACAACACCGTCATGTGAGTCTTGGCGACGTGACACATATGAGGGAGACACACCACTAGGGCTACACAACACATACACACCAGGGCCATCTGACTCATCGCCTACACTGATGTTGCCAGGAAATACAGTGCAATGCACAGACACCACACCTATTCACAGTCTGTGTTAACTAGCCCACTGGTGCAGTAAGCAAATGTCAGTCAGATGTGTGACCACAGACAACGCACATCCCAAAGTGAAGCACAGGTTTATTACACATGTGCAACATGTCGTTTCCACTACAGATGCAAGGTAATCCCACGTGGCAGTGGCCACACAGTCAACAAGTGTAGAAGAAAGGAAGTCCAGGGGTGTGGGGGCACATCACCTGTAGGGAAACAACAGCTTCCACCCTGGAAGTTGAATCACGGTGTCGGGGGATCACAGTTGACCAAACAACTCTGAAAGTACCCTGTGAAGGACAGAAATGACACACAGTCAAAAGCACAGAAGAACAGGAAAGAACTGCAATACTCATGCCCAATACATGTCACAAGATACCTACACAAAACCAAGTTAGCATGTCAACACTGTTGTGGAGTACAGACTACCTGTAAGGACACATCGCTGCACGCATACAGTCAAGTAGCACTTGGACACACTCAAACAGCACCAGAGCACCACCAACACATATCATGCAAACTCACATCATTGACATGACATCTCTGGGTACTCACATTCAGATGAAGAAGTTGGTGATGAGCTGTGTGCCGACATCACCCTCATCATCATCACCATCACTGGCATCGTGGCCCAGGCCAGGATCCTCCACAGGTGGCGGATGTTGGTCATCGTCATCCAGGATGAGAGGCAACTCCTTCCGCACTGCCAGGTTGTGTAGCATGCAGCAGACGATGACAATCTTGCACACCTTTGCTGGGGCATATGGGAGGGCCCCTCCTGTCTTGTCCAGGCAGCGAAAGCAGCTCTTCAGGAGACCAAATGTCCGCTCAATCACTCTCCTGGTCCGACCATGTGCCTCATTGTGGCGCATCTGGGCTGGTGTCACAGGGTTCCTGAGGGGCGTCAGCAACCACGGCATGTTGGGGTATCCGGAGTCACCTACATACAGACAATTGCACATTAGCTGAGTTGGAAAAGAGGGTGGAATACGACATTGCAGAACACACACAATGGTACAAAGTCAGTACACACCGACAAGCCAGGCACGCTGGTTCCGCATCTGTGACATCATCCTCGGGATGCGACTACTCCTCATCGCGTAGGCATCATGTGCAGAACCAGGGAAACGGGCACACACGTGTGAGATGCTCATATCTGCAAGACATACCACCAGTGCATTGACCGAATGGTAATGTTTTCTGTTCCTGTAATCCTGCTCATGTGCCTGTGGTGGTACCAAAGCCACATGTGTCCCATCAATGGAGCCAATGACATGCGGCATCCTCCCCAGGGCATAGAAGTCACTCTTGACGTCAGTGAGTTGTTGAAGTTTAGGGAAATATATGTACTGGTTCAGGTATCTCAACATAGCCTCCAAAACATCGCGTAGCACACTGCTGAACATGGTCTGTGACATCCCACCAGCAGACGCCACAGTGTGTTGAAAGGTACCGGTGGCAAAGAAGTGTAGGGCTGACATCACCTTCACCTTGGGGGTCAGCGCTGTAGGGTATGTCCGGCCAGGTTGCAAATGTGGGGCCAACCGCACCGTCAATTCCTCAATCAGCGGCCTGGTGAAGCGGTACCGTCGGATGCAGTCCCGTTCAACCATGGTTGCAAGGTCAGGGAATGGTCTATGGACAGCTGGTGCCCTGCAGTGCATAGGTGAAGAAAGAAAGATTGTCAGTCACCCCACATATGTGGCATAGACCATACTCAATATCACATGATACATCATTACGAGACACAAGTACATGATGTGTGTGCCGTTCCGTAAGGACATGTATGGCACCTACATGGCCAATGTAGGAGAGTAGGATCTGCTTCACATGGGTACCCCCACTTGTTGCTGATGCTTCACTGTTTTTCGACCTTAGTCTGGCTGGGGCCCTGCTAATCAGAACCCCAGCCTAGCTGCTTCCTCTCTAAAATGGTTTCCATGTGCCTTAGGCACATCTCTGATTGGAATCTGGAGTGCCCTTATAAGTCCCTAGTATATGGTATACTATGTACCAAGGGCATAGGTACCTCAGAGGCCTACCAGGGGCTGCAGCATGTATTATGCCACCCCTGGAAGGCCACCCAAACTGACACCACAGGTCTGCTACTGCAGCCTGGGTAAGGTGGTGCATGCACCCCTTACTGTGGTATAGGTTACCTATATCACTAAATACATACACACATATAAACCTATAAGTCACTCCTAAGGCAGGCCTTATCAATCCTGAAGGCAGAGTGCGTGGTTCCTATGTGAGAGGGTGCCCCTGCATGAGCAGGGCCCCTCTGCAGCGTTCGGAGACCCTTCTCTGATGCTGTTTGTAGTGCAGCCTGACCATATACTCTTAAGCGCATTATAACCTCGCGTTAAATGCTAACTTTGGAATGGCTGCACCTAAACATGTCGTGTTTGGTGTCAAACATCTTGGAATACTACCCCCCGCCAATTCTGGCGGCGGGGGTAGCATTCCACCCTTCTAGAGGGAAAGACATGTTAACTCTGGCTAGCCCGGTAACTTCTTTCTAAAGCCCTGGCATCACAAAATGGATGCTGCTGCCACAGACACGAGTCTGGCCTCCTGCTGCTGGACGAAACTCCGGCAGGGGAGGCCTGGACAATAGGTTTCCTGTCCCAGGGAGGTGTGACCACCTCCCCAGACAGGATAATGTGTATTGGGGCTCGGCGGGAGCACTTTCGGGTGCTTTGAAGTCCTGCACTGGGGGCACATTTGGTGTCCCTGTGCATACCCCAGTTCAAACCGGATCAGGGGCTTGCAGCCCCTGCTTTGGCACGAACTGGACAAAGGGAAAGGGGTGTAGCCACCCCTCTGCCCTGACCCACCCATAGGTGGGGCCACAGAGTAGTCCAACCCCTAAACTTGGTATAAGTATAGGAACCCAGTCCTTAGGACTTTAGATTATCCCTGGACGAAACTCTGAAACAGAATCCTGGACCTTCGACGCTCTACTCAAGACTAGAGGACAGAAGAATCTCCCTTGGGGTCAAGGAGTGACTCCCCTGCTTGGCAGGCACCAAAGACGCATCTGTCCGGTCTGCATTTCTGAAGCTCCCGTCGGACGCCGAAGTCTTCGCATCACCAGAGGTGGATTCTCAGACTTCGCCGAGGCTACCCTGAGTCCCCAGCAAAGCTGAGGCCCGTAGCTATCATGGGTAACGTGAGACCGTGACCCCTGGACACCAAGCACATTTGCAAGTGCATCCTCTTCTGGGTCTCCCACGAAGTCGTGCTTTGGGCTCCGAGTAGCCCTAGCCTCCAGCACCAACTGCACCGAAGATCACTGGCCTCCACTCCACGAGTGTCCTGTGAGCCAGATCCACGTGCGACGTCTCGAGGCTCCTTCGCGGTCGCTAGCCCGTTGGCTAGTAGCCCTTCACGAAGGCCAATCTTTTTCTTCTTGGGCATCCTGGTTGCTCCAGGCCTGCCCTCACTTACCCTTGCTGGGTGAGTTCCCCAGACCTTGCTGGTCTGCACCATCGACGATCTTCATCTTCATCGAGACTTGCCGTTGCCAAGGCTTGTTGGGTCCAATCCGGTCGCCAACACCTCAGCACTCGACAAACATTATGTACCAGCCCGGATCCTGCTCCTAGTTGCTGACAACGCCTCCTGGACCTCGTGTCTGAAGAGTCAAGACGACCGTCAATGCACCTGAAGCACTCGACATCGGTGGGCATCTGTCCATCGCCTTCCTGGTCACTGGCTAGTGACCCAGACTCTGTCCCCTCTGCTTTCAGGTTCTTCAGATCTCCGATCCACTCTTGGATCCACCCGGACACTTTCCACTTGGTCGCCAGCAGCACTTTGCAGCAGATCACCAGTCAAATCGACGACGAAACCCGACCCCGAAAGGCACCTATGCACCCGGCTTCCTGGGTGAGGTAACACGAGTACTCCGGTGCTCCCGTGGGTAGAGACTCTAGAACGACCTAGTTCTCAAAGGGTTTGCTCCAAGTCCTCCTTTAAGTGTCCCTTTTCTTTAATTTCCTGATCGCGACTTTCTCCATAGAAGTTAACGGCGTATCGCGGTTGTGTATTTACACTGCACGCGTCCCCCGTGGGTCCCCTGTGTCACTACCTTGGGTGGTTCCTTGTGGTCCAAGCACTTCTAGAGGCTCTAGGCCTAGTGTCTAGTTCAGTCGTGGTTCTTATACCACTTTATTGGTATATGGTTGGGTACGCCCCTAGGGCCCAAACGTGTATTTGTGCTATTACTGTGTTTAAATAATTATAACTTGTGTACTTCGAACTCTAGCCTCCTAAAGAGACTAGAGGGGTGTGTTTAGCAATAAATACATATATTTTGAATATATACCTGGTGTGGTGCTCTTTCATTTGGTCACTCAAGAGATTATAGACTGGTAAAACAAGCTGCTTTACATTCCTTCAAGACTTAGCCTGAAGGCTGCTCTCCATAGCTACCACTAGGATAGCTTTCAATAAGGTTGTCTTTAACCTATCTCCAATAAGGTGTTGTTTGGACTGGTGCAAGGTGCCCACTATAATTAGTGGACAGCATATGCCAGGCCAACTTCTCACATTGGTGTGCAGCGTGTGGGAATCCAGCTTGCTATTGTTTTACCAGATAATCTCAATTGAATTGATCAACTGAAAACCACTAAAGGTACCTAAGGTACATATAATTTAAGCTTAGAATACAGTAAGTTCTACTGAACTTAGAGTTGTGTGTTAAGGGATAGCACACCCTTTCTACAACTCAAGAGAGTTTAGTAGGCCACACTAGAGTAGGTAGTGCATACACCACACCACACTAGTAATGTCTTTAAAGGTAGGATCTAGAGAATCCTTGCCAGAAGCCACTGGGCTTCTCCCCTCCAAGTATGATACACTCCCATTCTTGGAATTGAGAGCATTATGTAACTTGAGGAAATTAAGGACAGGCCAAAGTCCCACCACCCAACACCTTAAGGAGTTGTTGGTAGCTTATGACCTTAGTAAGCCCTTGGGGACTGAAGGGGTAGGAGCAGAGGGTGGGGCAGAAGAAGAGGAAGGGGCCAGGGGTAACAATACCCCCAGCCCCCCCTCTGAAACTGGCCAGGAGGGTGACAATGACCCTGACCTGGATAATCCAATCCCTCCTGTGGAAGATGAAGAGGATGATCAGGATGATACCCTCTTTATCCCCCCAGGAAGGATTATGAGTGTGCCCAGAAAGTCTAGATCTCCTTCTCAGGAGTCTAACCACTCTGGCACCTCAATAGGGAGCTCTGTCTCATCTCATAGGAGGGAATCCTCTCATGAGAGGAGAACGAGGCTGATTCAGTATGAGGAAGCTCAGCTTGAACTCAGAAGGAAGCAAGTAGCCTTAGACAGGGAGTCCCTAGATCTCTTTAGAGAGAAAAGAAAGTTGGGACTAGAGTCCCATGGTGGCAGCCATGTCCCTAGAGATAGGGAAAGGTCCTATGACCATAGGAACCTGAGCAAGATTGTCCCTCCCTACCAGAGTGGGGATGACATCCACAAGTGGATGACTGCTCTAGAGAGGGCCTGTAAAGTACAGAAGGTCCCTCAGGAGCAGTGGGCAGCAATCTTGTGGCTCTCCTTTGCAGACAAAGGTAGAGATAAGCTCCTCGCTGTTAGAGAGGAGGATGCTGATAATTAAAAGGTCTTGAAGAGTGCTCTTATTGATGGGTTTGGCCTAACCACTGAACAGTACAGGTTGAAGTTCAGAGATACCCAAAAGCACAGACTCAAGACTGGGTAGACTATGTGGATTGTTCTGCCAAGGCTCTGGAAGGCTGGTTGATGGGCAGTAAGGTGTGTGACTTCTCAGGATTGTACAATCTGATAATGAGGGAGCAGATTCTTAATAACTGTCAAAATCAGCTGTTGCATCAATACCTGGTAGACTCTGATCTGACCTCTCCCCAAGAATTGGGAAAGAAGGCAGACAAATGGGTCAGAACCAGGGTGAAGCAGAAAGTACAGAACCAAGGTGGGGACACTAAGAAGCAAGATGCTAAGAACTCTGAAAAGGGTGGGGAGAAGGGTAAAGATCAAAAGTCTTCATCAGGCCCCCAAAAATCTTCTTCAGGTGAGGATTCACAGTCTACAAAAGGGAAAGGCCAAAGAAAACCATGGTGCAAGGTCTGTAAGCAAAAGACCCACTGGACCAGTGATTGCACCAAGTCCAAAGACTCAAGTCCAGCACCCACCAATGCCCCTAAGGCACCTGTTCCCCCTAGTACAGTTGGTGGGAGTGCTCCAGCCAAGGGTTTAGTAGGGTTCACCCTGGGTACTGAGTTGGGCTCTGACCTAGTCAGAGAACTAACTCAGGCTGTGTTAGTCTGTGATGGAGGCATGGATGTGACCTCCTCTGTGAGTCCCAGTAATCTGGGCAAGTACAGACAACAGCCTTTAATCAATGGACGAGAGGCTTTGGCATTTAGGGACACAGGGGCAAGTGTCACAATGGTGACACAAGACCTTGTGAATCCTGGGCAAGTTATACTTGGTGAGATGTACCAAGTGACCAATGCTAGCAACGTCAGAACAGACCATACTCTGGCAGTTGTTAACTTCTCCTGGGGAGGGGTAACTGGCCTTAAGAAGGTTGTGGTGAGTGCAAACCTACCAGTCGAATGCTTACTTGGCAATGACTTAGAGACTTCTGCTTGGGCACAAGTGGAGCTCAGGACCCATGCAGAAATGCTGGGGATCCCTGCAGATGTGTTTGCTGTGACCAGGTCACAAGCTAAAATGTCTAGCACTGAACAGGCCTTGGATTCTGGAATAATGGACCAAGTGCCTTCCAAGAGGAGGAGTAGTAGGGTTAAGGCAGTGCCTTCCCCCTTGGCTCAGGAAGAAGATCAGTCCCTTGAGGGGGATGATCTCAGTCCTGAAGAAGGAACTGTCCCAGAGGAACTTGAACCTGACCAGGTTGAGTTCTTGGGGACAGGGGGACCTTCCAGGGCAGATCTGAGCCAGGAGCAGCAGAGCTGCCCCTCCCTTGAACCCCTCAGACAGCAAGCTGCTGCTGAGGCTGCTGGGAAAGCTAGTGGTCCCCATACAGTGTATTGGGATGATGGACTCCTGTACTCAGAGAGTAGAGACCCCAAGCCTGGTGCTACCAGGAGGTTGGTTATACCTCTGAAGTTCAGGGGCTTCCTATTGACCCTAGCCCATGATATTCCCTTGGCAGGTCACCTGGGCCAGAACAAGACTTGGGACAGAATTGTCCCTCACTTTCACTGGCCCCACATGTCTGAAGACACCAAGGAGTTTTGTCGCTCCTGTGTAACCTGCCAGGCCAGTGGCAAGGCAGGTGGCACTACAAAGGCCCCCTGATACCACTACCTGTGGTGGGGGTGTCCTTTGAAAGGGTAGGGATTGACATTGTTGGTCCCATGGATCCCCAAACAGCATCTGGGCACAGGTTTACCCTGGTGGTAGTGGATCATGCCACCAGGTACCCAGAAGCTATTCCCCTCAGGACCACTACAGCACCTGTGGTGGCAAGGGCCCTCCTGGGAATTTTCTCAAGAGTGGGCTTTCCTAAGGAGGTAGTATCAGACAGGGGTGCTAACTTCATGTCTGGGTACTTAAAAGCAATGTGGAAGGAGTGTGGAGTGACTTATAAGTTCACCGCACCCTATCACGCACAATGCAATGGTTTAGTTGAGAGATTCAACAAAACCTTGAAGGGCATGATTAAAGGGCTCCCAGAAAAGCTTAGGCGAAGATGGGACATACTCTTGCCCTGCCTTTTATTTGCATATAGGAGGTGCCTCAGAAGGGGGTTGGTTACAGCCCTTTTGAACTTCTGTTTGGCCACCCTGTCAGGGGTCCACTGTGCTTGGTGAAGGAAGGATGGGAGTTACCTCTCAAGCCCCCAAAGCAAGACATAGTGGACTATGTACTTGGTCTCCGCTCCCGGATGGCTGAGTATATGAAAAAGGCAACTAAAAACCTTGAGGCTAGCCAGGAACTTCAAAAGGCCTGGCATGACCAAAAGGCTGTTCTGACTGTTTACCAGCCAGGACAGAAGGTGTGGGTGTTGGAGCCAGTGGCCCCAGCAGCTCTCCAAGACAAATGGAGTGGACCCCACACTATTGTTGAGCAGAAGGGTGAGGTTACCTACTTAGTAGACCTAGGAACACCCAGGAGTCCCCACAGGGTTCTCCATGTCAACAGGTTAAAACCATATGTGGACAGGGCAGACATGGGCTTGCAATGCTGATGAAGGGCAGGAGGAAGAGAGTGACCCACTCCCTGACCTGCTCTCACAGAACCCTGACGATGGGTCAGTAGATGGTGTAGCCTTGGCAGGCAGCCTCACTACCCAGCAACAAACTGATTGTAGACAAGTGCTCAATCAGTTTAGACACATGTTTTCACTGACACCCAGTCAGACCACCTGGTGCACTCATGAAGTGGACACTGGGGACAGTCTGCCTATTAAAAATAAGATTTATAGGCAACCTGACCATGTCAGGGACTGTATCAGGACTGAAGTCCAGAAAATGTTGGAGTTGGGAGTTATTGAACCCTCAGATAGCCCTTGGGCTAGTCCAGTGGTCCTTGTGCCAAAACCTCACACCAGTGGTGGAAAAAGAGAGATGAGGTTTTGTGTGGACTACAGGGGTCTCAATGCAGTCACTAGGACTGATGCCCATCCAATACCAAGGGCAGATGAGCTCATAGATACTTTGGCCTCAGCCAAATATCTCAGCACATTTGACTTGACAGCTGCCTACTGGCAGATCAGACTAGCTGATACTGCAAAGCCCAAAACAGCATTCTCAACCCCTAGTGGGCATTATCAATTTGTGGTGATGCCCTTTGGTCTGAAGAATGCACCTGCCACTTTCCAGAGGTTGGTGAATACAGTTCTCACAGGTCTGGAAGCCTATAGTGCAGTATATCTATATGATATTGCTGTCTTTAGCTCCACCTGGGAGGATCACCTGGTCCACCTCAGGAATGTTTTACAGGCCCTGCAAAAGGCAGGCCTGACTATCAAGGCCACTAAGTGCCAGATAGGGCAGAGTCAGGTTGTGTACCTGGGCCACCTTGTGGGTGGAGGCCAGGTTCAACCTTTGCAGAGCAAGATCCAGACTATCATGGACTGGACTGCTCCCACTACCCAGACTCAGGTGAGAGCCTTCTTAGGCCTGACTGGGTACTATAGGAGATTTGTCAAGGGGTATGGATCAATAGTGACACCCCTGAATGACTTAACTTCTAAGAAAATGCCCAAAAAGGTTCAGTGGACAGTTAGGTGTCAAAAGGCATTTGATGACCTGAAGCAGGCCATGTGCACTGCTCCCATTCTACAGAGTCCTGATTACTCCAAGAAGTTCATTGTTCAAACTGATGCATCTGAATTGGGGGTAGGGACTGTACTGTCACAATTGAATGAAGAAGGTCAGGATCAGCCAGTAGCTTTCATTAGCAGAAGGCTGACCCCTAGAGAGAAACGTTGGTCAGCCATTGAGAGGGAGGCCTTTGCTGTGGTCTGGGCTCTGAAGAAGTTGAGGCCATACTTGTTTGGTACCCACTTCCTGGTTCAGACAGACCATAAGCCCCTCTTATGGCTAAAACAAATGAAGGGTGAAAACCCCAAACTGCTTAGGTGGTCCTTTTCCCTACAGGGGATGGACTTTACAGTGGAACATAGACCTGGGAGTAACCATGCCAATGCAGATGGACTCTCTAGGTACTTCCACTTAGAACATGAAGACTTAACTGGGCAAGGTTAGTTTAATGTCCCTACGTTTGGGGGGTTGTGTAGGAGAGTAGGATCTGCTTCACATGGGTACCCCCACTTTTTGCTGATGCTTCACTGTTTTTCGACCTTAGTCTGGCTGGGGCCCTGCTAATCAGAACCCCAGCCTAGCTGCTTCCTCTCTAAAATGGTTTCCATGTGCCTTAGGCACATCTCTGATTGGAATCTGGAGTGCCCTTATAAGTCCCTAGTATATGGTATACTATGTACCAAGGGCATAGGTACCTCAGAGGCCTACCAGGGGCTGCAGCATGTATTATGCCACCCCTGGAAGGCCACCCAAACTGACACCACAGGTCTGCTACTGCAGCCTGGGTAAGGTGGTGCATGCACCCCTTACTGTGGTATAGGTTACCTATATCACTAAATACATACACACATATAAACCTATAAGTCACTCCTAAGGCAGGCCTTATCAATCCTGAAGGCAGAGTGCGTGGTTCCTATGTGAGAGGGTGCCCCTGCATGAGCAGGGCCCCTCTGCAGCGTTCGGAGACCATCTCTGATGCTGTTTGTAGTGCAGCCTGACCATATACTCTTAAGCGCATTATATCCTCGCGGTAAAATGCTAACTTTGGAATGGCTGCACCTAAACATGTTGTGTTTGGTGTCAAACATCTTGGAATACTACCCCCCGCCAATCCTGGTGGCGGGGGTAGCATTCCACCCTTCTAGAGGGAAAGACATGTTAACTCTGACGAGTCCGGTAACTTCTTTCCAGAGCCCTGGCATCACAAAATGGATGCTGCTGCCACAGACACGAGTCTGGCCTCCTGCTGCTGGACGAAACTCCGGCAGGGGAGGCCTGGACAATAGGTTTCCTGTCCCAGGGAGGTGTGACCACCTCCCCAGACAGGATAATGTGTATTGGGGCTGGGCGGGAGCACTTTCGGGTGCTTTGAAGTCCTGCACTGGGGGCACATTTGGTGTCCCTGTGCATACCCCAGTTCAAACCGGATCAGGGGCTTGCAGCCCCTGCTTTGGCGCGAACTGGACAAAGGGAAAGGGGTGTAGCCACCCCTCTTCCCTGACCCACCCATAGGTGGGGCCACAGAGTAGTCCAACCCCTAAACTTGGTATAAGTATAGGAACCCAGTCCTTAGGACTTTAGATTATCCCTGGACGAAACTCTGAAACAGAATCCTGGACCTTCGATGCTCTACTCAAGACTAGAGGACAGAAGAATCTCCCTTGGGGTCAAGGAGTGACTCCCCTGCTTGGCAGGCACCAAAGATGCATCTGTCCGGTCTGCATTTCTGAAGCTCCCGTCGGA
The DNA here is from genome assembly GCA_963921515.1 of Calotriton arnoldi. Lineage (NCBI taxonomy): Eukaryota > Metazoa > Chordata > Amphibia > Caudata > Salamandridae > Calotriton > Calotriton arnoldi. The sequence continues at coordinate 20,355 of CAWUFW010011056.1, forward strand.
CGCCAAAGTCTTCGCATCACCAGAGGTGGATTCCAGACTTCCCCGAGGCTACCCTGAGTCCCCAGCAAAGCTGAGGCCCGTAGCTATTGTGGGTAACGTGAGACCGTGACCCCTGGACACCGAGCACATTTGCAAGTGCATCCTCTTCTGGGTCTCCCACGAAGTCGTGCTTTGGGCTCCGAGTAGCCCTAGCCTCCAGCACCAACTGCACCGAAGATCACTGGCCTCCACTCCACGAGTGTCCTGTGAGCCAGATCCACGTGCGACATCTCGAGGCTACTTTGCGGTCGCTAGGCCATTGGCTAGTAGCCCTTCACGAAGGCCAATGTTTTTTTTCTTGGGCATCCTGGTTGCTCCAGGCCTGCCCTCACTTACCCTTGCTGGGTGAGTTCCCCAGACCTTGCTGGTCTGCACCATCGACGATCTTCATCTTCATCGAGACTTGCCGTTGCCAAGGCTTGTTGGGTCCAATCTGGTCGCCGACACCTCAGCACTCGACAGACATTGTGTACCAGCTCGAATCCTGCTCCTGGTCACCGACAACGCCTCCTGGACCTCGTGGCTGAAGAGTCAAGACGACCATCAACGCACCTGAAGCACTCGACATCGGTGGGCATCTGTCCATCGCCTTCCTGGTCACTGGCTAGTGACCCAGACTCTGTCCCCTCTGCTTTCGGGTTCTTCAGATCTCCGATCCACTCTTGGATCCACCCGGACACTTTCCACTTGGTCGCCAGCAGCACTTTGCAGCAGATCGCCAGTCAAATCGACGACGAAACCCGACCCCGAAAGGCACCTATGCACCCGGCTTCCCTGGGTGAGGTAACACGAGTACTCCGGTGCTCCCGTGGGTAGAGACTCTAGAACAACCTAGTTCTCAAAGGGTTTGCTCCAAGTCCTCCTTTAAGTGTCCCTTTTCTTTAATTTCCTGATCGCGACTTTCTCCATAGAAGTTAACGGCGTATCGCGGTTGTGTATTTACACTGCACGCGTCCCCCGTGGGTCCCCTGTGTCACTACCTTGGGTGGTTCCTTGTGGTCCAAGCACTTCTAGAGGTTCTAGGCCTAGTGTCTAGTTCAGTCGTGGTTCTTATACCACTTTATTGGTATATGGTTTGGTACGCCCCTAGGGCCCAAACGTGTATTTGTGCTATTACTGTGTTTTTAAATAACTTATAACTTGTGTACTTTGAACTCTAGCCTCATAAAGAGACTAGAGGGGTGTGTTTAGCAATAAATACATATATTTTGAATATATACCTGGTGTGGTGCTCTTTCATTTGGTCACTCAAGAGATTATAGACTGGTAAAACAAGCTGCTTTACATTCCTTCAAGACTTAGCCTGAAGGCTGCTCTCCATAGCTACCACTAGGATAGCTTTCAATAAGGTTGTCTTTAACCTATCTCCAATAAGGGGTTGTTTGGACTGGTGCAAGGTGCCCACTATAATTAGTGGACAGCATATGCCAGGCCAACTTCTCACAGCCAACATCTAATATCACAGTTCAACATGTGCCGTCAACAAGTCCCAGGTTGTGCTATGGGATATCAATCAATCAATATAGCTTTATTCGACAAATAAGTCATCAAAGCATACTTACAAACATGATGTATAAAAGGTTAAAAAGTTACCATAAATACTAAAACTGTGCGTATTTACAAATGGGTCACGATTATTAGAGCTTCAAAGCCTTATTGTCTTTGTTCATTTCATGATCGTTATGTCACCGGCCACCTTTTGTATATTCAAATTCAATGGGATATCACGTTCCAAACACACACCACAGTGACATGTGAGGACAGATGTGCCCCAGGCATCACAGCTCATTGACAGGTAGATTCCCAGGGACCCTGTATTGCCACATGGACACTGGCATGACATGGTGCATCATGAATAAACCACAGCAAAACAACCATGACCCCCACAGGTAGTGGTCCCTGTTGCCTCTGCAGGACAGACATGGACGTATGTGACACACACATGCACAACATCAAAGTCCATGCACAAACAACGTGGATGTGGAGACTGTCTCCCATTGTGCACATGGAACCAGAGACATTGTAAGCACAACATGCACACAGACTGTGGAGGGCCATCACTATTGTGGCAATGGGTCACCCTGTGACGTACATACCGTCACACATGGGACTCAGGGGGTATGTGACATGACATACACATACACAACCTGGAAATGTGACCATGCCACATGCTCTGAAATGAACAGTTGCACATCACAGTGGTCATGTGCACAACACACCAAGGATTCTGTCCCCATGAACACGTGCACAGCCTGGGAGTGGCTGCCCCCAAGTGCCACCCAAAAAACCACATGTTGACCCCCATACACGGAAAAGGTAATGCAGCCTTACATGCCTTAGGATACAGTGTGGACAGGCTGTGGTGTTGTAGGTGTGCCCCTGAGTCCCTGGAAAGTAAATGTGGCTGGCATACGTTCACCTGTGACAGGCATGGTGACATATGCCAGTGACTTGTACAGGGACGCGTTGTACAGCAATGGACCGATCGGTGCGCACGCATTGGCCATTGCATATGATGTGAGCGGGTACGCGTTGTCACCCGATGTACGTGTTGTACAGCAATGGACCGATCGGTGCGCACGCATTGGCCATTGCATATGATGTGAGCGGGTACACGTCGTACAGCAATGGACCGATCGGTGTGCACGCATTGGCCATTGCATATGATGTGAGCGGGTACGCGTTGTACAGCAATGGACCGATCGGTGTGCACGCATTGGCCATTGCATATGATGTGAGCGGGTACGCGTTGTACAGCAATGGACCAATCGGTGCGCATGCATTGGCCATTGCATATGATGTGAGCGGGTACGCGTTGTCACCCGATGTACGCGTTGTACAGCAATGGACCGATCGGTGTGCACGCATTGGCCATTGCATATGATGTGAGCGGGTACGCGTTGTCACCCGATGTACGCGTTGTACAGCAATGGACCGATCGGTGTGCACGCATTGGCCATTGCATATGATGTGAGCGGGTACGCGTTGTACAGCAATGGACCGATCGGTGTGCACGCATTGGCCATTGCATATGATGTGAGCGGGTACGTGTTGTACAGCAATGGACCGATCGGTGCGCACGCATTGGCCATTGCATATGATGTGAGCGGGTACGCGTTGTCACCCGATGTACGCGTTGTACAGCAATGGACCGATCGGTGTGCACGCATTGGCCATTGCATATGATGTGAGCGGGTACGCGTTGTCACCCGATGTACGCGTTGTACAGCAATGGACCGATCGGTGCGCACGCATTGGCTATGGGCTGGCATGGCAACGGACACGTTTTCGAACCTTTAACGAGTCTGATGCTGTGAATTCAGTTGGTCACCCACAACAATGTTGCAAATTCATGGGTCTCATGAAGTTGAACTTTTGAAGGATGCTGTGGGCGTGTGTAAGTGGTGCAATTCCATGGATTGGCCAGATTCAGAAGATGCAAACGACTTGGACCTATCACTTTGGACACATGGGACAGTATCTGCCTCTGCAGCACACATATAATGCTGGCTGTTCCCCTGAGAGCTCACTTGCCTGCACTACATGCTCCAGGACGACATCTGCCACCACCACTGCTGCTGTATCTGCATCCTCTGGATCCTGCAATGGCACGTACTGTGGAGAGAGCCCCAGCCTTCAGCACTGAGGAGAACCAGGCCCTGCTGGACAGCCTCCTTCCACAGTACAGCAATCTGTATGGGAAACCAGGGGAGCAGGTGAGTGTGCTGTCCACTGCCTTACTAAATGTGCATGTTGTCTGACTAGCAAGACTTACAGTCTGCACGCCACTGGCTAGCAGGCTCACTGAGTAGTTGTCACCCCCCATAGTGTGTAGTTACATGCACTGAACAGGTATAGTGCAGTTACAGTGCATTTAAACAAGGTTTTACTTCCCAGGCAATGATACCATGTAGTAACTGCTGGCAAACTGTTCATAGCCATCGTTGCACTGCCTGTGTACATCCTGTGCCTCTGTGATTCAGACAGGTATATCAAAATGTGTGATGCACGGATATGTTGCATGTGTAGTAATGGCCTTTACACTTTGTCATCCTCACAGGTTGATGCCCACCAGAAGCAGGAAATATGGCTGGACATCGCCCGGGCAGTAAGGTCTGTGGGGGTCTACAAGCACCGGATCCGCAACTGCCAGAAGAGGTGGCAGGACCTTCGGGGCTGGACCCGGAGGATCGCAAGGGTCCAGCTGAAGCTGTCGCCTCCTTGCAGGAGGGGCGGACACCGGACCCTGACCCCCCACATGCTCAGGATCCTGGCGGTGGTCTTCCCTGATCTGGATGGGCAGCTGAAGGCCAGACAGCAGCAAGGAGGGGGTGAGTCCATGACTGCACTGTGAACTTTGTCTGACATGCTATTTGCCCTCCTCTGGCCTGGTTAAACTTCAACAGTACATCAGTCATGTGGTCCAGAACCCATGTCCCTCAATTGTGCACTGCCCACTCCTCATCTGATACCCAGGTGTGGCCCTTACAGTCAGGAAATTGTGTCACTTGGGTACTGTGTCCTTGCATTTTGCTTAGCTCAAGGTGCGGGACAGCATTTGTTCCTGTAACTCTGTGGTGGGCTTCATGGGTGGGTCAATTGCTTACACAATGCCTGAGTTCTGACATGTAATCTGCGTGTTACTTTGATATGTGGTCCAATTGCTGATCTGATTCACCACATGTGCCTGGGGTATTTGGCACACACCCATGCTGCGGGTGGGAACAATGTTTGGGCCTCAGGAGTATGTATATCAAGTGTGTCACACATACTTAGCCACCTGCCTACTGTCCAGGGCTCATCCCTCTTTCACGTGGAGCAGGACAGTCATGCCTACTCCAGGCCATACAATACACTCTGTACTCCCACTCCCGTGTATCAGCTGACACGTTGTGCTCAGTGAAATGTTCCCTCAGGTGTCTGCCTCTGTGTCATTGTGCTGTGGCTTCGTTGTCAGGACCACTGGGGTGTTTCTCGGTTAGGGCTCAGCATGCCAGCGGAGATGTGACCATAGGAGACGATACTTGTGTGACATATAGGTGTTTGATCACTTGACTGTGCAGACTGGGGTATGCGAATGTGAAGTTCAGGCAGCTGTTTCCCATTCACAGCAGATTGTGAGGTGCTCAGGTTCCGAGGGTTGTGTTTCAGGTCTCCCATATGTCCAATTGGTATGACGTGGACAAATAAGAGTTCAGATGATGTGGTTTGTGGGGGATGGACATGTGCACTTGTCAGCTACAGGACTTGCATTCCCCATGACCTAGGATTGTGACACAGTGCAGACTGTTGTTGGCTGGCTGCCCTGCCCATGTGACTGGAGACAGTGATGTATGACTTTGCAGGCATGCCTGTGCCATGGCATTAAACTTCCTAAGAGTGATCCTGCAGGGGAGTGACATGTGCTACATGCACCCCATTGTGGCATTGACTATCAGGACATGGGTGCATCATGGTGTCTGGTGCTGGTATGCATCACATGCATTTCAAAATAGACTCTGGCCATCCCTTTATCCGGACACCTGTACTGACTCAGTGGCAAGAGTTGTGATGTGTGCATGGTCACATACTTCACTGTGTTCTCTGCACTGTTCAACTACTGTGTAGGTGGTGCATGTGTCCACACTGGGGTATTGCCATCCGACAGACACCAGACAGATGGGTGCAAGGCCAGGAGGGATGTGAGTGCCATGGTTGACCATCAGACTGACAATTGGCTTCTCCTACTCTGTTTGGGCACTTTTGGCAATGTTCAACTAAGGATGCCAGGGCTTGCTCTGTTATGTGCTGTACTTACTGTGGTGTGTGCGGTCAGTGCAGGTGACTGATGTTTGTCTGTTTCCCTAATTGTTTGCAGATACATCCACGGCCACAGGAGGGGACAGCTCCGCGGACCAGGAGGAGCCGCAGAGCCAGACTGGGTCAGCAGCCGATGAGTGGTCGGAGGGACCCAGTGGCACGGAGGGCGAGGGGAGCCACACCGAGGAGTCCTCAGCACCATCCACCTCAGCTGAGGACCACAGCAGCTCGGAGGATGACTCCCTTGTGGAGGCAGGTGTCAGCACCCACCATACCCCAGCTAGTATTGCTGTCCCCGCCACCACGCCACCACCACCACCACCACCGCCCTCCCATCGGCTCCCATTCCAGAGGTCCATGGAGGCTCCCGTGTTCGGGAGCATGTCTCCTTCGTGCCAGGCACCGCACCCCCTGCCCCTGTGTCCCCTGCTGCCCTGAGTGAGGAGTCTGTGTACCTACTTCGCCAGCTCCATGTAGGGCAGACAGCAATGCTGAGTGTCCTCCATGCCCACACCACTCTGTTGACTCAGCTGGTGTCGTTTATGGAGGGCATCTCATCGGGCATGTCAGCCCTACAGAGGAGCAATAGGTCCATGGACTCCTCCCTGATGGCAGCAGTGTCCCTCCTCCAACAGTCCCTCACCCCTCCTACCTCTGCCCCATCCACACTTCCTGGCACCCTACCTGTCCCAAGCACATGCACACCTGCACATTCACCCAAACACACAGACACGAGCAGCACAGACACACCCACTACAAAAACAAGACGTGCACGCAGGCATCCTCAGGGGACTGATACCACACCCACAGGGGATGGGGTACAGACACACACACAGGCATCCAGAGTCACTCCGCAGTCCTCCGATACCTCTCCCTCCAAGGCCCCTTCCCTTGCCTCACCTGCAACCCCACCTACACAGCAGCTCGTCCTCTGTGACCTCGGCCTCTTCCCCTCCAATCCAGCTGATCCAGCATACAGGGGGAAGAGGAAGTCTACCCACACAGAGGGGAGTGCCCCTCACCCCCGGACACCCTCCCCCAGGCGCAGACAGACTGAGGCCCCCATCCGCAAGTCCCCCGGACCTGGAAGAGCAAGACCCCACCGCCGCCCTGCAGCTCAACCACCAAGTCTCCTTCCTCCATCCCTCAGGCCCCCACTCCACAGGTTCCCCCACCACACCCTGCCCCAGGTTCCCCCACCCACAGATACACCATCCCCAAAATGATCCGGCCTTCTCCCCTACCACTTGCTCTTCCAGCACCACACCCCCCACTGCGCATGTCTGTGCCACTGGTGTGGAGACCGTGTCCTCCCCCTCTGTCCTGCCCACCTTACCTGAACCCCATTCTACTCCCCTGGAGATAGGCACTGCAGTGGAGTCCACTACCACCCCGTCTGACTTGGGCACTGCAGTGGGGAACCTGTCCACTCCATCTGCCCAGCCCACTGAAGTCGTGCCGGCACCCACACCATTTGACTCATGCCCCCCAGTTGTGCCGGCACACCATGTCAGACACCTCCACTGCAGTTGTCAGTGACTCTCCAGCACCCACCACCCCTTCCTTGCCTCCTTCTGGTGAGCCCTGATCCTGTCCCTGCGGTGCCTGGCCTGCCCCCCGTATGCCCCTCCGAGGGGAATGTCCCTGGTGTGTAGCATTGCAGGCATGCAAAGGGTGACATCTGCCACTGTCACCCTGTTTGGACTTTGTTATGGACTGGCCATTGGCCTTTGTTATATATCGTGACTTTCCCTTCTTCACACACAAATGCTGAATAAAGCTACTCTCTAGTGGTTTTGCTTCTGATGTACATGATGTTGATGATGCTAACCGTGCCCTTGCTGCAGTGATGGTGATTTTTGATCTCCAGAAAATGAAGTGTTACTGTGCAGGACCCCATGTGGTCCAGGGGGAATGTGTCCTATCCTGTTGTGTAGCCATGTCATCCTTTGCAGCAATATGAGGGTGTCATGTTTTCAATATTTGGCAATGGGATTCCCAACTTTTCTTTGCAATATCACATCTGTGGCTTACACCCCTGCACATCTGTTGTGCTTGCCATTGTTCAATTTGTCTATTTCCCTGACCGTGTGGCCATCTCCACTGGACATGCAAGTTTGGGCATCAATGGGGAAGGACTCATCTGTGTTATCAGTGCAACTTGCTATACATGTGTGTTGGATCTGTGCTGATGATTTCGGTGACACTCCCATGACCAGGCTGATATGACGGGAGCCTTCATTTTGTGCTAATTGTTGACTGAGTGACCAAGTGTTCTGCTGACATGATAGAGCCCTACAGAGACAATGTATGGCACAGCTTTCCTTACACAGGAGTGGAGTCCCCTCATGGCAGTGTGTAATTCTGTGACATTGCCTGAGCACAAGGTGTGTGTTGTGTGAGCATGTCTGTGTGTGTTCACTTCCATTTTGCTAGGCAGGCTGGGATCCCTAGTGATGTTCCTGTTTGTGATGCTTGCTGAGTTGACCTATGTTCCCCCCAAGTCTTCTCCCTGGGTTCTCTGGGATGTGGGTGCATGGCACATTACTGGTCATCAGGGTGTCACCCATAGGTGTGTTTGCTGTCAGGGCTGAGTTTGTGGGCAAATGCAGATGGGACACAGTCAGGATTCCCCTTGGCACTTGTTGGTTACACCTGTCATGTAATTTCCAGTTTGTGTTAGCTTTCAGTGATTGTGACACGTTGTGTGTGTGACTGCTGCCACTCCTCAGGGTCAGGGCTGCAATGTTGGAAGTTGTCTATGTGTGTTCTTTGTGGGTGACCTTGGCTTCTTCATTGGTGTGTGACTGTGGCCGGGATCCCATTTATTGGGGTGGAGTTCACATCATGCCCATGTACGTCGTACTGTGCAGTGTGTCAGACATTCACAAGTCTTGTTGACTGGCCATGTGTGATGGGTTTCTGCACCTTAGTTCCCACCACCACCCCTGGGATTGTCATGGGTGCATGTGCAATGTCACCAGTGCATGTGAGCTTCACTGCTGCACATTGGTGGAGATCAAGGTGTGTGGTGTTGAGTGTGTGCAGATGAGAGTTGTTGCACGGCTAGACCCCTGCCTCCATGTTGGCCTTGGCTGACAGGCCGTGCTGATTGATTTGTGCTTGTGTAGGTGTGATGGTAGTTTGTTGCTCAGGACACATGACTGTGGTTCACAGTGTGAACGACATCTAGCTTTGTCATCACAGTGGGATTATCATTCAGGCCAGTGTCACCACAATGTGGGGTCCCTGGGGGTAGTGCTGTGGTGGGTCTGTGTCTTGCTGTGTTAGTTGCTGTTCCTACAAGCTTGTGTGACATGTGTAATTTGGGCTCCCTCTCATCTAACAATGCCTGATTGCCCACATAGGGGAATCCGATCCATGAGTTACTTTTGTATGGCACTGTATACACATCTGTGTAATTGGAATTCAGGCCTCCTCATGTGTTGTGTGGTTGCCTGGGGACACTGGCACACCCCCCCCCCATCACCTGTTGTGTTTGATATGCAGTGTGGGGCTGCCTGTTTGTGTTTGTGCATCTGCACCACTGCATTGGCATATCTTTAGTGTGCCATTGGCTGTATGTTGTTTGGTGGGTTTCCCCTGCTGTCCCTGGGACTCCTAGGTCATCAGTCAGCACAATGATCATGGTTTGTGTGTCCCATTGCTGCCATGGTATGGTATTTGTTCACCTCACATCTACAGTCTCCACAGGATATCTACATTGGTGTGCCCATTGGTGCAGATATGTGGGTCTGCATTATGATGGTCACTTCTGTCATTGTGTTATTGATGAATGTTGACAGTGTCAGCCCACATGGGTGATGTTTGTCTGCACATGGCCAAAGGTATGTCTTATTTGCACTGCACTGTTTGCCTCACCCAATCTATGTTGCTATGGGACACAAGCACTAGTTTGCCACTGATGTGTTTGTTGTTCTGTGACCAGGAATCATCCATGCTGTTTGGCAGTTGCAGCTTTTTCCATGTCAACACTTACCTTTTGGTCACTGTGATGATGGGGGTTTAGACCCCATTGCCACAATGTTCAAAATGTGCTTCAGCTATGGACCCCACACTTACATTTTGGTCACTGTGATGATGGGGGTTTAGACCCCATTGCCACAATGTTCAAAATGTGCTTCTGCTATGGACCCCACACTTACCTTTTGGTCACTGTGATGATGGGGGTTTAGACCCCATTGCCACAATGTTCAAAATGTGCTTCAGCTATGGACCCCACACTTACCTTTTGGTCACTGTGATGATGGGGGTTTAGACCCCTTTGCCACAATGTTCAAAATGTGCTTCTGCTATGGACCCCACACTTACATTTTGGTCACTGTGATGATGGGGGTTTAGACCCCATTGCCACAATGTTCAAAATGTGCTTCAGCTATGGACCCCACACTTACCTTTTGGTCACTGTGATGATGGGGGTTTAGACCCCATTGCCACAATGTTCAAAATGTGCTTCAGCTATGGACCCCACACTTACATTTTGGTCACTGTGATGATGGGGGTTTGGACCCCATTGCAACAGTGGTCATGGTCTGCTTGCATTGTGGAGGCCACACACATTTATGTGTGACACATGTGATAGGGGGTCACATTGTATGTTCAATGTCATGTTCAGTGTTGTAGGCATTTGACACAGTCTACACACGCTTGTCATGATGTTGGGGGGATGTTTTTTTCTGACAATCCTTATGTTGGAGTATGCTGGTTGTGTCATGCATTACCCGTCCTATGAGTAGGGGTGGTGTTGGTGGTAGGCATCCAGCCCCCATGGGTAGGGGTGGTAGTAGTGACAGGTATCCAGCCCCCATGGGTAGGGGTGGTGGTAGTGACAGGTATCCAGCCCCCATGGGTAGGGGTAGTGGTAGTGGTAGGCATCCAGCCCCCATGAGTAGGGGTGGTAGTGGTGACAGGTATCCAGCCCCCATGGGTAGGGGTGGTGGTAGTGACAGGTATCCAGCCCCCATGGGTAGGGGTGGTGGTAGTGGTAGGCATCCAGCCCCCATGAGTAGGGGTGGTGGTAGTGGTAGGCATCCAGCCCCCCATGAGTAGGGGTGGTAGTGGTGACAGGTATCCAGCCCCCCATGGGCAGGGGTGGTAGTAGTGGTAGGCATCAAGCCCCACATGAGTAGGGGTGGTAGTAGTGACAGGTATCCAGCCCCCCATGGGTAGGGGTGGTGGTAGGGGTAGGCATCCAGCCCCCCATGAGTAGGGGTGGTGGTAGTGGTAGACATCCAGCCCCCATGGGTAGGGGTGGTGGTAGTGGTAGGCATCCAGCCCCCCCTGAGTAGGGGTGGTAGTGGTGACAGGTATCCAGCCCCCCATGGGTAGGGGTGGTGGTAGTGACAGGTATCCAGCCCCCCATGGGTAGGGGTGGTGGTAGTGGTAGGCATCTAGCCCCCCATGAGTAGGGGTGGTGGTAGTGGTAGGCATCCAGCCCCCCATGAGTAGGGGTGGTAGTGGTGACAGGTATCCAGCCCCCCATGGGTAGGGGTGGTAGTAGTGGTAGGCATCAAGCCCCACATGAGTAGGGGTGGTAGTAGTGACAGGTATCCAGCCCCCCATGGGTAGGGGTGGTGGTAGTGGTAGGCATCCAGCCCCCATGGGTAGGGGTGGTGGTAGTGGTAGGCATCCAGCCCCCCCTGAGTAGGGGTGGTAGTGGTGACAGGTATCCAGCCCCCCATGGGTAGGGGTGGTGGTAGTGACAGGTATCCAGCCCCCCATGGGTAGGGGTGGTGGTAGTGGTAGGCATCCAGCCCCCCATGAGTAGGGGTGGTGGTAGTGGTAGGCATCCAGCCCCCCATGAGTAGGGGTGGTGGTAGTGGTAGGCATCCAGCCCCCCCATGGATAGGGGTGGTGGTAGTGGTGGTAGGCATCCAGCCCCCTATGAGTGGGGATGGTAGTAGTGACAGGCATCTAGCACCCCCTGAGTAGGGGTGGTGTCGGTGGTAGGCATCCAGCCCCCTATGAGTGGGGTTGGTAGTAGTGACAGGCATCTAGCACCCCCTGAGTAGGGGTGGTGGTAGTGGTAGGCATCCAGCCCCCCATGGGTAGGGGTGGTGGTAGTGGTAGGCATCCAGCCCCCCCTGAGTAGGGGTGGTAGTGGTGACAGGTATCCAGCCCCCCATGGGTAGGGGTGGTGGTAGTGACAGGTATCCAGCCCCCATGGGTAGGGGTGGTGATAGTGGTAGGCATCCAGCCCCCATGAGTAGGGGTGGTGGTAGTGGTAGGCATCCAGCCCCCCATGAGTAGGGGTGGTGGGAGTGGTAGGCATCCAGCCCCCCCTGAGTAGGGGTGGTGGTAGTGGTAGGCATCCAGCCCCCTGTGAGTGGGGATGGTAGTAGTGACAGGCATCTAGCACCCCCTGAGTAGGGGTGGTGTTGGTGGTAGGCATCCATCCCTCTATGAGTGGGGATGGTAGTAGTGACAGGCATCCAGCCCCCCTGAGTAGGGGTGGTGTTAGTGGTTGGCATCCAGGCCCCTATGGGTGTATATGGCATTGATGATAGCCATCCCGCCCCTATGGTTCTGCTGTTGCTGGTGTAAGTCATTTCTGCATCCCTATGTGTGTGTGTTATATGTCGGGTACGTGTCGCTTGTTTGTGTGGTGGGTGTTTGACTTACCTTCTACGCCGTACGCGTCCGTACCTGTTCCGGTAATAGATGTAGAGTATTGGTAGGACCTGCGTGATGGGATTCATGGTTGGTTCGTCTTGTTCGGCTTTCTCGTTGCTTCGACTCGTACTCGTGGCTGGCGTGTTCGTCTCGTAGCCGTGAATCGTCTTGTAGCGCGAATCGGAGCTTATGTGCGCCTCTCCCGGATGCTCTGACGTGCCGTACGTAGCGACGGGTTCGGCGCGTACGGAGTGTGGATCGTACTAGTCCGGCCGGACGGTGCTGTATTTTGGCTTCCGTGCGACTCGATTCTGCGTTTACGGATCCGGCTCGGGCGGGGAACAGGAGCTGGATTGGGTGAGTATGGCTGGGTCGGGATCTGGGAAGTTATGTGCATCGTACTTGCTCGTTCGGACGTATGTTCGAATCGGTCGGGAAACACGCGTTCGGCTTGGTTTTTTTCCGGACGAATAGTGTTGGGTGCGCTTCCGGCCGAGATCGGAATCGGCCCCTTACTGTCCAACACCTTCTCTAATGTAGCTTAGATTGGAGTTAGAATAGTAAACCTAAACCCTTTAATGTCCAATGCTTTCCCCAATGTAGCTGAGATTGGAGTGGGAATAGTAAATCTAGCAATTTAGTCCCCAGTTCCTTTCCGAATGTATTTTAGATTGGAGTGGGATTAGTAAATCTGATCTCTTCAATGTCCAATGCCTTCTCCAATGTAGATTATATTGGAGTGAAAATAGTAGATCTAACCTTTTCAATGTCCAACGCCTTCTCCAATGTCAGTTACATTGGAGTAAGAAAATTGAATCTAACCCCTTTAATCCAACACCTTCCTCAATCGAGACTAGATTGGAGTTGGAACACTAAATATAACCCCTTTAATGTGAAGTGGTTCCCCTAATATAGCTTAGATTGGAGAGGGAATGATAAATGAATCCCCTTTAATGTGCAACCGCTCCTCTAATGTAGCTTTCGTTGGAATAGTACATTTAACCCCTTTAATGTCCAACATGTTTCCAAATGTAGCTTATGTTGGAGTGGGAATAGTATATGTATTCCCTTCAAAGTCAAACACCTTCCACAATGTAGCATAAATTGGAATTGGAATAATGAATTTAGTTAGTTAAGATGATATGTTTAAATCTTTTCATGCTAGCTGGTTGCTAAATATTTCTATTTCTGTGGTGTTTAGTGATTAATTATACTCTCTAACATTATTTACGACATCATTTCTAATAGGAGGCCTTCCCTAACAAGCATTAACATAGTGCTTCGTACAGTGCAGTGTTAACAAGCATTTGCATAGTACTTTGTACATTCCAATGTATATTTTCCATGCTTGTGTTCTCTTGATTGAAAGTTTTCCTTTTTGGGAGGTGATACAAGTGGCTCTCTATGCCATTATATATGTAAAATTTAGAGTTATATATCAATTAAATAGTTTTAAATATATATTTTTATGTAATAGATATTTAGACATGCATTAGCACGTTTTACATGTTAAACTTGCATATTTGCTGTTGTCTTAGTTTGTAAACTTCCTTCTTCAGGTTTCTTTTTTTTTGTCAAGTTGAGGGTCAGGTGACTGATTTTAGCCTGTTAAAAATAAAATGTTTGTTTTAATTTAATTACAGCTTTAAAAACTGTTTTGTTCAGTTCAATATCTTTATTCAGCAAAAGCCATAAAAGAGGATCATAGTATACAATATATAAATACAATGAATATAAAAACCAACAGGAATACAACCATCTTCAGAGGATAAACTCAGACATGTGCTAAACAGAAAGCAAGTCAACATCACAAACTTAAACCTTCATAGCATTTCCTAATGGACAATGCCACTCTTCTATATTTTAAGATTGCACAGCAAATATTCACTGAGCATAGACGCTGTAAATGCACAAGGACTTCTTTGTGCTGTCTCAGATTTCTTTACGCAAGTTGGGTACCAAAATGGAGGAATGAGGAACTGCATACAAAGGGCAACACAATGTAAAGTGACATGTGCTCTGCTTGAAGGTGTTATCACACCGACAAGGAGGTAAATTGTGTCGCCACGAACCCTGAAGTGGAAACACAAACTTATAATGCAATGTGCATAGTCTAAAATGTGTAAAATAAAATTGGTGGGTGGGATTTATTATCCAATCTAAGTAAGGCTCAAGCCTCCTTCAGGTTGATACCAAAGAGTATATAATGATAGATTCCTTAAGCTGAGCCCTCTCCAGGCGTGAGTTCCTGCAATAGTTTAAATAACTCTGTTTAACTATATCTTTGTGTTTGGATGTTATCTTTTGTGGATTACTAACCAAAACAGAAAGTCCTAAGGTTTCAAAGGTGTTCTTCAAGTAGGCAATCCAGTGTATGTCATCGACCCTATCTAAGGACAAACAATCCAAAATACAAACTCTAACGAGTGTCCCCTCCGGAGTGCACCTGCTCTTAATCCAAAGAAGTAAAGGGGCAGCCCGATCAAATCCTCCAAATAAGATAACCCTAGTTCCTCGTGACATGTAAAAGTGGCAGTACCTCTGGTAACTGACAATAATCTGCATGTGAAATGATTTTTGACACGCTGGAGGGCCCCTACATTTCAATACCCCATAGCCAAGGAGCCCGTCAGAAAGGCCTCATAATCCCGTACGGACGGCGTTTACGCCATTAGGATTATGATGTCAGTTTCCGACAAGCTTTCCATGTCGGGCTTTCCGACATGGAAAGCTTGTCGAAAGCGACTTTGGAAGCCCCTAGTAGGGCCCCCTTCTCTCTTCGGCCTCCGGTTGGGGGCCGTGGGGGCACCCCCCTGTAAATACCGCCGCACAATCTCTCATAGGGAAATGGGAGTCTGCGACCGCACCATTTGTGGTCGCATCATATTTGCGGTTTCGGTCTGCCGACTCAGGGTCGGTCGGTTCCGAAACCGCAGGGATCTCGGTCGGAGGCAACTCTGATCGACATCCAAATCAGGGCCTAAATGTTTACTGATGCCATTTGTGTAGTGAAGGAAAAGAAAGAGGTCAAAATACAGCCCTGTCTAGCACCCCGCAATGAATTAATATGGGGGAACATTCACCTAAGGGCTATAATGAATGTATGATGATACAACGCGTACCATCACAACGCGGTATGTTATATCGCGGTCTTGCCAACGCAAGTCGCTACATCGACTTGCGCTGGAGGGCGCTGGACTTAGGAATAGTGTGAATTACTATTCCAACTCCAGTCTACGTACAGTAGGGAAGGTGTTGGAATAGTAATTCACACTATTCCTTAGTCTAGAGCGCCCTCCAGTGCAAGTCGATGTAACGACTTGCGTTGTCAAAACCACGATGTAACCATACCGCGTTGTAATGGTTTTGTGGTAAAGGATGTTTCCCGCTATATTGGACCCTGACTATTAAGTCCTTATGTAGGCATCTAATAAAGATAAGGAGTTCATGATCGACACCCATCGATTCCATTATGTCCCATAACTTCAAGCGGTTAACTAAGTCGAATGCATTTGATAGATCAAAAAATCCAGATATAAAGAGCCCCCTTTAGCCCTAACAAATTATCCAGCAATAAGATAGAGGTTTAGGCACTGTTGAAGAGTGCCGATACCTAGTCTAAAAGCATATTGGGCTTCGGTTAAGATATTATTTTCCTTATCTCAATTTCCCAAAAGGGACTGGAGCACACGGTCCAAGATCTTGACACTGTAATCCAGCAATGAAATGGGTCTATAACAAGTGGGTGAAGATCTATCCTGCTTTTTAACAATTGGGACAATAACAGCTGTTTTCCATGAATCTGGAATAGAGCCCAACACAACAGATCGAAAAGCATTTGTTAATAGGGGTGGCCATAAATTAATGTTAGATTTACAAAATGTCTGCAGGACTGCCATCAGGTCCGGGGGCCTTCCCAGGGACACATTGTTCAATAGCCGAGGCCACTTCATTGATACTAATCTGATACAAAAGCAATTGGTAATTTTGGTATATTGGGATATTGGATGCTTGCCCGTACCTAAATTGGCACACTGCTTTCCAGCGTCAAAGATTTTAGAAAAATGAGAGATCCACAAATCCACTGTGATTAAAGATTCAACCTTTGAGGCATCCATCTCTGAAAAAAGGGATGATTAATTATTTCCCAAAGTTTGATGTTGTTCCTACTCCTCCCTGCCAGTGCAAGATCTTCCCACGCTTTATTCCTAATTTCCTTTTTCCTCTCCTCAAGAGTGATTTTAAATAATTTTCTCACGTTCTTGTGTTGAGCGAGGGTGGGATTTAAGAGCTGCCATCAACTGTTTATATGCATCAGAACAAGCCAGGTTAAACCATCAGTAAAGAGGAGGCTCTCTAGGGGTTCTGTTGAGACTCAGGTTGTCTGAGATGGCCCTGCATATTTTGTTAAATTCGGATTGAATAATACCAGGCCTAATATCCTCAGTTAAACAAGTTGTAAAATTAACCATATTCTCTACTATAATACCTTGATTAAATTATATGGGATCAACCTTGTCCCATTTTAGTCTTAGGCCTCCATTTTTAAGGTAGTCTAACCCAAACTTGTTCCTTGCACAATTAGATTTCTTGTAAAAATTGAAGGTAGCAATGAGGGGATTGTGGTCACTAGCACAAATAATGATTACCTTAAAATCCAAAAGTAGAGGGGCAGGCTCGGCCGATATTATAATGTGGTCAATTATAATTTGCGTCTGATTTACAGTGAAGGTGGGAATGGGAACATTCTTACTGTAAAACATATCACTGGAATAATTAAGTTATACTTCAATATAAGTGAGAATAGTTTAGTTAATTTTAGAGCTACATTTATATTAGTTTTATTTTTAATATTTATGAGTTTCACAGCTTCTTTGGTGCAAGTGACTGGATGGTGCAGGATTTAACATCTGATAAAGAGGTTCTTGGTGCTAATCATCTTCCATGGGTGTGAGGATCTCTTTATGTAGAGCAAGGTTGTGTTCTACATGGAGGTAGGGATTATTGCAGACTACATCCCTGAGTGCTGTCTTGAGGCTATCTAAAAGCAACAAAAGGCTTGCCAATAAATATTGTGTTATGATTGTTTCCATGTGGTTGCCATGGGGATTTACTGCAACAAACAACAAAGTGATGGAAGGAATTCTTGAATTAATCTCAGCCACTAGCGATCCCTTGAGCTGTACTCTTATTGGTTTTCATCCACCATGCCACTCTAGACAGAAATCTGCCATCACTTTGTTTTTTGTTATCATAGGGATTTAGCACTTTGTAAATAACAATCCAATATGTTAAAGTAGGAAGGACGTCCATAATAGTTCTGTCGAATTGAAATTATCTTTCTTGGATTTATTGTTTTCCACAGACAACACGTTTCAAGGATAACCTGCTTTCTCAAGACTGATAAAAGAACAAATAAAAACATGAAGGGGCCGATTCCGATCTTGGCCGGAAATCTCTCCGACCGAGCCGGACCCGGAGAGATTTCCGACCGAATCGGACTCTGGCAGTCCGACCGAACGAGTACGATGCGCACGCATGCCATCGGACTCGAGTCGGTCGGACTCCCATTGAAGTCAATGGGAGCCTGTCGTACAACGCGTACACGGGCTCCCATTGACTCAATGGGTGCGAGGCGGACAAGGGCGCCCCCTACAGCGTGTATGCGTCCATGCGCATCGCGGCGTACATGCACAGGTAGGGGGGACCCATGGGTCCCCCCTGTGTGCGACTCGCGCGCCTACGCGCTACGCGTACAGGGGGGTCCGACGTGGACCCCCAAAGTCCGGCTCCAACAGCTTTTTCGAGCCGGACGGCGCGAGTCGGTCGGACTGCTCACGGCGCGCATCGTACTTACCCGGCCGGGATACGTCTCCATAGCGCGGTGCGAGTCGTGTCCATGCGAGTCGGTCGGAGCGTGTTGAAGCCGCGTTCGAGTCGGTCGGAGATTTCGCGGGTGCCTGCATCGTACTCGCTCGGCCGGACCCGCGTACGATTCGGTCGGGAAACAGGGCTCCGAATCGGATCCGGTAAATCCGAATCCGATTCGGAGCACTACCGGCCAAGATCGGAATCGGCCCCGAAGTGTCTAATTGTCTAAACAAAAATATATACTTAATATAAAACGCAATCTGTCTCTGCACTCCATCATAACACATTAAATGGATATATATTAAGATCAATTGAGGAACATTTGACACTAAAGGGGCGATTATGATGTTGTGCGGAAAGCCTCCGATCGACAATCAGATTCTCCTAGACCGTGTCTGAACACATCTGCCCGACTTGGTCAGAAACAATTCCGACCGACCGATTACGATGCTCGCGGTCGGAAGGGAAATCGTTCGGTCATTCCAAATCGGTACCGACCGGCACTCATAGAATCCGAGTCGGTCGGAGCCGATTCGTACAGCTCTATGGACAGCGTTTCCGACCGTGCGATTATGATGTCGGATTCTGACAGCCTTTCCGAGTCGGACTGTCTGACACAAAAAGGCTGTCAGAAACTGACTTTGGGGGCCCCTAGCAGGCACCCTTTCATCCTGAGGCCACCGGTTGGAGGCCATGGGGGCACCCAAGGGACCCCCCCTTTAAAACCATGCACTGTGTGCAAGGTTTTCCGCAGATACCCATTATCCCATAGGAGCCTATGTTGTCGGTCAGAACACAGGCTCCCATAGAAGTCAATGGGAGTCCTTCCGAACAGTGTTCGGAGGCATCGTAATCGGTCATGCGGAACCGCTGACCGCAAGTCGGTCGGAACCGAAACCGACAAGGAATCGGGCGGAAAGTTTCCGCACGACATCGCATTCGGCCCCTAAATTGCTATCCCTAGCTGACATATTAATCCTCATATTAGAAATTTATGAGATTTTGTAATTCTACGTAAAATGTGATAATATATTGCAAACATCAAGCAATCACTATCATACTGAGTCCCCATAACACAATTATTCTTTTTTTTAAATTTTTTATAATTCTTATAAGGTTTTTAATGCCAGTATATATTGTGTAAATATGATACAACTTCTAGAAAAGGTTTACACATCAGTTGTTACTTATCAGGACTGTGCAATGGTAGTTGAGATGATTGAGGATCTGAATCTCAAGACAGTATATAGTGACAATTCAGAACCACATGTGATACCATGTTGACAATAATTATATCTTAATGGAGGTACAGTCTTGATATGTGATACAGAATGATAGTATCAGAACCCTGACTGGAACCTAATGTAAACATGGAACTGGTAACATGGGGAGGAACTAGTGGGCTGGTGCATGAGAGATAAATTGAATACTAGAGGTGGGTCAAGGCTAGTCAACTGTGCATGGCCACATGGACCTCAAGATCAAAGTAATTGCAGAAGCATAGGCCGTATTCGATTATGGAAGCGCCCCACGTATTTGGGAGCAGATAGAGAGTCGCTAGTTGGGAAGACTAGATATCGGACTGTGGATGCAGAATGACGAGAGAGAGCCTAATGCATTCAAGGCGGTAAGGCATCATCCATAGGGGATGTGGTCATTGGCATCCAGAGATTATCCCATTCCCCTGCAATTGGGTGTTTACAAATGCCATGAAACTCTTCTCTCAGAAGTGTTGTACTCTCAGCTTTTGTCCGAAATAGGAGATCTCAGTCCATTTATCAAGTGATGGAGGAAGGACCAACTTCCACTTGCTAGTGGAGGTGTGTTTGACAAGAAGGAGTGTCAAATCTGCTAAACACAGTGCAACTTTGGCTTTCCTTGGCTATTTAAACATGCCCAGGCCTAACAGGAATTGAGTCTGGGATTCCCGTTAATTCAGCTATATGTTGAAGGGCCTTGGACCAAAATTATGCCAACCCATGACAGCTCCAAAGGGTGTGGCAGAAATCAGCCGATGCTGCCCTGCAAGGAGCACATGAAGCACTAGCTGTGGGAAACAGAGAGTTTATTTTGGACAGGGATTGATAAGATCTATAGAAGATAAAGAATTGAGAAAACAATTGTTGTAGGACAGCTTATGGGAGAACTCAAGGGACCTAGCCCACTCTTTTTCATGCAACTCTTGTAGGAATTTGTGTTCCCATTTGTTCCCGAGTAAAAATAATGAGGTTTGCGTGTGGATCAGGATGGCTTTGTAGAGCTAACCAGCCTGTAGTTGTATTCCCATATTAAACATTGCCTGCGTCTAGGAATGGGTTTCTGGTTCCCTGTTAATAATGTCCCAGTGGACTCACAGTATTTGTATTAGTAAACCAAGTATGTAAAGACGAGCCTTCACTCCAAATATTTCCAAAGCTTTACTGTAGTAATCCTGGTACTACAATATGTATTTGCTGAGCACTGAGGAAACCCACCATCTCCACCATCCCCATGGACCCGCTATATCTAGACTAATCTTTTCCCATGGCATGTCTGGAGTGCTGATTGGCCATAATGGTGGTTTAAGAGTGGCCGGTGTTTTATCGGAATTCTCACACATCACACAGTCCCTAATCTTTTTCTCAATAGCTATCTCCATTCCTGCCCACCAATATAATTCCTTTATTCTGTTCTTGGTCTTAGTAATATCTAAATGAACTTTGTGACATAAGTTGATCAATTTGGGTCTCAAACCTTCCGGTGGAATAATTCTACCATTCCCCCATACATCCACTGATAACTTTTGCCTTAACTTCCACTACACTCTCATTGCATCGCATAATATATTTTTTTCTTGCCAGCAATTTGCTATTTTGTTTCTGACATCTAATAAGATTTGGTCTTTGTTGTAAGCATCAACCAATTCCTCAATCAAAATGCCTTGGCGACAATTGTTAACATTTGCCAAAGTTTCTCAATATCCTCATAAGGTACTCTTTCCACCAATAGTGGCAGCCGACTCAAGAAATCCACCACCTTATTTTTAGTGTCAGGCATATATTGCACGTCATACTTACAATCCAGTAATTTCACAGACATCCTAGCCAGGAATGGTGAAGCACTGTACAATTCCTTGGTGGACAAAACCTTTGTGAGTGGTAGGGTGTGGCTTGGCTGTCATCACAGCCAGAAGGGGAGGAGGAAATATGTGCACTTAAGTGTGCATGACGGCTTGGGTCGGCTAAACAGTCATGTGCACTTAGCATGTTCTCCACCAGTCTGGGTGGAGATCATGCATAGGCTCATAGTCCACATCTGAGCTCTGAACCACGGCACTCAGAACAATTATGATGCTGCTGTCATGGTGACAGAACTTTGTGATTGGTTTAGGGGAGCCTGTGTGCTCCCTGCTTCCAGAAGGAGAGACGATGGAGGAGAGATGGCGGCGTGCAGAGGCAAGTGTTTTTTTTCTTTTTTAACTCCCTTCCCCCACCTCCCCGCCCCGCTCCGCCACCCCGTCCCGTACCAGCTGCCACTGTCTATAATGCTCCACCCCACGTGCAAAAGCCTCCCATTCAATAACTGAATATTTTTCTTCCATCTGCTTTAATGAATGTGAAGCAAGTGCTCCCATACACTCTTTACCATTCACACCCATTTGAGTTAGAACAGTGCCAATGCATTTTCCACTTACATCCATGGTGACAATAGATCTTAAAGCAGGATCAAACACTTGTAAGAGCAACGCATTACATACGTCGTGTTTGATCATCTCAAAATTCTTTTGACATGCTGACGACCACTGAGATTTATTCTTTACTTTCAAATGTTGCCTGATGTGGTAAGTTTTACTCCAAAAGTTTTCCACAAACTTTTAGTAGAATTCCACCAGACCTAAAATGGCTCTTACTTCATCTTTGTTTCCTGGTACCGGGGAGTTATTAACCGCCTCCAATCACTCTTTTTTGGGGTTTATCCCCTCCAGCAATACCTCATGTCCTAAATATGTGACACTTACCTTAGCAAATTTACATTTTTTGAATTCGGTGTCAAACCTTTCCTTCTTAGAACGTCCATCACCTTCGCAACAGTACGATCATGTTCACTTTTTTGATCTTCCCCTTATTAGGTTAACAGCTTAAAAAAACTTTATATTTTTTAAACCTTTAAACAATTCAAACATTAGCCTCTGGAACATTGCTGCCACTGAGGCTAATCCAAATGGCACTTTTATGAATCTGAAACACCCAAAGGGAGTAATGAAGGTAATCAAACTTATACAATCTGGATGTAATGGGACCTGATGTTATGTTGCCATAAGATCTATTACGGTGAACCATTTAACCCCTTTACTGGCAGACAACATTTCATTAATTCTCTGTAGAGGGAACTGATCCACCAAATATTCTTATTGTGGTCCCTCAAATCCACACATAGGGGCCGATTCCGATTCGGGCCGGAAATCTATCCGACCGGGGCCGGACCCGGAGAGATTTCCGACCGAATCGGACCCTAGCAGCCCGACCGAACGAGTACGATGCGCACGTATGCTATCGGACTCGATACGGTCGGACTCCCATTGAAGTCAATGGGAGCCTGTCATACAACTCGTACGCGGGCTCCCATTGACTCAATGGGTGCGAGGCAAACAAGGGCGCCCCCTACAGCGCGTACGCGGCGAAGCGACTCGCGCCGTACACGCACAGGGGGGTCCGACACGGACCCCCAAAGTGCGGCTCCGACTGCTTCTTCGAGCCGGACAGCGCGAGTCGGTCAGACTGCTCGCGGCGCGCATCGTATTTGCCCGGCCGGGGAACGTCTCCATTGCGCGGTGCGAGGCGCATCCGTGCGAGTCGGTCGGTGCGGTTGGGATGGGCGTACGAGTCGGTCGGCGAATTCGCACGCGCTCGCATCGTACTCGTTCACCCGGACGTACGTACGAATCGGTCGGGAATAAGGGCTCCGAATCGGATCCGGTTCAGCCGAATCCGATTCGGTGCCCTACCGGCCGAGATCGGAATCGACCCCTAAGTCTTAACTTACCATTAGCCTTCCTTCCTATTACCAATAGTGACACTCGCTTTGACATCTCCACATGCTCTACTCCAGCTGTACACAACTTTTCCAATTCACTAGCAACCTCCTCTCTTAGGGTCTGTCAAGGGTATATTTCTTACCTTGTGTAGGCATGGTACCACCCCCAATTTAAGGACAATCCTATGTTGTAAACCCTTTATCTCGCCTATAGCGCCTGAAAAAAACTCTGGGCAAGACTCTAAAATGTACTGTTCATACCTTCTGCTCGGTTGCAGAGGTAGCACTGGCTCTGGACTATTGAGATCTAGGGTAATACCTAATTCCACTTGGTCGCGCCACCCTAGTACTTGGAGGTCCTATGACAGACCCATACAATTTACATGTTGTTTCTCTGTTCTTAAACTTAAAAAGCAACTTCCTAAATCCAATCATATCAATATTTCTACACATGAATGTTTTTGGGGCAATGTCAGCAAGATCCAGAATGTCTCCAATAACTGTAGCAAATTTCTCCCCATACATCCTTCTTAACTATAGTCTATGGTGACCCTGAATCTGCTACGCTGGATATTTCTATTCCCCCAATTGACATCTCACATATGCGTTTTTTCCTTTGTGTCTCAATATTCAGCGCTTCATCACCAATACTCAATACACACGTGTTCAAGTAATTCTCCTGAACGCCATCCGTTTCTGTGTCAGAAGTGAAATTGAGTAATTTTACAGATATATCCTTCTTTTTCCTACATACTTTGTAAAAGTGTCCTATCAGGCCGCACCCCCAGCATTTCTGCAAACATGCTGGACACTTCTTATTAGCCAAATGACCAACATTGCCACATCTGTAGCACCGTCCCTTAAAAGTACCTTGACCAAAATTGTCTTTTGGTTTTGCCATAGTGGTTTAGGATACTTCTTACATGTTGTACCTTGGCTACTAGTTAACATTTTTCTATGATGGATCTTAGCCAACACCCCTTTGTCTCTGTTCTCCTCTATTTTGTCTTTCTCCTCAGATATAACTGCTTTGCCCACCTTCCTATCAACTCAGCCATTTTTACAATGTCAACTACATCCTTTAGAGTTGCTTCTCCTTTGGCCCAGATATTAGGATTCACAGCGTATATCACTATTTGGTCGTAAATTAGTTTGTCGTGGAGATTGGCAAACCTACAAGTTAAAGCCAAGTTTTTAAGTGCTGCAACGTAATCCTCTATGGGTTCTTCTTTCCCCTATTTCCTGTGAACAAGTTTGAAACAGTCCACTGCAGCACACACTATTGGATTATAAGAAGTGTCTAAAACCTCCAATTCAATTTTAAAAATGCCCCCCTGTTCTGGAGGTCTAGGTTTCTTTTGTTTACGACTGTAAACCTTTATTCTCCTGGACCCAGGCAGTTTAATAGTGTTTTCTTTTTTTCTCAGGTGTAAAGTCTTCATCATCCTCAAAAGTGGATATGTAATTCATAAAATATTCCTTACACTCATTCCATTTCATTAGCGGTTCCCCTGTTGCTCATAAATACACTTGTAGTAGGGAAAGATTCCATACATTCCCTGAAGCCATATTCTTTAAAGAAATATACAAAAAAACTGAGAATGTGTATAAATTAACTATTCTCACCGCAATAGTGTGTGACCATGTATGTTGCCTCAAAGCACTGACCAAGTTCTCCTCAAAAGAAATAGGGTAAGGATGATGCTTCATGACCTGATTTAGGAATCAGAGGAATGTACATAAATATTTTCTAAAATGCAGCGTGGCACAGTGGCTCAATGATTTAGTCACAGGCGTACCACTGACGAACATCATGGCAAAAGCACAAATGAATTCCATCACACCGCCCTTTGGCTTGAGTGCCCGATGCTTCCACAAGCAGAACCAGTCAGGAGCCTTCTGCCCTTTGGCTTGCGTGCCCAATTATTCTGCACATAGAACCAATCAAGAAATTTCTAATGTTGAACCACTAAGAAGTCTCCTACTCCAGAATCATGTGATACGTACGCTCTCACGTAGAACTATAGGCTTCCGCACATGTAGGAATACAGAGCGTTTGTAGCTGGCTCGTGAGAGAATCCTAGGCGTGATGTGATTGCACTGTGAGCCATAGAACACTCATGTTTAAATTCAACGTAAGCGTAGAATTGTATATGCAGGTAAGCTTGTAAGCATAAAATTGTATATGCCAAAGTCTCTTTCTGTTTGTAAATCAAGTGTACTTACACACGATCAAACAGCCTCCACGAGCGTTGCTTCCCGATAACACCTTCCTATATATCAACATGGAGAATTTCCTTTCTCTGCTCTAATGTTTGAGTACACAGGTTCTCAGTACCAGGAACACGTGCCAAATCTGTAAGACAAACCTTCAATCCAAATATTTCCAAATCTTTATTGTAGTAATCCTGGTACTTCAATATATAATAGCTGAGCACTGAGCAAGTCAATGGTCTCCACTCATCCCCAGCCTTGGAATGCTCACACAGGCTTCTATGACCTAAAACAGGTAGCTAGTATGGTGCCCTACTTGGTACAAACTCGTAAAAACGTATGTGATATACATCCTACTATAAACACCAAAGTAGAAGAAACTGACTGTCACAGAGACCAAACTGTTTCATGAGTGAAAGAAAAGGTAAGAATTTTGTGTTGAGGAACACGTCGCCTAACATCGAAAGTCTTGCATCATGCCAGTGATACAGAGTGCAGAAATTGGTCCTGTAGGTGGAAGAGGCCCACAATGGTATTGCGGGGTGTAAAAAAAAAGTTGCCGTCTCTGAAGGGTCACCCCAAACCTTTTGCCTTCCTCCGCCTCTTTTCTGATCTTTTTGTTGGCTTTAGGACTCGGGGCACTTTTACCACTCCTGACCAGTGCTAAAGTGCATGTGCTCTCTCCTCATTAATTTGCACCTGTTTGGCATTTTTGATTTACTTGTACGTCCCTTGTAAAGTGGCATATCATACACCCAGGGCCTGTACTTCAAATGCTACTATTGGGCCTGCAGCACTAATTGTGCCACCCACCTAAGTAGCCTTTCAACCTTGTCTCAGGCTTGCCACTGCAGTGCCTATTTGTGCAGTTTACTGCCACTTCGACTTGGTATTTAAAACTATTTACCAAGCTTTAAATTCCCCTTTTATTACACATAAGTCATCCCTAAGGTAGGCCCTAGGTAGCCCTCAGGGCAGGGCACTGTGTAAATGAAAGTTAGGGCATGTACTGGGATGTTTGCATGTCCTGGTAGTGACAAACAGCTTTTCGTTTTTCACTACTGAAAGGCCTACCCCTCTAATAGGTTAGCATTGAGAATTACTTAATTCACTTTTAAGTTGTAATTCATGATCAGTAAAGAGCAGCTTTTCATGTTTCATATGTTTGGGATAGTAATGACAAATCCTCCTTACTGATGAAGTTGGATTTACCATTACTATTTTTGAAATGCCACTTTAAGAAAGTGAAAGACACACAGATGATAGACGGAATGCAAAGCGAATCAAACATTTACCCCCAGTCAATAGATCTGGGTTAAATCCATCATTTTGCTCACCATGCCACCCTAGTTTAGACCCAGCCATAAGCAAATCATTCTTGACCGTGTGCCTCATGGAAACAGTCCAGACCGAACTGCCAAGCCAGGTCCTCCCTGGACCAGAAACAAGCATCCTGGGACCGGTTTCAGGGCATCACCTCTTATCAGCCAAACTAGCTTGAATCCAGTGGCACAGTGAGCCCGGGACCCACGTCTGGGC
Organism: Calotriton arnoldi; assembly: GCA_963921515.1. Lineage (NCBI taxonomy): Eukaryota > Metazoa > Chordata > Amphibia > Caudata > Salamandridae > Calotriton > Calotriton arnoldi. The sequence goes on from CAWUFW010011056.1 coordinate 47,463, forward strand.
ATACCCGGCGCACTTAGGGCGAGAAAGCAAAAGACACACAGATGATGGACGGAATGCAGAGTGAATCAAACATTCACCCCCAGTCAATAGATCTGGGTTAAATTCATCATACATTTGCTCACCATGCCACCCCAGTTTAGACCCAGCCATATGCAAATCAGTCTTGACCCTGTGCCTTATGAGAACAGTCCAGACCGAACTGCCAAGCCAGGTCCTCTTTGGACCGGAAACAAGCATCCTGGGACCGGTTTCAGTGCATCACCCCTCCTCAGCCAAGCTAGCTTGAATCCAGCTGCACAGTGAGCCCGGGACCCACGTCTGGGCATACCCGGCGCACTTAGGGCGAGAAAGCAAAAGACACACAGATGATGGACGGAATGCAGAGTGAATCAAACATTCACCCCCAGTCAATAGATCTGGGTTAAATCCATCATACATTTGCTCACCATGCCACCCCAGTTTAGACCCAGCCATATGCAAATCAGTCTTGAGCCTGTGCCTCATGGGAACAGTCCAGACCGAACTGCCAAGCCAGGTCCTCTGTGGACCAGAAACAAGCATCCTGGGACTGGTTTCAGGGCATCACCCCTCATCAGTCAAGCTAGCTTAAATCCAGTGGCACAGTGAGCCCGGGACCCACGTGTGGGCATACCCGGCGAACTTAGGGCGAGAAACCAAAAGATTCACAGATGATGGACGGAATGCAGAGTTAATCAAATATTCACCCCCAGTCAATAGATCTGGGTTAAATCCATCATTCTTTTGCTCACCATGCACCCCAGTTTAGACCCAGCCACATGCAAATCAGTCTTGATCCTGTGCCTCATGGGAACAGTCCAGACCGAACTGCCAAGCCAGGTCTGATTTGCTTATGACTGGGTTCAAACTGGAATTGCATGGGGAGCAAAAAAACGATGGATTTAGGCCGATGTCTCTGTACTTGGGTGAATGTATGACATTGTTCTGCATTATGTCCATCAATTGTTCTTTTTGCATTTGTCACCGCGATTGGGACGGGTATGCCCAGACGTGGGTCCTGTGCTCTCCATGACACTGAAGTCAAGCTATCCTGGCTGATGAGGGGTGAAACCCCGAAACCGGTCCTAAGATGCTTTTTTCCAGTCCAGGGAGGACCTGGCCTGGCAGTTCAGGCTGGACTGTTCCCATTGGGCACAGGGTCAAGACTGATTTGCATATGTCTGGGTTCAAACTGGAATGGCATGGGGAGCAAAAAAACAATGGATTTAGGCCCAGATCTCTGTACTGGGGTGAATGTATGACATTGTTTGTATTCTGTCCATCAATTGTTTTTTTTGCATTTGTCACCGCAAGCGGAACGGGTATGCCCAGTTGTGGGTCCCGTGCTCTCCATGCCACTGGAGTCAAGCTATCTTGGCTGAAGAGGGGTGAAACCTCAAAACCGGTCCTAGGATGCTTGTTTCCAGTCCTGGGAGGACCTGGCCTGGCAGTTCGGGCTGGACTGTTTCCATTGGGCGCAGGGTCAAGACTGATTTGCACATGGCTGGGTTCAAACTGGAATGGTATGGGGAGCAAAAAAACGATCGATTTAGGCCCCGATCTCTATACTGGGGTGAATGTATGACATTGTTCTGCATTCTGTCCATCAATTGTTCTTTTTGCACTTTTAGAAAGTGGACATTCCTCTGTACTTACTGCTCTTTGTGCCTTACAGCCTGTCTCCAATACATGTCTGGGTTGGGTGACAGCTACACTTTGTGCATTCCCCCTAGACAGCCAAAAGTGCAGGAAGGTGATGCTCATCTGCATTCTGTGCTCTCATCTACATTCATCTGCATTCTGATGGGTCTAACTGGGCAGGGAGAAATGGAAGGGGCTGAAACACTTCAATAGGTAGTGTGCTGTCCACACGCAAAGCACTAATCTAACCATCACAGATAGCTTGGCAAGACTGGGTTGACAGGGATCCTTGTGCACTTCCGAGAGCAGCTTTGAAGTCACCTACTACTTCAAAGGCACTTTTGGGTATAAGTACTGGGGGGCAGATTTACAAGAAAGTGACGCATCTGTAGAGATGCGTCACTTTCCCAGCGCCACCCTGAGAAACCCTTGCGCCACCATGGATGCGCCGTATTTACAATACAGCACACCATGGCGCAAGGATTGACAGATGCGTCAGAAATTCTGACGCATCTGTTGGCTCAAGAGTCACATATTGCTGGAGTCTTGTCGCAAGCACGACGCAACTCCAGCAATACATGGGGAAGCCTATCCTCATTGTGCTGCGTCACTCCTTACGCCTGCTCCAAGCAGGCGTAAGGTTTTGACGCAGTGGCGTCCTAGAAGTGGCGCAGTGAAATCTTGTATATTTCACTGCGTCACTTCTACAAGGCTTTTTTGCGTGGGAACGCCCACCCTGCATACATTATACCTGACGCTGGTATAATGCGACGCAGGGCTTTACAACGTGACGCATCTCCCTAGATGCGTCACGTTGTAACTAGGCCGCATTTTTACACCGCCGCTGCGTCACAAAAAGTGACGCAAGGGCGGCGCAAAAATAACGCAAGGGGCTTGTAAATCTGCCCCTGGGTCTCTGACCCCTCCTAAAATCAGACACTTCTGGATCATGAATTGAACCTCTGTCAGAAGGACTGCTGTGCTGCTTAAAGGACTCAACTGGACTGATTTTCTGAAAGGACTGCTTTTCTGCTTGTTGCCCTGATGCTCCCTCACTCTGCTGAAGGAGAGCTGGACTCTGCCTTCTATCCAAGTAATCTCCAAGGGCTTGCTGGCTTGCATCCTGTTTTCTGAAGTCTCAGGGACACAAAAGACTTCCTGCATTTCTGCTGGTGCTGCTTGACTCTGCCTTCTGTGGTTCCCACCCTTGCTTGAGATGCCCTCTCCAAGTTTTGGTATATTGGTTTTTTCATTCAAAAGACAGCCAATTAGATTTAATACAATAGAAAACACAGAGAATTTTTTCAATGTGCCACCTATACAAAATTACAGTCTGTCTTTACATGTGTGTCGATGGCATTTCGACTCTCAATCCAATACTAGGGTCTCATCAGGACTGTAATAACCTGGTGATGGCTGATTTAGATGGTCCTATCGTGCTCAGTTGGGAACCACTGTGGGTATGGTACCAGGGTGATAAGCAGCCCAGATGTGGGGTTCACTGGTGGGCTTAGAAAGTCAGGAAAGTGACAGTATCTGCCAACTTAGAGGGGCATAATCTCCCTTATTGCTTCCGTTACGGTTTCATAAGTTGCAACCTCAATTGGCATTTCTTTGATTGTTTGTGGCCCGTATTGGAGATCTGCAGTGAAAGAGAATAGGATGCTGCTCTCCTGGTCAGTGGTGAGATTAGCCGATCTCCGGAACGGGAGAGTGGCATCTTATTCTCTTCCACCGCATTTTTTCACATCATTCACAATTGTGTTTCCTTCTGGTTCGGTTTTGGTTTTCTTTCACTTGGGGCTTATTTATTCCTATTTTTCTTCCTTTCCAACAAAATCTTTTTATGATTCACATATTTGAGAAATGTTTTAGATTGCACAATTGTTTCTCTAAAGAAAAAGAAAAACTCGATTCGGCTGAATCGAAGTACAACACATGATACTGGCTTATCTTTCATTTTGAAATAAAGTTTATATTGATTTCTGTCATAAAAAAGTTGAAATTGAAATGCTTACTGTTAGACCTGGCCCTTTTGACAGGTTTATCCCCAAACTTTTTGGCTTTTGCCTACTATTTTTCTGACCCTGTTTTTGTTGGCTATAGGATTCTGGGCACTTTACCACTGCTGATCAGTGCTAAAGTGCAAATGCTCTCGGTGTAAATTGTGATATGATTGGCTATCCATTATTGCCATATTTGTTTTACTTTTAAGCCCCTAGTAAAGTGCACAGTGTGTGCCAGGGCCTGTAAATCAAATGCTACTAGTGGGCTTGCAGCACTTGTTGTGCCACCCAGAGGAGTAGCCCTGTAAATGTAAAGACCTACCACTGTAGTGTCTGCGTGCGCAGTTGCATACTACCATGTTGTCCTGGCAAGTGCACCCACTTGCCAGACCCACACCTTCCCTTTCCTTACATGTAAGGTACCCCTAAGGTAGGCCCAAGGTACCCCCATGGGCAGGGTGCAGTGTATGTGAAAGGTTGGACATGTACTAGTATGTGTGACATGTCCTGATAGTGAAATACAGTGTATTTCATTTTTGACTGTTGAAAGGCTGTCTGTCCAATAGGCTTAGAATGGGGTTGCATTGTCCCATGGTTACATGTGTAACTTTCCCTAGGGACAAAATAAGAAAATCATGTTTGGACTCTCTGAACTCAGAATTTATTAATGCACCTTTTGGTAAAGGTGGTTTTTAAATCTTGTGTTGGAAAATGCCACTTTTAGAAAGTGAGCATTTTCTTACTTCACTATTCTGTGTGCCTCTGGCTGCTTGTGTATTCAGCGTCTGGTGTGTGGGTGACAGGAGCTGAGATGTGCATTCACTCTAGACAGTCACTGAGGGGGGTTGAGGTGCCTTGACTGGGTGACTCAGCACAGGGCTGAATAGACCTGATCTGCATTTAGAGTGGTGGGTGGAGAGTTACTTACACCTGAATAGGCTGAGTCTCCTTTTGCACAATGCTGTCTCCGCCCCCTGTGGTCACGCTGCACCATGAATGCAGAACTGGTTTGGACTGGGTTCAGAGACCCTTGCTACAAAGACATCAAAGACATTTTGGGGTATAAGTATGTGACCTAAAACCCTAGTAAATTAGATTACTTCAAGAAACAAGAGGAACCCTTGCCAAGGAGAAGAGCTGGAGAAACTGGAGGAGGATTACTGCCCCTTTGCTGTGTGCTGTCTGGGGTTGGCCTGCAGTAGCTGTTTCTGCCAAGGTAAGGACAAGGACTTTGCTGTCTGCTGTGTCCTTCCTGCTTGTGAAGAATCTCCAAGGGCTTGTGCGTGCTGGCCTCCTGTTCTGGGAAACTCAGGGACATCAAAGTTTCCATGTGCTTTGCTCTGTAAGTGCTCTGGGTGCTGTATCTTCTGTGGCCCCTGCAGCGCTCCTGTTGTGCAGCTGGGGCTCTGCTACGTGGCCCCGGGCTGCAAGGCGGTCTCTTCACTGTGAAGAATCCCGTGCCCAGGAGTTCTATCTATCGTGAGGACTGGGCATGGCCCAGCTGCACTCCAGAGGAGCCGGGGCCCAACAGGCTCCGTTCAGCTGCTTCCGACGAGAGCTGACGGCCATGGAGGAGTGAGGGCTGACGAGCACCAGGTGACAGGGGCGGCACCGTGTGTTTGCGGGTCCCAGTGAGGTCTCCCTGCCGACGACGGGCAGGGCGTGTCCGCCCCCCATCCTTATCCTGTCCTGGGGGAATTTTTCATTTTCGGGCAATAGCGTTGGGCCACAGCTGCACCGCATGGACACGGGCAGCTGACTTGGCAAGCCCTAAGAAGCCTGAAAGGGGCCCCTGCTTGATCATGCATTGCGTGCCCTACCCCGGGTTGATACATACTGGGGGGGGCGCCGAGGGGCCATAGTGGGATTACCATATCAAAGGTAGGGAAAGCGCAGGAACACCGTGGCTTCATGATTAGGGTACAATGTGGTGACATGTCCAATAATATCTGGTGATTTAAGTGGAACTAAAGGCAGCCGTTTCATGTCCTAATGGTTTGATGTAGGCCTTATACTGGCCAGAGTAACAAGTATTATGTTCAGTGGCTGTGGGTTGTTTCCTGATGTTTTATGATATGTGCACTACCTATGACATGATGAGTATGACCATTGCCTTATGGCAAAGTGATGATGATTTATGTTTTCACATGCCTCCTTTATGACAAGCGCCTAGTGGCACAATATTTTGTGGTATGTGGTTTATGTGCATCTATATGACAAGAGCCTAGTGGCGCAGCGATTAAGTTATGTGGTCTAGATGTGTTTTACATGCTACTCAGTGATTTATGGTCTAATATGCTTTGTGTATGTGTAAATAATACGAAGGCTGTTTTTATATAACCTTGTGTGCAGTCTCTTTTGTGGTGTGCCTAGTGTGTCACTGGTGTGTGTGTGTGTGTGTGTGTGTTGCGCAAACACTTTACACATTGCCTCTGGGATAAGCCTGACTGCTCTGCCAAGCTACCAAGGGGGTGAGCAGGGGTTATCTTCAGTGTGTAACTCCCTTACCCTGACTAGAGTGGTGGGTTGTGCCTGGCTTAGGCGTACGCCCTAGCCAACCAGAAACCCCATTTCTAACACTTACTCGGATTAAGTCCGCACAGAAAAGTCTGTGGCATTTTGTATCTTTTCTTCAAATAAGTTCCATGTGAATACTTGTTCCAAGGTCTCTTGATACCCATGTTCACATGGCCATAGGGTTGCTCTTGTTCTTGTTTAATTAACCCCTAACTGTCCAAGTTCAGGGCCTCATAAGTGGGTTCTGCAGCTGTTTTGCTACAAAACTGACACATTGTCATCACGCAACAGCAGTTCCACAGCCTTCGTGGCCCAACGACGACGCTCTGCGTGGCTCGACGACGATGCATTGCCTTCACTTCAGCGAAGCTCGATGACGAGGTAGCGACCCAATTGCGTGGAAAAGATTGACGCATCGAGCCCTCAGCATCGACGCTTCGCTCCATCCAAGGTACTTTATCAGCACGCCATGCGTGGATCCTACAGCCGGCCTGCCCTCCGCCTGAACTTTGGATTTGCACTGTCCCTCGCAACCTCAAGTAGTTTTTTGACCGCTAGTGACTTCTAAGCACTGTTTTTGCATTTAATCTTTAAAAATTAATATCTCGACTTCTACTGATTTTTTTTTTTCATTTTGGTCTCATTTGCTCAGATAAATATTCTCTATTTTTCTAAACCTGTATGGAGTCTTTTTGTGCTGTATTCATTGTGTTACTGTGTGTGTGTTGCACAAATACTTTACACATTGCCTCTTTAGATAAGCCTAACTGCTCTGTGCCAAGCTACCGGGGGTGGCACAGGTTATCTTTTAGTGTGTATCTAGCGTACCCTGACGAGAGTGGTGGTTCCTGCCTGGCCCGGGTGCATGCCACAGCCAACCAGGAATCCCATTTCTAACACGGGACATAAGGTGTCATGTGACTAGTAATTTGCAGGCTTTTTGCCAAGCACCGCAGCACCGTTATAAGGAGGCGGGAGGCATTATGAGGAAGTCTCGTCCTCAGGAGCACCAATTCGTAAAGATCTTGACTTCTCCATACTGTCGAAATCCCGATCCAAGAGCCAACTGGTAAACCACTGTAATTGTATGGTAAGCAATAATGGTAAAAATTGGAAGCTCCTATCCCCCATTATCAACTGGCAGTCGAAGCTTAGTCAAAGTCATCCTATGGTGCTCCATGTGCCAGATCAGTTCCCTAGGGATAATGTCAAGCTCCCACAATGTCTTAGATGTGAAGAGCAGTGGGTGTTGACAAAATAATATAGAAAGTGTGGGATCATTACTATTTTAGATAGTTATCCTGCCTGCGATTGACTATGGCAGTCCCCTCCAGAAGTTCACCTCTGCTCTGAGAGCCGTGAGAGCCTGACACAGCTTACCCTTATGTAGACCTCAGTCTGTCAGGTAAATTTGAATGCCTAAATAATGGATAAAGATTCCCTCCCAGCATAGCGTGCTGTTTCCTGGCTCCAACTTGACCTGGGGAGTGAAGGGGGTCAACAGGTAGAGATAGGATTTCTGCCAACTGACATGGAGACTTGATGGTGTTCGGAAGTCTGCAAAAAGTCTGTTAATACTAGAATGGTCTGCATGTATATCATACAAGTAGAGAAGGATATTGTCAGTATTGAGGGATATAACTGATGGCATTGTGTAAAGGTATGCCCCAGGCTGCCCCCTCCGCCCTCGCCTGTCCCACGAGCTGTTTCATAGTGAAGTCGAAGAGGAGATGGGGCACCCCTTGTGAGCCCCATGATGTATGGAGAAGTATGTGGAAACAAGAAGACCGAAATGGGTTCTGGCCAGTGGGGAAATGTATAAAAGCTTCACTAGTTGGATCGTCTGGGGTTTCAAAGCCATAACTGGTTAAAACTTGAAAAAGGTAACCCCATCTAATAGTGTTAAAGGCTTTTTCCAAGTCCAAAACAACACAAGCAGAGCTAAGCCAGCACCCAGGGACTGACTCCATAACTGAGTTTAACCATTGTATATTCTGGGAAGTGCTGTGGCCAGGGGTGCAGAGACAGAATATCGAGTAAAAAATATCGAATTGCACAAATATCGTGTCAAAAATATCGTGGGTCAGGAATATCGACAGACAAATTCTCGTGGTGAAGAATATCGATTTTAGGTAAGTAATATCGATTTAAAAAATATCGAAGTGTTTAATATCGTTTGCAAAAATATAATTGTTAAAAATATCTATTTGTTGTTAATGTTACGTATTTTAGTATATATTTTATGTGTGTGATTTATGTTTTTTTGTATAAGAATTGTTTGTATGTTTATTATTAGTGTTAAAATTTTAGAATTTTTTTTTTTTTTTTTTGAATTTTGCGTTTTTAGTTCCATAGCAGGTTGTGGGTTTATAGGGGAATAGGGTGGGAAGTAATTTAATTATATAAATTATATTGATTATTTTTAGTAGTTATTATTTTTTTTTTATTTGAATTTGGCGTTTTTAGTTCCGTAGCAGGTTGTGGGTTTATAGGGGAACAGGGTGGGAAGTAATTTAATTATATTACATTTATTGAATAATTTTTATTTATTAATATTTGTTTAATTGAGATGTTATAGTGTTAAATGTGCAAATTAATGTATTATTAATTATTTAATAATTAGTTAATTAATTTAAATTAATTAATTGACAATTCATGATGGTAATTGTGTAATTAATTTTAGGTGTGTGTTGTGGTGTTTATAGGTGTAAATGGTGGGAAGGGTGGGAAGTAATTTATTTTTTATTGATGAATTATTAATTAGTTGTTAATTAATTTAAATTAATTAATTATGGTACTTGTGTAATTATTTTTAGGTGTGTGTTGTGGATATTATAGTGTTAAAGAATGTGTACTCAATGAATGTTTATTTTTTTTATTAATAATATTTTTTAAATTCATTATTAATTATGTTAATTATGGCAATACATTTAAATAAAAATGTTGAATTCTTTTTTATTGGTGTGGTGTTATAGGGAAGGAAATAAAATAAATACATTTATGTTTTAAATAATTTGTTTGTTTGTTAATATTTGCTCCTTTTAAATAAATATTGTGCATAAATGTATTTATTAATGTATTTTATATAATATTTGTACCTTTTTGTTATATGTAATTAATATTATAATATGTGTTTTTTTATATGTTTAATATATTTAATCGTATATTTTCAAAATATTGTTTATTTTTAAGATTATTTAATTTTTTTATTAATTGTTTAAATGTTATTAGTAATTTTTGTTTCTCTGCTATCCAACACTTTCCCTATTGTTGCACTCACTGGAGTGCGAATAGTAATTTTTACCCCTCCGCTATCCAGCACTTTCCCTACTGTTGCACTCATTGGAGTGGGAATAGTAATTTTTACCCCTCCGCTATCCAGCACTTTCCCTACTGTTGCACTCACTGGAGTGGGAATAGTAATTTTTTCCCCTCCGCTATCCAGCACTTTCCCTACTGTTGCACTCACTGGAGTGGGAATAGTAATTTTTACTCCTCCGCTATCTAGCACTTTCCCTACTGTTGCACTCACTGGAGTGGGAATAGTAATTTTTACCCCTCCGCTATCCAATACTTTCCCTACTCTTGCACTCACTGGAGTGGGAATAGTAATTTTTACCCCGCCGCTATCCAGCACTTTCCCTACTGTTGCACTCACTGGAGTGGGAATAGTAATTTTTACCCCTCCAATATCCAGCACTTTCCCTACTGTTGCACTCACTGGAGTGGAAATAGTAATTTTTACCCCTCCGCTATCTAGCACTTTCCCTACTGTTGCACTCACTGGAGTGGGAATAGTAATTTTTACCCCTTCGCTATCCAGCACTTTCCCTACTGTTGCAATCACTGGAGTGGGAATAGTAAATCTAATTCTTCCGCTATCCAACATTTACCCTACTTTTGCACTCACTGGAGTGGGAATAGTATATTTTACCCCTCCGCTAACCAACACTTCCCTACTGTTGCACTCTTTGGAGTGGGAATAGTAATTTTTACCCCTCTGCCATCCAACACTTTAACTACTGTTGTGTTCACTGGAGTTGGAATAGTAAATTTAATTATTCCGCTATTCAACATTTTCTACTGTTGTATTTATTGCATTGCGAAATGTACGTTTTAATTTTTTTTAATAGGTTAATGTTTTAATTAATTATTGAATGTTTTTTTTTATTTTAAATTATTGATATATGTATATATTTTATTTCTATATAATTTAAAAGTTTAAAAATTAAATAAAGATAAAGTAAATAAATTATTTTAAAGTAAATATATGTATATGTATAAATTATTATGTTTGTGTGTTTATATTTTTTTTAATTAAGTTTATTTTTTAGATCTAGTTAAAATGTATATTAAATTTAATTAATTTTGTTAAAGATAATATTAATATTTTATATCTTAATATATATTATTTTATTTTATTTATATTTTTAAATCGATATTTTTTACATTTATATTTTTAACTTCAATATTTTTGATTCGATATTTTTGTACTTACCTGTTTTAAGTATAGGGAGTCAATATTTTTGCATTCTATATTTTTTCATCTATATTTTTGTCATCTATATTTTTGCTATCGATATTTTTTCAGTGAATTGTGGCCAGTAATGAGGTCACTCTGGACTTTGTGAACAAGGTGAGGGAATGACTGAACAATACAGCCTGCAAATATCTTGCTCAGGATCTTTATCACATTGAGTCCTCAGATCCTCAAAAGTGGATGATGCTCTATTGGGGCCCACCTCCAGGTTACACCAACTCCCTGAGTACAAACTTTCACAAATAGGAGGCACCTGTGACCAGGTGAGTAGAAGGGAAAGAACAGTGGGGAAGGAGACCAGGAAATACAAAGGAGAGTATGATTTATTCTGGCAAGGCTTGTATGCTTAACTTACGTTTTAGCTCTTAAAACTACTCAATGTCATTATGTAGATTAGAACCTCTTTCCCATACCTCGCTAAATCCTTGGAAAGGGTAAAGTGTTGTTCTACAGCTTACTACAGCAATGTCAAGAAAGCAACATTCATTGATAATTTTGGTTAGAGTTTCTTAAATATGTGTTACTGTATGTATCTTACTAAACAAGAATCTTTGCATTTACCTGTTGTACATACTTCAGGTATTTAAATACAAAAGTCTGTTCCTCATGTCCTTTGCATTCAATGCTTCATGAAAAGAAACCCTAATTGTTTCTTTGTGTAGTTGAATTGCTCCCTTGAAAGCTTATGAATATTCCCTTTAAATTGAGCCTTTGTTTAAACAGTCTTTCAAATCTTTGATTCACTCTAATAGTATATTGTCAACTAACGAAAGTTTTCGATGTGCAGCCACGCTTCTACTTTTTATGCTGTGTCTACAACTCAGCGATACAAAAGGGGATACAAAAGGGGATGATGGACGGAACGTTTGAGCCAATCAAACACTCACCCCCAGTCAACTGATCTGGGTTTAATCCATCATCATTCTTTAGCTCACTCCACCACCCCAGTTCAGACATGGCCATATGCAAATCAGTCTGACCCTGTGCCTCATGGGAACAGTCCAGCCCGAACTGCCAAGCCATGTCTTCCCTGGACCGGAAACAAGCATCCTAGGACCGGTTTCTGGCATTCCAGCCGTCATCAGTGTCTACAACTCAGGGCGAGTTTGTCATCTCCCTTCTCACCTCTAGATGTTCTGTTGCTGAAGACTTCAAAGGACCTCAAACACCAACAGGTGTTCCAGAAAAAGACACACAGTCCTGCAGAGTTAACCACCCCATTAAACACTGAGAAGAAGGCGAGAATTGGTCTGGATGAATGGCAAGACCTTCTTCCTGCTAGGTCTCTCAATCAGTAGCTGCTGGTGTGCGGGTGGAGTGGCGGGGTGGGGGAATGACGGGGAGGTGGGGAGGAGGGCGGAAAAACGGATAACAAATACACATTAAAAAAAAAAGAACTTACCTTACGCCGGCCGCCGGACAACGCTCTTTTCTGTGCCCTCGCTGCAGCGCAGGCTCTGGATGCGGTCTCCTTCTTCCTTCTGGGCTCTGCTCAGTGCTGACTCAGGAGGAAATGGAAGGACCTCCTCCCTTGTACAATGCGAAACCAACCAATCCTGGAGCTGCATTGCAGCTCCAGGATTGGTTGGAGCAGGCTAACCCAGCGCTCATTTTGAGTTTGGGGGCCTGCGGCTGCAATCCCTCAGCTGTTTCTCAGCCTTGGGATTGCAAGCTCTGAAGTGCACAGGTCAGATTAGCCGGCTCTAGACAGCCGGCCAATCTGACATGCCACTGGCAGGGTCTGGATTAATAGTGCAATTGCACTAATCAGCCCCGGCCCCTGCCATCGCACTGTATTAGCGCGAGCCTGGGACACATTAATAAAATTGTATTTATTACTATTTTATGAATGTGTATGCCTACTGCACTCGCAGCAGGCGGGGCGACACTTCTCCACCATAACGGAGGAGCTGCTGCTGCTCTCAATGTTAAGAACGTGTGCTCAGGCAGGGCCTTATTTTATACAGGCCCTGCCCAAGATGACCGGCGCTTTTGAATGCTGGGAGTTGTAGTCCAAACTTCCCTCATGGCATGCTTTAATGTGGATGGGCGGGTTGCATAACATCTTGGTGTTTATGTCAAGGGGTAAGCACATAGTGAGCAAGGTTATGACAGGAGACCATTGAGGAGCATGCTCCACCAAAGGCCATAGTTGCACGTAGATAGTACCCACACATTGCACAATGTTCTGTAGTTACAGGCCACCTGTAATCACTAAGTCTACTGGATGAGTGAAAATAAAACAGCACCCCAGGAAGTCATGACAATCTTGTAGTCAGTGTATCGATATGAGCTAAGGTCTTGAAGATTTTTGCTAGGATTCAGGATTGAGACTAGCAGTGCTTCTCGGAGAAAAGGAGGCAGGCTCCCTTTGATATGGCAGTCACATACATCCAGGCCAGATATATGCTTTATAAAATTCCATGGGAAGACCATCTGTACCAGTGGACTTCCCTGGGCCCTGGTTAGTTATAACTTTTTCAATATTGTGGACCATTATGGGGGCCTCAATTTTATCTTTCAAAATTACAGGGAGGTTGGGTAGAAGCAGGTGAGACAAAAACTTGGTGGGTTCGGGGCAAATGGTGTACAGTGGGGGGGGGGCATATTTCCAGAAATATATTATAAGACCGTGTTTTGAATATCACACTTGGACTGGAATAAGTCCCCTTTTGAGTTTCAGATGTAGGTGATGGGTTTTAACCTGTTTTTTTGTTTGAGAAGCCAAGCTAATAGCTGGCCTACCCTATCACCTTCATAGTGGGTGCAGGCAGTGTGGGGCACATAGCTCAGACACCTCAGCCACTCAAGTAAAGTCACTGTTTTCTCCCAGAGAGTGCTGAGTGAGTCTGTTAAACTTGGGTCATCGACCATCTACCTCTCGGTTTCAATGCAGGTGTCATCAGACACCTTCAGGTCTCTATTGCTTTGTGAGCCCCTACAATAGCTTATATACTGAGTCCACTGGTGACCACCTTGAAGGCTTACCACTCTACCAAGAGGGAGGAAGCTGTACCATAATTTTGGATAAAATATGATTGGGTGTTCCCCTCCATAGTTGCCAGACACACAGAATATTTCAGGGTGGTCAGTTGGAGTCGCTAAGTGGGTATGGGTTATAGGATCCTCCCCCAATGTAGATGGAGAAGCTGGGGATTATGGTTGGACAGTCCTCTACCCCAAACGTCAGGGGAGGATATTATGGGATACAATACTTCTGAACAGACAATTCTGTCCAGATGCACGTAGAGGTCATGTGCTGTGGATGAAGTGAGTAGAGCCAGAGTTGTGAATTACAATATCGTCATTCATCCCTAAGCTACCTATAGGTGAGCCAGTCTGTGAAGGCCCAGGCATTAGAGGGTGCAGGTGAAGAAGGTACATCTATTCATTTCAGTATGGAGTACACAGGTAAAGTCCCATCCCCCCATAATCCATCGGATGAGTGAGCACTGAAGGGGGTTAGGTTGGTTGACATTAGGGGCATAGATACTGCTGTCTACATCTAGGAGTTGTCAGTGAACTAAAAATTATACTCCTGGTCTAATACGAATTTCAAGTGGTAGTGGAATAATGGGATAGGTTGCATGTAGACATGAATAAGGCTAGAGGAGAATGATAGTCCCTCTGTGCCCAGGGGCGTATTGAGGAAGGAGTGTCATGATCGAACGTCTATGATCTGCTGTTGCAAGTATAGTGTGCCAGCCTACTATTGGATCACTAACAACAACAAAGGCAAAAAGGCTGAAAAACAGCAATACCGAGGGCAGGGGGAAATGTGCCATGCTCCAAACTGATTTTAAGCAAAAATATGTCCCATCAGGGTCACTGGGTGCAGCCAACTAGGAGCGAGCTACTGAGAGGGGTGGGCGATACTTCCCAAACTGCAGTGGAACTGGGTTGCGGGACCCCTGGAGTAGAAATGGGCTGATGTTTGATTAAAGAAGTAGTGAAACTGTTGGTATAGTTGATGAGTCTCAGATTACACGGCTATACCCAGTCACCCAGATTTGGTAAAAAGAGGCTATGTCCACTAATAAAAAGTTATCTGTGGTTTACGGTGTGATCATGGTCAGGGGATCAGTGTCATCAGGTTCAATCTAGGAGGAGGTGCCATCTGCCGAACCATAACAGGATGTAGTTGAGGCAGCCTGGGGGGGACCCCAAAAGTAACCGCAGTTAATATGGCTTACTGTTGGATGTTCTGGGACTGGACACTCAAGGGTGAGCAGGTGGGAATCCTGTCCACCCACGAGAGCCCCTGGGGCAGCTGTGGTGTTACTTAGGCGGTCTGCCTGGCAATTTTTTCAGGAAGGGTCAGCTGGGGAGGATGTGCATTGTCTCTTGAGCCAGTCCCAGGTCTCCTCAGGGGTAGCATAGAAATATGATTTCTGGCCAAGGGTGACTTTGAGCCTGGCTCGACATAGAAGAGCTTATTTCATGTTAAGTTCCCTCAGTTTTCGCTTCACCCCCAGGAAAGATGCCCTGTGGCACTGCACCGTCAGAGTATAGCCTGGAAAAACTCAGAACCTGGTCGTTATCAATATCAAAGGCGGCCAGATTGTCTTGAAGATTTTCAGAATAGTGTCTCAGTGCACTCTCCCAGGGAATATCAGAGGAAGGATCCACCAACCTCGTCCTACAATGAGCAGTGCCACACAGAAAACAAACGTGGGGTTCCGCTGACCCTCAACATACCCCAGCAGACCCCAAACAGGTTTCAGTGGGCCTCGATTTATGAGGGTCATCAGCCCGTCATATGTGCTCTCCTCAGTAGGCACCGGTCTTTCGGGTGTGGATTTCCTATCCAAGGGGATTGTGATCTTCTCCCAGCAACTCAGGGACAAGCAGTCCTCAGCACCGCAAGACCCAGTCCCAGTCCGCAGCCCGGGTGGCCCCAGTGGGACTGAGGATAATGCAATTTCCGTTTAGGAATACGTGAAGCGTGGGTCACCTGCCCCCACAACTCCTACCCCGGGTCGGGGCTCCTCAGCGAGGTGAGCACAGCTCCAAAGCAGTCTCATCTCATAGGTCCAGTGTGAAGATGTCCCCCAGAGGTGCAAAACTCCAAAGCAGCAAGAGGGAAGGTAAGATGGGAGGGAGCACCTGGTTCATGGGCAGGTCTCACCCTGTCTGCTTCCAGACCCGAAGAATGAAGGGCAGTCCAATTGTCTAAGTGGCTCCCACTCCTGGCAGCCAGCTGCCTTGACAGGGGAAGCACAGCCGCCCAAGACTCGGTGGAATTGAATTCTTGAAGGTCCGTTGAGAGATGGAGAGGCATGGGCAGCCAGGTAGGCTCGCTCAACCACGACTCGCAAGTGGCCCACTGAGCACAGACCCAACCAATGGTGCAAGGGTTCTGTATTGTCTAAAGGCTACCCCCCCACCCACGCCCCCAGCCACCTCAGGAAAGAAGAGCCGATTCTATTGAGTCCAGGGGTCTAGGCAGGGGATGTTACCTCCCTCTAATGCTCTCCGCATGGGTCGCTCGGCCAGTCTGCTCCGCAGTGTTGAAGTGCTGTAGGGGCGAATTTAGGGGCAGATTTACAAGCCCTTTGCGCCTCCTTGCGCATCTATTGTGTCACTTGTTTTGATGCAACGGCGGCGCAAACAATGCGGCCTATTTACAACGTGACGCATCTAGGGAGATGCGTCACGTTGTAAGCCCTGTGTCACATTATACCTGCGCCAGGTATAATGTATGCAGGGTGGGCGTTCCCATGCAGAAGGGCCTCGTAAAAAGTGACGCAGTGAAATCTACAAGATTTCACTGTGCCACTTTTAGGACGCCACTGTGTCAAAACCTTGGGGCAGATTTACCAGCCCCTTGCGACACTTTTACGCCGCCGTTGCGTCACTTTTGTGACGCAGCGGCGGCGTAAACTATGTGCCACTATGGGACATATTTACCACGTGACGCATCTAGTGAGATGCGTCACGGTGTAAAGCCCTGCGCTACATTATACCTGCGTCAGGTATAATGTATGCAGGGTGGGTGTTCCGTCGCAAGGAAGCCCCGTAAAAGTGATGCAGTGAAATCTACAAGATTTCGCTGAGTCACTTTTATGTCCCCGCTGCGTCAAAACCTTACGCCTGCTTGTAGCAGGCGTAAGGAGTGACGCAGCATAGCAAGTATAGGGCGCCCCTGAGCAGTGCTGGAGTTGCATCGCGCTTGCGACACGACTCCAGCACTGCGTCACCTATACGCTGACAGATGCATCACGCATCTGTCTATCCTTGCGCCACGGTGCGCCGCATTGTAAATGCGGCGCATCCATGGTGGCGCAAGGGGTTTCTAACGTCACGCAAAATAACTGGCGCATCCCTGCTGATATGCAAGGATGCGCCAGTTATTGTAAATCTGCCCCCTTATGCCTGCTTGAAGCAGGCGTGAGGAGTGACGCAGTACAGTAAGTATGGGCCTCAAAATACATTGCTGGAGTTGCGTCGTGCTTGCGACACAACTCCAGCAATGCGTCACTTTTGGGCCAACAGATGCGTCAGAATTTCTGACGCATCTGTTAATCCTTGCGCCATGGAGCACTGTATTGTAAATACAGCGCATCCATGGTGGCGCAAGGACATTTGCTGCTGGCGCAAGGAAATTGACGCATCTATGCAGATGCGTCATTTCCTTGCAAATCTGCCCCTTAGAGTGTTCATTGCCTACAGAAGGCCCCAACTCTACCCTGCCCGCAGATGAATGATGGCGGGGTGGATTTATCGTGGATGAAGAGGATGGTGGGAGCTCCGACAGAGTCAGTGGCTACATATCCTCCATGTTTGCCACCTTGGCCACACCCAAAGCAACACATTTGTTCTTGGAACCCAAGCACTGGGCAACTGAGTTACGTAGTGCTTGCTTACTGATTCCCAATAGCCTCTGCGTAATTGAGAGAGTTCGGAAATACCTGAGGATTTCTGAAAATTGTCAGTAAATAGGACATTTACAAAGGAGATAAGTAAAGGTAAAGTCACTAAAATTAAGTGATTTGAGGCCAAAGCAAATATCAAATAGTTATGGATTTTCCACATTCTTCATGTAAACCATTGTCTGCTGGTCAGCTGCACATTTCAAGATAAAAATGTTTCATGCTCAGCCAGGAAAAAAATGCGCACAACGTGAATGTGAAATTTAAATGTAAGAATAGGCAATCAGCAGACATTATCTACCCACCTTTCACCCGCTAATTACTGCACTTAAACTTTAAAGAGGTTTCAGTATTTCTTCAGTTTTGTGAAACACCCACATCACAGACAAGCAGAAGATCCTGGATTACAGTTCATGATGTTAATGTTCCTTAAGTGAATGGGAAGGTTAAGGTGCTTTCGTGCTCCTTTTAAAGAATAACACTGGTTTTGAAATAAAAAGCTTATAAATGCTTTTACAATACGGTGAAATGGGTGTCACATTCTTTCTAACAGAAATATTATTTAAATGCTAAAATCTAACTAATAAAATACATGATCCATAAAAGTATACCAGGTCAATACAACAAATATTAGACCGATGACAGTTTATTTCTTTTTAAAGCCTCTTTATTCATTATTTTAGAGATATTCTTTCCTGCAAAGCCAATTCATTTCTTACACAGTGATCTTCTCAAAAGACCAGGACAGATTTGCATTCTACCACTAATTCTGCTGACCTGGGGCCAAATTTATCAACACTTTGCACCAGTGTCACCAAATGTCAAGTGCCAAGTGTTGATTTGTTATTTAACTTTCCTGTGCCAAACATTTTCTCTGGACAGTTGCATAAAAGTAATGTAAAGTAGGCTTGTACGCTGCTTTGTAATAGTTTGCTTGACTGGGGCACCCGGAGGAAAATTGAAGAAAAAGTACTACCTACTGACATTGGTGGACAGGGCTTTGCACCAAAATATATGCCTCTTCGAAACATCTGCAAAGTAGCAGAAAAGTTTTTTCTTTCGGATCTTTTCAAACTTTGCATGTGTGCTGCATTGTAAAGCACATTAACAAAGTGGGAAATGTTTAAATGTTTGTTTAGGCATACCTAGAAAGGATTACAAATACTGAGCTCAAACAGAGCTCAAAGCAACATCCCAGGCTCACCTGCAGATCACCACTGAAACTGACCACCTGTGAATATGAAGACTGCTGGCAAAAAATGTGGAGATTTTTCAGATGATAAATCAAGAGTTTCCAGGCAAACCTATTTCCAGGGTTTAAAAACTGGCTACACAAGATATTATTTGAAACACCTTGCAAGAAATCCCAGGAGAAGCGATGAACGTGGAATTAGAACGTTGGAATATTGAGAGCTCCATTGAAGATAATAGAGTAACTGTGTGCTTATAAAGTCTGGTATAAGCATGAATCTCCAACATTTCAATGTTTGTCTTCATGTTTCTCCCTTTTAAATTTAGAACGTTCTACCCTTAGTGGGTGGAATGTTCTAATAGCCTTATAGTCTTCTGCCTTTGGCTATACCCGTTACAGGCCATAACTTAGGTTCAGGGCCTTTAGCAACCATAATAGCCCTCTGCAGCGGGTTATAATGCTATATTAGGGTGAAAAGGAAAAATGTACTTATTTATATTTGCCTTTATTTCTACTGACTAGAGTCTAGGCACCCATCGGAGGCCATGCATGCTTCTTTTTTCCAACAGATTTTTTATTGTTTAATATCACACCAAAAATGTCTATAAGTGCATTTGTTACAGTATGATCTGCAGTATCAATCAATTTACATTTTTTAACAGCAGCTATGCTTTGTTACTTATCAATGAGGTTGCCACTCATTTATGGTCCCACAGTTCTCGTAACTATTTAAAAACCTGGGGTCTCGAAAGAGAACTCAAAATGTAAGAGTTTTTCACAATTATAATGATGCTGCAGAGAATCTACTCCAGTCCAAAAATGTGTCATTTATTAGCTAAAATCTGTTAATTTCTCACTCTCTTTTGAACTATCTGCTGTGGGGATCAGCCCTGCTCAGTCTGGTTTCTGGGGACTGATAGGAGAATGTAGATTCTCCTAGTTTATGATCAGAGAATCTGGATTTCGTTAAAGACACAGAGGCTAGCATTATGCATACCACTTTATTCCCACTCCAAACTGCAGCACTCTAAAGCATATCACAAACCATACTTAAAATTCCAAAATTAGAACTCAACTACAGTCTATATAAACCAAAGCCCAGAAACCACCTTCCTCTTTTTAGCTGCTCCAAGGGATCTTCCTTGAACTTGTAAACAAATGCAAAATTATATTATCCTCCTTTCCAAGCTCTTCCTCTCTCCTCCCGCTCTCCACCTTTAAGGGTTTTCTAGGACAAAACATAACATAACACTGAATGAGCACTGTAATTTACGTAACTAAGAACCTCAAGAAGGTATATAACTTAAAATACAGAACTTCTAGTAACAAGAAAACCCTACCCCCTCCCTTTCTTTTTTTTTTTTTTTGCCAACCCCGGGAAGGGTGGGTGGGGTAATGCTAGCCTCCGTGTCTTTAATGAAATCCAGCTTCTCTGATCATAAACTAGGAGATTCTACATTTCATGTCAAGACCAGAGGCTAGCATTATGCATGTTTAAAGCTGTGATAACACCACCGTTGACACTTGTTCTGTAGGTTTTAAATAAAATCTTGCAAAAACCCCATCATTAGACCAATCTGCCACCCTCAGAAACTCTTTAAGTCAACCTCCAGATGTAAACAACTTACTTGCCATCGCCCCTCTCACTGAATGTGCACCAAACTTCAACATATCCACTCCTGCCTCAAAAATACACCATCTCACCCAACATGCAATAGTCGCAGATCTCACAGGATTGAAAGGCTTCACATATGAAATTAGTAATTGGGCCACTCCATCCTTTCTGAATTCATTCATCCTACTCTCATATTCCTTTAAGCAATGCACAACACATCATTTTTGATGGTCATCAGACCATGGATAAAAAATAGACGATGACTTAGGGGCCGATTCCGATCTGGGTCGGAAAGCTCTCCGACCGAGCCGGTTCCGGAGTGTTTTCCGACCGAGCCGGACTCCTGCAGTCCGACCGAGCGAGTACGATGCGGCCGCATGCTGCCGGACTCGGTTCGGTCGGACTCCCATTGAAGTCAATGGGAGCCGGTCGTACGACGCGTACATGGGCTCCCATTGACTGAATGGGTACGTCTCGCAAAAGGGCGCCCCCTGCAGTGGGTACGCATTGGTGCCATCCGCACCATACATGCATGTATAGGGGGGACCCTTGGGCCCCCCCTGAGTCCGACTCGTAAGGCTACGGGTGAAGGGGGGTCTGGCACGGACCCCCGTAGTCCGCTTCCCAGAGCGTTTACGTGTCGGAGGCTCCGACTCGATCCGGCTGTCCGGATCGTGCATCGTACTGGCTCGGTCGTAAAACGTCTCCATTGCGCGGTACGAATCGTGTGCGAACGAGTCGTACGGAGCGGTTTGGACCCGGAAACGAATCGGTCGGCGATTTCGCGTTCATTCGCATCGTACTTGGGCGTCCGGACCTCTGTACGACTCGGTCGGAAACAAAGCCTCCGACTCGGATCCGGTAAAGCTGAATCCGATTCGGAGGCCTTCCGACCGAGATCGGAATCGACCCCATAGTCTTAGTTCTTCTTGTAATGTTAAATATAACCACATCTGGGCTAAAACATCTGCTACTTACCTCTAATGCACGTACTTCAGAAACTCTTCTGAAATAAATTATACATAAAAGAGTTGCAATCTTGCCACTCAACTGTTTTACTGATAAAAAAAATTTGAAGGCCATCTCTATAACTTCTTCAAAACTAAATTCACATCCCACAAAAAATTATATCTAGATCTAGGAGGACTCCGTAACCTAATCCCCTTCATCACTCTACAAATCAAAGCATGTCTTCCTGTGGAAAAACCCTCAACTCGGGAATGACCCGCAGCCACTACTGACCTATAACAATTAATTATCCTATACGAAAGAACTTTTTCAAATAAACTTGACCAAAAAATGTAATATTTTATGGAAGATGCTTCCACGGGATCCACATCTCTCTCAATGCACAAACCAACCCCTTTCTTCCAAACTCCAACATACCTCTTCCTTGTCCCAGGTGCCCATGACTCCTTGAGCAACTCCTGAGCCTGTTCCGAAAGGCCTTCAAACTGCCTTCCTCCCCTGAAATCTTCCAAACAAGAAGGTTCAAGTTTCCTTCTATAACTAACGGATGAACCTCTCCTCCTGCTCCTAAAAACATTTCCTCAGAGAAAGGAATCAAATACGGTTCTTCTGCTGCCAACTCAAATAACCCTTGAAACAAAGGTTGTGACGTCCAAAAAGAACTTATCAGAACAATCTGACATCTCTGTCTCCTCACCATTGCCATCACCCTCTGAATCATTGAAAATGGAGGAAATGCATATCCCTGAAGATCCTTCCAAACCTGTTGAAAAGCATCCACTGCTTCCGCTTGGGGATCCGCTCTCCAACTGAAATACCGAGGCAACTGGAAGGTTAACCTTGAGGCAAACAGATCCACCCCTAAGGGCCCCAAAACATCCTGAATTCTCCTGAATAGATGCACACTCAACTTCCAGTCGCTGTAATCCTGGAGATACCTTGGATTCCAATCTGCTGCTGCATTGAACAACCCTGGTAGATACTCTGCCTGCAGACCTATTTTCTGCTCTAGACAATAACTCCATATCTCTTTTGTTACCTGAGTCAAATTCTTCGATTTGCTGCCACCCAACCGATACATTGTCCATCTTTAATTATAACATTGAAATTCCTCAATTGTTTTCAAAACTTTGCAATGGGTTGGCTATGACTCTCCTTCCAAGATCATCTGCCACCTGTCTGCTGCTGGTCCAAACAAGCTCCACAACTGAAAAGACGTGCATCTGTTTCTAGAACAAAATCTGGACATATCCCAAATATTGCTCTACCATTCCAAGCCTCTAAATTTTCTAACCACCAAATCAACTCCTCCTGTGCCTCTGCAGAAAACTGTACCTGATCTCCATACCAATCAATCAATCAATCAATCATGGGATTTTAAGCGCTACTCACCCGTGAGGGTCTCAAGGCGCTGGGGGGGGAGCAGATCCAGTCAATCGAAGAGCCAGGTCTTGAGGGTCTTCCTGAAGATGTGCAGGGTGGGGGCGCGTCTGATGTCGATCGGGAGCTCGTTCCAGGTCTTGGCCGCGATGTAGGAGAAGGTTCTTCCACCCGTTCTAGCTCTGTGGATGCGCGGGCGTTATGCGAGGGCGAGGTCGGCGGATCGGAGGTTTCTCTTGGGTACATGGAAGGAGATTCTATCGTTGAGATATTGGGGTCCTGTGTTGTGGAGGCATTTGTAGGCATGGGTGAGTATCTTGAAAGTTACTCCCTTCTCGACGGGGAGCCAGTGGAGGTTTCGCAGGTGTGGGGTGATGTGTTCGTGTCAAGAGATGCCGAGGACGAATCTGGCTGCGGTGTTCTGTATGGTTGGGAGTTGTTAATCCCTGCATAGAGGGTGTTTCCGTAGTCCAGTCTGGCGGTTATGAGTGCGTGGGTGACGGTCTTCCTTGATTCGGGGGGGATCCATTTGAAGGTTTTCCGGAGTATGCAGAGGGTGTTGAAGCAGGTGGAGGCGACGGTGTTGACCTGTTGGGTCATGGAGAGGGAGGAGTCGAGTACGATGCCGAGGTTCCGGCCGTGGTCCGTCAGGGTGGGGGGGCTGCCGAGGGCGGTGGGCCATCAGGTGTTGTCCCATGCAGAGGGGGAGGGTCCGAGGACAAGGACCTCGGTCTTCTCCGAGTTGAGCTACAAGCAGCTGATGCTCATCCAGGATGCAACGTCCTTCATTCCTTCCTGGAAGTTCAGTCTGGTGGTGATGGGGTCCTTGGTGAGGGAGAGGATGAGCTGGGTGTCGTCGGCATAGGATACTATGCTGAGTCCATGATGTCTAATGAGGGGGGCCATGTTGAAGAGCGTGGGGCTGAGCGATGATCCTTGGGGTACTCCGCAGTTGATCTCTGTGGGTTCGGAGAGGAAGGGTAGAAGTCTGATTCTTTGGGGTCTGCCGGTGAGGAAGGAGGGGAGCCAGTCGAGGGCAGTTCCCTGTATGCCGGCTTCGTGGAGTCTGGCGGTGAGTGTGCGGTGGGAGACGGTGTCGAAGGCTGCAGAGAGGTTGAGTAGGATCAGGGCCGCAGTGTGTCCTTGGTCGAGGAGGGTGCGGATGTCGTCTGTAGCGGCGAGTAGAGCGGTCTCAGTGCTGTGGTTGCTGCGGAATCCGGATTGGGAGGGGTTGAGGATGGAGTTCTCTTAGATGAATTTCGTTAGTTGTGCGTTCACGGTCTTCTCTGTGACTTTGGCCACGAACAGGAAGAGGAAGATGGGTCCGTAGTTCTTGAGGTCCGTAGGATCTGCTGAGGGCTTCTTGAGTAGGGGCCTGACTTCTGCGCGTTTCCAGTCATCGGGGAAAGTGCCGGTCTCGAAGGTGGCCTTGATGGTGCGTCGTAGTTCCGGTGTGATGGCGGCGGTGGCTCTGTGGAAGATGTGCGGGGGGCAGGGGTCCGTGGGGGCCCCTGAATGGATGCTTTGCATGGTCGATGCGGTGTCTTCTGTGGTGACTGAGGTCTAGGAGGAGATGGTGGGCTGGCTGGCGTTGCTGGAGGAGGGAGTGGTTTCGGAGTCAGGTGTCTGGTCGTTGAAGTTGTCGTAGAGGCCCTTGATTTTCAGATGGAAGTAGGAGCCAAGCTTGTTGCAGAGGTCCTGGGAGGGGGTGATGTCCGTGGTTTCGCTGGGGGGTTTGGTGAATTCCTGGATGATGCTGAAAAGTTCCTTTGGGTTGCTGGAGTTGGCGCGGATCTTGTTCTGGATGAAGGTCCTTTTGGTGGATCTGATGCGTTGGTGGTATTCTGTCATGGCGTTTTTGTAGGTGGTGCGGTCTTCCAAGGATTTGCTGTTTCTCCAGTTCTTCTTGAGACGTCTGCAGGTGCGTCTGGATTCTTGGAGGTCGGCGGTGAACCAGGTGGCCTTTCTAGGGCGCTATCTGTCGGGGTTAGGCAGGGGCGTGAGCTCGTCTGCGCAGTTGATGAGCCATCTGTGAAGTTCTTTGGCTGCGAGGTTGGCGTCGGTAGAGGTGGAGGGGGCATCGCGGTTGAGGGTGGAGTTGAGCTGCTCCTCAGTGACCTTGCTCCAGTTCCTTCGCGGGCAGTATGCCGGTTTGGGGGCGGTGGGTTTGTCGACATGGAAGTGTACGCATTGGTGGTCCATCCAGGGCAGTTGCGTGGTGTGGGTGAAGTGGATGTTGTTACCTCCTGCGAAGATGGGGTCGAGGGTGTGTCCTGCCTTGTGGGTGGGGGTGGTGATGAGTTGTTTCAGTCCGATGTTGGCGAGGTTGTCCAGGAGGGTGGCGGAGTTGGGGTCGCTGAGGTTGTCGAGGTGGAAGTTGAGGTCTCCGATGAGTATGTAGTCCATGGAGGCGATGGCGTAGGGCGCGATGAGGTTGGCGATGGTAGTGGTGAATGCAGTTCGAGGTCCAGGAGGCCTGTAGGCGAGGGTGCCTCATAGGGTCGTTCTGGGGCTGGTCTGGATCTGGAAATGGAGGTGTTCGGTGGTGGGCAGGCTGACGCTCGAGCTGGAGGTGGTGAGTCGGAGGGAGCTCTTGTGTGCGATGGCAAGTCCTCCTCCTGGATGGTTGGGGCGGTGCTTCCTCTGGATCTTTTATCCATCGGGGATGGCGGGGGCGATGTTGGGGCGGAGTTGGTCCAGGTTTCTGTGAAGAAGGCGACGTCTGGCAAGAGGGTGTCGAGGAGGTCCCAGATCTCTACAGTGTGTCTGTGCAGGGAGAGCACGTTGAGAAGGATGCACCTCAGGGCTTTGGGGATACTAGCGTCCGGTGGGGGGACGGCAGCTGTGGGGGTGCGGAGGGTGGTGAAGGTTTGGCAGTAGTGACGGCAGAGGAACTGGCCGTGGGTGGGTGGACAGCTGGTAGTTGTTGTTCCTTCTGTGGTTGAGTGCGAGGGGGGCAGCTGAGTCGTAGCGGGGGGTGGTCGGAGATCCAGGGTCTCTGGTGCTGGTCACGGACGGGTTGCGGACAGGCGCAGACGGGCTTGCCTTTGGCACGCCAGCGGCGCGGCCGCCATTAAATAGGGATGGGGGAGGGAAGTGCAGCTGGGAGGCGAGGAGCGGGAATCGGCAGGGAGGAGGGGGCACAGAGGAGCAGCAGCGGGAAAAAGGGTGGCGAACCGGGCACAGAGGACAAAAACAAGGGCAGCAGGCACACCAAACGAGCAAAAGGGCGAAATTACAGGGTCAACAGAAAAACACAGATAACAGGCACAACAATGCAAAAGACAGACAGAGAGACAAAACGGGCACAACGCGCAGACAGACAACAGTGGAACAGCAGAAGAGCAAGGCTCCCCCACTGGACCACCAGGGATGAGGCGCAGGCAGGAGCCTGCGGGTAGAGGCAGGCCTCGAACACCTACCTGGATAGAGGTGTCGGGGGCAGCGGCAGGCGACGCAACAGCGGAGCTGCTGTTTCAGAGAGCGGGGCTCTGGCCAGGAGGTCAGAGGTCCTGCTCAGTCATCCTCACAGCGGCAGCCATTAAATATGGAAGGGGGAGGGAAGCACAGCAAGGAGGCGGGGAGCGGGAATCGGCAGGGGAGAGGGGCCACAAACCACTCCTTAGTCCTTTTGCCTTCAACCTCAGCAAACCTCTGTAATGTAGTGGTCCCGGAAAAATTGCCTGAACTGAAGACAAAAACAATCCTATTATCCTTGCTAAAGCCTTCAATAAACAAACTTCTTTGTCAAAAGCTGTTTCACTTCTGTCTTTATTTTTACAACCTTCCTCTCTGGTGAGCTTAAAATACCCTGTGAAGTATTTACCTGAAACACCAGAAACTCCAATTCTTGACAGAGTTCCAGAACTGACTTTTCCAAATTGATTAAAAATCCCAGGGACTTCAGTAACTGTTGAACCACGGACAATTGGCTCCTCAATTCCTCTTGATTTTGATTAACAGGAAATTATTGAGATACTTAATCATTAGGCCTGTGGGGTGAACTCCTCTCCGTTCGCGGAGGTTGCAGAGTTTTCTGCACTCGGCGCTCCACAGAGCTCGCGGAGTGCAGAAACTCCACGACGTGTACTGCAGCTGAGTTTTTTCCTCTCTCGTGCTACCCCACAGTAAGTTGGCGAGCGCGAGCTGCCGCTCAGGTATAATTTCTACTCGAGCGGCAGGAAGATCAGCCCGAACAGCAGTTTGCGCTGCGCTCCGCCACTTGCGGAACTCCACTGAGTTTTTTGGTCTCTTTGTGAAGTTCCGCATAGCTGAACTTCACAAACTACACCCAGGCCTAATAATCATACGAATTCCTCTCTCCCTAAGGATACGTGGCCTCGGTCTTAACACCTTCATAAAACACCAAGGTGCTGACGTCAGACCAAAAGGGAGGCAGGTAAACTGGTAAAGAATTCCCATCCATCTAAATTGCTAATAACTGTGACTCTCTTCTGCTATTGGAATGGTAAAATATTCATCTTTCAGATCCAATTTTACCAGCCAATCTTCTTTCTCCAAAATATCTCTTAAAAGATGGATACCATCTTGAAATGCCTGTAAAATAGGTACCAATTCAAACCTCTCAAATTTATGACTGGGCGCCACCTTTTGTCCTTCTTCTTTACCAAAAATAATGTGCTCACATAACCTATATGCTCTGCAGTGACCTCCTCTATTGCCCCTCTTTCCAGCATATTCTGTACCTCCAAGCTTACCAATTCTTGCTGATCCTTTTGAAAAAATAACTCTCTTGGTTCCATCTCCTGAACAGGCAATTCCCTGAATTATATTGAGTACCCCCGAACTGCCTTTAGAACCCATTGATCCTTTGTTAAATTTCTGCAGTTTTGAAGAAAAAATCTTAATCGTCCCCTTACCTTTTCAGGGAAAGAACCAGAAACCGTCTTCATACTTACTCTGACTTCTTTGGGCGAAATGACCCCTTCCTCTGGTTTGACGTCCTCTGATACTTCTTCCTCTTTGAGTGTAGAAACCAGTGGCTACCTGGAAACCTCAGAAGGAAGTCCGTCCAAAATGGCTGATACTGGACCTTGAGTTAAACCGACCAGAGAAACGTCCCCCTTTTCCATCCCTGTCAAAAACACGACCCCCAAAAACTTTCCTAAGGGAACTCTGAGCCTTATCCAGCTTGTGAAGGTGGAACGTACTTCTCAATCCCTTTCATTAGCCCTTCACCACATAAATATCCCTTAGGATCCTCTTTAGGGTCCTTCTTCACAAAATCACCCAATTTTGGACTTATACGCATGAGGACTGCCTTTCACATCTCTGCCATTATGGCTGAGTTAGCATTTTCTAGGGAACATACAGATCTCTGAGCCCAGCCTCTAAGTAGCTCTGTATCCACAGACACTGACTTCATTCGGGCCTCCTCTACCATAGCCATGATTCTAGCTAGAGGTCCAATTACATCTTGCAGATTATCCTGGCACTGCTTTAGTGCCCTTTCTAATCTCTTTCTGGGATCACGTCCCATCCTAAATAAAATGCTAATTAGATCGGGATCAAGATCTAGGGTCAAACAAGCTTTATTATTAAGTACTGGGCGTGACCATTCTGCCCGCATCACAGACCTAGCCTCCTTCTCTAACGGCTTTTTAATCCATAGGCTTATAAACTCCGCCACATGAGCGAGAGGCCACCGATCTGCACTCCTGGGGTGCCTTATCAAATATGGGCTGAACATATCCATTCCTTGTGGCTCCTTAACCAAACCTTTCTTCTTCCTATTCTTTTCCTCTTTATCGTGGTCCAAATCCCAAACATCAGAATCACAATTATCAAAAACAAACTCATCAAAATTCTCAACATCCCGTTTGTATGAATCATCATCATCAGGACCGTCCTGAATCTCATTTGTGCCGCTAAGGACACCCTCTTTTATGCCTTGTTGGACACCCTCTCTCTGTGTGGTGCCAAGACCACCTTTTTGCCAGGCTACAAACCCTTCGTCCTCTTTTTCAACATTATTCTTCTTAATCTTCCTTTTCCCACTAATAGTTCTATCCTGCTCACTTTCTTCCTCTTCAAAAGACCAAAATTCTTCATCAGAAATATCTGTAGTCTTCCTTCTTTTCCTGAGAACTGATCCCAAAAACTCCTTAACTGAGGATCTTACCTCATCTTGTACCATTTGTTTTTCATTAGATCACCATTATTCTCCATAACTATTTGCTCACCTTCCTCACACATACTACTGTATACTTTAAATTCTACTCCTACAAACCTATTTCTAATAATTATTATTTCTTTAATATCTCTTTCTTTTTTTAACTTTATGTTTTCTCTTTCTACCTATTAGCTCAAATTCCTAAGTAATAAATCTCTTTATCTTTTTTTTTGTCACTGTCATCTGTAATTAATAAGTGCTCTGAAATATCGTTTGTCTCCTCCTCGTAACTGTCTCGTATTTGAAACGTAATAACTTACCGTTCAACTTCCCTCGCTTCACTAACGAAAACGAGGGATTCTTCCTTCCTATTTTTTTATTTTTTCATAATTAAACCTAAAAAACTGTACAGATAAGTGCAAAAACCTCAATAAATTGAAAAAAACACGAGACCCATTAAAAGAAAATAAATCCCATAAATTGGGATCAAAACAAAAGACAGCAATCCTGAACTATAAGATTCTTAAAGAACATCTAGACAATAGCAATAAACCTTTCCCTCTGTAAAATACACATCACATTAAAATCATTATAAATAAGTGCTAACAGATACTTAACTGAAGTGGAGCAGGGAATAAAAGAGGAAGATGGCTACTGGGCTTTGGTTTATATAAACTGTAGTTGAGTTCAAATTCTGGAATTTTAAGTATGGTTTGTGATATGCTTCAAAGTGCTGCAGTTTGGAGTGGCAATAAAAGGTTATGCATAATGCTAGCCTCCGGTCTTGACATGAAATTGCATCCCACACCCTTACCAAGTCCAGGTTTTCATGCTTCTTTATTAGTTTAGCACCCTCTTCTTGTTTACCTTTCTCCCAGCCTAACATCAGCACAACCCATAAGCGGGCAAAAGCATGGAGCAAATTACCAGGTAACACAATATGGGGGGAGCTTTCAGTCTCCCAAATGATAGAGGCTGGGACAACATAGACCATTTATGACATACTCAAGGCAACTAGAAGTACAAAGTACATATATTATAAAGTTATTTATTTTTAAGGTGTTCCTTTAGTGCTGCACACCACGTTTGGTGCTTCAAAGTGCTTTATGTAGTTGAGAGGGCATTAATCATAATGAAAATACTCTGATATGCTTGATAGAGTGACTCGCCTAACACTGCTTTAAGTAAGATCAGAAATTTAGGAATATGGAAGTATTGGTTGTGGGGGACTAACGAGAGCAGCAGCATCTAACATAGGCCCAGATCCATACTAGGTTCCCAAGATAACCTCTGATAAAGTAACAAAATAATTTGCATTTATTTCCATTGTATGCAAATTTATCTTCTGTTGATATTTTAGAATTAGGGCATTTACCTAGCTCTCCTAGACCTATGCTGTGCACCCCAGCAGTAGAGTCTCTCAAGAAGCCACCAGGTGTTGGCAAGCAGTGCTACCTGTACACTTGTTATTGGCAGGGGTTGGAGACAATTGAGAGCTGGGCAGCAAAATGAGGGAAAGGTTCATTAGGGCCGCTGGATCTCCTACGTAGGGTGACCAACCGCCCGTAAATTTCTCGGACTGCCCATAATTTGGGCCTCTTGTCCATTGTCCGTGAAGAATTCTTTCACGGACGCCTTTTGTCCATAATTTCGGACTTTAGAGCGAGCTGCCCCCTGCAAGCAGCCTGAGAGTCCTGTAACTGTCACTGCAGGGGCCAGTTCGCGCTCCTGCTGTGATCAGTGACCTGCAGCAGCCCCTCCCCGACCTGGCACAGGCTGCTATCGGCCCATTATCATTCTGTATGTACGCCTAATTATCACATACAGAATGATAATGGTCCAGTGACAGCATTTGCTGGTCCTCCTCCTGCCAGAGCCCAGGGCATGGCAAACTGCTTTTGTTTATGGGCTTTTGTCACCTCACCAGGGGCCAAGCTCTGGGGTGGGTGGAGGTTTCATTTTGGCGCATGTTACCCAGGTGCATCCAATATGCAAACGCAGGTATTTAAGTTTCAGTCAGGCACACAACAGATGCAGTGCAAGGTTCTCTCAACCTAATATAAACTTATTTTGACTTGTGCTTGTGTTGGTTGTCTGTTTACTTATGTAATATTGTGCGACCTCCTCTGATGTTTCCGTAAAATGTACCTTTTGTCCCGAATTTTTGTCCTCGAATTCTGACCTTCGGCCCTGAATTTTTGTCCTGAATTTTGACCCTTTGTCCTGAATTTTTACACTCACTGTCCTGAATTTGCATCCATGCCAGTTGGTCACCCAACTCCTACGAGTTTCACATAGTGGAATAGGTGTGTCTTTCCCAGAAGCTTGTGGGGTCCTCAAACACTCCTGATCGGTTTTGTTTGAAGGGGCTGAGGAACATTTCACTGCACTACTATGGAAATAAAGATATCGACCTGTAGATGATGGGCTCTATCCTCTATTTGCCCATGAACTGGAGAAGACAATGGCGTGTGGTAAGGAGTCTGCATCAGTTATATTTGCGTTCCCTAGAGAAAGTACATTAAAGGATGAAATTATACGTTCCGCAACTGTATAGTACTTTAACTGGGACTGTAATCATTATTGATATAAAAAAGAAATCCGGAGGGATGTTTTCTGCTTAACCACTGCAGACAAGGGTCTGGAGTGGTCTAATGCCAGAGGTACATCCTAATGGCTGCTAATGGGCCGGATACTGAAAACGCATCTAAGCGTCTTCTTTCCATGACAGTCATCGTGTGGTCTTTTTTCTGTGAACCACAATTAGTATTTGTGAAAACAAAACGTGGCCACAAACTAAAGAAACGCCGTTAAGTCGTTGCTTCCTATGACTTGGCAAAAAATATTTCCCAGTCTTAAAAAAAAAAAAAAATCCCGGTCTCAGCAAGAAAAATCAGTACCGGCATTCTGTGTGACTGCACACGTGTCTCTCTCCTATTAATCCAAATGTGTCCAGTGGCTGCTTGGTAATTGTTGCATAATGAACCGGATAATATTGTTATGAGAAAGATCAAAAGGACATATTTTATTAAACCAATCAGAATCTTCGACTTGTTTCTTGACACTTTTCAAGGGAAAATCGTTAAACATGGTTACATTGATTGCTGTATGGGCAAGGAGCAGATGCGGGCAGCATATATATAATCCACACAGTAAAGCCTCTGGAGCTGTACATTTAGTCTAATTGAGACATCGGGAAACATACATTCAGACACAAAGCATTTTCGTATAAGCGAGGGATGGTATCGGAAGATGATTGGACTATAAGTTTTGCTAATAGGAGGGCCCCCAAGCCCCAAAAATGACAGGGCAATTCAAAATAATGTCACTAGTGACTGCCACATCACTGGCCTGATCAAAGGGCGGGCTAAGGAAGAGGCGGGGGTAATGACATGCAGGCGCCATTGAGAAAGCACTTATATAAGAAGCAATTATTCTGTGCTGGGAGCCCGAGCGCGGGAACGCAGCTCATGTATTTTAATGCGAGCCTGAAAAAGATGACGATCGTGCTCAGCAGGCAGCTTCCCACAGTCACGGAAAAGCTGAGCTGGTCGCGCGCGAGGGGCACGTGCTGCTGCTTGCAACCTGTCGGCCTAATCACGCAAGCACCTGACAGGCGCACAAAGTCTCACTAGCGCAGCTGCTGGTGGTGGGAGAGAGAGGTTTATCATTAGGCGGCCTTGGTCGCTGAATGTCAGCCGCAAGCAGGTAGTTATTAGCATGTCAAGTGTCATTGCAGCATCGCATACATCAGGGGCAGCAGAAAGATGAGATAAAATATATATATATATATATATATATATATATGGGGGGGGGATTAATTTTTCCCATTGACTTGCTTGCATTGAAGTGGGGGAAATTGTAGGCGGAAGAAAGCTAAATTAAAGCCATTTTGGCTTGGAAAATCAGGAGTCTCCTCTCTGAATCAGGTCGGTTGACATGCACCCACTGGGCCCGGGATATATGTAGTATTCTGCCTATTCAGCTAGGGCTGGGCTTAAGTCCCTAGCTAGGACAACAAAGACATCACTGGAATTCTAGTTTTTCAGAACCGAGCTTTCCTTTTAGAAATCAATGAATTTTGGAAATTGTTTGTCAAAGCACATTTCTAGCCAGCCAATTCGACCCAAGCACAGACAAGCTCCTGTTTTATACACCTGCAATGCTTAAAGTGAATACATTGAGACCAATATTTCTCTGAGTCAGTGCTTTAGTTTAGACAGCACAGCTCAAAAAGAGGCAAATCTTGCTCATTGTTTCTGAGCTGTACTGTCTGAAATTTTATGACAAGACCGGAGGCTCTTATTATGCTTTTCTTTACTTGCTTTATTCAATAGCATAGAAGGAAAGACACAAAAGTCCCTACACTTCGATATAAAGAGGGCAACTGCCTCACCATGGACCAAGTGTCTATATACAAATGTCATAAATCTAGCATGAGTACTATATAATAAACATTATCATTTTAGAGAATACAAAAGCCTTACTCTAAGTCAGATGTCTATGTAAACCTACAACAAATCTAGCATGCGGAATATCCAGAACAAAAATTTCTTAGAAATATGTCTATATAAAAAAGGAATTTATTTTATTGCTGTACTTATGCGGTGTATAGCTATGCTCTATGCTATATTGCACGTCAACTTGTGACATATATTAAGGCATCTTGAATTCTATATTCACAGATTTTAAATTACCTGCTAAATCTATGACTATCAGGACCAGAGCACTATATTGCCAATGTGAAAAAAAGTTGATGGCAGGTCTCAAAATTTGCGTCATTTGCAGAATATAATACATCAGCTGCCTTGAGTGGGTAAGCCGTGATATCCCTGTTTAGTTTAATTCACCTGACATAATAGCATAAAAAGAAAACACAGGAGTAATTTGATATGTTCTGATGTTCTCTGTTTTTATATAGAAGAAAAGTCAGACAGAGCTGTATCTTATTTTTCAAATTCCCTACCCGTTTATCCCTAATACTACGGTGGCTCTAACGGACAAAGAGAAGATTTAGATTATCAAAAGTGTAAGGTATGCAATAAAAATGATACCAGTGTCATAATATGTTTTTCAGATTGATGATGAGAGACATAGAGACATTGATAACCTTTTTTTATTTATAGGCTTTATTACTGTAGCCCTTCGGTGGGATATAAAATTCATCCACCTAAGATTATGGAATTGGAACATAATCCAACTGATTATAAGGTATTGTCACAGATTCGATCAAGGCATTTATCTAGTTGGTCCTTGAAAGTCGAGATTAATTGTGTGATTAAGAAATCCTATATTAGAGATAAAAGAGAACAATGCTTTTAGAAGAAAATACAATCTGAGTTGATTATGATAGCACATTGGGTATGTTAGTATTAATGTTTTATTCGATATAGTAACGGTGCAACATAAAGTAAATGAGAGAGTCAGAAATACCACTAATCAGGAAGTTCATCAAAGTATAGGATAGGACAATCTCATGACCATCTAAATAGCACAATAATGAATTTAGAATGGAATATATGAAGAAAAATGTGATAACAACAACGTAATATTTTTAAATGATTGTGTGAGGGACCAAGTGTTAATAAATAGGTGTCGATATATATAGACAGTATAGCATAATGTGTACTTAGAACAAATGTCTAGTCTATATAATAATGGATTTAAACATGATACAATGCGAGTAAAAATTAAGTATTGCAATGTATAGCATGACTAGCTTGTGGAATGAATATGTGTCTAAACAAAGTATTTTTGCCATTTAGATCTGTTGAAAACTGTTTTTAGTCCTGAAGAAGGTGAAAATATCAAGGTGTCACCAAAACGCTGCGTCGATTGTTTTGACTGTTTTTAAAGTTTTTATCTACTTGTATGAAGAATTTAGGTTGTAACCTCCGGTTGGAGGAGATTTATTATATCCATTGACTGGATAAGTGCTTTGTATGTTTATAAATATACTTTTTATTCTAATAAATTCCTTTTTTATATAGACATATTTCTAAGAAATTTTTGTGCTGGATATTCCGCTTGCTAGATTTGTTGTAGGTCTACATAGACATCTGACTTAGAGTAAGGCTTTTGTATTCTCTAAAATGATAATGTTTACTATATAGTACTCATGCTAGATAAATCATGCACACGATACAATACCCACTAGGTATTCTATATGGTAATTTGTTTTTTTGGAGACAAAGCTCCATGAGCCTTAGAACGGGTGGGAAGGGTGCCTACAGTCATAATTAACTCCAGGACACTGCCTCGCTTAGGTATCGCCTCCCCGCGGCTCCGTTGTACAAAAAAAATTACCATATAGAATACCTAGTGGGTATTGTATCTTGTGCATGATTTATTGCCTCTTCACTTAGTAACACTACTTGTATATATATCACTTTACATATTCACCTATTCAACGGACATTGTCTCGATAGCATAGTGAGAACAGAAGGGATCTGTTTTTGTCCTGAAGAAGAAGCCTGTGAGCTTCGAAACATGTTGACATACACAGGAGGGATCGCTCATTAAAGCAGGATACCTCCGACCCACTTTTTTAGCAGTACCAGCTCTAAGGAATATTAAAGTTTCTAGTCCATAGGAGCCAGGTACTTTTTAATACACTTTTATCACTCACCCCTGACCCTTCCACTCACATTTTCCTACACCACACATAGTCCGGAAAATCAGTTCTCCCACGTAGTCGTAGGTCGTAGCACGCCCCGTCCCGCAGCGGAGCGGGAAGACCCCCATGATGAAGCATGACACCAAGGGCCCTATTGGTGTGTGAGGGGTATTTAAATAAACACGGTGTGCTTCCAACCACTGTAGGAAACACACGTGACCTGTGAGTACATTTTTCTGTAATCTATTTAAGGGTGGATCTCTGTGTTTTTGTAACTGCATATTTGCTCAAAGATTTTGGTTATTTTAAACTGTTTCTGCTGTCCGGTGTGCTTTGCGCTCCCCTGCTGCCGCCCGCACCTGTGCCCTTCCCGGCTGCTTGCGCGCTCATTATTTCCTTAGCGCTTCGCGAGTACGCCATTTTCTGACGCGCGTTACCTCTGTGGTGTCCCGGCATTTCTCCTCGACGGCTTTCAGCCCTGCTGTGTTGTGTCTGCACCGGAGCTTGTTTTCTCCTTCACTCTTCCTCCGGTTAGGTCCTGCCTTTTGGGGGAGTGGTTTTCCCTCCTTGGCCCGGCTAGGCAGCTTTCCCCTCCCACCTAGGGGTGGTATTAGCCTGCAAGCTTTCTATTAACCCTTTCTTACCTCGTTTGTTGCCAAACTCAGTATTTTGACTATGGAGCTTGATAGCTCACCGTGCTCTGACATGCAAAATGAGGAAGGGGAGGCATTCAAAAATGATTTAAATGTATTTATTAATTCCTCGGTTGAGCATGCTGTTGAAGCCTCTATGAAGGAATTTTCTAAAAATATGGAAAACCTATGTTGGCTTTAATGTCCAAAGCTTTGGCCCATTCTGGTGGGGATAGCAGAAAAAGAAAGTTGGTACCTTCCAGCACTAATTATGATGTTTCTTCCAAGGTGAAGTCACAAGTGTTAAATGAGGTTTCCTCACGCGAGGTTGAGGACGTTGTGCCTCCCAGGCCTACTTCTAAGGAGGGGATTTCTACTGCTGGTAAATGTATATCAAAACAAAAGAACCCTGAAGTACCTAAGAAATTGGTTATTTCTCATATTTTGGACACAGATGATGACCTTGGTGACGCAGATGATGCGTTTGATCTTTTTGATGCCAATGATCCTTCTTCCCCTCCTGCTAAGAAATTAAAAACTGACTCTTTTTACTCCAGACCTCTTCTGGATTCGGAGGGTTCCCCTATGTTTGATCCTTCTTCTATTCGCCATCCGAATTCCATGGAATGGTTCCCTGCTTCTCATGCTGGTGAATATATTTCAACTAGGCTTCGTCTGCCTTTGGACAAATCTACCAGGTCCAAACTTAAGTCGGAATGTCCTAAACCGTCCCTTTCTTCCAACATTACTGCTACGCCGACTATTGATCAACCTTTGTTAACCTTTTTCTCCAAATTTGGTAAAGACCCCCGTAAAGGGGTAGATAAGGCTTGGTCTACTTGTCAGGACAAGGTGTTGGATGTCGTGGGGCCCTTGGCCCGCATTTTTGATATGGCAGAATCTGCTCGTCTGGATGGTTTGGACTTGGATCCTCAGGATGTTTCCTTATGGGTTCAAAGAGCCTTTTGTCTTCTTGGCAATGCCAATTCAGCTATTATACATGAGC
This sequence comes from Calotriton arnoldi, assembly GCA_963921515.1. NCBI lineage: Eukaryota > Metazoa > Chordata > Amphibia > Caudata > Salamandridae > Calotriton > Calotriton arnoldi. Next base: position 84,600 of record CAWUFW010011056.1, read on the forward strand.
GCCGCAAAGGTCTTCTTATAAAATTGGATCCCAAGTTGGCTAACTTGGCTGCTCTTGATCCTGGTATTAAGGCCGATGGACTTTTGTTTGGTGACTCCTTAGTAAAAGATTTAAGTAAGTTTGTCACCACTTTTGCATCCATTGATAAAGCTCAACAATCCTTAAAGAAAGTTTTTTCTCAACAGGTTTTTGGACGGGCCGGCAGAGGCAGGAGTCGCTTTGCCGGCCGTTCATATCATAACCAAGGCTCCAGAGGATCGTTCAATTCCAACCCCAACTATCAAGAGTTCAAACCCCAATTCTACCCTCAAAGAAGTCGGGGTTTACAAGGTCGTGGACAAAAGAACTTCAGGAACAATTCCCAACAAGGTGAGTCCCTCAAGTCCTCCCCCTGTAGGGGGTCGTTTGGGTCTTTTTCTTCCAAAATGGCAAACGCTAACTGCAGATCCTTGGGTCCTAAACTCTATCCAAGGTTATCTTATAGAATTTTATGCTCCACCTTTCCAAACAGTTTTCCCTCCTCCTCTTGTCTTCTCAACCGACATGGCCAATCTCATCTCTATAGAAGTGCAATCCCTTCTCCAAAAACAAGCTATTCAAGCCGTCCCTTTCGACCCTTCAGGGTTTCTCAGTTCCATCTTTCTGGTTCGCAAGTAAAACAAGAAAATGCGTCCAGTCATAAATCTGAAATGGTTCAACCAGTTTGTGGTTTATCGCCACTTCAAAATGGAGACTATTATTCACCTCAGAGACTCTCTCCGCTCACACGACTGGATGGTCAGAATAGACTTGCAGGACGCATACCTTACTATCCCAATTCATTGGTCTCACAGGAAATTTCTCCAGTTTCAATGGCTAGGAGTGACTTATCACTTTTGCTCCCTCCCCTTCGGCCTATCGTCAGCACCTTGGTGCTTTACAAAGATAATGAAACCGGTGGTGACGTATCTGAGATCCCTTGGGGTCAGATTAATAATCTATCTCGACGACATCTTGATTATGAATTTGGACAAACATACCCTGTTGTCCCATTTAAACATCACTCGCTCTCTCCTTTCAGATCTGGGTTTCCTGCTAAATCCCGAAAAATCCATGCTCATTCCTTCTCAACAAATCAAATTTTTAGGTTTTCTCGTAGAATCCTCCACTGCTTCCCTTCATCTTCCACAGGCAAAGGTCTCAGCTATAAAATCAGAAATCTCCCAAGTTCTTCGAAACTCCTCAATTTCCCTCAGATCTCTCGCAAGAATCGTAGGTCTCTTGTCTGCCTCCATTCAGGTGATCTTTCCGGGGCCTCTACACTACAGAGCCCTTCAGCGCCTAAAAATACGCCATCTGCTTCAAGGCCTAGCTTATTCCGACCTGATTTCTTTAGATTCAGAATTGCGGCTAGAACTCCAATGGTGGATAGACCATTTAGATGCGTGGAACAGGACAATATTCGCCTCAGCCCCAGATCTTGTATTAGAATCTGATGCAAGTCTGTTGGGCTGGGGCGCCCGTTGTGGCACAATCTCGACTGGAGGTACATGGTCACTCGAGGAGTCGAAATTGCACATACATTGTTTAGAGATGCTGGCAGGTTCCTTTGCAATCAAAAGCCTCGTAAAGGACAGGGTTCGTTGTTCTATCCTACTTCGCATGGACAATGTTTCTGCGGTCCGTTACATAAACCATCTAGGTGGCACAAAATCCAAACCTCTGGCGGAATTAGCGAAGAGTCTTTGGGAATTTTGCCTCCTCAACAAGATCTTGGTCAAAGCAGAATATCTCCCAGGCACTCTCAACTCCATCGCAGACTGGCACTCTCGTTACCTACGGGACTCCAACGATTGGAAGCTTCTGCCATCCGTCTTTCAATCTCTGTTTCAAAAATGGGGCCCTTTGCAGATAGATCTCTTTGCCTCTCGCCTCAATACCCAACTTCCTCACTTCTTCAGTTGGCGTCCGGATCCTTTGGCTCTTGCCATGGACGCCTTCGTTCAGGATTGGTCTACTCCTCTGAACTATGCCTTTCCTCCTTTTATCATGATCAACAGAGTCCTTGCCCAGTCCAGACGCCAATCAGCCTCTCTGGTGCTGGTGGTCCCCTTCTGGCAATCACAGATCTGGTTCCCATCTCTGCTGGAGATGGCGGTGGATTTTCACGTTCTCCTTCCCTCATGCAACAATCTTCTGCTGGATCCCTTGGGTCAGCCGCACAACCTCGTTCTGAGCAACTCTCTAATTCTGTCTGCTTGGAAGATTTTGGGTCTAGTCACCCTGACTTCCTCATTTCAATGGAAGCTTCTCTCTTCATTAGCAGAGCCTGGGCTCCAGGGACAACTAAAGCTTACAAATCAGCGTGGTCTTTATGGGCAAGCTGGTGTTTGGGAAAACATGTCGATCCCTTTTCAGCACATTTAAATTACATTATCAATTTTCTGGCTTCTGAGGCCAGTTCAGGTAAGTCTTACAGAATTGTTAATTTGTACAGATCGGCGATTTCTCTGAATCACACTACTATAAATGGCAAACCAATTGGTGAACACCCCCTAGTTTGTCGTCTCCTAAGAGGCGTAAGGTTTTCTAAACCTCCTTTGGCAAAATATTTTAAGTTATGGGACGTGAATTTGGTACTCAAACTCTTCTCTGAATGGCTGGATAATGCAGCCCTTTCATTGAAAATGCTTTCAGCTAAACTTACTATGCTCTTGTGTTTGGTTTCCATCAAACGTGTTTCTGATGTCAAAGCTATGGATGTTTCCTCTCGTCAATTTACCCCTTCTGGGGTAGTGTTTCATATTAACAAACGTACAAAAACCAATTTGAATTCTGTTTTTTAGCCGTATTTTCCTTCTCAGCCTAAATTGTGTGTAGGTCAATGCCTCAAAGTGTATGAACAACGAACTTTGGATCTCAGAACGTCCTCCCATTCCCAACTTCTCATTTCTTTCCGTAAACCCCATAATCCTGTTTCTTCTGCCACGTTGGCCCGTTGGGTTTGTTGGGTTATGTCACTCGCTGGTATTGATGTCTCCGTCTTCGGGGCTCATTCTTCCAGGGGAGCCATGGCCTCCAAAGCCTTTTGGGCAGGCTCCAGATTGGAGGACATTCTGAGATCTGCTGATTGGTCCAATGACAATGTATTTCGCATGTTTTATTGTAAACCTGTCATTACTGCTGCTTCTCTGGTTGATGATATGCTTTGAACAAGCATAATAGGAGCCTCCGGTCTTGTCATAAAATGTAGATTTTCCTAATAATTTATGACGGAAAGTCTTAATTTTGTTAAAGACACAGAGGCGAGTATTATCCCACCGCAACACTTTTTAATTTGTGTTCTTCTCCCTCCCTATAGCGACTCCAGCTCTACCACTGGCTTCTTCCTGATTGGCGCCATCTCCCGCAAGAGGATGCTGTCTCACAACTTCCTGTTTCATCGTTCAACACTGATCCTCCTTCCGTCCTCAAAAATGACTTTTTTGGAACCTAGTCAAGAGTTTTTTGTTTGGACTCTAGCCTTTGGTATTGTTCTCTCTATTTTCCCTTTGTTTATAGATAATATCTAATCTGCTCGCTGAAGAAAAGAGGGCTGTTCGCAGTCAGGACGAGTGTTATACATGAGACTGTCCGGTCATTGGTCGTTAGTTTTAGATTCTAAGTTTCCCCATTGGCCAATCTGTTGCTTGGCCTTCTGGGAACTGTAGTTTTTTATCGTTTATCTTGGCTGCTCTTGAATAAAGCAAATAAAGAAAAGCATAATACTCGCCTCCGTGTCTTTAATAAAATTAAGACTTTCCGTCATAAATTATTAGGAAAATCTACATTAAAAGCACTAACAGGGGCTGTAATATGGTGCCATTTTGTGCACTGCACCAGTGCAGAGGTGATCTGTGCGCTTCCTTGTGGCATCTTCACGGCATATGTGCGAAGCTGGCCTGGTATATAATGTCCACTAATGTAAATGGGCACCTTGCACCAGTCCAGACAACCCTTATGGTGATTTAGGAGGTTTCAGACAACCTTAGAAAGCTATCCAAGTGGTAGTTGTGGAGAGCAGCCTTCAGGCTTAGTCTTGAAGAAGTGTAAAGCAGCTTGTTTTACCAGAATGCAATCTTATAGTATAGATTAAACGAAAAAGAACCACACAAAGTATTTATGAAAATATGTATTTATTATATATCATTATCTAGTATGTTACAGTATCTCCCACACGGAGATAGACACCAAGCACACAATACTTTAGCAAAGAAATCACAGTAAATAGCACTAATACACAGTGGGCCCCAAGGGGGGACCAAACCATATACTAAGAAAGTGGTATAAGAACCAAGGACAATGTCGAGAGGACGTAGAATTGCTGGGGACACACAGAACCACCCAAGGTAAGTAGTTAGGGACCCCACAGAGAGCGTGTGCAGTGTATGAACACAACAGCGTGCTCCGTACAAGTCTATGTGCAAGTCGCGGTTGGATTTTTAAAGATTAGGCACCCTTTCCAGTGGACCCTGAAGAAACCCAGTGGAAGACAGAAGGCTGGAGAGCCACCCCACCCGTGGATACCGTGGTACCCAAGTTACCTATCCCAGGGAAGCCAGGTGCATAGGTGTGAACTGGCGTCGGAAACCGCCGTCGAACCCAATGGAGGACTTCAGGAAAGTGCCGCTGCTGTAAGAGGAGAAGATGTCAGGAGGAATCCAAACGTGGATTCTTGAAGAGGAGTACCTGAAAGCAGAGGGGACAGAGCCTATGTAACTCAGGGGTGACCAGGAGACTTGGAAGACGAATGCCCTCTGATGTTGGGTGTTTCATGGATGATGTCGATGACCTTGACTCTGCAGCTGTGGGGACCAGGCAATGCTGAGGACAACCAGGAGCCGGATACGAGCTGTCCCACGAAGGATGTTGGGTGCTGAAGGGGTCGGTGTCCGGTGGGAGCACCAAGAAGCCTTGGCAAATGCACCCCACGCAGGAAGTCAAAAAGGTACAAAGTTGGGACCAGCACAGTCCAGGAGACTCACCAAGAGCAGGGGAGTCATGGCAGGCCCGAGCAATGAGGGGAGCCCAAAGGAAACAAATGTGACCCTCAAGTGGACCCACAGGCCGGAGGCACTGGATTTGCGAGAGGACCTTAAATAGCTCACCAAAAGATGCAGGCCACGATGCACATAATGGGGTGTGGCAGAAGATTCTGGTCACTAGAGGTGCTTGAGGTTGGGGCTACTTTGAGCCCAAAGATCTTCTTGCAAAGATGACAACAAGCCTTTGCATTTGCAAAGGGGACGCAGTACTCAGGGGTTCAGTTATTGCAACCCCCATGAAGACTACTGGCCTCAAACTTGGTGAGAGGGTAGAGAAGGCCTCGGGAGCTGTGGAAAACCACCACCTGTGATACAGAGCTCACGGACTCCGGAGGAGCTCAGGATCTAGAGACCGGTCGACTTAGTTGCGGTGCCTGCGAATGCAGGGGAGTGACTCCTTCACTCCAAGGGAGATTACTTTGGTTGTCCTTGATGCTTCACAGGCCTTGTAAGGTTCCTGTATGTTGCACAGGCACAGACAATGCAGCAGACTGGAAGGGAGACAAAGTCAGGCCCAAACGAAGTCCAGCGAAGTCCAGAGTGCTCAGACGGTAGAAGTGCAATGGTGTCTGATCTGAATCTTATCCCACGGCGAATCCAAAGACCTACACCCAGGTAAGCCCTTAAGTACCCTAAGGAAAGGGTTGGGAAGATTCAGGGGACCCTCCCAGGGGAGGGTCTGGACAGGGGGGAGGTTACTCCCATGTCCTTTGTCCAGTTTCGCGCCAGAGCGAGAGCCAACGGCTCCCAGAATTGGTTTGAACTGGACTATGCACAGGGACGCCAAATGTGCCCCTCATTCAGACTTTCTGGCGCTGGCAAGCCCACTCACCCAGCCCTAATACACTAAATCCAGTCTGGGAGGTGGTCACACCTCCCTGTGACAGGATGCCTATTGTTCTACCTTCCCCTGCTTGAGCTTGGCTCAGCAGCAGGAGGGCAGAAATGTATCTCTGGTCGGCAGCAACCATTTTGTGCTGTCCGGGACTAGAAGGCTGGTACTGGGAACACTGAGAGCCTAACGGATGGCTCTTACAGTGCTTGGAATCATACCTCCCACACCCTTTACGGTGTGGGGGTATGATTCGAACATGTTTGATACAAAACATGATAGGATTTGTTGCAGCCGTTTTCGAGATGGTCATTGCGCAATTACGCAGTGCCCCTCTATATACTATATGGCTGCTTCACTGACAACCCGGGAGAATGGACTCCGTAGGCTGGAGGGGTGCCCTGCTCATGCAGGGGCACCCTCTCACTTAGAACCAACCACCCTGCCTTCAGGATTGTAAAGGCCTGCTATAGAGGTGACTTTTAGGATTTAAGTGCAGTGACCCTTAGATATAGCAAACCTATATCTTTAGTAAGTGGTGCATGCACCAACTTACACAGGCTGCAATGGCAGGCCTGTAGTTCCATTTTGAATGGTCTCTCATGGGTGGCATAATACATGCTTCAGCCATGGGAGGCCTCTGGGGTACCTATGCCCTGGGTACATGGTACCATATACTAGGGACTTATAAGAGTACCCCAGCATCCAATCTGGGATGTACCTAAGTATTGAACACAACAATTTAGGGAGAAAGCAGATAGACTGGGGTCCTGATTAGCAGGATCCTAGTCAGACTAGTCATAAACAAGCATAGCACCAGGCAAAAAGTGGGGGTAACCATGCAGAAGGATCCTACCTTCCTACAGCATACATTATCTAAAAAATATTTCTGCAGGTTAATGCATGTTTTTCTGACACAAATAAGAAGATCACAGACCCTTTTTGCACTGACACAGCGGTGAAAACAGCATCATGATATGGGGCTGGGTTGAATGAATTCAGTTTACACACTGCAAGTACTTAAAAAACGGTGGTTGGCTCAATCAAAGCCCGTCATGATACCCCTCCCTCCACCCCCAATAATAATAATGTGTAAGTGAACGTCATAAGACTGGAATGAACCATGTCATGGTCAGGTGCACTGGCTCAGTGCAGAGCCGAGTGCCTGTTTTTTGTGTCTCAGGTGTCTGACGTTCAAACATACAATTGACAGCCGGGGCCCATGCAGGTAAGAGCGGTGGGGCTGGGTGGGGGGGGATTTCCACAGACAGCGACAAGGAAAAATGTATTATTTATTTAATTTTCCCTCGTGGTCATCTGTCGAATTCCCAATCCCCCCCCATCCGGCCCCACCGCTCTTACCTGCATGGGCAGCAGCTGAATTTTGAATTTCTCTGAATTTGTTCATGAACTTAAGATAGACCAAGTTGAAACAGTGAACGGAGACTGCCTCTCCCAATCTCCAACTTGCTCTGAGTAAAGCTCATTAAGTCTGAGAAATTCTGAGTTGTAAGAATGAACTATAGGCACATCAAACATAAAATAAATAGTAGCTCAGCTCTATGCTCAGCCAGTGCAGCTCATCAAGGTAAGGCCCATTTTGTCTCAGTGCCATGAAGAGTCTTGGGCAGTCATTCTCAAGCGTACTTGGCAAGCAAAATCAGACCCCCTTTTATTCTCACGGATGCCCGCTGTAATTAATCATTAGTCCCATTCTCCAAAAGAAAATTATATTTCCAGCTCCTCCATGCTGGCGTACTGCACTGGGAATGAATTTGCATCCACTAAGCAGATCCACCATGCTGGCAATGATGCACCAGGCACCAAAACCTTATGGAGTCTGGGGCAGTGGTTGTCAGGGGCGGCTCCTCCACGTGGGTGTCGGAGGGTCGCTCCACTGCTTTCTCGCAGTGCGAGAAAGCAGAAACGTAAAATGGTATAAATACCATTTTACGTTTCTGCTTCTCGCACTGCGAGAAAGCAGAAGAAGGGTATGCCCCAGGGCCGACCAAACCAGTCATAGCACTCGCCGTAGCCTGCATGAAGAAAACGGCCTCCCCGTAGACGCCTGTAAGGACGGCATCCTAGCCAATCACAACGCTGCCATTGCAGCGTTGTGATTGGCTTAGGGGACGAGAGGGAGGCTGCCTGCTTCTGCTTCCTGTGAGCAGAGAGCAGGAGACACAACGCGGGAGTCCGGGAGTCTGGGACCGGAGGCGAAGGTAAGTTTTTTTATTTACTAAATTTTATTTAATTACCGACCCCCCCCTCCCCGCGCGACTCCCCGCCCCCCCACCCGCGATTCATTTTCGATTAAAAATGTTCAATATTTATAGCAGTAGCATACCACAAAGTCCTTGATGTGGTTAAAATTCAACTTTTTTCAATTTATGCTCAATATTATGAAATCTATATACGTTATAGTCAGTAGCCACTGTATTGTCTAATCCTAGAATATTCCTTAAAACTAAAAGATATGCATTCCTCAATTGCTTGCCTGATCTGTGTGTTTTTAATTCTACAATTCTTGGATTTGCTTTAGATATTAAATATAAATCAGGGTCAGTGTGTCCACCGCGTCTCTTGGACCAGATGCCTCTGTGCCTGCTTCACTATTGTCATCTACGCCTTCCTTTGGCTTTTCTTGTTTGTGGCATAAGATACCTTTTGAATTACTTACCAATCACGCCTCAAAAAATCTGAAATATAGCGAGTTCTGTGCAACTCATGTGATGTTCATAGCTCATAGGAAATAATTTATACAAAACTTATTTTCAAAAGTTCTTTCATTTGCAAGTAAAAAAATCTATCATTGATATCTCTAAATCTAACATCAATTTTTCGATCAAAAAGCCTCATCACCAACAGCCTTTTGGGATATCTCAGAATGCAGAAAATGTAATTAACTAATATTGAGATGTTACCCATTACCAGAGAAATAACAGAAGCCTTGCTCCCCCAAACAGTTAAAGAGGCCAAGGCACTTAATTAGCACGGAGATTATGGAGAGTTGGAATGGAAACAATCTTGAAAACATAAATATGGGCATTTATTTCCTGAAGTATATACTGTAAATTAATGACGAGCACACGTTCTGGTATTGGATTTGTAGATAGCCCACTGTCATAAGATCAATGTGCTGAACTGTTCTGCGATGCACTATTTTCTATGAAAAACTAAGGGGCATATTTTCAAGCCCCTATCGCCATCACAACGTCACTTTCAGTCACTTTCAGTGACATTGTGATGGCGATAGGGGCCTCACCTTATTTACAAGGCAGTGTTAAGCCACTTAACGTGGCTTAACGCTGCCTTGTAAATAAGGCTCCCTTTCATGCTATGCTTAGCGTGAAAGGGGAGGGGGCAATGGGTGTTGCTGTGGGCGTTCCACCGCAACACCCATTGATTCTGATGCTGCCTCCTTTTTACAAGGGAGGCGTAAATAGGAGGCAGCATCAGATTTAAGACCAGGGAAAACCTGGTCTTACCCTGGCGCAACGAGGAGAAATGTTTCATTTCTCCTCGTTTTTGCTGTTTTCATGTGAGCAAAGGGCCAATGATTGTTTATGTGCAGGAAGGTCCCCCTTCCTTTGTTGGTTCGTTCAAATTTTAGGCAGCTTCCAAAAATATGTCCCCTAAGCTGAGCCTAACCGCAGCTCTTTGAGTCTTCCTGCAACTTCTGCACGGCAGACGCACAGTTCAACACTCCTCAACCATAAGACAGAATCAGATGTGCAGAAGTGTGGTACCACACTTTAGGTACTATGCACGAAGCCCTCTCTTTTTGCAAATCAATAAGGAAAATGATATTATGACCAGAGAGGAGATGTGGTCTAATGTGGTATAATGGCAACTTGGAAAACGGAATTCTACATCTGATTTCGGTACGTCTTAAAAATGAAGCTTTTTTGTGCAATAGTACCGTCTCTGTGCACCTCAAAATATACCTACAGTAATGTAAATATGGGTAATGTCTCCATTTTATATTTTCATCTTGTATTCAGAAGATTTCATGGTTTCTGTAATCTGGCTTACCTCAGCCACACTCCATATACTATATGGTTGACAGTGGCGGCTCCAGCGCTAAGGCGGAGGAGCGTCGGCCCACTGCTTTTTTGCAGTGACACAAAGGGAAAATAAAATGATAATAACTTGCGTTATTATCATATTATTTTCTCCTACTTCGTCCCGCTTTGCGTTAGGGGCGGGGGCAGGGGAGGAGTGGTAGCACCCTCCTAAAGTGCACAGTAATTGCTTGGTCGACCCTCTTGTGCCACCCAAAACAGTCTTGCGCACTTCGCATGTTCTCCATGCAGGCTGCATTACAGCCTACATGGAGAACATGTCCAGGACCCCAGTCAGTGTCTGAGCGCAGAAACACGGCACTCCGACCAATCACAATGCTGCTAAGGCAACGCTGTGATTGGCTGACTGGTCACCTGTGTGTGCTTCGGGTAATGCGGAGCGAGGGAGGACTACGGAGGCGAGGAAGCAACGAGAAGGTACGGTTTTTATTTTTTATTTATTCCCGCTTCCCCTGCGTCCTCCGACACCCCTCACGCCCCTGCCCCCTACCTTCGGTGTCCTCCCTTCCTCCCACCCCCGCCCCCACCTCCGATCAGTGCCAGACGCCGCTGATGGTTGAATGTACTGCCTTTCATGCTCCTGCTATGGTTAAAATATTAGCAGTCAACATTCCATTGCTACTTGGTGCTAAGTCTGTTCTCCACTGCATATAATGAGACAATGCTTACTTTCTCTATAAACCTCACATACAGCAGGTACACTCGCCTTCTGCAATTTCTTCTTGAATTGACAGAAATGGCGATTTAGTAGATAGTTCCCATTCTGCTGCATTCCTTTTCAAAAGTCAAATGTGCACCCACCTATCTCACTGGTGCACAGTTGCATTCCAGCTTCTAGCACCTCATTTTTTGCACAAATGCAGGCTACATCACTGGCCCAAATGCCGGGGTTGCCAAATACCATTGCTGCACAGTCTAGATCCTACCTCATGCCTCTTTATTCTTAACTCTACACTTCCTATATAGCTATCTTTTGTGGAATCTTTTTCACCGTTGCTTTCTCAATTTGTCACTGTTTTTATATTTTTTTCTTTCTACTTCTTTCTTCCTTTTTGCCTTTCTCTCTCTTGCGCTTGGTCAAAGTCTTTAAATGAAATATAGGTCCAAGACACAAAAAATAAGTGTTTCTAGCCAAGACCTGCAACCACCGCCACAGGTAAAGCAGGCCTGGACTGGCCTTTTCTTCCATCGTGCATTTCCCCGGTGGGCTGGATCCTTTGGAGCCTAGTTTTGAAAGCACAGAGCCGCTGCAAAAGCTTTGGCACTCTCCCCAGCTCCTCGATGGTAACTGCAGCAGGCACAGGGGGCTTCGAGAGATGAGAGAGAGAAAGTAAAAGAGGGGGGGAGATGAAAGAGGCAGAAGAGTGAGAGGCGAGAGAGAATGGAAGGATGGAAAGAAAAAGTGCGAGGAAAGGGAGGGAGTGGGCTGGTTTGCAAAGTTTTGCCCAGGGCTGCTTTCAGTTCCCAGTCCGACCTTGAAAAAAAGTCCTACTTCTCATAAGACTTGTCTCACCGTGAGTACACCAGAGGTATGATTGTTTGTGAGCAGATGACTGCAGATTCCCTCTTCCATGTGAGTTTCAACCTGGAATAATTCTCGGTCCTGAAGCTCCCTGGTAACCACCTATCTAACCATAAAGTCTCTTTCTTTGGGTCTGTTCTGAAGGCAGATGGCTTCTTTTCTGGTCTCCGAATCAAAAGAGAGTCACCGTTGTGTAACAGAAAAGGGACAGGATAGTACAAAATATGAAAAACTAAGGATTCCCTTTTCTTACATATATAACTAAAACCGTGGGCACTTACTTTGAAAATAAACATTAAAAATTGTAAGTTAAATGGACATATTCTGATCTCGACACGAGGGGGGGGGAAGCGTCTTAAAAATGAAGCTTTTTTGTGCTTATAGTACCGTCTCTGTGCACCTCAAAATATACGTACAGTAATGTAAATATGGGTAATGTCTCCATTTTATATTTTCATCTTGTATTCAGAAGATTTCATGGTTTCTGTAATCTGGCTTACCTCAGCCACACTCCATATACTATATGGTTGACAGTGGCGGCTCCTCCGCTAAGGCGGAGGAGCGTCGGCCCACAGCTTTTTTGCACTGACACAAAGGGAAAATAAAATGATAATAACTTGCGTTATTATCATATTATTTTCTCCTACTTCGGGCCGCTTTGCGTTAGGGGCGGGGGCAGGGGAGGAGTGGTAGCACCCTCCTAAAGTGCACAGTAATTGCTTGGTCGACCCTCTTGTGCCACCAAAAACAGTCTTGCGCACTTCGCATGTTCTCCACTACACTGGCCCAAATGCCGGGGTTGCCAAATACCATTGCTGCACAGTCTAGATCCTACCTCATGCCTCTTTATTCTTAACTCTACACTTCCTATATAGCTATCTTTTGTGGAATCTTTTTCACCGTTGCTTTCTCAATTTGTCACTGTTTTTATATTTTTTTCTTTCTACTTCTTTCTTCCTTTTTGCCTTTCTCTCTCTTGCGCTTGGTCAAAGTCTTTAAATGAAATATAGGTCCAAGACACAAAAAATAAGTGTTTCTAGCCAAGACCTGCAACCACCGCCACAGGTAAAGCAGGCCTGGACTGGCCTTTTCTTCCATCGTGCATTTCCCCGGTGGGCTGGATCCTTTGGAGCCTAGTTTTGAAAGCACAGAGCCGCTGCAAAAGCTTTGGCACTCTCCCCAGCTCCTCGATGGTAACTGCAGCAGGCACAGGGGCTTCGAGAGATGAGAGAGAGAAAGTAAAAGAGGGGGGAGATGAAAGAGGCAGAAGAGTGAGAGGCGAGAGAGAATGGAAGGATGGAAAGAAAAAGTGCGAGGAAAGGGAGGGAGTGGGCTGGTTTGCAAAGTTTTGCCCAGGGCTGCTTTCAGTTCCCAGTCCGACCTTGAAAAAAGTCCTACTTCTCATAAGACTTGTCTCACCGTGAGTACACCAGAGGTATGATTGTTTGTGAGCAGATGACTGCAGATTCCCTCTTCCATGTGAGTTTCAACCTGGAATAATTCTCGGTCCTGAAGCTCCCTGGTAACCACCTATCTAACCATAAAGTCTCTTTCTTTGGGTCTGTTCTGAAGGCAGATGGCTTCTTTTCTGGTCTCCGAATCAAAAGAGAGTCACCGTTGTGTAACAGAAAAGGGACAGGATAGTACAAAATATGAAAAACTAAGGATTCCCTTTTCTTACATATATAACTAAAACCGTGGGCACTTACTTTGAAAATAAACATTAAAAATTGTAAGTTAAATGGACATATTCTTATCTCGACACGAGGGGGGGGGGGAAAGCACATATAAAAACAACAATTACATTCCAAGTGCTTCAACTACAGAAATTGTGCAAAAATATGCGTATTTGCTTTTATTAAAAAAATATTTTGTATTAGACTAAATCCACCAAATATTCAGTCACAATTTAAAAATCATAACATATGATGCTAGCACTGCATCTAAAAAGAAATTCCTTCAAATAAGACCAACCTTACATGTTATACATTACATTCATATCACAAATTAAAATTACATAAAATTGTCGACGCGGTGTTTAGGTGAACAATAAAGTATTGTTTTCTTCTACCTTCTTCAGGACAAACACATAAAAAGATTTTTTTCTATAGAGACAAAGAAGGGCAAAAAGATCCATACTAATTGCACCACCATATAGTTAATCCGGCAGTTCAAAAGTTATAAAATTATACAGGAATTCATTATTTTATTCACATCCATTTAAAAAAAAAATTTTTTAAACTTCCCTTAATCAGGAATTATCCGACTCTGGTGTCCCACATGGGAGTTGCACCACTATGGTGCCTCATGCCATGACATAACATGTCCATTTATTCTTTAAAAATTAAAAAAAAAAACACTTTTATAACCAAGAAATAATAAAGTAAAGTGCCCCACAGAATATTTGCACCATACAGTGCAAAATATTACATACTTGAATTAGACACCTCATAAATTATTTACTCTGAATCTACCTTCCCTGCTCCTATATAGGAGTCACTATTAGATCTGTGTTAAATGTACCTGTAAAAAAACACTCGCATAGGAACACAGGCAGTGCACTCGTTAATGCATCAAGTACGGGTCTAGAGTATGAATAGCAGCGACCATATCCTTATCCAGAGTGTTTTGGATGGACTGGATAAACATTTCAAGAAGAAACAAAGCAGTGTACTGTAAACTTGCATTAATGTGATGTTAGTGGCAGATGTGTGTTCAGCTTACCTAGGGTTGTTTGTGGGACTTTATTGGAGCAATGCATCTATTACGGGTTGGGTGATGTATTGTTTTTTGCAAATTGCGGATCATTTTGAAATTCCCAAAATTTGTTAATTGACCATGCAAATTAGGAATCATCTAATTTTATGTGCAAATTCATTCCTTTTTATGACAAATTCTTTGTTTTTTCTGAGTAATAATTAAAAGTTTTCAAGAATAGATTTGTTTCTAAGGGAAACAGAGTAATTTTTTTAAGGCATATATTTTTCAAACAATTGCATTGTTTTGTAGTAATTATACTTTTTTTCTGCCAGTTAACCAGCGTAATTTTTGAAGAGAAATAGAGGTGAGCGAAACTATCTTTCAAGACTGTGTTGGGCAAAATAGCAACTAATTTGCTTTTGAGAGAAATTAAATTTCCCCAACTATGGGGCCAATTCCGATTCGGGCCGGAAAACGCACCGACCGACTCGGTATGGGAATATAGTCCGACCGACACGTACCGGCGCTGCCCGACCTGCGTAGTACGATGCAATGCATGTGAATCACGACCGACTTGTACGGAACACAAGCCGAACGACCCAACCGCACGGAAAACAGTCATCCGGACGGGAAACCACGCAAATCCATCTGACTGACACGCACCAGGAATGAACCCGAACGAAACGTACCCGCGAACTACGACCCGCGCAGTACGATGCAATGCGTGGAAAACCAGACCGAGTTGCACGGAGCCCAAGCCGTACGACTGACACGCATACAAAACCGAGCCGAAGCAACCCAATACCCCGCGACCGACGCGTACGCCGCACATGAAACACAGCAGAAACACAGCGTGAACGACTCGGAGAAGCTCGCACGAGACAACTGCAGCGTCCTACTTGGTCAGAAGAACGTCTCCTACATGCACAAAACTACAAAGGAAATACAAAGAAAAGGGCCAAACAAGCAATTACAAAGCCAATAAATACTGGGGGGGGGAAACATGGAACAAAGACACACCCACAACTCCACCCATATAAAGCCCACAAATCCTGACCATGATCCTTTGCAAATTCAACTGACCTGCCAGCACAGAACACCATCAGACAGCAACCACAGACACACTCACAGCTCATCCATCACACAAGCCACACACCATCAGCACCTCAACAAATAGCACCCTCACATACACCCAGCAAAACCTACACTCACACACCCACACATACATCAATCACCACCACCATCCATCACCATGCCCCCAAAGAAGAATCCAAAGTTCCTAGACAGTGAATTGGAAGTCCTGGTAGATGAGATCCTCAGGGTAGAGCCACAGTTGTTTGGTACATTGGTCCAACAGACCCCCATGTCGCAGAAAACCAAGATGTGGGAGAGGATCGTCGACAGGGTCAACGCACAATCACCATGTTTGCGCACAAAGAAAGACATCCAGAACAGGTGGTATGATGTGCGCAGGAGGGTCAAGGACCTACTCAAGAAGGATTACGCCTTGAGCCAACACACCGGCAGTGGCCCTCCTGCCAAACCAGTATACCTCAGGCCCTGGGAGGAGAAGGTGCGGGCCATCCTACCACCAGTGAGCGTATATGGACTATCAAACATCCCAGAGCCTGGTGAGTACACAACAAATATACACAATATTATGTGACAATACACACACATCACTGTCAAGGGGATAGTCAAACCATGCACCCTTAGCAAATCCACAGCAACCAAAAGATAATCATCCCAAGATGTGTATGTTAGTTAGATAAACACAATACATGCCATCTCAAAGTGATATGTAACTGTGTCATGACATGTACAAACCCAACAACAAAGAGAGCCAGGCAGTGGCACAAATCTAACCAACAAACACAGTCAGATATGTAGCCACCACTAGAACACCACCTCACAGGGAAGCTCACTGAAAGGAAGGAATTCTGTGTATGCTGGTCAAGTCAGTGTAGCCAATAGCATGATGGGAGTTGTAGTCACAGATAAAGCTCACCCTCACAATTGGCCCATCAACACCACTCTGAACCATGCTCACATCAAAGGGAGTGGAAAAGAACTGACAAGATGGCTGACACTGGGTATTGCTGTGGGGAGCACAAGGCCCTGCTGGGAACTCTGCACCAACCAACAGCAGGACACCACTGACTGACATCCTGAAAGACAACTTTCACTCCCTGCAACGGAAACACGTTCCATGGTGGGATACCTGGCTGGGTGGGAAGGAGGACTGACAGCACTGACCATAGTTACAAGCAGCTTTTCTCACACACCCTCAACACAAACTCCACACAACTCACCTGGGAGAATGCATTGCCTCACACTCTAATTAAATATCCCACAAAGAACCACCACCCTGGGTTATGCTGTGTGAAGCACAGGGACACTTCTGGGACTTGTAGCCAAACTAACGCCAGGACAACACTCTCAGCCATCCTGTCAGCACAGGCACACTACCCCACAGGGAAGCAGAGTCAAAAGGAAGGAAGCATGGGCATGCTGGGAAGGGGGGTGTAGGCAATAGCATGATGGGAGTGGTAGTCACAGCTCAACATCCCCCACCCACATGGCCCAGCAAGCTCACACTGAAGCATGCACACCTCACAGGGAGTGAAAAGCCACTTCAAAGATGTCTGACACTGGTGCTCTGTTGTGGGGAGCACAAGGCCCTGCTGGGAACTGGGTACCAACAAACAACAGGACACCACTGTCAGCCATCTTGCCATTGCTGTCACACTCACACACAGTGAAGTCCACTCAAAAGGAAGGAAGTATGGGCATGCTGGGAAGGGGGGTGTAGGCAATAGCATGATGGGAGTGGTAGTCACAGCTCAACATCCCCCACCCACATGGCCCGGCAAGCTCACACTGAAGCATGCACACCTCACAGGGAGTGAAAAGCCACTTCAAAGATGTCTGACAATGGTGCTCTGTTGTGGGGAGCACAAGGCCCTGCTGGGAACTGGGCACCAACAAACAACAGGACCACACTGTCAGCCATCTTGCCACAGCTGTCACACTCACACACAGTGAAGTCCACTCAAAAGGAAGGAAGTATGGGCATGCTGGGAAGGGGGGTGTAGGCAATGGCATGATGGGAGTTGTAGGCACAGATATAGCTCACCTTCATATTTGGCCCATCAACACCACTCTGAACCATGCTCACATCACAGGGAGTTGAAAAGAACTGACAAGATGGCTGACACTGGGTACTGCTGTGGGGAGCACAAGGCCCTGCTGGGAACTGTGCACCAACCAACAGTAGGACACCACTGACTGACATCCTGAAAGACAACTTGCACTCCCTGCAATGGAAACACGTTCCATGGTGGGATATCTGGCTGGGTGGGAAGGAGGACTGACAGCACTGACCATAGTTACAAGCAGCTTTTCTCACACACACCCTCAACACAAACTCCACACAACTCACCTGGGAGAATGCATTGCCTCACACTCTAATTAAATATCCCACAAAGAACCACCACCCTGGGTTATGCTGTGTGAAGCACAGGGGCACTTCTGAGACTTGTAGCCAATCTAACGCCAGGACAACACTCTCAGCCATCCTGTCAGCACAGGCACACTACCCCACAGGGAAGCAGAGTCAAAAGGAAGGAAGTATGGGCATGCTAGGAAGGGGGGTGTAGGCAATAGCAAGATGGGAGTGGGAGTCATAGCTCAACATCCCCCACCCACATGGCCTAGCAAGCTCACACTGAAGCATGCACACCTCACAGGGAGTGGAAAAGAACTGACAAGATGGCTGACACTGGGTACTGCTGTGGGGAGCACAAGGCCCTGCTGGGAACTGTGCACCAACCAACAGCAGGACACCACTGACTGACATCCTGAGAGTCAACCTGCACACACTGCAAGGGTGGCATGCTTCATGGTGGGATAACTGGGCTGGGGGGAGAAGGAGGGCCGGATGTCCACCAAATACAACCAATGCTGGCCATGCACACACCTCAACATTCACATTGAAATGCTTCAAGTTGGCAGGACAATGTGTAACCCCAATATCAACCTCTGACTCTGACAACTTAGGACAATGCAATGTACAGGCCCGCATCCAGAGGTACAGTCACATCTGTCAGGTGTTGTGAACCATTGATGCCTGTAGAAACATAACATACATTGTGTGTCTCTTCCAAAAACAGGTGATGATGGGGACACAGCAGCAGACGAGGAGGAGTCCCTGTCCCAGGCCCCGGGGGACACTGAGCTCACTGGTGTGGAACAGCCTCTGCCCACCTCGGATGGGGAAGAACTACCTGGCCCCTCCGGTGAGTGTCATCATGCAGCACCAGCAGGACCAACATCGGCACCCCCTGCACCCACCCCTCCAACAACTGCCAACACACAGACCACCCCCGCCCACACGGACAGACCAAGGTGCACCGATGACAACAGCACAGGGACCCAGGCCCACCGCGGAGCAACAGACAACAACACCAGTAACAACCGCCAAGGGGGCCTAGGGTCACCTGTGCGTGCCACCGCGGGTCCTGCACGTGTCGCATGGGGTGGTGGGAGGGGTGGTAGACATAGGTCGCTGTTTGCAGAGGGGTCTGGACTGCATGATGACCCACAACTGGCACGCATTGCTGATGCGTACCAGACTAGCACCGGAGAGGTCAGCCAGGTAGTGGGGATCCTCAAGGACATACAACAGCAGCAGGCTGCCCATCATGCCCGCTTGGACTCCCACATGTCCCGTGTGGAGACACACATGTCCCATGTGGAGACACACATGTCCCATGTGGAGACACACATGTCTGGCATGGAGTCCAAGTGGGACACATTGCAAGAACTGACTGCGGTGCATAGGGACATATTGACATGCCTCCACCAGATTAGCACCAACATGGCCACACCTCCCTGTGTGCCCACAACATCTGGTGCTGCAACAACTGACACTGCCACAGGGAGGGAGGATGACTCTGGTGGAGAGTCCTCTGCACCGCAGCAGCCTGCACGTGAGGGTCCCCCACCAAAGAAGAGGGGTCGTCCGAGGAAGGAAAACTGAGAGGCCAATGGCCACGCACATCCCCCAGGAACCCAACACCTGTTCTGGACATTCTCCTTTGTGTGCAAACTGTTCACCCTGTTGAATGCAACCCAAATCTCCCACATTACATGGGAAGTTTAAGTTGGACCAATGTATCACATGACTTGACTTTACTCAGGACATTTCTGCTACCAAGACTTCCAACTCATCTGGGAACTTTGGATTACAATCCCAATGTACAGCACCCACCATCCTGTGCACTATACTCACACATGTATGTAAATAAACTCACTAATACACCATACTTGCCTCTCTTGTCATTCCAACGTGGTTTCTGTCATGGAGATGATGATCTGCTAAATGACACTGTGCATGCTAACTGCTACAGCAAGTACAACACCGTCATGTGAGTCATGGCGACGTGACACATATGAGGGAGACACACCACTAGGGCTACACAACACATACACACCAGGGCCATCTGACTCATCGCCTACACTGATGTTCCCAGGAAAAACAGTGCAATGCACAGACACCACACCTATTCACAGTCAGTGTCAACTAGCCCACAGGTGCAGTGAGCAAATGTCAGTCAGATGTGTGACCACAGACAACGCACATCCCAAAGTGAAGCACAGGTTTATTACACATTTGCAACATGTTGTATCAACCACAGATGCAAGGTAATCCCACATGGCAGTGGCCACACAGTCAACAAGTGTAGAAGAAAGAAGGTCCAGGGGTGTGTGGACCATCACCTGCAGGGAAACAACAGCTTCCACCCTGGAAGTTGAATCACGGTGTCGGGGGATCACAGTTGACCAAACTACTCTGAAAGTACCCTGTGAAGGACAGAAATGACACACAGTTAAAAGCACTGAAGAACAGGACAGAACTGCAATACTCATGCCCAATACATGTCACAAGATACCTACACAAAACCAAGTTAGCATGTCAACACTGTTGGGGAGTACAGACTACCTGTAAGGACACATCGCTGCACGTATACAGTCAAGTAGCACATGGCCACACTCAAACAGCACCAGAGCACCACCAACATATATCACGCAAACCCACATCATTGACATGACATCTCTGGATACTCACATTCAGCTGAAGAAGTTGGTGATGAGCTGTGTGCGGACATCACCCTCATCATCATCACCATCACTGGCATCATGGCCCAGGCCAGGATCCTCCACAGGTGGCGGATGTTGGTCATCGTCATCCAGGATGAGAGGCAACTCCTTCCGCACTGCCATGTTGTGTAGCATGCAGCAGACGATGACAATTTTGCACACTTTTGCTGGGGCATATGGGAGGGCCCCTCCTGTCTTGTCCAGGCAGCGAAAGCGGCTCTTCAGGAGACCAAATGTCCGCTCAATCACTCTCCTGGTCCGACCATGTGCCTCATTGTAGCGCATCTGGGCTGGTGTCACAGGGTTCCTGAGGGGCGTCAGCAACCACGGCATGTTGGGGTATCCGGAGTCACCTACATACAGACAATTGCACATTAGCTGAGTTGGAAAAGAGGGTGGAATACTACATTGCAGAACACACACAAAGGTACAAAGTCAGTACACACCGACAAGCCAGGCACGCTGGTTCCGCATCTGTGACATCATCCTCGGGATGCGACTACTCCTCATCACGTAGGCATTGTGTGCAGAACCGGGGAAACGGGCACACACGTGTGAGATGCACATATCTGCAAGACATACCACCAGAGCATTGACCGAATGGTAATGTTTTCGGTTCCTGTATGCCTGCTCATGTGCCTGTGGTGGTACCAAAGCCACATGTGTCCCATCAATGGAGCCAACGACATGCGGCATCCTCCCCAGGGCATAGAAGTCACTCTTGACGTCAGTGAGTTGGTGACGTTTAGGGAAATAGATGTACTGGTTCAGGTATCTCAACATAGCCTCCAAAACATCGCGTAGCACACGGCTGAACATGGTCTGTGACATCCCACCAGCAGACGCCACAGTGTGTTGAAAGGTACCAGTGGCAAAGAAGTGTAGGGCTGCCATCACCTTCACCTTGGGGGTCAGCGCTGTAGGGTATGTCCGTCCAGGTTGCAAATGTGGGGCCAACCGCACCGTCAATTCCTCAATCAGCGGCCTGGTGAAGCGGTACCGTCGGATGCAGTCCTGTTCAACCATGGTTGCAAGGTCAGGGAATGGTCTATGGACAGCTTGTGCCCTGCAGTGCATAGGTGAAGAAAGAAAGATTGTCAGTCACCCGCATATGTGGCATAGACCATACTCAATATCACATGATACATCATTACGAGACACAGGTACATGATGTGTGTGGCGTACTGTAAGGACATGTATGGCACCTACATGGCCGACATCTAACATCACAGTTCAACATGTGTTGTCAACAAGTCCCAGGTTGTGCTATGGGATATCATTAGGCTGTGTCACAGTACCCATGTACTGCTGTCACGTTCCAAACACACACCACAGTGACATGTGAGGACAGATGTGCCCCAGGCCTCACAGCTCATTGACAGGTAGATTCCCAGTGACCCTGTATTGCCACATGGACACTGGCATGACATGGCATAACATGAATACACCACAGCAAAACAACCATGACCACCACAGGTAGTGGACCCTGTTGCCTCTGCACGACAGACATGGACATCTGTGACACACACACACGCACAACATCAAAGTCTGTGCACAAACAACGTGGATGTGGAGACTGTCTCCCATTGTGCACATGGAATCAGAGACATCTGAAACACAACATGCACACAGACTGTGGAGGGCCATCACTATCATGGCAATGGGCCACCCTGTGACGTACATACCGTCCTACATGGGACTCAGGGGGTATGTGACATGACATACACATACACAACCTGGAAATGTGACCATGCCACATGCTCTGAAATGAACAGTTGCACATCACAGTGGTCATGTGCACAACACACCAAGGATTCTGTTCCCATGAACACGTGCACAGCCTCGGAGTGGCTGCCCCCAAGTCCCACCCAAACAAACACATGTTGACCCCCATACACAGAGATGGAAATGCAGCCTTACATGCCTTAGGATACAGTGTGGACAGGCTGTGGTGTTGTAGGTGTGCCCCTGAGTCCCTGGAAAGTAAATGTGGCTGGCATACGTTCACCTGTGACAGGCATGGTGACATATGCGTGTGACTTGTACAGGGACGCGTTGTACAGCAATGGACCGATCGGTGCGCACGCCTTGGCCATTGCATATGATGTGGACCGAAATACGCGTTGTACAGCAATGGACCGATCGGTGCGCACGCCTTGGCCATTGCATATGATGTGAGCGGGTACGCATTGTGCAGCAATGGACCGATCGGTGCGCACTCATTGGCCATTGCATATGATGTGAGCGGGTACGCGTTGTTTTTCGAAATACGCGTTGTACAGCAATGGACCGATCGGTGCGCACGCCTTGGCCATTGCATATGATGTGAGCGGGTACGCGTTGTACAGCAATGGACCGATCGGTGTGCACGCCTTGGCCATTGCATATGATGTGAGCGGGTACGCGTTGTACAGCAATGGACTGATCGGTGCGCACGCATTGGCCATTGCATATGATGTGAGCGGGTACGCGTTGTACAGCAATGGACCGATCGGTGCACACGCCTGGGCCATTGCATATGATGTGAGCGGGTACGCGTTGTACAGCAATGGACCGATCGGTGCGCACGCATTGGCCATTGCATATGATGTGAGCGGGTACGCGTTGTTTTTCGAAATACGCGTTGTACAGCAATGGACCGATCGGTGCGCACGCATTGGCTGTGGCCTGGCATGGCAACGGACGCGTTTTCGAACCTTTAACGAGTCTGATGCTGTGAATTCAGTTGGCCACCCACAACAATGTTGCAAAATCAAGAGTCTCATGAAGTTGAACTTTTGAAGGATGCTGTGGGCGTGTGTAAGTGGTGCAATTCCATGGATTGGCCAGATTCAGAAGATGCAAACAACTTGGACCTATCACTTTGGACAATGGGACAGTAACTGCCTCAGCAGCACACATATAATGCTGGCTGTACCCCTGAGAGCTCACTTGCCTGCACTACATGCTCCAGGACGACATCTGCCACCACCACTGCTGCTGTCTCTGCATCCTCTGGATCCTGCAATGGCACGTACTATGGAGAGAGCCCCAGCCTTCAGCACTGAGGAGAACCAGGCCCTGCTGGACAGCCTCCTTCCACAGTACAGCAAGCTGTATGGGAAAGCAGGGGAGCAGGTGGGTGTGCTGTCCACTGCCTTACTGAATGTGCATGTTGTCTGACTAGCAAGACTTACAGTTTGCACGCCACTGGCTCGCATGCTCACTGAGTAGTTGTCACCCCCCCATAGTGTGTAGTTACATGCACTGAACAGGTATAGTGCAGTAACAGTGCATTCCAACAAGGTTTTACTTCCCAGGCAATGATACCATGTAGTAACTGCTGGAAAACTGTTCATAGCCATCGCTGCACTGCCTGTGTACATCATGTGCCCCTGTGATTGAGACATGTATATCCAAATGTGTGATGCACGGATATGTTGCATGTGTAGTGATGTCCTTTACACTTTGTCATCCTCACAGGTTGATGCCCACCAGAAGCAGGAAATATGGCTGGACATCGCCCGGGCAGTGAGATCCGTGGGGGTCTACAAGCGCCGGATCCGCAACTGCCAGAAGAGGTGGCAGGACCTTCGGGGCTGGACCCGGAGGATCGCAAGGGTCCAGCTGAAGCTGTCGCCTCCTCGCAGGAGGGGCGGACACTGGACCCTGACCCCCCACATGCTCAGGATCCTGGCGGTGGTCTTCCCTGATCTGGATGGGCAGCTGAAGGCCAGACAGCAGCAAGGAGGGGGTGAGTCCATGACTGCACTGTGAACTTTGTCTGACATGCTATGTGCCCTCCTCTGGCCAGGTTAACCTTCCACAGTGCATCAGTCCTGTGGTCCAGGACCCATGTCCCTCAATTGTGACATGCCCACTCCTCATCTGATACCCAGGTGTGGCACTTACAGTCAGGAAGTTGTGTCACTTGGGTACTGTGTCCTTGCATTTTGCTTAGCTCAAGGTGGGGGTCAGCATTTGTTCCCGTAACTTTGTTGTGGGCTTCATGGGTGGGTCCATTGCTTACACGATGCCTGAGTTCTGACATGTAATCTGCGTGTAACTATGATATGTGGTCCAATTGCTGTTCTGATTCACCACATGTGCCTCGGGTATTTGGCACACACCCATGCTGCAGGTGGGAACAATGTTTGGGCCTCAGGAGTATGTATATCAAGTGTGTCACACATACTTAGCCACCTGCCTACTGTCCAGGGCTCATCCCTCTTTCACGTGGAGCAGGACAGTCATGCCTACTCCAGGCCATAAAATACACTCTGTACTCCCACTCCCGTGTATCAGCTGACACGTTGTACCCAGTGAAATGTTCCCTCAGGTGTCTGCCTCTGTGTCATTGTGCTGTGGCTTCGTTGTCAGGACTACTGGGGTGTTTATCGGTTAGGGCTCAGCATGCCACCGGAGATGTGACCATATGAGACGATACTTGTGTGACATATAGGTGTTTGATCACTTGACTGTGCAGACTGGGGTATGCGAATGTGAAGTTCAGGCAGCTGTCTCCCATTCACAGCAGATTGTGAGGTGCTCAGGTTCCGAGGGTTGTGTGTCATGTCTCCCATATGTCCAATTGGTATGACGTGGCCAAATAAGAGTTCAGATGATGTGGTTTGTGGGGGATGGACATGTGCACTTGTCAGCTACAGGACTTGCATTCCCCATGGCCTAGGATTGTGACACAGTGCAGACTGTTGTTGGCTGGCTGCCCTGCCCATGTGACTGGAGACAGTGATGTATGACTTTGCAGGCATGCCTGTGCCATGGCATTAAACTTCCTAAGAGTGGTCCTGCAGGGGAGTGACATGTGCTACATGCACCCCATTGTGGCATTGACTATCAGGACATGGGTGCATCATGGTGTCTGGTGCTGGTATGCATCACATGCATTTCAAATTAGACTCTGGCCATCCCTTTATCCGGACACCTGGACTGACTCAGTGGCAAGAGTTGTGATGTGTGCATGTTCACATACTTCACCGTGTTCTCTGCACTGTCCAACTGCTGTGTAGGTGGTGCATGTGTCCACACTGGGGTATTGCCATCCGACAGACACCAGACAGATGGGTGCAAGGCCAGGAGGGATGTGAGTGCCATGGTTGGCCATCAGACTGACAATTGGCTTCTCCTACTCTGTTTAGGCACTTTTGGCAATGTTCAACTAAGGATGCCAGGGCTTGCTCTGTAATGTGCTGTACTTACTGTGGTGTGTGCGGTCAGTGCAGGTGACTGATGTTTGTCTGTTTCCCTACTTGTTTGCAGATACATCCACGGCCACAGGAGGGGACAGCTCCACGGACCAGGAGGAGCCGCAGAGCCAGACTGGGTCAGCAGCCGATGAGTGGTCGGAGGGACCCAGTGGCACGGAGGGCGAGGGGAGCCACACCGAGGAGTCCTCAGCAGCATCCACCTCAGCTGAGGACCACAGCAGCTCGGAGGATGACTCCCTTGTGGAGGTGGGTGTCAGCAGCCACCACACCCCAGCTAGTATTGCTGTCCCCGCCACCACCACCACCACCACCGCCCTCCCATCGGCTCCCATTCCAGAGGTCCGTGGAGGCTCCCGTGTTCGGGAGCGTGTCTCCTGCGTGCCAGGCACCGCAGCCCCTGCCCCTGTGTCCCCTGCTGCCCTGAGTGAGGAGTCTGTGTACCTACTTCGCCAGCTCCATGTAGGGCAGACAGCAATGCTGAGTGTCCTCCATGCCCACACCACTCTGTTGACTCAGCTGGTGTCGTTCATGGAGGGCATCTCATCGGGCATGTCTGCCCTACAGAGGAGCAATAGGTCCATGGACTCCTCCCTGACGGCAGCAGTGTCCCTCCTCCAACAGTCCCTCACCCCTCCTACCTCTGCCCCATCCACACTTCCTGGCACCCTACCTGTCCCAAGCACATGCACACCTGCACAATCAAGCAAACACACAGACATGAGCAGCACAGACACACCCACTACAAAGACAAAACGTGCACGCAGGCATCCTCAGGGGACTGATAGCACACCCACAGGGGATGGGGAACAGACACACACACAGGCATCCACAGTCACTCCGCAGTCCTCAGATACCTCTCCCTCCAAGGCCCCTTCCCTTGCCTCACCTGCAACCCCACCTACAAAGCAGATCTTCCTCTGTGACCTCGGCCTCTTCCCCTCCGATACAGCTGATCCAGGATACAGGGGGAAGAGGAGCTCCACCCATACAGAGGGGAGTGCTCCTCACCCCCGGACACCCTCCCCCAGGCGCAGACAGACTGAGGCCCCCATCCGCAAGTCCCCCCGGACCCGGAAGAGCAAGACCCCGCCGCCGCCCTGCAGCTCAACCACCAAGTATCCTTCCTCCATCCTTCAGGCCCCCACTCCACAGGTTCCCCCACCACACCCTGCCCCAGGTTCCCCCACCCACAGATACACCATCCCCAAAATGATCCGGCCTTCTCCCCCTACCACTTGCTCTTCCAGCACCACACCCCACTGCGCATGTCTGTGCCACTGGTGTGGAGGCCGTGTCCTCCCCCTCTGTCCTGCCCACTTACCTGAACCCCATTCTACTCCCCTGGAGATAGGCACTGCAGTGGAGTCCACTACCACCCTGTCTGACTTGGGCACTGCAGTGGGGAACCTGTCCACTCCATCTGCACAGCCCACTGCAGTCGTGCCGGCACCCACACCATCTGACTCATGCCCCCCAGTTGTGCCGGCACACACCATGTCAGACACCTCCACTGCAGTTGTCAGTGACTCTCCAGCACCCACCACCCCTTCCCTGCCTCCTTCTGGTGAGCCCTGATCCTGTCCCTGCGGTGCCTGGCCTGCCACCCGTATGCCCCTCCGAGGGGAATGTCCCTGGTGTGTAGCAGTGCAGGCATGCAAAGGGTGACATCTGCCACTGTCACCCTGTTTTGACTTTGTTAATGGACTGGCCATTGGCCTTGGTTATTTTTCAGGACTTTCACTTTGAAAGCCACATATGCTGAATAAAGCTACTTTCTGTTCTCTAGTGGTTTTGCTTCTGATGTACATGATGTTGATGATGCTAACCATGCCCTTGCTGTAGTGATGGTGATGTTTGATGTCAGGAAAATGAAGTGTTACTGTGCAGGACCCCATGTGGTCCAGGGGGAATGTGTCCTATCCTGTTGTGTATCCATGTCATCCTTTGCAGCAATATGAGGGTGTCATGTTTTCAAGATTTGGCAATGGGATTTCCTACTTTTATTTGCAATATCACATCTGTGGCTTACACCCCTGCACATCTGTTGTACTTGCCATTGTTCAATTTGTCTATTTCCCTGACCGTGTGACCATCTCCACTGGACATGCAAGTTTGGGCATCAATGGGGAAGGACTCATCTGTGTTATCAGTGCAACTTGCTATACATGTGTGTTGGATCTGTGCTGATGATTTCGGTGACACTCCCATGACCAGGCTGATATGACGGGAGCCTTCATTTTGTGCTAATTGTTGACTGAGTGACCAAGTGTTCTGCTGACATGATAGGGCCCTACTGAGACAACGTATGGCACAGCTTTCCTTACACAGGAGTGGAGTCCCCTCATGGCAGTGTGTAATTCTGTGACATTGCCTGAGCCCAAGGTGTGTGTTGTGTGAGCATGTCTGTGTGTGTTCACTTCCATTTTGCTAGGTAGGCTGGGATCCCTAGTGATGTTCCTGTTTGTGATGCTTGCTGAGTTGACCTATGTTCCCCTAATGTCTTCTACCTGGCTTCTCTGGGATGTGGGTGCATGGCACATTACTAGTCATCAGGGTGTCACCCATAGGTGTGTTTGCTGTCAGGGCTGAGTTTGTGGGCAAACGCAGATGAGACACAGTCAGGATTCCCCTTGGCACTTGTTGGTTACACCTGTCATGTAATTTACAGTTTGTGTTAGCTTTCAGTGATTGTGACACGTTGTGTGTGTGACTGCTGCCACTCCTCAGGGTCAGAGCTGCAATGTTGGAAGATGTCTATGTGTGTTCTTTGTGGGTGACCTTGGCTTCTTCATTGGTGTGTGACTGTGGCCGGGATCCCATTGGTTGGTATGGTATTGACATCATGCCCATGTACGGCGTACTGTGCAGTGTGTCAGACATTCACGAGTCTTGTTGACTGGCATGTGTGATGGGTTTCTGCACCTTAGTTCCCACCACCAACCCTGGGATTGTCATGGGTGCATGTGCAATGTCACCAGTGCATGTGAGCTTCACTGCTGCACATTGGTGGAGATCAAGGTGTCTGGTGTTGAGTGTGTGCAGATGAGAGTTGTTTCACGGCTAGACCCCTGCCTCCATATTGGCCTTGGCTGACAGGCCGTGCTGATTGATTTGTGCTTGTGTAGGTGTGATGGTAGTTTGTTGCTCAGGACACATGACTGTGGTTCACAGTGTGAACAACATCTAGCTTTGTCATCACAGTGGGATTATCATGCAGGCCAGTGTCACCACAATGTGGGGACCCAGGGGGTAGTGCTGTGGTGGGTCTGTCTCTTGCTGTGTTAGTTGCTGTTCCTACAAGCTTGTGTGACATGTGTAATTTGGGCTCCCTCTCATCTAACAATGCCTGATTGCCCACATAGGGGAATCAAATCCATGAGTTACTTTTGTGTGGCACTGTATACACATCTGTGTAATTGGGATTCAGGCCTCCTCATGTGTTGTGTGGTTGCCTAGGGACACTGGCACACCCCCCCTATCACCTGTTGTGTTTGATATGCAGTGTGGGGCTGCCTGTTTGTGTTTGTGCATCTGCACCACTGCATTGGCATGTCTTTAGTGTGCCATTGGCTGTATGTTGTTTGGTGGTTTTCCCCTGCTGTCCCTGAGACTCCTAGGTCATCAGTCAGCACAATGATCATGGTTTGTATGTCCCATTGCTGCCATGGTATGGTATTTGTTCACCTCACATCTACAGTCTCCACAGGATATCTACATTTGTGTGTCCATGGGTGCAGATATGTGGGTCTGCATTATGATGGTCACTTCTGTCATTGTGTTATTGATGAATGTTGACAATGTCAGCCCCCATGGGTAATGTTTATCTGCACATGGCCAAAGGTATGTCTTATTTGCACTGCACTGTTTGCCTCACCCAATCTATGTTGCTATGGGACACAAGCACTACTATGTCACTGATGTGTTTGTTGGTCTGTGACCTGGAATAATCAATGCTGTTTGGCATTTCCAGCTTTTGCCATTACAACACTTACAATTTGGTCACTGTGATGATGGGGTGTTAGGCCCAATTGTCACAATGTTCAAAATGTGCTTCAACTATGGGCCCCACACTTGCCTTTTGGTCACTGTGATGATGGGGGGTTAGGCCCCATTGACACAATGTTCAAAATGTGCTTCAGCTATGGGCCCCACACTTACCTTTTGGTCCCTGTGATGATGGGGTGTTAGACCCCATTGCCACAGTGGTCATGGTCTGCTTGCATTGTGGATACCACACACATTTATGTGTGACACATGTGATAGGGGTCACATTGTATGTTCAATTTCATGTTCAGTGTTGTAGGCATATGACACACTCTACACACGCTTGTCATGGTGTTGGGGGGATGTGTTTTTCTTACATTCCTTATGATGCAGTATGCTGGTTGTGTCATGCATTACCCATCCTATGAGTAGGGGTGGTGTTGGTGGTAGGCATCCAGCCCCCCCTGAGTAGGGGTGGTGGTAGTGGTAGGCATCCAGCCCCCCATGAGTAGGGGTGGTGGTAGTGGTAGGCATCCAGGCCCACATGAGTAGGGGTGGTGGTAGTGGTAGGCATCCAGCCCCCCCTGAGTAGGGGTGGTGGTAGTGGTAGGCATCCAGCCCCCCATGAGTAAGGGTGGTGGTAGTGGTAGGCATCCAGGCCCACATGAGTAGGGGTGGTGGTAGTGGTAGGCATCCAGCCCCCCATGAGTAGGGGTGGTGGTGGTGGTAGGCATCCAGCCCCCCATGAGTAGGGGTGGTGGTAGTGTTAGGCATCCAGGCCCACATGAGTAGGGGTGGTGGTAGTGGTAGGTATCCAGCCCCCCTGAGTAGGGGTGGTGGTAGTGGTAGGCATCCAGCCCCCCCTGAGTAGGGGCAGTGGTAGTGGTAGGCATCCAGCCCCCCCTGAGTAGGGGTAGTGGTAGTGGTAGGCATCTAGCCCCCCCTGATTAGGGGTGGTGGTAGTGGTAGGCATCCAGCCCCCCATGAGTAGGGGTGGTGTTGGTGGTAGGCATCCAGGCCCCTATGGGTGTATATGGCATTGGTGATAGACATCCCGCCCCTATGGTTCTGCTGTTGCTAGTGTAAGTCATTTCTGCATCCCTATGTGTGTGTGTGTTGTGTCGGGTACGTCTGGTTTGTTTGTGTGGTGGGTGCTTGACTTATCTTCTGCGCCGTACGCGTCCGTACCGGTCCCGGTAATAGATGTAGAGTATTGGTAGGACCTGCGCGATGGGATTCATGGCTGGTTCGTCTCGTTCGTCTTTCTCGTTGCATCGACTCGTACTCGTGGCTGGCGTGTTCGTCTCGTAGCCGTGGATAGTCTTGTTGCGCGAATCGGAGCTTATGTGCGCCTCTCCCGGATGCTCTGACGTGCCGTGCGTAGCGACGGGTTCGGCGCATACGGAAGGCACATCGTACTAGTCCGGCCGGAAGGTGCTGTATGTTAGCTTCCGTGCGACTCGATTCTGCATTGACGGATCCGGCTCGGGCGGGGAATAGGAGCTGGATTGGGTGAGTACGGCTGGGTCGGGATCTGGGCAGTTATGCGCATCGTACTTGTTCGTTCGGACAGATGTTCGAATCGGTCAGGGAACACGCGTTCGGCTTGGTTTTTTCCCGGGCGAATAGTGTTAGGTGAGCTTCCGGCCGAGATCGGAATCGACCCCTATGTCTATAGCTATTCCTGATGTGCAAGCATATGTACAAATACGTCTAATCTCTGTTCAAACAAACCTTGAGTTACTTTTTAGAGTATTACTGGGAATGGTTGTATGACACAATTTCAAGAAAAAACAATATTGACACAAAGAAATACCACCCAAAAAGTTCAACAACTAAAATATCCCAACGCTATATTTAAGCAGGAAAAACACATATATCAACATCAAAAATATTGTTGAACAAAGATCTAAAATAAATTAACATCAAAAACAAGAACAAAGAAATACTAAATATTGTTAGTAAAATAACACTAATGAAACATAACAATAACCACAAAAACAAAAATATCAAACACCAGATACAAACATAAAGAGCAACACTTGTGAAAATAATCTGCAGTCCTCTATCCATTTGTATTTTCTGAGCACTTATAATGCTACTTACACTGAAGTCTGTGATCGTGAGCAAGGCTGTTTGCCAAAACGCATTCCTGATGATGTAGCACAATTTTAAAAAAATCACAAAATACTAAACATTTAGTAATTGAAGACACAGAGAGCTGAAAGTACACTTTGCACACGTTAGACACAGTGACACATGAAAATGAGGATAGGTGTAGTAGAAAGCGTGTTTGTGGGAGGGATGGGCAGAAAAAGAATCAAGGAGGCTTATTGTGCTTCTCAATCTTGGCATGCATTATTGGGGGGTGGACAGATTAAGGATTATCAAGTAATGTTCTCGATCTTCTCCCTCTAGGATACTTCTTCTCTTCCTTTAGGGTGATCTTCTTCCAGGAGGAAGTCCCCAGGAGTCTCAGGAGAAAGAAGAAGGTGGTGGTGAGTATTTTGGTAATAAGACAGTTAGGTTCAGGATAGTATCCTTCACCACACCCCAGGAGTGACGGACAGAGACCTGAGCTTTTTGGGCTGTGTGATTTGTACTAGTAAGGTTGCAAAGAGTTGGGTAGATAATGTTTTCTACCTTGGGTTTGTTCTCCTCCCCCTCCCAGACAAGTGAATAGAAAACCACAATGAAAAAGATTGAGATTGAGTGTAAAAGAAGAAAAAGAAACAAAAAAGTGACCAAGCTTTTCTTTTCTCTTTCCCACTTATTCGCTAGGAGGCTTATAAGTCCTTTCTGTTCCCCTCCTGCTCTGTATTTGACAAATATGTGCTTCCGTTGCACTCATAGAGGGCCTACACACAAAATGAGCAAAAGACATAAAAAAATACTGCTCTTTTTAAAGTTATTGTGCGGTGTTCTTGCCGCACTCCCTGTCTTGTCTGCACCACTTCTTTGATTCACCACTCCTACCCTCTCACCGTGAGCCTCACCCGAGACTCCCTCCCCGTTCGAATCACGTACCGTAAATGCCACAACTCTCCTGAGTAGGCACTCCCCGTGGGCATCCACCACTCTTCACTCCAGTCCTCTGGAGCTTCAGCATCATCGTCCTCCGCTTCCCTCGACCAGGCTTCTCCTGACAGTGTCTCCTCTCTGCTTATCCACGCTTCCCTCAGTCCGTTGTCCTTCACAGACCCTCATGGGATGATGACGTACTTTTCTCCTCCGGTCGGACTCCCTGGTTGGTCCCCGGGTCGGGTGGGCCTTCCTTCTTCCTGTGTAAGAGAGCCCGTTTCAGAAGTCTTAACCCCTTGTTCTTTTTCTCTCCAGGGAAGGTGTCGTTGGTGTTCTACTTTGTGGCAGAAGTGCTGGGATGAAAAAAGTAAGTCAGGGGGCTCTGTGGGTAGCGTAACCTGTTCTTTCCTACAGTGCTTTAAAATAAGATGAAGAAAACATGCATACATATCAATTCTAATACATATAAACAAGTTGCACTAATAAGAGTTCTTGTGACAATGTTGTATATTAACTTTTACTGATGCAATTAAAATGTCCTTGGGTTTTTTATGCTTTCCGTTGAGATTGCACCATTTAGAAAAGTCGGTGTAAAAACACGTAGAAACATAATATGATCTTGAAATTTTGCATAATAATTCTAGAGCTTCTATAGTTTATGAAAAATGCAAACCAAATTTTGTGATGTGAATTTAGAAAATTATACACATATATGAATGTTGAGAACATTTGTGGCAGTAGGTTATTTCTAATGTTAGCTATTTTCATGTAATAATGATTTGTGAAAGTTCTATATGTTCTTTATTTTGAATTGATTTAATTACATGATATTTGATGTTGGTCTAGAGCTCATTTCATTTAAAACGTGTGATGCTAAGTTAAAGGCCTTTTCAAAATGCTTTTTTCTAGTGCTGACCTTTCCCCTGACTTAATACAATAGTTCATTTTCCACTAGTGAAATGTTGCTTTATTTGTCCTGTACATGTCTACACCCCGACATTCCTGAATGTTTCTTCAGCATTCACAGTGAAGTAGTCCTGTGGGAACAAAGTTTCAGCTATTGCTATAACCGATTACTTTGTATTTCTTTTTACCAATACTATGCGTATGTGGATGTTCCATCTTTCGTTTTTCATGACTAGCATGGAAAACCATCTCACTGTTGCAAGTGTTCTAGGTGACATTAGGTGAAGCTGAAAATATGATAGTCTTCCGATGGTGTGTGATACTACATCATTGGGACATTGTTAGAACGTTATAAAAGAAAAAACCCCAAAGAAGGGGCAAAGCCATACTTTTCCTTTTCCCTGTGCAAGAGGATGCTATGCTGACCGATTCTTGTTGAACCATTCTCTTACTTTTGGACTGCCTTGCTGATGCTACAGTTCGTAGCTTATGGACTAAAACCTTCTTTGCCGAACCATTTCCATTTTTCATTCCTTTTATTTTTTTGCTTAGGCTATTGGATTCACCCTTAATGGACTTTAAATTTGAACCCTTTCCCCATTTTCATAGGACTTGAGCTGTTAGACAACAAACTATTCTTCTGCCTTCTTGGTGGTGGAACTCTGTAACCCTGTAATTGATTCTGATAATAATCATCCAAAAAAGCCTGCTTAAATGTTTGGCGCTGGTATACAAGCTGTGATCTTCTTCTCAAGAAATTGCTCATGGCAATGAACTTTGAAGCCTTAATACAATAACCAAATAACTCAAATATCTGACTGAGTCTATTATTGAGTCCTATTGGTTCTTTCATTCGGACTGTGCTGTTTACTAATGAGTTATTGTGCTGTAGGGAGTATCAGCAAACTCTGACAGAACATCAGGTGTTACTTCTTTTGTTTTGTGCTGCTGTTGCAGAGCTTTTGGTCTGCATAATCCTAACTCAACTTAGCTTCTTCAGGAGATTGGGTCTTCTTGTTGATGTCCTTTATTTCTACAGCATGGTTGTAAGAGTGGTGTACCGAAATCTGGTCTCAAATCTGTGAGTTGGCTGTCAATTAATGGTCCTCATTGGACAGCTAATGTGGTGTTTGGTTACCCTGATTTGCACCCCTACTATTGGGGGAGAAAGAATCAGAGGATCAGTGCTTTTGTGGTAAATGTAAATGCTGTAGATTGTCTTATCAAAAAGAGCCCAGTACGGTTAACGTAGTAAAAGAGAGTAATCGCATAATAACATTTGCAACAAATCTGGTAGCAGAGGATGGTTCTGCCAAGTGAAGTGAGATTTTAGGGTGCCAAAAATAGTTCTTTGCCCAAGTGCAAAGAGTCCACAATTTTTGGTTCAGCAAAATGAAGGATTATTGGAGTGCTGATGGAGTATCGCTCTGGATAGAGTCAATGTGTAGCAGCAAAGGCGGGAGAGTATTAATAAGGATGTGCATTGCTAATGCTTTTGTATAAGATTGCGGTTTTTGAGATGGCTGTGTGTTGTTGAGCAGAGTGAAGTGGCTAAAGTCCACATGGTGTATGATTGTGGTACTTTGTGCAAAGCTGAAGATGTAAACGGGTCTGTTGTGGCCTAAGATCTCGAGATATTTACTTACGGGCTATCTCAGTGTAGAAGACACTGAGTAAGTTGTCTGCTGTTTTGTGGTGTTGGTCGTGAGACGTCATCAACAACACCTTGATAAGGGTTCTTTTTATGTGTTAGTGGCAAACAATTGGTATGGTTGATCTCAGGTGCACAGGGAGTAACTATATCAATTAAGGGTGAAATCCCGCTGGTCGAGGTTTCATTTGAAGTGAATGAGTATAGAAAGCTTAGTTACCTTATGAGAGTGAATATCCTTTAGTGGAGCAGACAGTTTTATTTGTTGCTTGCATTGTATTGTCATTTTGCTTAGAGGAAATTGCGCAGATTGTGAAGGAGGTGAAGCTGCTGCAAGGAACGGCATTGACGTCACAGTGTGCCGCACTGTGATTGGTCGGTTGGTGTAAATCCGCACTGGGATTGGTTGACTATGTCATAAGAGTTGCACTGTCATTAGTTGAGGCTGCCGAACAGGTGAATTGTGGGAGAGTAACATTTCCTGGATTTACAAAAATAATTTGTGAATACAGAATTGATTAAAAATGAAATTAAAAATGTGACTGTACCTACTGGAGTAAATTCAGTACATGGAAGTTCTTCAGACTTGACAGCAAGATCACTGCTACATACACCTATAGTTCTGAATTGAACCAATAATGCTACAGCTATGAATGTTGTTCCAAACCAGACATAATTTGAGCCAAAACAAAGAATGGTGCCCAGAGCCGAGTGGACCACCTGTAATGAATTACCACGTTTCAGACATGACTGTGCCAATGGGTATTTCAGTTCCAAATGCCTCTGTACAAAATGTCTGACCTGGAATGAGTGCAAATTGAAATGATGGAAGTTTAAATTTTAAATAATACACAGGAGCAATCAGAGTTTACTTCTCAAGAATTTGACAGATGGCTTAAAGGGATATAGTACCCCGAATAATCAGATCTCAGTAATAGTTCCAGTTTCAGCTCCAGTTCCAGCTATAAATTCCATCCCATTGCATATTTCAGTTTCTAGCTCAGCACCTACCTCAGATTTGGTTACAGGTTCAAGTTCAGTCCAAGATTCAGTTAAGGAAAATAGAGCGCCTATGGATGTGAGTCGACTAAAAGTTGAATTAGAAGAAATGATACAGTGAACACTTAGCCCTTCAAGATTATAGATTTACCAAGTGGAGGAACTATTGTTACTCTGTAAAAATGTTACACGACGAGAAACTCAACCTTTGAGAGATTGTTTGAATTGGCTCAGAAATATGGTATGGATATTAAGCCTGGGCGTAGTTCGCGAAGTAGCGCTACGCGAAGCTACGCAAAGTGCAGTTCGCACTACGCGAACTACGCGTAGCACTACGCGAACTGCGTAGTGCACTGTTCGCAATGATTGCACAGTGCCGGATGCTTGTCCGCACTGTGCAATCATTGAAAACGGCATCTTGCACAGTGCGAGCTGTCTTTTACTGCCGCTCGAGTAGATTTTTACTCGAGCGGCAGCTTTCTCAACGCGAACTGGTAGTTTCTCATCGCGAGCGGTCGCGAGCATACGCGACCACTCGCAATGAGAAACCTGACCTCCCTGCATTGATAATCTCGCCGGGATGTCATTTTGCTTGCTCGCGGTCGCCAACTTGACGTTGAGGACCGCGAGCAAGCAAAAAATGACCGCTGCACTACGCTACGCTACGCGTGTTTGCACTGTGCTACGTGCAATTCGCGTTGTGCGAAGTAGCGCAAACTTCGCAAACTACGCGAGCGTAGCGTAGTGCTTTGCCCAGGGTTAATGGATATTCAAATTCAAAGATTTTGCAGAAATCTTACAGAATGAACTTTACTGACAAAGACATTGAGAACATGAGAGCACCAGAAAAGAAATTGCAGATAAAAGAACTAATGATATTAATCAGAAAATGAGAGGAAAGAGAAAAATGTGAAGATAGATGGTCAAAAAAAGAAGGAAACAAGGGGACTGATTACGATGGCGGGTTCACCGCCATCGTAAGGCCAATTACCGCCCACCCGGGCAGTGTGCCTGTCAGGCGGGAAAGCCCGTCCGCCACGGGTCCGACAGAGGCAATCGTTACAATTGCCTGTCGGACCGCGCCACATCCACAGAATGGTGGCAGTGCCTAGCAGGCACCATCCACCAGATCAGGATACTGGATCCCCGCCAGCCTTTCCATGGAGGTTCAACCGCCATGGAAAGGCTGGTGGGGATGTACTTTGGGGGCCTGTTGCTGGCCCCCCTTGTGCAGGGGCAGTTGGTGTGTGCACTTGGTGCCCCCCTACATTTCCCTGCACCATGTGGTAGGCACCGCATGGTGCCTGCCACCTAGTGCAGGGAAATGTAAACAGTGCTTTTTTAACATTGTGGCGGGTGCGGCATCCAGCAGCAACCGTCGCAATTTTAAACATGTCATTTGCGGCCGCCGTGGTGGAGGTTGCATCCTAAATTCATTTGCGGGACCGCCGCCTCATAGGTCCATCCGCCATCGTAATGACCCCCAAAGTGAGTTAAAGTGCAGTCACCACCAGATGTTTTTGGTGGCAGTGTTGGAGATGTACAAATACTCCCTATGAGAGAAGTACCTGGAAGAGATTGTGTTCATATACCATGGACAAAACAAGAATTTTTTTCATTTACAAATGATTCACCTAAATTGAGTGAAAATCCTGTGGAGTGGCGCAGACAAGTTGAACAATTTGGGCAGATTTCAAAGTATTTGTGGATTGATTTGAATACTTTATTTGAAATTGTGGTTCCAGGAGACTTGTGAGCCGAATGTAAGGTTACTGTGGAATGGCCTGAGTCAGAACCAGAAAGTGATTCCAGAACAGGAGCATCATCTCCAATAGTAATGAGGAAATACCAGCAGGTAATAAATCACCTGAAGACAAAAATGTCCCCATAAGATATTGATTAGATGCAGTTTGACAGGACGACTCAAGAACTGAAAGAATTTTGAACATTCCTTTTACAAGAGATTATTATAGGTTTTCAAACAGTATAGTGGAGCAGACACTATTGCAGAAAAGGATGTGGGATATTTTGTTAACAGGTTTGTGTTTGGCTTGTGACCTGAGATTTGGGAAACCACATTTTTTCTCCTAAAATGTTTTCGTAGCTGAAATACCTCTATGACGCTCATGTGCCAAATCAATGACACTTCTTTGTAGACTTAAAGGAGCAATTAATTTATTGCCTCTTAAAAGTATTCCAGATGAAGCCACAGACAGTTCAGATTGTATATTCTTGAACGCCAAAACATAATGTTTTCTTATGTTGGCTGGAAATCGAGTTGCACTGTTTATTAACCTCCAAACTCCTGAGTGTGCATGTGGATTTCTGATGGAAAGATCGAGATTGTGTGTATATTTATTGGGTGCCACAACCTACACAACTTGACACCCCATAAGGGCCGGGCAGCTAAAGTGAATCTCTTGGATGTATACATGTGAGTGTGTGTGTGTCGGTGGGTGTGCGTGTGTGTGTGCATTTGTATATAACACTGCACATTACGTTTAAAACAAAAACACTAAGGGCTCGATTCCGATGTCGTTCGGAAGGCCTCTGAATCGGATTTGGCTTTACCGGATCTGATTCGTAGCCCTTGTTTACGACCGAATCATACACAAGTCCAAATGACCAAGTACGATGCGAAGATCGCGTAAGCGCTGACCGAATCGTTTCCGGACCCAAACCGCTCCGTACGTCTCGTTTGTAGACAAATCGTACTGCGAAATGGAGCCGATTTCTGACTGAGCGAGTACGATGCATGATTCGGACAGTCGCTTCGCCTCAGTCTCAACGAGACGAAACGGCTGTCGGAACCGTACTTCGGGGGGCCATACCAGCCCCCCTTCACCTGGGGCCCCCCGAATCTATCACGGGGGGTTCCTGTGGGTCCCCCGATCCAAGCGTGCACAATATGGTGAGCACCATGGGGTGCCCACCACAGGGTGTGCGCTTTTCCCCACCCACCCCTTTTCTGCTATGGGAGCCTGTGTACGCATCTGTACACGGGCTCCCATAGAGTTCAATGGGAGACTGAATGAACCGAGTCCGTAGGCATACAGCAGCATCGTACTCGCTTGTTCTGACTCCCAGAGCACGTCTCGCACGGAAAGCCCTCCGGATCCGAGTCGTACGGAGGGCTTTCCTAGCGAGACCAGAATCGGGTCCTAAGTAGTGTTTACTACAAAGGATTAAAAAAATTGAAACTAATCTCCAAAAAACACATTCAAAGTTGCTTTCAACAGCAAGTAGATACATTTTCCCATTCCAGATGTAACCATATTAATGTAAGTAATGTTGCTTGGGAGGAAGAATTACTATTTTCACTCTGAATTTAATCACATAATCACATAACAAAACATAAGTTAATCAGTTCAAAAATGTATCGTTTTTTTCAAATTAACAAAAAGAATATAAACAAAAGAAAATAAATAGCAAAAAATAAAATATACTTATATGTAAACAGGATGTTAATGATTATTTTATATTTAAGAAAATATTGACATGTTCTATAAACTGTTAGTAAACTATGAATAATATGGCATATATTACTACCAAAAACAAAAAATAAACTTATATAATCATTCGACTGAAACAAAACAAAATCATACAACCTGTTACTTAAAATGAAACAAAAACATAATAACATGAACACCTTACATAAAATATTTAAATATCATAAACTAAAATAAAATAAAAACTTCTAAAATAATTTTAAGTTAAAAAAAAATATTTATTATTTCAAACATTGCTAAAATACTTACAAAAAATATTACAAATAATAGTAAAAAAATAAAATAAATATTAATATTAATAGATTTCTCCTCAGCCTCTTCCCTTACAAACCCAACATCCCAATCCAAAAATTATAATAAAAAATAACATAAATCACAAAATTAAAAAAATAAAACAACACTAACGTTTGAAACAATGATATACATTACAACAATAAGAAGTGCAATAGTTTCAACAAATATATAAAAAATACTTAAAAATATATTCTTGCTTGTGATATTCTCTCCCACGATTTTCTTTGCATCATAATATTTTTGACTCAATATTAATGTCCCAGGATATTTTTTAATCAATATTATGGAGGAACATCACAAAAGTTGTAAAACTTGAAACCTCCGTAAGTACTTCTATGTTTCTTATTCGTGAATCTGACCCTATGTTTTATTGCCCGTGCAGCAATAGGCAACAGCGACTGATACCAATTTTGAAACAGCAAGAACTGAGGCATTCTAATTCTGCATTATTGGTCTTACATAAGAAGAGAAATTTAAAAGTAGTATGTTCTGGATCCAACTCTGTTTGGAAATCTTAGCTTGTGCACTCAAAATACATACTCCCAATGTCTTTCTTGGAGTTTTACTTATGAGAGATATTTATTTTGGCTAATGTAGCTAGAAGGTTTAATCTTTTTCCGGAATGTACTGCTTTGAGTGGAAATCCAAATGATGACATAGTTTTATGTGTTTTTGAATTGATGATGTTTTATTCCGTTGTGTGAAATGTTTTTATGTAATTGTATTGAAAAGTTTGAAACACACCAAGTATAACTGTATTCAAGTATGTCTGTTGCTTTATGTGTTATGTCTGTCTATGTGTGCCTACATGTATGTGATTTTCTGTGTGAGCGCCAATATGTCGAAGGGTGTTTTTCTGTATGTGTGTGTGTGTGTTTGACTGCCTAAATATCTGGTTATGTCTTTGGTGTGCTGCTGCTCTTGTGTGGTTACCTGAAACTGTATCACTCTTGGACTGTGTGTCTAGGTATGCTTGATGTGTCTTCTTATTTGCCCACATTTGGTTGTTGTTAGATTTGGGGGTCTCTAGTTGGCAGAGGTATGTACCTTTGTCCAAATAGGGACCCTTGAGTCTAGTCAGGGAAAGTAGGTACACTCCCGAAATAACCCCTGCTCACCCTCTTGGTAGCTTGGCACGAGCAGACAGGCTTAGTTCAGAGGCAGTGTGTAAAGCATTTGTGAACACATACAGTAATCAAGTGACAACACTACAAATGGACACCACACAGGTTATATATTTATAAAAATAGGTATACTTTATATAGATTTATCACAAGACCATAAACGACAAAAATAATCCACAATACTGTTAAGAATACTTAGTTCTGATCAAAAAGGCTTAATTCAAGGTTCTGTGCGAGTCGGTAGCCTCCTCCGGCTACGGCGATGTCGAGAACAAACAGAGTCTAACAAATCCCGCTGACCGCGTCGAGACGGGCCAACACAGCGTAGACAGACTCGGTCACAGTACCTTTTACTTGAAGCGGCAGGCACGGGCGTGCGAGCCGGATGGCTGTTCGTCGCGGTCGCGATGCAAAAATGGAAGCGTTGCAGGACGCGTTGTCCCTCGATGCGGTGCAGGCAGCGGCTCGTTGACGTCGTCGAGACGGAGTCGGTGAGACCAGGGCCGTGCGTTGCAGGGCGAGACGGTGCTTCGATGCGGTGCTGGCAGGTTGCGGTGCGGCGACGGAGCCGGATTCAGGAGCTGGCGTCGATCAGTCCGGACAGCGGTGCGAGTCGGGCGGTGCGTCGCAAAGCGTGCGAGCGGTGCCCAACTCCGGTGCGGTCACAGGACTCGAACTCAGCAGCAGTGACCGTGTCGGTCGGACCAGTTCGATTCGGCGTAGCGAAGCGTTGCAGGAC
This sequence comes from Calotriton arnoldi, assembly GCA_963921515.1. Classification (NCBI taxonomy): domain Eukaryota; kingdom Metazoa; phylum Chordata; class Amphibia; order Caudata; family Salamandridae; genus Calotriton; species Calotriton arnoldi. The sequence goes on from CAWUFW010011056.1 coordinate 126,398, forward strand.
GCGTTGTCCCTCGATGCGGTGCAGGCAGCGGCTCGTTGACGGAGTCGGTGAGACCAGGGCCGTGCGTTGCAGGGCGAGACGGTGCTTCGATGCGGTGCTTGCAGGACACCGAGTCGGTCGTGAGAGTCGGTCACAGCTCCCTACCTCTGTAGCCACTGAAACAGGTTTCCAGCAGCAATTCACAAAGGGGGTGAAGTCCAATGGTCCTGGGACTTCGGTCAGGGGGCAAGCTCTCTTCCAAGCCCTTGGAGATCCTTCACAAGTTGATGAAAGTCACAGCAAAGCAAAAGTTCCTTTCTCCTTTCTTTGGCAGTCAGGCAAACCACTGCAGGCCAATCCCCCAAGCAGCACTTCAGGCTTAGGGATAGTTTCTCCTCAGTTTCTTCTTGGTTCCGCTCCTCAGCAAAGGTTTCTTCTTGTTCCCAAAAGTGATCTAATTTTCCTGGGGTCTGGGTGCCCCTCTTATACCCTGATTCTCTTTGTTCTCTGGAGGCAGAGAGGCCTCTGCCTAGTCCAAAACCAGTTCTGGTCAGTTCTGGAGCACTTTGTTTTTCTGACTCCTTCTTTCCTTTCAGAATGTGGGGCAGAGTGCTCAGCCGCCCGGCAGGAGGTGGAGCCAGCATTGTGGAAGGCAGGCACAGCCCTATTCAGACCCAGGTGCAACTCCTCCCTCCACTCTGGATGCAGATCTTTCTATTCAGCCCTGCGCTGACTCACCCTGTCTCCTGTAGCCACCCCCAGCCCCTGTCACTCAATCTCCAGACAAGGAATACACAACCTAGCAGAGGCAGGCTTGGATAGTTAGGCAAGAAAATACCCACTTTCTAAAAGTGGTATTTTCAAACACAGAATGTTAAAACCAACTTCACTAAAAGATGTATTTTATCATCCTGAGTTCAGGCATACTAAATTCGTTTTTCTACCATGTCCCCTGGGTCAGTTCTGACTATAAGGTGTAATAGTCAGTCTGCCCATTCTGGCCTATGGGGAGCAGGTAGCCTTGCAATAGTGAAAAACGAAAATGGCTGTAATTCACTATTAGGACATGCCACACACACCAGGGCATGTCCTACCTTATACTTACAATGCACCCTGCCCTAGGGCCTACTTTAGGGGTGACCAACATGCAGTAAAGGGAAGGTTTAGGGACTGGTAAGTGGGTGTACTCACCAAGTCGACATGGCAGCCCGAGGCTGCACACAGGCTCTGCGATGGCAGGCCTGAGACACATTTTACAGGCCGCTTCTGTGGGTGGCACAACCAGTGCTGCGAGCCCACCAGCGGCATTGGATTTACAAGCCCTGGGCACACTGAGTGCACTGTACTAGGGACTGACAAGTAAACCAATCATCCAATCATGGAGTCACTAATACATAGGTCAATTAACGATAGGGAGCACTTGCACTTTGGCACTGTTTAGCAGCGGCAAAGTGCCCATGAGCATCTAGTCCAGCAAAAACATATCGGCAACAGTGGAGGCATTACGAAAAAATGGAAGGGAGACCCACGCCAAGGATGCCAGGTCTAACACGTGTCCCCTCCAGCTGAAATGTGGGGAGAACTATCCTACCCCTAGGGAGTTCTCATCGCTAAGGCGGAAAAATCTGGACAGTCCATCAGCATTGGCGTGTTCTGTACCAGGGCGGTGTTCCACCGTAAAGTCCATCCCCTGTAGGGAAATGGACCACCTCAACAGCTTTGGATTCTCACCCCTCATCTGCATCAACCATCTGAGGGGCCTGTGGTCTGTCTGAACCCGGAAGTGAGTCCCAAACAGGTATGGTCTCAGCTTCTTCAGTGCCCAGACCACAGCAAATGCCTCACGCTCAATAGCACTCCATCTCTGTTCCCGGGGAAGTAACCTCCTACTGATGAAGGCTACAGGTTGGTCTAGGCCCTCCTCATTGATCTGTGATAGAACAGCCCCTACACCATGCTCTGAAGCGTCGGTTTGAACAATGAACTCATTGGAGAAGTTGGGTGCCTGGAGCACAGGCGCCGTGCACATGGCAGTCTTCAAGGTGTCAAAAGCTTTTTGACAGGCGTCAGTCCAAATCACTTTCCTGGGCTGCTTCTTGGAAGTCAGCTCGGTCAAGGGGGCAACAATGCTGCCATACCCCTTGACGAATCTCCGGTAATACCCGGTGAGTCCTAGGAAGGCCCTCACCTCTGTCTGGGTCTTGGGGGCTCCCAAGCCAGAATGGTATCAATTTTCGGTTGGAGGGGCGCCACCTGGCCGCTCCCAACCTGGTGTCCCAAGTACACCACAGAACCCTGCCCAATCTGGCACTTACTCGCCTTGATTGTGAGGCCTGCCCTCCGCAGCGCCATCAACACTTCCCAGAGGTGGCGCAGATGCTCTTCCCAACGGGCACTGAACACTGCGATGTCATCCAGGTAGGCGGCACTGAAATCCTCCAGTCCAACCAACACCTGGTTGACCAACCTCTGAAAGGTGGCAGGGGCATTCTTCATCCCAAAGGGCATCACCCGGAACTGGTAGTGCCCATCTGGTGTGGAGAATGCTGACCTCTCTTTTGCCCCATCAGTCAAGGCGATCTGCCAGTATCCAGACGTTAAGTCAAACGTGCTGAGGTACCGCGCAGCCCCTAACCGATCTATGAGCTCATCAGCTCTGGGGATGGGGTGGGCGTCAGTCCTGGTGACGGAATTGAGTCCCCTGTAGTCCACACAGAACCGGAGTTCTGGTGTGGCACCAGGCGCGGCAGCTTTTGGAACCAAGACCACGGGGCTGGCCCAAGGGCTGTTAGAGGACTCAATCACCCCTAGCGCAAACATCTTGGAGACCTCCTCCTTGATGCAGGCTCTGACCCTGTCAGTCACCCTGTAAGCCTTGTGTTTCACAGGAAGACTGTCCCCAGTGTCCACATCATGGACGCACCAATGAGTGACACTGGGAACCAGGGAGAATAGGTCAGGGAACTGTCCCAACAAGTGGCGACAGTCACCCTGCTGCTCAGGTGTCAGGGAGGTAGAGAGGTTTACTCCCTCCACTGATCCATCTTGCTCTCGGGCTGACAGGAGGTCAGGAAGAGGCTCGGTCTCCTCCTCCATTCCATCATCTGTCGCTAAGAGCATGCCCACTTGGGACCTCTCCAAGTGGGGCTTCAGGCGGTTCACATGCAGGACCCGCAAGGGGTTCCTGGGAGACTGCAAGTCCACCAAATAGGTAACTGGACTCTTGCGCTCCACCACCGTAAAAGGGCCGGTCCACCTGTCCTGGAGCGCACAGGGCTCCACAGGGGCCATGACCCACACTTTCTGACCAGGCTGAAGCTCTACCAGAGTGGCATTCTGGTCGTACCACCGCTTCATCTCCTCCTGGCTGGCTTCCAGATTTGCCTCAGCAAGCTCTCTGAAACGCCTAGTCTGGTTCCTGAAGGCCAGCATGTAACTGTACACATCCTGGGGAGGTTTCCTGGGAGATTGCTCCCAGCCTTCCTTGACCAAACTCAGAGGCCCTCGCACCGGGTGTCCATAGAGGAGCTCAAAGGGACTGAACCCTAGAGACTTCTGTGGCACCTCCCGGTATGCAAACAACAGGCATGGTAAGAGGACGTCCCATTTACGCCTCATGGGTTCTTCCAGACCCATAATCATGCCCTTGAGGGTCCGGTTGAATCTCTCAACCAGACCATTTCCTTGAGGGTGGTAAGGAGTGGTGAACTTGTAAGTTACACCGCACTCCTGCCACAGGGACTTCATGTACTTGGACACGAAGTTGGTACCTCTGTCAGACACCACCTCTTGAGGGAATCCCACACGTGAGAAAATTCCCATCAGTGCCCGTCCCACCACGGGGGCCGTCACTGTCCTCAGAGGGATGGCTTCAGGGTACCGGGTGGCATGGTCCACCAAGACCAGGATAAACCTGTTGCCCATGGCTGTCTTGGGGTCCAGTGGCCCCACAATGTCAATACCCACCCGTTCAAAGGGGGTGCTGACCACAGGGAATGGCTGGAGAGGAGCCTTGTGCTTCCTCCCACTCTTTCCACTTGCCTGGCAAGTCTGGCATGTCCTGCAGTGAGTGGCGGCACTCCTGCGCATCTGGGGCCAATAGAAATGGGTAACAAGCCTGTCAAAGGTCTTGTCCTGCCCCAGATGTCCCGCTAACGGTACATCATGAGCCAACCCCAGTAGGAAGGCTCTGAAGCGCTGGGGTACCACCAGCACACGGGCTGACCCAGGCTCAGCAACCTTAGGCTCTGAATACAGGAGACCATTCTCCCAGTAAACCCAATGTGATCCAGACTGATCACCTGCTGCCTGGTCTGTGGCCTGTTGCCTCAGACCCACGAGAGAAGGGCATGCGTTCTGCTCCTCGCAGAACTCTTCCCTGGAGGGTCCTCCTTCTTGCTGCCAATGGGTCAGCTCAGGTAGGTCCCCCAGTTCAGCTACCTGTTCCCCTGTAGGCTCCAGGGCATCCCCCTCTGGGTCTGCCTCCTCCTGGACCGTGGGAACTTCGGGGGCCGGTTTCCCGCGCCCCCTGCCTCCTCTCTCTTCGGCAGGCACCTGGGCCTCCCTCTCAGGCTCCAGGTCCTCTTGAACACCTTTAGCTGCCATTGACCGGGTGGTCACACATGCCCAATCAGGCAAGCCCAACATTTCTAAATGCGCACTCCGCTCCACCTTAGCCCAAGGTGAGCTCTCCAAATCGTTCCCTAACAAACAGTCAACAGGCATGGCTGGCCTCACAGCTACTTGAAGAGTACCCGAGACCCCCCCACTCAAAGGGAACCTGAGCCACCTTGCAGTGACTCTCTGTGTTGTCAGCGGCAACAACCGGATAGAATGCATCAGGGATAACCTGCTCTTTAGACACCAGGTGACACTTGACAGCTGTCACACTGGCTCCTGTGTCCCTCAGAGCCTCCACCCTATGGCCATTGATGGTCACCCACTGCCTGTATTTCTTAGTGTTCTCAGGCAGCGGGGTCCTAGGGACCATCTCAGAGTCTCCTAATGAGACAAGGGAAAACACTGTGGGATCCCCCACCTTGGGCACCCAACTCCTCCCCCAGGGCTACACTAGCCAACTGCCGGGGGACTGCACTGGTGGGTGCTGGTTTTCCATGCAAAGGGCAACGAGGATCGTTTGCCTTGTGGCCAGGGGCGCCACACTTGTAACATACCAGTGGTCCCTGGTGAACAGGGGGCCTGTCAGGGCCACTGGCTTCTTCTCAGGGGGAGGCTGGGAACCTTTCCCTTGGTTCCCTTGGGGTCTACTTTGGGGCCCTTTATGGAACTCCTTCTGTTTACCCTTGTCCCCCCACTCTTCTGCTGGGGACCCTGCCCACCCTTGGCGGAGTCTCCCACGTGACCCTTGTGGACCCGGGTACTCACCCAGCGGTCCGCCTCCTCAGCAAGCTGCCTAGGGTTAGTCAGCTTACTATCAATCAGGTGCTGGCGTAGCTCAGGAAAACAATTACCGGACAAGGGCTCCCAGGCAATCAAATCAAAGAGCGCCTGAAAATCAGTCGCTTTGCTACCCTTTACCCAACCATCCAAGGCTCTGCAAAAGAAGGTCACATATTCAACCCAGGTACTGCTTTCAATCTTACTACAGTTCCTGAACCTTTGCCTATAAAGCTCAGGGGTCAAACCATATCTAGTCATTAAGGCATCCTTCATGTGGCTGTACGAATTATAGACTTCAGAGGGCAAATCCAACAAGGTATCCCGCCCTTCACTGAGGAACCGTCCCCACAACCCCGCTCCCCAATCCTTCTCAGGGACCCGGTGGGAAGACATGGCTACCTCATAGGCTTTGAACCACTGCCCTATGTCGTCATTTTTAAAAACTCCTTCACCACATCTTTGGGAATATACACCCTAGCTTCAACAGGCACAGGCGGTACACTGCCACCAGAGGGAGTAATCTCTAAGCTCTTGGCCTTCAATTCCAACTCCCTCAAAACTTTCTCATGTTCAAACTGCATTTTCTTTTCCTCTAGGGCTAATTTCCTTGTTTGCATTTCGAATTCTAACTGCTTATTCAGCTTGAGTTTGGTCAGCTCCATTTCGTGCATCCTACTCTCTTTCCTGTCCTCCAACTCCTCTGGAGACAGTCCTCTGGCAGAAACACTGCTACCTACTGGGGAAGGTGGTCTTCTAGCCCCTGGACCCAATAGCCCCTCCAGCTGCCCTTCTGCATTCTCAGCCCCCTCCACAGGGGCACTCCTTGATTCGACCCAGGCCCTCAGCGCCTTTTGGAGGTCCTCCTTCCTGGAGATCCCGGTCATGGACACTTTAAACTTTTTGCAGAATTGCTTGAGCTGCTTAAGGGTGTAGCATTCTAGCCTCTCTTCTTCCCAATCACATTCAACAGAGGCTACTGATGCTGGTTTCTCCATAGTGACTGAACTTGGCATTTGCAAAAATAGGAAATCCCAGAAAAAATGCTATTAAAGTATGTGGTTGCGTTTTGGTCTGCACTCACTAAGTAGTGTTCACCAATCACTGTACATGAGTCACAAATGCAAGTCCAGAATCCTCACCGCTGACCACCAATGTTAGATTTGGGGGTCTCTAGTTGGCAGAGGTATGTACCTTTGTCCAAATAGGGACCCTTGAGTCTAGTCAGGGAAAGTAGGTACACTCCCGAAATAACCCCTGCTCACCCTCTTGGTAGCTTGGCACGAGCAGACAGGCTTAGTTCAGAGGCAGTGTGTAAAGCATTTGTGAACACATACAGTAATCAAGTGACAACACTACAAATGGACACCACACAGGTTATATATTTATAAAAATAGGTATACTTTATATAGATTTATCACAAGACCATAAACGACAAAAATAATCCACAATACTGTTAAGAATACTTAGTTCTGATCAAAAAGGCTTAATTCAAGGTTCTGTGCGAGTCGGTAGCCTCCTCCGGCTACGGCGATGTCGAGAACAAACAGAGTCTAACAAATCCCGCTGACCGCGTCGAGACGGGCCAACACAGCGTAGACAGACTCGGTCACAGTACCTTTTACTTGAAGCGGCAGGCACGGGCGTGCGAGCCGGATGGCTGTTCGTCGCGGTCGCGATGCAAAAATGGAAGCGTTGCAGGACGCGTTGTCCCTCGATGCGGTGCAGGCAGCGGCTCGTTGACGTCGTCGAGACGGAGTCGGTGAGACCAGGGCCGTGCGTTGCAGGGCGAGACGGTGCTTCGATGCGGTGCTGGCAGGTTGCGGTGCGGCGACGGAGCCGGATTCAGGAGCTGGCGTCGATCAGTCCGGACAGCGGTGCGAGTCGGGCGGTGCGTCGCAAAGCGTGCGAGCGGTGCCCAACTCCGGTGCGGTCACAGGACTCGAACTCAGCAGCAGTGACCGTGTCGGTCGGACCAGTTCGATTCGGCGTAGCGAAGCGTTGCAGGACGCGTTGTCCCTCGATGCGGTGCAGGCAGCGGCTCGTTGACGGAGTCGGTGAGACCAGGGCCGTGCGTTGCAGGGCGAGACGGTGCTTCGATGCGGTGCTTGCAGGACACCGAGTCGGTCGTGAGAGTCGGTCACAGCTCCCTACCTCTGTAGCCACTGAAACAGGTTTCCAGCAGCAATTCACAAAGGGGGTGAAGTCCAATGGTCCTGGGACTTCGGTCAGGGGCAAGCTCTCTTCCAAGCCCTTGGAGATCCTTCACAAGTTGATGAAAGTCACAGCAAAGCAAAAGTTCCTTTCTCCTTTCTTTGGCAGTCAGGCAAACCACTGCAGGCCAATCCCCCAAGCAGCACTTCAGGCTTAGGGATAGTTTCTCCTCAGTTTCTTCTTGGTTCCGCTCCTCAGCAAAGGTTTCTTCTTGTTCCCAAAAGTGATCTAATTTTCCTGGGGTCTGGGTGCCCCTCTTATACCCTGATTCTCTTTGTTCTCTGGAGGCAGAGAGGCCTCTGCCTAGTCCAAAACCAGTTCTGGTCAGTTCTGGAGCACTTTGTTTTTCTGACTCCTTCTTTCCTTTCAGAATGTGGGGCAGAGTGCTCAGCCGCCCGGCAGGAGGTGGAGCCAGCATTGTGGAAGGCAGGCACAGCCCTATTCAGACCCAGGTGCAACTCCTCCCTCCACTCTGGATGCAGATCTTTCTATTCAGCCCTGCGCTGACTCACCCTGTCTCCTGTAGCCACCCCCAGCCCCTGTCACTCAATCTCCAGACAAGGAATACACAACCTAGCAGAGGCAGGCTTGGATAGTTAGGCAAGAAAATACCCACTTTCTAAAAGTGGTATTTTCAAACACAGAATGTTAAAACCAACTTCACTAAAAGATGTATTTTATCATCCTGAGTTCAGGCATACTAAATTCGTTTTTCTACCATGTCCCCTGGGTCAGTTCTGACTATAAGGTGTAATAGTCAGTCTGCCCATTCTGGCCTATGGGGAGCAGGTAGCCTTGCAATAGTGAAAAACGAAAATGGCTGTAATTCACTATTAGGACATGCCACACACACCAGGGCATGTCCTACCTTATACTTACAATGCACCCTGCCCTAGGGCCTACTTTAGGGGTGACCAACATGCAGTAAAGGGAAGGTTTAGGGACTGGTAAGTGGGTGTACTCACCAAGTCGACATGGCAGCCCGAGGCTGCACACAGGCTCTGCGATGGCAGGCCTGAGACACATTTTACAGGCCGCTTCTGTGGGTGGCACAACCAGTGCTGCGAGCCCACCAGCGGCATTGGATTTACAAGCCCTGGGCACACTGAGTGCACTGTACTAGGGACTGACAAGTAAACCAATCATCCAATCATGGAGTCACTAATACATAGGTCAATTAACGATAGGGAGCACTTGCACTTTGGCACTGTTTAGCAGCGGCAAAGTGCCCATGAGCATCTAGTCCAGCAAAAACATATCGGCAACAGTGGAGGCATTACGAAAAAATGGAAGGGAGACCCACGCCAAGGATGCCAGGTCTAACAGTTGTATTTGGCGTGTCTGTGTGCAGTCAATTAAAAAAAATAAGCTCAATGGTTTTGTCAATGTTCGTTCGACTGTTCTAGGACTGCTATCTGCATTTCTTGAATTTTCTATGTAAAATATAATTTTGGTTAAGTCAGTTAGTATTAGTTGAAGAAAGAACTCTATTAGGTAAGCTATTCATTTATTAAGATTGTGACTTTTGGCACTTCTAATCCTTGTTGCTATAACAATGGTAAAACTTCATTTTTTTTTATCAAAAACCTTACTTTAACCCCTTATTGTACACTGAGGAATCGCAAAGTCATGACATGTACATGAAATCCAAATTGTGACATTAATTGGTCTTCTCTTTGTAAAATTATGAGAGAATTGAATTTTAAACACTTGACAGTCTCCATGAGCTTGGATATAATTTACTTCTTCCTCTCCTTCTTCTTTTTTGTCACTGACATGGGATATGAGTCTTGTGATCCTATCAATCAATCAGTTGGGATTTGTAGAGCTTGGCTAATCACCCGTGAGGGTATCCAGATGCTATGATTCTGCTGCTGTCATTTGAAGAGTCAGGTCTTGAGCCCTTTTTTGAATTCCGTGAAAAAAGGTGCCATTCGGAGGTGGAGGCTGTTCCAGAACTTGGCAGCGAGGTAGGAGAATGAGCATCCTCATCTGTGGCTTCAGTGGATGCTGGTAGTGTGAGCAAGGGTGAAGGAGGAGGACCGCAGATGCCTGGAGGGTTGGTGGTTGTTCAGGCGGTGGTTGATGTATGCTGATCCTTGGTCGTAGAGGGCCTTGTAGGCATGTGCCAGCATCTTGAATCTTTTCTGGACTGGGAGCCAATGGAGGTTCCTGAGGTGGGGAGTGATGTGGGTCTGTTTGGGGAGGTTGAGGATGATTCTGGCAGCTGAGTTCTGAATTGTCTAGAGTCTCTTTAGAAGCTGGGTGGTGATTCCTGCTTAGAGTGCATTGTTGTAGTCGAGTCAACTGGTGACCGGGTCCTGGATGACAATTTTCCTGGTGTCAACGGGGAGCCATCTGAAGATCTTTCTGAGCTTGTGCAGGGTGTGGAAGCAGGTGGAGGAGACTGCGTTGAATTGGCATTTCATGGTGAGTTTGCTGTCCAGGAGATTGCTGAGGTTACAGCCGTGGTCTGTCGGTGTGGGTTCGAGTTCAGCAGGCCACCAGGTGTCCCTCCACAGGGGAGGTGTTGTTTCCAAAGATCAGCACCTCTGTCTTTTCCGTGTTGAGCATCAGGCAGTTGGTTTTCATCTACTCAGCAAAGCTCATCATGCAGTTGGGGAAGTTGGTGCTGTTGGTAGCAGTCTTCTGAGAGCGAGAGGATGAGCTGGGTGTCGTCTGCGTAGGATATGATGTTGAGGCCATGGGTTCTGATGATGTCGGCCAGGGGCATCATATACGTGTTGAACAGAGTAGGACTGATGGCTGAACCTTGCGGGATTTCGCAGATGATGCTCTTGGGTTCCGACGTGAAGGGAGGTAGGCAGATTCTCTGAGTTCATCCTGTGAGAAAGGATGTGATCCAGTTGAGGGCATCTCCCTGGATCCCAATGTGGTGGATCTCTTGATGAGTGTATGGTGAGATTTGGTGTTGAAAGCTGCTGAGAGGTCGAGGAGAATCAAATCAACTGTTTCTCCTTGGTTGAGGAGGGTTCTGATGTCGTCCATGACTGTAATCAGGGCGGTCTCAGTGCTGTGGTTGGCACGGAATCCAGTATGGGAGATATCTAGCAGTTTGTTGTTCTCCAGGTGTTCGGTGAGCTGTCAGTTGGTGGCCTTCTCGAGGACGTTGGTAGGGAAAGGGAGCAGCAAGATGGGGCGGCAGTTCTTGAGTTTGCCAGGATCAGCGGTGGGTTTCTTGAGGAGGGGTCTGACTTCTGCATGTTTCGTATTGGTCAGGGAAGGTGGCCGAGGTGATCGATGTATTGAGGATGGAGGTGAGTCCACTGCTGATTTCCTTGTACCTGAGGTTTAAAAAATGATGGGGGCATTAGTCCGTGGGTGCTCCGGAGTGGATGGAGTTCATGATGGCTGTGGTTCTCTGTGTGGTAAGTTGTTACCAAATGGTGAGCAGAGGATTGTGGGCTGTAGAGGTTGGTGAGTTGGGGCTCAAAGTTATTGTAGATGGTGAATATCCTGTTGAAGAAGTAGTCCACCAGAGTGTTGCAGAGTTTCTGGGATGGGTAAATTGTGTTCTCGGTGGCTGATGGGAAGGAGAACTGTCTGACATTGTTGAAGAGTTTCTTGCTGTGGTTGGTGCAAGCTGCAATTCGATCTGCCAGGGCACGTTTTTTCATGTCTTTTAGTAGTTGATGGTAGTTGTTGCGGGCTGATTTGAAAATGGCTCGGTCTGTGGTGTGTTTGCTGGTGCGCCATAATCTCTCAAGATTTTTGCAGTTGTCTTTCGTGATCCTGAGTTCTTGTGTGTACCAATTGACTTATTTGGTGGACCTGCTGGTCTTGGAGGGGTTGATGGGGGCTACTCTGTTGGCGCATTTGGTGATCCAGGCAGAGAAGTTGTTGACGGCCTGCTTGATAGAGGGTGTGGGGTCGGGCTGGGTGGTGTTGAGGGTCCCATCTATTGGGTCTCTGTCACATTGTTCCAGCTGTGGTGGGAGGAGCTGGGGGTCTTGGTGGTGGTGCAAGGCGCTTTCGTAATAGTAAAGTGGACAATGGCATGGTCAGTCTAGATAAGTTCAGTGACATGGCAGTAGTTGACTCTGTCGCTGGCCAGATTGGTTGGGTCGCGTGTGTGTCCTGTGCTGTGTGTGTGGGGTCAGCAACCAGTTGAGTAGGGCGTGTGTTGCTCGCATTTCCCAGGAGGTTGGTGGGAAGGTGGTAGCTGAAAGGTCCTACCATTGATTGGGGAGATGCAAGGCAGCAGTTGCTGTTGCAGCGTCTGGGAGCCAAGGCTCAGAGGTCCTCGGTGGAGTATCTGTGAGTGGCAAGAAGCCCAGGGTTCCTGGTGCTGGGCACGGTCCAGGTGTGGATGGACACAGGCGGGCTTGCCTTTGGCGTGCCAGTGGTGCAGACACACTGCGTCCTCCATTAAGTAGGTCCTGGGTGGGGTGCTGGGCAGCCGGAGCTGGGAATGGGCGGGAAGGAGCGGGTGGAGCGGCTCCAAAAATGGTATGGTACAGGAAAGAAAAGTGTGACAAAACTGCACAATCTGTTTAAAAAATACTTTCTATGGACTGACTAACTCACTGAAGGGCAATAAACTGCACCATACAGGAAAGGATAAGGTTAAACAAAACAGCGCATTAAGGCTACAAATACACTGGTTAACTCACTGAGGGGAATGAGCAGTGTGGTAAAGAAAAGGGAAAAGATTAAGCAAAATTGCATAATAAGGTTAAGAATACACTGGCTAACTTGCTGAGGGGGAAAGCGGCACAGTACAGGAAAAGAAAAGGTTAGAATAAACTGCACAGATACGCCTGGTGTTAACTGGTGAACTCACTGAACCACAGGTACGGGCAGCACAAGGCTGCACGAGGCACAAGCAAAACGCTGGCAGCAGAACGTGAGACAGAGTCCTAGGAGACCTGCAGTGCTGGGGGAGCAGATCAGAGATCTGCTTAATGGAGTCTCGCTGCGGCCTCCATTAAGTAGGTCCTGGGAGGGGACTTGGGTCTGGGTGATGGGAGCGGTGAATGGGCGTGAAGGAGCAAGTGGCGTGGCTCCAAAAACAGTACGCCCTTCTTCATTGGTGCTGCCATTGGCTATGAGTCTTGTGATCTGTTAGAATTAAATTAAAAGTCTGATCTGTGCTACCATATGTAATGATTGTTAAGTTAGCCTTTACGGCGCCATTTTATATTTAGCTGCTAATTCTAGGCCATGTTTGCAACTAATTGTTCCCTGGCCCTGCAAGTAGCAGCTGTGTAGAATTCCCTGTGTCGCTGTAAGTTGGGCCTCGCTGAATAAATCAATACACTGTTTGTACTTCTGCATACCTTTCTCATGAGATGGAGCCTGCCCCCACTGGCTCAGCTGCAGGCACGGACAGAATTACCTTGTCAGAGAGATAGTGTGTGCCCGGTCTCAGACTCTTAGCTCATCTTTGTGTGCCCCCTCTGTTTCTGCTGCCTTCTGTGGAAAGTTACTGGGTGGGGGTGTCTTGTGCTCAGGCTGAAATGTATAATTGTCACCTTTATGCTTGTGAAAGGCAGTCCCTCGGCAGACATCTTAGGGTGCAGGTCAGATTGGACTTCTCTGCAGAGTATTGCTAATAAACAACTGTTTGTATTCTCTACTGTCTGACCGACTCTTCATTTTGCGGAAGGCTATTAGGAGGTTGTAGATAACCTGGGTGGCCCTTTTCGGGTCACTTCCTTCAGTTGGCGCCCGAACAGGGACTCCGCAAGGTGACCCAACTCGCCCGTAATCGGGTCGCAGGGTCGGGGTTGCGCCCGGTCGGTCGGGCGGATCGGGGATCCCCACACGATAAGAGCCCGGTTCTCTTGGCTGCCCCGCCCGTCTGATCGGCGACTCCTCATCTAGTGGTCACCGGCTGGGGTCCTGAGAAGGCGAAACCTTGGATTTGACCGTTTGGTCCGAAGAGTCGGCACTGGAGAATAATCTTGCTCGACCTGAGTGCATCAGGTGAGTGATTCGAATTCTTGGAAAAATGTGGCGCCATGGTTGAACGGCACGAGCCTACGGGCTGTGTCTGGTACAGTCTCCGGACTGTCTTGTCTTGATCTTGGGGAGTTTGCGGACCCTTAAAAGACACAGAGTGTTTGTGAACAGTCTACCAGGCCAACTGGAAAGTCGGCCCACTCTTGAAAAGGTCTGGGACTGTTTGCGAGCAATCTGCAAGGCCAACTGGAAATTCGGCCTATTCTTGAAAAGGTCTGGGGCTAGAGCCTGTCTTCTTGTCTTGGTACAGTCTTTGGACTGTCTTGTCTTGATACAGTCTCTGGACTGTCTTGTCTTGGTGCAGTCTGAGGACTGACTTGTTTTGGTTCAGGCTAGAGCCTGACTTGTTTTGGTTCAGTCTGAGGACTGACTTGCCATGGCGCAGTCTGAGGACTGCTCTTAAGAGCTCTTTTTGTCTGTGAGTGTGTCTTGTGAATATGGTGCACCATCAGTTTGTTTTTGGTATGATCTGAGGACTGTCTTTTGGAAAAAAGTACTTGTAATTCCTTTGCCAGGCAATATAATGCATTTGGGCCCTTTCTTGAAAATACCTGGATTGAGCTTAATTTGTCCTCAGCCGGCACCTCCTTTTGAATAAAATAAAAAAAAAACCATGGTGATAATGTATATACATATATATATGTTTGTTTTCTTTTTTTTTTACATAGGATGAGTGGTGTGAGAAAGGACGAAGGAATGTGTATTGGGAGAAAATGTGAAGTGAGACAGTTAGAGGGCATGATGTAATAAAAAAATTTAATAAAAAAAAAGAGAAAAGAAGGGGTGCGCTGATGGCGCCCAGATCTCACATTTAGCTTTGGACATTGTAAAATGACAAAAGCTGTTTTGAGCTACAGACATGATGTTGTATTTTTAAAGTTTGGTACATGAAAGTAAAAATGAATGAATGGGCCTTGCGCAGATGCTGATGTGTTTAGTTTGGAATTGACCTCGCAATATAACGTGTATTTAATTTGGAAAAGGTGTTTTAAGCATTTCAGACAACACGTATTTATGCTGAATAAAAGGGATTTTCAAAGTTGAAATACACAGCTTGTGTTCAGCTTGGTTTGGCAGACTTACTGCAGCCTTTTTGGCCTTGAGATAGGAGTGGAATTTCTCTCGCTGGTACTGTTTGTTTGTTTGTTTGTTTTTTTCTTTCATGAAAAGGACGCATGCAGACATACACGGCCTTATCTGTAGAAGGAAAAAAAAGGAGGCAGTCTATGTTAGATTTCTTTTGAGCATGGCTGAAGGAGGTTAATAGAGGCGAAAAAGGATGGAAAGGAGAGTGGGGCTTGCTTGGATGTTTCAGCCTGATGATGCTCAATTAATTAATTAATGCATGATCGATTTGAGTGTGTTGCATTTAGATTTGAGCTCATTATAGAATGTGCATTTAATTTGAACAATGTGTTTTCAACATTCAAGGTAGCATGTATTGGTGCTGAATAAAAAGGCATTTTGAAAGCGTAGTGGGAAGTCTGAAAAACATAGCTCGTGAATTCAGTTTGTTCTGGCCTTGAGATAAGAAAGGAATTCCCAAGGAGGGGGGGCTCATGGGCAGGGAGACGTGAGAAGCAGGACGGATTTAGGAGGGAAAAAAATATGATGGTACAGAGAGGGTAATAGCGAATTCGTAAGGAAGGTGTGTGGAATGTGATAAAATAATTAGCCTTTTTGGACAACACATGGTTTCTAGGAGCAGGGTTTCTAAACTGCTGTGCTATAGATTTTGTGTGATCCCTTGGGTAATGTAAGTTAATGGCTTGCCGCCAGGGGAAAGATGAGAAAGTGAAGGTGTTTCCAGATTTTAGTGGGCAGGATTTGTGTTTTCAGATAAAAAAAAAGGGGGGGTTTGATTGTTTGTTTGCAGATTCGGTTTTCCATTTTAGTAAATGTCTAATGGTGGTGAGCATGTTTGGCATCCTACTATTACTGCTCTCAGGCAGGTGAATGTCTGATGACGGGCCTTAATGTAAGTAGTGAATAGTGTTTGTCCCCCCCCGAGTTTTGCGGATGTGCCATCCACTTTGTGGGCAGCAGGCGATGTAGAGCTGGGATTCCTACAGATTTCAGAAGCCTTGTTGTGTATGATACAGGATTTGGTTGAGAAAGGTGTTGGTGAGGAGACAACTGGTAGACGGTAATAATCCCATTATTTTGATTGTGTTTATAATTTTGTGGCTGATTGGTGTAAAGTTCATGAAAAGGTGGTTTTCCGACATCCTGCTGTTCTAGCCATTGCTATGCTTCTGCTAATGGTTCTTTCTGCTGCTCAATATCTTTTCTATCACTGATGTAAAATACATTTTTTGGCAGTATTATTTATTTCAATGATAGGTCTTTGTTCGGATTCACATAGACTGGTATGAGTCATAGGTTTTGCTGCGCTTCTTAGGACTATGAAGAAGGACAGAGCATCCATAAACAGGTTTAAAAAGGAGGTAGTTACTTGTTCATTGTTTCAGACACACAGCAGAGTTGTAGGGACAGTGCAGTTAAATAGTGTGCGACATGGCATCCTTGGTGTGGTTTTCCTTGACTTTTTGCCTCTACCCCCTATGTTTTTGATGCTGTACTAGATTGCTTTTTTGCTGCCTTAGATGCTTTTGGCACTTTGCCATTGCTGATCAGTGTCACAGTGCAAGTGCTTTCTGTGTAAATAGATATTGTGCTTGGTTCCCCCTGATTGGTATATTTGTTTTACTAAGTAGATCCCTGGTGAAGTGCACTGATTGTGCCAGGGCTGGTAAAACAATTGCTACCAGTAGGCTTGCACATAAGAACAGTGGTCCCAGAAAACGACCATACAATTCAAAGTCCAAAATTACAAGGTGATTATAAAAAACTGAGACACAAGGTATTTGTTGCTCCTAGTGTTTAATTCACACTGAGCATTAGTCTGTTATTGACATAATTCATATTATATACAATGATATCCCTAGGTGGGAGAAGGGAAAGAGGGGAAAGTGGAGTGAAGGTGATTCAGGTGAGGTAAGGGTAGTGACTTCAAGAGTGTAGTTTGCATCAAAACAAAACAATATAATACTCAAAAGACATGTGGCTCCTTGATCGAGCCTATTAATCACAATATACACAAAAAAACTTGTATCGCCATGGTAATAGTTAACACAGTACTAAATCTCTGGTGTTAAAACTGGCTTGATAAAAAAATGTCGATGTTTCGACCCCAATATATCCGTAGGCTATTCAAATCCTTATGCCGGGGTCTTCATCAGGACTGTGGTGTGAGGGTGGGTGAGGGGATCTAGGGAAGAGCATGAAAATGACTTAAAAAATTATATATGGTGTCATAAAGATCAAATAATGTATGTTATAGAATGGTAGAAAATGGTAGATTACCATAAGCCGCCCCTGATGAGAGGCTGGAGTTATGCGAGGGCCTATGTGGCTCCTATTGACCGGGAGAGGGAAAACAGCACCTGTGGAAATAAGGTGCATTATCAATGTTTGAAAATTGAGTTTTGCTGCCAAGTTCTATGTAAAAGAAAAACAAGGCATCACTCACTGAAAATGCGGAAGTCACTGTTGAATGCCTAATTACTCGGCTGAAGGCATATATAGTAATCTGAAAAGAGAAATGAGGGCTAAACAGGACCGTGCAAACATGCACACAGAGATAATAGCACAACACAAAGTTACGCTCATATGGTTTTGCCTTCGTCAGGAAAAAATGTATTGGGGTAAATCTTAGCGATCAAGTCAGCACAAATATGCACTGGTTTGAGCCAATACATTGTTGGAAAAAGGCAGAATAAAACACTAGTCAGCCAAAGCAAATACGAGAGCACTGTATGGTCGTAATGCTCTGAAAACGTGCTTAAACACAACCAGATGGTTACAGTTTAAAGGGGAGTTGAAACCGCGCGTTTAAATATACATCCGAGTAGGTTACAAAAACACCGGGAAGTGTCTGGGAATGCAACAAAATATCGCACTAACAAAGAGGGACGAACGCGTTAAAAATGCCTAATTACCTGCGTTAGAGGTACGGGCTGGAACTTTCAAGTTTCCATCGCGCCTACAAATTAAATTAAGAAGAGGGGTTTTAATACAATAGACAGTGTGCACGGAAGACAAACCGTCACGGTCAGGTCGTCTCAGTAATACAAGCGCTGGCAGTTAACTCACCGCAGTTCTGTTGAGATAAATCCTTACGAACGAGCGACATGAAGGGCTAGATTCTACTCAGTTAAATAGAGACATGAAACACGCATGAAAGGGCAATGCGTGCAGGCGCTGAGTGCTAACTCACCGAGAGAGGAGAGGTGGGGGCACTGAAGACAGACTTAGATCTTCAGAAACGTTACAATATGTTAGGAAACAAATAATGTTTAAGGTAACGTGATAAGATACACTAAACAATGACATATGCTAATGAGGTCCCAGCTGGAGTGAAATGTAACTTAAGGTGTGTCTTGAAAAATTGGCATATGCAGTTATAATTAACATTCCAAAGGTATATTAACATAATTATAGTGTCATGTGAAAAAAAGGAGAGACCCCAGCTGGAATGAGATGCCACTTGAGGGATGTCTTGACAAATTGGCATATGCAGTATTTAGTTAACATTTCAAAAAGATATATTTACATAGTTACAGCATATGCAGTATTTGGTTATATGTGGTATTTGGTTACCATTTCCAAAAGGTATATTTACATAATTACGGCATATGCAGTATTTGGTAAACATTTCAAAAAGGTATATTTACATAATTACGGTATAATGTAAATTAGTTTAAAATAGTAGTAATGGGTTCATACATTTCATATGCTCATGAAGTGTGCATGGATTTCATTTGGTATCGAGTCAGTGGATTGATCAGAAAGAACAACATAGAAGGTTACTACATAGATGCTTAACCTTATGCACTATTTATGCGCTCTACCCCGATTATAAATATAAGGGGATACGTTGCATTATCACAGATAAAGTAAATAAAAAACTATACATATCCAGAACGTGCATAGGTCAAACAAACACTTAGGACATTACCAGAAGGAAAACACAGTACCTAACCCATATTAGTAAGCACAATAAAGGACAATAAGGTCTGTAGTTAGATTGACTCAATATACATGTCTAAAAGGCAAATATGCACTATTCCACAGGCAGACAGGCAAATTGGGCGTGACTAATTTCTGATTCATTAAGACCATTCCTAATGGAGTCCAGAAGGGACATCCATTTGCATTCTCTCAAGTTTAAAATTGCGCCAATGTTACCTCCCCTCGGGCCCAGTGAGGCTCTTTCTAATCCTACCCATCGCAATTCGTCAGGGCTATGACTCATATTTGAAAAATGTTCCACCAGCGGTGCTCCTTGCACGCCACATCTAATATGGCTGCAGTGCTGGAGAATCCGGGCTTTGATCTTTTGTTGGGTTTGTCCTACGTAGATGAGATCGCAAGGACATAAGATAGCATAGATCACGTTGTTGGCGTTGTTGGTGTTGCAATTGGAAAGGAAATTCAAAGTAATAACATGGTCTTTGTAGGTAAGTTCTTTCGTTTGGACTGTTGTGGGGCAAGCCTTACACTTCCCACATCTGAAATGTCCCAATATCGGTGGTAGGTTCCACATGGATGTAATGGTGGGTGTTTCAGGAGTTTCTAAAAGGAACGGACCCCATGTTCTTTAATGCTTTTGGCCGTTTTAAAGGAATGCATAGGAGGATTGTCTTGTCCAATGTCATCTGAAATTAGACCCCAATGTTTATTAATGGTCTTCTTAATGGCATGGCTTTGAGTTGAAAATGTTGTTACACATATCATCCTTTCCATAAGTCCATCCTCCCTCTCTTTAGGTTCGAGCAGATCTTCGCGAGGGCTATACCAGGCCCTTTTCTGTGCCCGCTTGGTAAGTCTTTTAGGGTACCCACGTTCCATGAGTCGGTTTAGTAAATCATCTGATTGGGCCATATAGTCGGTCTTCTTTGAACAGTTTCTGTGGATCCATAAAAACTGCCTAAAGGGGAGATTATCTCGGAGTCCCCTTGGGTGATGGCTATTGTATCTAAGCAAAGAGTTTCTCTCCGCAGGTTTGTGATACAAGGTAGTGTAGAGGTGGTCATCCTCAGATTTGATGGTAATGTCCAAGAAGTCGATTTCCTTTGAATCAAAGTGAATGGTGAATTGGATATCAGGGCTCCTCTCATTAAGCCAGGAATGGAATGAAACCAATTCAGTTTGATCTCCAGTCCAAATCAGGAGTATATCATCGATATACCGCCTCCATAAGGATACCTTATCCAGATATGGGTTGACCGCCCCAAATATGAAAGATCTCTCAAAATGGTCCATAAAGAGGATGGCTAGATCAGGGGCGAAGGCATCGCCCATAGCCACTCCTTTCGTTTGAAAATAGAAATGGCCATCAAAGAAGAAGAAGTTTTTCATCATAGCAATTCTGAGGAGGTCTATAATGAAATCTGTTGGTACGGTCATGGGAGCCATTCGGTGATCTAATGCTTCACGCATTACTTCAAGGGCAGCTGTTTGTGGTATGCTTGTGTAGAGAGAGACAACATCACAAGTCGCAAGAAGATGACTATTCGGATCATGTGGGTGTTTATCCACTAGGTTTATAGTTTGCATCGTATCTCTGAGGTACGCCCTGGTGGTTTCAGCTAGTGGTTTTAGAAAATGATCAATATATTTGCTCAAAGGTTCTAGCATTGAACCGCATCCTGAGACGATAGGACGCCCGGTGGAGACCAGTAGGCTTGCAGCGCTGATTGTGCCACCCACATGAGTAGCCTGGAAAAGATGCCTCAGGCCTGCCACTGAAGTGCCTGCGCGCAGTTTGTACATAGGACACACCTATGGTAGGCCCACAGTACCACCCTAGGCAAGGTGCAGTGTATGTGAAAGGTAGGATATGTACTGGTGTGTGTAACATGCCCTGATAGTGACATACTGCCCATTTCATTTTTCACTATTGAAAGGCTATCTTGCCCATAGGACAGAATGGGGAATGCGTTGTAAAATTTTACAAGCATATCCTCCCATAGGGATAAGGTAGAAAATTGGAGTCTGGTATCCCTGGACTCAGAATTTGATAACACACATTTTAGTAAGGATGGGTTTTAAAGTCTGCGTTTGCAACTGGCGCTTTTAGAAAGTGGCTATTTTCTTGTCCAACTTTTCTGTGTGTTTCTGCCTGATTGTGGATTGCCTGTTTGGTTACATGGTGACAGAGACTGAGGATGTGCATTTGGTGTGGTTTCTTCTTGTGGTGTTTTCACTGTGTTACTGTGAGTGTTGATACAAATATTTTACATATTGCCTTTGGGATAAGACTGTCTGCTCGTGCCAAGCTCCCAAAGGGGTGAGCAGGGTTTATCTAAAGAGTGTATTCCCCTTACGCTGACTGGAGGGAAGGGTCCCTATTTGAACAAAGGTACCTACCTCTGCCAACTAGAGACACTCAATTCTAACAAATTGTTCTTATCTTTAGTTTTGACTGACCAGGGAGTTTGTTTTTAAAAGGGGTAAGTATTTTCGACAGGATGTTTCCTTCTCAGGTCACCTACTGTCGAAGGGGGGTAGGAGATTAGCTTCTTGGTGAATTAACACATTAAATGGGGTGCATGGGGTGCATGAGCCTTAACTCTGAATGCCTAACACTTGAAACTGCGTTTTTTTTCTTTGGCTTCTGTGCTTGGTACATATATTGTTGTATGCTGTTTTGTGTTGTAAGTACACAAGACGGCTTGTTGTGCGCTTTCTGTCTTTCTTGAGCCCGCCCGAGCTATCTAGGAACGGTCATGACGATGGCCATTTCCATAAGACAATCGGTTGGACTCGCTTTAGCCACTCATTTCACAGAATGCTGTGAACATGCCCTTGAATAAACAGAGACACAGCACCTCACCAGTGCACGTCTAATTGGCTATAAAATTCCACTGTTCGCAAAAATTGTCATGATTAGAAAAATGTGTCACCTTGAAGTCAGTCATGCTACTGCCCCTCCCTTCTGTAAAATTGATGGAATTGAAATTGAAATGGAAATGAAAGGACGGGTAGACTAGACTGATGTTCCCTTATCTGATCCTTAAGGGGAACTATATGTCGGTGGCTTTCGGCGGCACCAGCATTATTGCTCATGTTACCGCAACACTACGTACAGTTGTAGAGACATCACAAGTCCTTTATTTGTTAGCCTGAGTAACTGGGTTGTAACAGATGATATGGGGAGGAACAATGTGTTTGCAGAAAATGATCAAAATGAAATGAAAGAATGTTTGTAGCAGGCCCTGCTGGGTGGGTACTGGAAGTCACGATGTCTAAGTTGAAAGTAAGGCACATTTGCAGAGACGCGGGATTGTGAATTAATAGGCCAGGGGAGAAAGAAGAATGTTGCCAGATACCTATGTATTTCCTGTGGTCAGGATGAGACATTGCGCAGCCTGTGTACTGTATGGTGCACATGATGCACATTACTAGGAAGGGTACCTGTATGCCCCCCAATAATTTCGCACCACACATTTTCTTTTTTGAGGTTCTTCAGATGAATAATATAGGAATGGACAGATGCAATGATCCAAAGTATGTCCGAATTGTTTTTTTCCAGAGCTTAGTAAATGAATTAAAGGCTTACCCCACTACTTGGTGTTGGGAGAGAAAAAAATAAATTATATAAAGTTTTATTCTTGCCAGTTAACTAAAAGTTTGTATTATATCCACTAATAGGTCCGGGACGCCCTGCAGTCACATTAGAGAGGGGCCCGGATGTGATGCACAGCCTGGCTGCTTGTTATGGCACATCCATGAATACGACTGAGGCGAAGATGCAGAGCAAAGAAGGTGCTGGACGAGGTAGTACCACCGAATGAGAAAAGAAAGTGGGGCTATCCAGGAGCCCCAGCCTGCTGGTCCACCCATGCTTGAGTCGCAGCCCATTGAGCCTAGCCTGTGGGCTCGCCTGTGTTTGAGTCTCTGCCCCTTGGTCCCCCTTGAGTTAGACCCCCTTTTTCCCTTGACCCCTCTGAGTCTGGAATGACAAGGTACAATATACGCCCGATGGAGGAACAGTGCACCAAGGGAAAGTTGGATTAGTAGGGATGGACTTCATGGATGAAGAATAGGGTGCAGGTACCGTGTCTAAGGTGCCAGCGACATAGCAGGGTAAGGAAAATTGGTGCACTGGCCTGGGCACTGGACAGGATTAGTTGAGGGTGTCCTCCCAGGAGGGAGGGTGCCCTATCCTGAGTGAAGAGGATTTCTCCAGAAAGAGCTAGACGAGTAGCTCCACCGCCGGTGCTCAATAGCACCTACGCCAGATGAATAGGAGCCTACCAGTGATGGCTCTCTGAAAGACACTGGAAAGAAGAGTTTTGCCCATCCTCCTGTTCCCTGGTCACCAATTCCATTGTATTGCATTTCTCTCCCAATCACCATGTATCCGCTTGGTCACCCAATTGATGAGGAAAATAGCCTTTTGCACCTCCCTGTCCAGAGCGCGGTCGGTACATAGAAAGTACAAGTTGCATCCCTAGTTGTTATTGTGCTAATAATAGTGTTAGGGACATCCTACTCCCTGAATGAGAAGTATCCTGTGCACTCTCAAGTTCATACAGCACCTGTTTCTCTTGTGAACATATTTGTTACTTTGGCTCCTCGCACAGGGGAGCACCGGTGGACATAAACTGATAATACAAGTGTTCAGATTGGTGTACCTTCAATTCTGTTCTCCAGTCCTAGATAATGCATTTATTTATTTCCGCACTACAAATGAATGAGTACATTGGGCAGATGCCTGTCATGATAGTTAATATGACAGTTCGTTTTTGTATCCAGGGGCGGGGGAGATTAAGGTGGGTGAGAACATATGACTTCATTTACAGACTGAACATGACAATAGGCCCGTCTGAGATCCTGCATCATAATGTTTACTTCGCCCGTGGATCACAAGTTCATACTTAGCATCCGAGGGGATGGTTTGCAAATGTTGCCTTTCTTTTCTTTTTCCCCACTGTATTTGTTGCCCCGTCTACGTATTGCACATTTCATCGGGTACAATGTAAAAGTATGTTACACAAAAAATAGGCCCTTGTATGCACTGTCTCCCAGTTTGTTGCGTCTGCTGCGTAAGTACATTAACTGCTAAGGAAAGGACATCCATGCAACACAAATGCTAAGATCATGCTTCAGAAGGAGATAGAAGGGTTGATTAGCGTTGATGTAGCTACTTTTTAGGTCAACATGTATCTTATAGTTTCCCTGCTTAATAACGAACATTTGAACAGTTCTGAGTATTAATATATAATATGTAATAATTCTTTGTGTGCCCCCTCTGTTTCTGCTGCCTTCTCTGGAAAGTTACTGGGTGGGTGTATCTTGTGCTCAGGCTGGAATGTATAATTGTCACCATTATGCTTGTGAAAGGCAGTCCCTCGGCAGACATCTTAGGGTGCAGGTCAGATTGGACTCCTCTGCAGAGTATTGCTAGTAAACAACTGTTTGTATTCTCTACTGTCTGACTGACTCTTCATTCTGTGGAAGGATATTAGGAGGTTGTAGATAACCCAGGTGGCCCTTTTCGGGTCACTTGCTTCAGATCCTAGCCAGGCTGATCCCCTTCCAAAGGCACTTATAAAGCATTTTTTTCTGCTTCTCTAGGAGACTAATGGGGCCTCCATCAATTTTGTGATCTGCACTTTTTATTTCAGAATTTAAGTACTATGTATTCCTAGCCTATCCCTTTTCTTTGTGTCATCCTTACTCAGACATTCCCTCACCAACTCCAAAACAATTTTCCCCACTACCAAAAAAGGGTTCAGTTTCCCGACCCTTCTAGATTGGGTTTAAAATGCACTAATACACACCAGGCTGGAGCTTCACTAAATAAACTCATGGATAAATTCACAATAAATGCACGTTCCATAAAGACCATCTGACTGTTTGTTTTCAGCTAATAGATATAGTTCACCTATGAATGAGCACTTATTAACCTAATACACAACAGAAAAAGAGTAGTGCTAGTGACACATTTGCTGTTGAAATACATGGAGATAAGTTTGGAGAAGTATCATTTTTGTCCATTCTGGAAATGCCACGTGATATTCAGAATTTGAACATTATAGATAAGTACTAACAAATGTATAATACATTAACATGCATCTTACTGTAACATTAGAGTATTCGCTAAACCCGGATGAACCATTAATTGTGAAAATCAGTTGAATATGTGGCTATACCGAATATCCAAATCACACAAAGTAGAAGAAAAACATATTAGTTTAGTGGTTTGAAATTAACTTTATTAAAATTAAACAATGTATTAATATGCTATATTAAGGGAAATCCTGCAGATGCAAGTTATTTCATAATAATATAATGGGGAAAGGAAACATCAAAATAGAGCATGCTATGATTCAGGTCTTAGCATCTTTTATCATTATTTGTTTTTAGCGCACAACAGAGATCCTTATGGAGCAGCGTAATTTTGGCTCTACCCTTTTTTACATTATGAATATGATATATATATATATATATATATATATATATATATATATATATATATATATGTATATATATATATATATTATCTACTGGCGGTCGCCAGTAGATAGTTATAGTTAGGACCTATTTTCCATAGGAAATCTGCGACATTCTATTTGAAATAACTCTTGCATCGGTTGAGGAATCTTCGCGAAATTTTCAAACTTTATGGCCCGCTCCGGTCCGCTCCTACCCTGAAAGTTTCGGGGTGATTCGTCAAGCGGGGGCTGAGAAAAAGGGGGTCCCAAAACGTGTTTTCCCCATTCATTTTCCCATAGGAAACTTTAGCCACGGCTACAGCCCGAACTGCTGAACGGAATTACACAAAATTTGGCAAAGAGGTAGTTCTTGGTTCAGAAAGAACCCTTTTTGTTAAATGGTGTAAATCCGTTCAGTAGTTGCGGAGAAATTAAAAAAATAAGAGTCAAAAAATCAATTTCCCATAGGAAACTTTATGCAAGGCTACAGCCCGAACTGCTGAACGGAATTACACCAATTTTGGCAAAGAGGTAGTTCTTGGTTCAGAAAGAACCCTTTTTGTTAAATGGTGTAAATCCGTTCAGTAGATGCTGAGAAAATCAAAAGTAAAAACACATATATAACTGGGCGGAGCCTAACCACACATGTCATCGTGAGATCTGATTGGATGTCAGCACTTCATCCTGGAATTGCTGGCAGCCATCTTGGGACCAATATAAATGATAGTACCCCATTGAAATGCATTGTAGTGAATCGAAGATTTTGAGGGTTACCAAAAGGAGAACTATAAAGGGTGATAACAGACTTTAGTTACATTAGAATTCATTTGTTGATGGTACCATACTAATTTCAGGAATTGTGGTGTGTTCTAAGGTGATTTTACCCTGTGAAAAACCTTCTGCTGGGATATCATGAATCATGTTTGAGAGAAAACTATTTTCACATGCTTGTCCCATACAGTTTTGGAAGGTGCTCCAGAAGCTAAAATGAGAGCATATTTTCTGTAAATTCACATTATCTTTCTCAGTCATGTGAGAATGAAGTCTGACATTCTCAGTAAAACATGTACATCCAACAATGGCAGAGACTGGTCCGCCTCCCACCATTCCGATCCGAAGCTTCCGAGATCTTCTGCGGCGTACCCCAGGGATCGTCCCTCAGCCCAACACTGTTCAACATCTCCATGGCCCCGCTCGCACGCATCGCCAGACAGCACGACCTCAACATAATCTCCTACGCCGACGACACTCAACTGATCCTCTCCCTCACCAAGGACCCCCTCGCCGCCAAATCCAACCTCCATGAAGGAATGAAGGCCGTCGCCGATTGGATGAAGATCAGCCGACTAAAACTGAACACGGAGAAGACAGAGGTCCTCATCCTCGGCTCCAACCCCTCAGCCTGGGACGACTCCTGGTGGCCAACGACGCTGGGAGCAGCCCCGACACCCACCGACCACGCACGCAACCTGGGAGTCATCCTCGACTCAACGCTCTCCATGGCCAAGCAAGTCAACGCAGTCTCATCCTCCTGCTTCAACACCCTCTGCATGCTTCGCAAGATCTACAGGTGGATCCCGACAGACACAAGAAGAACAGTCACCCAGGCCCTCGTCAGTAGCAGACTTGACTATGGGAACGCCCTCTACGCGGGAGCCCCGGCCAAGCTCATCAAGCGACTGCAACGCATACAAAACGCCTCCGCACGCCTGATCCTCGATGTACCACGCCACAGCCACATCACCCCCCACCTGAGGAACCTGCACTGGCTCCCCGTCGACAGGAGAATCTCCTTCAAACTCCTGATCCACGCACACAAGGCACTCCACAAGACCGGCCCAGCCTACCTCAACAGACGACTCCTCTTCTACGTCCCCAACCGCCAACTCCGCTCCGCCGACCTCTCCCTCACCACCGTCCCTCGCATTCGAAGGACTACCACCGGCGGCAGATCCTTCTCCCACCTCGCCGCCAAGACCTGGAACACCCTTCCACTAAGCCTACGACAGACCCAAGACCTGCTGACCTTCAGGAGGCTACTCAAGACCTGGTTGTTCGACCAGTAGCAGCACCCCCCCCTTTTTTCTCCCCAGCGCCTTGAGACCCTCGCGGGTAAGTAGTGCGCTTTACAAATTCTGTGATTGATTGATTGATTGTGTTCTACTGCAACTTTCCAGAGTGTTCTAAAGAACAACTAGAGTGCTAACAGCCTTACTTATGACAAAAGTATGGCACACCTGAAGCCATCTTGATTGGAATAAACTGGTAACACTTAAAACATTTAATTTAAAAAGGAACAAAATGAGGGGTTCATTTTGTCATAGAAATTATGGTTAGTGCTGTAGAAAGAAAAATTAGGACATGTTTCAAGTGTGATCTCAAATATCTTCCTGTTATATTTCAACAGGAGCAGCCTGTCAGTTGATGCCTTTGTGTTCTACTGCAGCTTCCCAGAGTGTTCTAAAGAACAACTAGAGTGCTAACAGCCTTACTTATGACAAAAGTATGGCACACCTGAAGCCATCTTGATTGGAATAAACTGGTAACACTTAAAACATTTAATTTAAAAAGGAACAAAATGAGGGGGTTCATTTTGCCATAGAAATTATGGTTAGTGCTGCAAAAAGAAAATTTAGGGCATGTTTTAAGTGAGATCTCAAATCTTCTTCTATTTCATTAGAAAATTCTGACATGCAGACTGAAACAATCACTTTCAATACCAGCAGTAGACTTCCAGTTAACTCCTTGGTGAGCAGTAGCTTTACTACAGTGATCTAATGAACAACTAGAGTGCTAAAATTCTGAATTTATGGCAAATGTGTGACACATCTGAATGCCTTCTTGATGGAATCAAAGTAAAAAACTGAAAGCATTTCCTACTGAGGAGACTGTAGTAAATGAGGAAATTAGGAAACTTCATAACAAATAAGTCTCCCAAGATGGCCACCAGAGAACAAAGAGCCCAAATGTAGCACAAATATCACCCAGAGGTAGCCCACGTATAGCCCAATGACAGAAGTGTGCAAAACACTTTTTATTTTTTGTTTTTTGCAGTTTTATATAGTGCATACTGGTCAGGTATTGGAGTGCTTTACATGAGCATTGGTTACATCACACAAGGACAAATTCATGTTGGTTGACCCCTACACTACCCAAACACCACTGCACTACCCTAAACCCTAAAACACTACCCCAGCACGACCCCCTTCACTACCCAAACACCACTGCACTACCCTAAACCCTAAATCTACCCCCTACACTACACAAATACCACTGCACTACCCTAAACCCTAAAACACTAGAACCCAGCACGACCCCCTACAGTACACAAACACCACTGCACTAACCTAAACCCTAAAACACTACCCCCTACACTACACAAACACCATTGCACTACCCTAAACCCTAAAACACTACCCCCAGCATGACCCCCTACACTACACAAACACCACTGCACTACCCTAAACCCTAAAACACTACCCCAGCATGACCCCCTACACTACCCCTACACTACTGCACTACCCTAAACCCTAAAACACTACCCCCAGCACGACTCCCTACACTACACAAACACCACTGCACTACCCTAAACCCTAAAACACTACCCCAGCACGACTCCCTACACTACCTAAACACCACTGCACTACACTAAACCCTAAATCTACCCCCAGTATGACCTCCCACACTACACAAACACCACTGCACTACCCTAAACCCTAAAACACTACCCCCAGCACGACCCCCTACACTACCCAAACACAACTGCACTACCCTAAACCCTAAAACATTAACCCCAGCATGACCCCCTACACTACCCAAACACCACTGTACTACCCTATACCCTAAAATACGACCCCGTACACTACACAAACACAACTGCACTACCCTAAACCCTAAAACACTACCCACAGCATGACCCCCTACACTACACAAACACCACTGCACTACCCTAAACCCTAAAACACTACCCCCTACACTATACAAACACCACTGCCCTACCCTAAACCCTAAAACACAACCCCCAGCATGACCCCTACACTACACAAACACCACTGCACTACCCTAAACCCCCTACACTATACAAACACCACTGCATTACTCTAAACCCTAAAACACTACCCCCAGCACGACCCCCTCACAACACAAACACCACTACACTACCCTAAACCCTAAATCGACCCCCAGCACGACCCCCTACACTAACCAAACACCACTGCCATACCCTAAACCCTAAAACACTACCCCCAGCATGAACCCCTACACTACCCAAACACCACTGCACTACCCTAAACCTTAAAACACTACCCCCAGCACTACCCCCTATACTACACAAACACCACTGCACTACCCTAAACCCTAAAACACTACCCCAGCACTACCCCCTACACTACCCAAACACCACTGCACTAACATAAACCCTAAAACACCAGCCCCAGCACGACCCCCTACACTGCCCGAACACCACTACATTGCCCTAAACCCTGAAACACCAGCCACAGCACTACCCCCTACACTACCCAAACACCACTGCACTAACTTAAACCCTAAAACACCAACCCCAGCACAACCCCCTACACTACACAAACACCACTGCACTACCCTAAACCCTAAAACACTACCCCCAGCATGACCCCCTACACTACACAAACACAACTGCACTACCCTAAACCCTAAAACACTACCACCAGCATGACCCCCTACACTACTCAAACACCACTGCACTACCCTAAACCCTAAAACACTAATCCAGCATGACCCCTACACTACCCATACACCACTGCACTACCCTAAAGCCTAAAACACTACCCCCAGCACGACCCCCTACACTACTGCACTACCCTAAACCCTAAAACACTACCCCCAGCACGACCCCTACACTACCCAAACACCACTGCACTACCCTAAACCCTAAAACAATACCCCCAGCACGACCCCCTACACCACCCAAACACCACTGCACTACCCTAAACCCTAGAAAAGAAACCCCACCCCATGCCCAATCCCCCTTACCTCTCACTCCTCTTGGTTCCTCTCTCCTCGTGGTTCCTGCTTCACGTCGTCTCTCAGGGGCGGTGCACGTCGTTGTGAGGAAACGGAACAGCCTCTGTTTCCTTACAACGACATGGATCGTCTACATGTTTTTAGAACGCATGGTCATTTACCATACATACCTTTACAACAAAATTCGTTGTAAAGGCATGCGTGGTAAATGACCATGCGTTCTAAAAATGCGTAGTAATGACTTCGTGATGTACAACGCATGTGTGGTAATGCATGCGTTGTAATGGTATTGCAAAGTAAAAAGTCGTTGTAACGGCTGTTTACCGATCGAAGCTGGCCCCTGTTCTTCAGTGAGATGTTTATTTGATTAATTAGGAGGAAGGAATGTGTTTTTTTTACCGAAAAGTGCATTCTTGGCTGTTGTATTGTGAAAGTGTCCGCGTGGCCTGGTTTCACTTCCAGTGAGAGAGTGGAAGAGTCTGTTTGGATCTAAAGGAGTTCTGTTGTTGGACGGGGCCGGCGCAACATGTCATCAGAAAACATAGCTAATGGAAAGCGTCCTCCCTGAAGTGTGGAGCAGTGCCATGAGAGGTCAACGAGTGTGCGTCCCACCGCAGTATGACCGTACCGCGTGACCCATGTGCCACCTCCAGGGTACGGGAGGCAGAAGCGGCATCGCAGGTCCTCTTGAAGACCGTTGTAGCACTAATTCTACATTTTGGTACTAGGGCATTTTAACTTCGTTGTTCCTGCCAGATACAAAGAGAAGATCCTGTGTTATTCAGTGCCCTCGTTACCTTTTTTGTGGGTTGTGGTGCTTGTCACTTCGCTGCCCCGCCGGTGCACAGGACTGGGCACCCCACCTCGTGTGCCATCTGCAGGGCCTCTGCCCTCGGATCACTGGTTTCGGTTTCTGGAGTGGCAACATAAACAGTTGCTCCCAAAGGACTAGCCTGAACACTTAGGTGAATATCCCCTGCACCAGCATTCCACGGAAATTCTTTCCTAGCTCTCCCACGTCAACGAGGACGTCATAATAGCCCGGCTCCGCTCGCGACACCTTATGACGTCATCGCAGCCATAAGAGAACCTCGTCGGCGTGCTGACGTCAGTTCCACCCATTTTTTCCGTGCCACCGAGGCAAACAGGGGACCGAGACATTTTCACATGTATACATAGTATAATAAATATATATATATTCACTGAAAAAACCATAGATTTCAGGCACGTTATAGTTAGAAATTAGCATTTAAAAAACCTTAGAAATTCACTGAAAAAACCATAGGTTTCAGGCACGTTATAGTTAGAAATTAGCATTTAAAAAACCTTAGAAATTCACTGAAAAAACCATAGGTTTCAGGGGCGTTATAGTTAGTTGGACCTTTCACTCGTACAAAACCATAGAAATTCCCCCGTTATAGTTAGTTCAGCTAACTATAACTCGCGCGCCCGCAATGCACTGCTGATGACGTCACATATTACATCACTCATGACATGGTTAGTGACATCACTGATGACATCTCAAATGACATCACTGATGACATCACTGATGACATCATCCAGTGAATGTGTGTTTTTCTGAAAATTAAATATGTTTTATATATGTATATCTCAAGGTCGATGGAAGAATAAATGGGTATATAAGTGTCTAAATGGATGATTTTGTTTTGTAAAATTGATTGTATAACTGACTAAGTGTATCTTAGGGAATACATGGGTTAGTGAGTAATATTTAAATATGAAAATATCTGTATCAGTCTCTCACTTTGTGTATAAGTGGCTGCATGGGTTGGTGAGTAGCTACATGAGTGTCTATATGGGTTATTAGTTGGTTTTTGAGTATCAGTATGAGTGTCTGAGTGTCTGTATGGTTCGGTGGGGGTATTACTTAGTGCATAGATGTATGAATGAGTGACTCACTGTTTGTATGTGTTGAAGGCAGCATGTGTGCAGGCATGTATAGGTGGATGAGTATGTGTATGGGTGTGTTAGTGAGTGAATGACTGTCTCAATAGTGTCTTTATGAGTAACTACATATGTTTTAAACTAGTATATGTGAGTATTGGTGTATAGAAGTGAGTATATGTGAGAGTGAGAGATTGGAAGAGTTCCTGTACAAATAAGTAGGTGTTTCTATAAGTGATTGTTTAAGAGAGTAAGTATGTGTAAGATTCTGTAGAAGTAAGTGTGGTAGTGTGTGTATAACTGTATATGCAAGTAAATGGATGTTTGATACTTTGTTTGCATGTGTGACTATGTGTGTGAGTAACTCTATGGATGAGTGGCGGTGTGTAACAGGATGTATAGGTGTATGAGTACATATGATGAGTGAGTACATGTATGAGTGACTGTATAGGGACTGTTGGTGAATGAGTGGATGTGTGTGTGTAGATCTTGGAATTACTGAAAAGGTGTGTTGTAACTGGTATTGGTATGTCCATTGTTTTGAAAATGTTAGTTTGTATTTTTGAGTGTGTGTATCAAAGGTTATATTAGGGTGAGAGGAGGTCTGCCACTCTATCACAAGGATGATGTCATCAGTGATGTCATCAGTGATGTCATTTGAGATGTCATCAGTGATGTCATGAGTGATGTCACTGACCATGTCATGAGTGATGTAATATGTGACGTCATCAGCAGTGCATTGCGGGCGCGCGAGTTATAGTTAGCTGAACTAACTATAACGGGGAATTTCTATGGTTTTGTACGAGTGAAATGTCCAACTAACTATAACGCCCCTGAAACCTATGGTTTTTCAGTGAATTTCTAAGGTTTTTAAATGCTAATTTCTAACTATAACGTGCCTGAAACCTATGGTTTTTTCAGTGAATATATAAATATATATATATTCATTGAAAAAACCATAGGTTTCAGGCACGTTATAGTTAGAAATTAGCATTTAAAAACCTTAGAAATTCACTGAAAAAACCATAGGTTTTAGGGACAGTTATAGTTAGTTGGACATTTCACTCGTACAAAACCAGTGAAATTCCCCGTTATAGTTAGTTCAGCTAACTATAACTCGCGCCCCGTAATGCACTGCTGATGACGTCACATATTACATCACTCATGACATGGTCAGTGACATCACTGATGACATCTCAAATGACATCACAGATGACATCACTGATGACATCATCCAGTGACTGTGTGTTTCTGTAAAGTTTAAATATGTTTAATATATATAGGGAAAGGTGTATTGAAGAATGAGTGGGTGTATAAGTGTCTGAATGGATGATTTAGTAGGTGCGTGACTGAGTCTATAAGTGAGTGATTAAACGTATCGTACTGTATGCATGGGTTAGTGACTAAACTGTGTGAATGTCTGTATCCGTCTGTCTGTTGGTGTGTAAGCGGCTGCATGGATTTGCGAATAGCTACATGAGTGTCTATATGGGTTATTGATTGGTTGTCTGAGTATCTGTATGGGTGCCTGAGTGTTTGTGTGGGTGGGGTGTGTGTGACTCTGTGCATAGATGTGTGAGTGGGTGATTCACTGGGTGCATGGTTTCAAGAGTGCATCTGTGATGGACTGCATGGGTGGGTGAGTGTGTGTATGGGTGTGTTAGTGAGTGAATGTATATCTCAGTGGTACATGTGTGAGTAACTACATATGTGAAAGGCAGTATATATGTGTGTTGGAGTATATAAATGGCTATAAGTGAGAGTGTGTGATTGTGAGAGTGGCTGTATGGATGAGTGTGTACTTGTATCAGTGATTGTATAAGAGCGTAAGAATGTGCTAGTATTTGTATGAGTAAGTGAGCTGGTGTGTGTATAACTGTATAGGTGAGTAAATGGCAGTGTGATTAATTATTTGCATGACTGACTAGGTGTGTGAGTACCTCTATGGATGAGTGGCGGTGTGTGAGTGTCTATGTAGGTGTATGAGTGCATATGATAGTCCTGTACTGAGTGACCGTAAGTATGAGTGACTGTACGGGTGAGTGAGTGGATGTGTGTGTAGACCTAAGAATCAGTGAGTGGGTATGTAGTTATTGGTGTTGGAGTGTCTATGGTTTTGAGAATGGCAGTCTGTAATTTAGAGTGGGTGTATCAAAGGTTATATTAGGGTGTGAGAAGATGCATCAAGTTATCACATGGATGGAACTGAATGCAATAGGGCTGGGAGACCTCTTTAGGGACCCAACAACCTGTACCAAGGTCTCTAAACAGAAATTAATTAACCTCTTTTTGCTGAAGGCCAACAGTGACCGCTGGGAAAAGAACAGGCATTCCCAGGCGCTTGCAGTCTATGATCAAATTCCACCAAGACCGGAGGAAGGCTATTGTTACCTTTCTTCCGTCACAGTAGCCCAACACAGATTTATTCTGCTGCGCTTTCGCCTGAATCTAATTCCCTTGATGTTGGGGTTCCCAGAAAAGAGGTACAAGCATGCAGATCTAGGTCTCTGCCCCTGTGATAACCGTTCACCACAGTCTGATCTACATTTGGTTCTTTTCTGTAAGTTTTATCTTAACGAAAGGAAAAGGTTCCTCCTCCCAATTTTAAGGCGGAAGCATTTTCTACAATGTAGAGTGGCACTGTACTTTCTGAGAGCTCTTTCAAACCCCCATGTCTGTTATTTTGTAGCTTCCTTTTTATGGGCCTGTTGGAGGAATAGAAGGGCCAGGGGTCTGCTATTATGAATTATGAATCTTAACTTTCACGAATTAAATTGTACAGACGATTTTGGTTTTTAATAATGAATTAAAAAAGTTTAATAAGGTTTTTAAATTGTTTTATGTCTTTTTAGTTAATGAGTTTTAATGTGATTTAACTGATGAATTTGTGCTTTTATGATCTATCTGTACATAGATCGAATAAAGATTTAAAAAAAAAGAGAATGGCAGTCTGTAATTTAGAGTGGGTGTATCAAAGGTTATATTAGGGTGTGAGAAGATGCATCAAATTATCACATGGATGATGTCATCAGTGATGTCATCAGTGATGTCATTTGAGATGTCATCAGTGATGTCATCAGTGATGTCACTGACCATGTCATAAGTGATGTAATATGTGACGTCATCAGCAGTGCATTGCAGGGCGCGAGTTATAGTTAGCTGAACTAACTATAACAGGGGAATTTCACTGGTTTTGTACGAGTGAAATGTCCAACTAACTATAACTTTCCCTAAAACCTATGGTTTTTTCAGTGAATATATATATATCACTGAAAAAACCATAGGTTTTAGGGACAGTTATAGTTAGTTGGACATTGCACTCGTACAAAACCCGTGAAATTCCCCCGTTATAGTTAGTCCAGCTAACTATAACTCGCGCTCCGCAATGCACTGCTGATGACGTCACATATTACATCACTCATGGCATGGTCAGTGACATCACTGATGACATCACTGATGACATCTCAAATGACATCACTGATGACATCATCCAGTGACTGTGTGTTTCTGTAAAGTTTAAATATTTTTAATATATATAGGAAAAGACGTATTGAAGAATGAGTGGGTGTGTAAGTGTCTGTATGGATGATTTAGTAGGTGCATGACTGACTGTATAAGTGAGTGATTTAACGTATCTTACTGAATGCATGGGTTAGTGACTAAACTGGGTGAATGTCTGTATCCGTCTGTCTGTTGCTGTGTAAGTGGCTGCATGTGTTTGTGAATAGCTACATGAGTGTCTATATGAGTTATTGAATGCTTGTGTGAGTATCTGTATGGGTGCCTGAGTGTTTGTGTGGGAGGGGTGTGTGCGACTCTGTGCATAGATGTGTGAGTGGGTGATTCACTGGGTGGATGGTTTCAAGAGTGCATCTGTGATAGACTGTATGGGTGGGTAAGTGTGTGTAAGAGTGTGTTAGTGAGTGAATGTATGTCCCAGTGGTACATGTGTGAGTAACTACATATGTGAAAGGCAGTATATATGTGTGTTGGAGTATATAAATAGCTATAAGCGAGAGTGAGTGATTGTGATAGTGGCTGTATGGATGAGTGTGTGCTTGTATCAGTGATTGTATAAGAGCGTAAGAATGTGCTAGTATTTGTATGAGTAAGTGAGCTGGTGTGTGTATAACTGTATAGGTGAGTAAAGGGTAGTGTGTTTAATTATTTGCATGACTGACTAGGTGTGTGAGTACCTCTATGGATGAGTGGCGGTGTTTGAGTGTCTATATAGGAGTATGAGTGCATATGATAGTCCTGTACTGAGTGACCATAAGTATGAGTGACTGTACGGGTGAGTGAGTGGATGTGTGTGTGTAGACCTAAGAATCAGTGAGTGGGTATGTAGTTATTGGTGTTGGAGTGTCTATGGTTTTGCGAATGGCAGTCTGTAATTTAGAGTGGGTGTATCAAAGGTTATATTAGGGTGTGAGAAGATGCATGAAATTATCACATGGATGATGTCATCAGTGATGTCATCAGTGATGTCATTTGAGATGTCATCAGTGATGTCATCAGTGATGTCACTGACCATGTCATGAGTGATGTAATATGTGACGTCATCAGCAGTGCATTGCGGGGCGCGAGTTATAGTTAGCTGGACTAACTATAACGGGGAATTTCACGGGTTTTGTACGAGTGCAATGTCCAACTAACTATAACTGTCCCTAAAACCTATGGTTTTTTCAGTGAATTTCAAAGGTTTTTTAAATGCTAATTTGTAACTATAACGTCCCTGAAACCTATGGTTTTTTCAGTGAATTTCAAAGGTTTTTTAAATGCTAATTTGTAACTATAACATGTCTGAAACCTACGGTTTTTTCATTGAATTTCAAAGGTTTTGTAAATGACAATTTTTAAATGTATTAATTGTTATATAAATTTTTTTCATACTGATTTACTACATTTTTAGAAACAATTTTTTTTACATATTTTATTTTTTAAATTACATTGTAATTACATTATACATTACATTACAAAAAATACTTTCTCAGAATGAATTACTTTAGTTTAAATACTTTGCACATAGGCAATAGACTTTTAAGTACAGTAGTTACAGTTGTTGCAATGGGCAACACATTTTCAAACACAATGCAACATTCAGCTCAATGTGAATTTCTAGTTAAATGCAATTAGTTACTTTATGGATTACTTTTCTAACCACAGGACTGGATCCTAGATTCAGTCCTGGGACATCTCCTGTAAACAGTTGAGTAAAAGCGTTTTGGTTACAGTCGTGATTTTTAAGGAATATTATTGTACTTTAAAAGTTGACACTTAGAAACTTTTTCTCATAGAATCACCAATGTTATCCTATGGAAGGAAATTCACTTAGAAGGTAAAAACTGTTATCGTTACTTTTTCTTACTCAGTGTTGGATCCTGGATCCAGCACTGGTGCATCTCCTGTAAACAGTTGAAAGAATGCGTTTAAGTCATACAGGCGATTTTTAGGAATATTTGTAGTTTGTGAAAATCGACACTTTGAAACTTTTCTGCTAAAAACCAGACAATGGATTCCTATGGAAGAAAATATAAGTTACTGGTAAGTACGGTTAAAATTACTTTTCAGGGTCAGTGCTGGGCTAAAAGATGCAGCACTGGGTTCTCTCCTGATAACAGGTGAGTAAATTGGAATTCGTACTTTGGTTGATTTTAGAGGAATATTATAAAGTTCCAAAACTCCACACTTAGAAGAATTTCCAAGTGAAACCAGTCAATGTTAGCCTATGAAGGAAATTCAAGTTACCGGTAAGTACGGTTAAAATTACTTTTCAGGAGCAGTACTGGGCTGAAAGATGCAGCACTGAGGTCTCTCCTGATAACAGCTGAGTAAATCAGAATTCGGATTTCGGCTGATTTTAGAGGAATATTTGTATGTTTCAAAAATCAACACTTAGAAACTTTTTCAGCAAAAAGCAGGCAATGATATCCTATGGAAGGAAATTCAAGTTACTGGTAAGTACGGTTAAAATTACTTTTCAGGATTAGTACTGGGCTGAAAGATGCAGCACTGAGGTCTCTCCTGATAACAGGTGAGTAAATCGGAATTCGTATTTCGGATGATTTTAGAAGAATATTTGCACAATGGTGAAGGGAGGGGCGGGGCCTGAGGTGACATCTGTGCAAACGCGCCCCGTGGCGCGTTTTAAGTTGGGGGATTAAGTCCCCTTGAATCCTGAGGGTCCCTAGGGGCCAACTAGCCCACCAGGAACCTCCAATATGCGCCAGGGGCTGCGTTGCAGAGACGTGTAGAGAGGCCACACCCCTTTTACACCTCTCTGCAACGCAGCTCTGTGGCGCTTTCTGGATGTACCTGTTGGGCTAGTTGGCCCTCAGGGACCCTCAGGATTGAAGGGGATTTAATCCCCCAACTAAACGCGCCACGGGCGCGTTTGCACAGATGTCACCTGAAGCCCCGCCCTCCTTCACCACTGTGCAAACGCGCCCCGTGGCGCGTTTTAAGTCGGGGGATTAACTCCCCTTGAATCCTGAGGGTCCCTGGGGGCCAACTAGCCCAACAGGTATATCCAAAAGCGCCACAGAGCTGCGTTGCAGAGAGGTGTAAAAGGGGCGTGGCCTCTGTACACCTCTCTGCAACGCAGCCCCTGGCGCATACTGGAGGTTCCTGGTGGGCTAGTTGGCCCCCAGGGACCCCAGTATTCAAGGGGATTCGTTCCCCTCTGCAAACGCGCCAGGAGGCGCGTTTGCAGAGTGGTGAAGGAAGGGGCGGGGCCTGCGGGCCCGATCGTTTTTGTCCCCTGAAGGGGGCTGTGTGGCCCCCCTTACTTTTTCCTGTTTTTGGGCCCTGGGGACCCCATCCCCCAGGGCCTTACCCTACTTTTAATTAAAAATTTTAAAAAAATGGGAAGGGAGCCGCGTGGCCCCCTTCCCTGGGCCTGTATTGGCCCCGGGGACCCCATCCCCGGGGCATGGCCTCTATTTTTATTTTTATTCTTTGGAGGGGGCTGCGTGGCCCCCTCCTCTGGTCATTAAGGCCCGGGGACCCCATCCCCCAGGGCCGGCCATACCCTTTTTTTAATTTTTTTAATTTTTTTAAACTTTGAGGAGGGGGCCGCGTGGCCTCCCTCCCGAGCCACTACTTGCCCCGGGGACCCCATCCCCCGGGGCTGGCCCTCTCCGTTGGGGACTGTGGGGGTCCCCAAGCCCCCACAGTCCCGCCGGCTCCCCGCGTCCCTTGGGAGCCGGCATTGCTTTACACATGGGGAGCTGCTAAGATGCAGCTCCCCATGTGGAAAGCTATCGGCTTTGGATATTGGAAGAGAGAGCAGGTTTCCCTGCTCTCTTCCAATATCCAAAGCAGTTTGCTATGGCAGGACGGGAGCCGCGAGGCTACCGTCCTGCCATAGCAAACTACAGTGTCCCGGGGGTAGGCACCCCGGGACACGGCAGGAGCCGGCCCTGGGGGGTGGCGGTCCCCAGGGCCATGGGAGGTGGTGGTCCCCGGGGCTCTGGGGTTCCGTAACGGACCCCCATATTTAAATGTTTAGTTCCCCGGGGAGGTGGCGGTCCCCGGGGCGTGTGGGGGGGGCTGGAGCCCCCCACACAGGTTTTTCAATTTAAAAAAAAAAAGCCCGGGGGAGGTGGTGGTCCCCGGGGCTGCGGGCGGGCAGAGCGCCCTCCCGCACCATTTAAAAAAAAAAGCCCCGGGGGGTGGCGGTCCCCGGGGCTTGGGGGGCCCTTTGAGGCCCCCACACATAAAATTACCCCCCCCCACCATGCCCCCGGGACTTGGGCCACCCGGGGGCAAAATACAATCAAAGCGCGGGAGACCGCGCTTCGATTTTTTTTTTTTTCGGCAGGATTCGCGCACCCTGAGCGCATCCTGCCGATTTTAAAAAAAAAGATTTTTTTATTTTTTTTGCCCAGGGGGTCCTTGTGGGACCCCTGAGCAAACCTAGGGGGTCAGGGTGTTTCTACCCTGCCCCCTTTGTGCGCTTTGCGCACTTGTTTCTGTCCCTCGGTTCTACCGAGGGACAAAATGACTGCCAACATTTCCTGAATCGGAATGTTGACAGCCAGCTGACAGCCAATTAACATGCAGCTCGTGATCGGGAGGGTACGCGGACCCTACTCGGCCATAGATATCACTATCTTTTTACTTTTGATTTTCTCAGCAACTACTGAACGGATTTACACCATTTAACAAAAGGGTTCTTTCTGAACCAAGAACTACCTTTTTGCCAAATTTGGTGTAATTCCGTTCAGCAGTTCAGGCTGTAGCCGTGTCTAAAGTTTCCTATGGAAAATTGCATGGGGAAAACGCGTTTTGGGACCCCCTTTTTCTCGGCCCCGCTTGACGAATCCCCCGAGACTTTCAGGGTAGGAGCGGACCGGAGCGGGCCACAAAGTTTGAAAATTTTGCGAAGATACGTCAACCGGCAAGAGAGTTATTTCAAATAGAATGTCGCGGATTTCCTATGGATAATAGGTTGTAACTATAACTATCTACTGGCGACCGCCAGTAGATAATATATATTATCTACTGGCGGTCGCCAGTAGATAGTTATAGTTAGGACCTATTTTCCATAGGAAATTCACAACATTCTATTTCCAATAACTTTGGCGCCGGTTGACGAATCTTGCGAAATTTTCAAAACTCGTGGGGCGCTCTGGTCTGCTCCTATCCTGAAAGTTTCGGGGTGATTTGGCAAGCGGGGGCTGAGAAAAAAGGGGGTCCCAAACGTGTTTTCCCATGCAATTTTCCATAGGAACCTTTAATCGCAGCTACAGCCCGAACTGCTGAACGGAATTACACAAATTTGGCAAAAAGGTAGCCCTTGGTTCAGAGTCGTGCCTTTTGGTTAAATGGTGTAAATCCGTTCAGTAGTTCCTGAGAAAATCAAAAGTAAAATCACATATATATCTGGGCGGAGCCGAACCACACATGTCATTGTGAGATCTGATTGGCTGTCAGCACTTCATCCTGGAATTGCTGGCAGCCATCTTGGGACCAATATACATGATAGTACCCCATTGAAATGCATTGTAGTGAATCAAAGATTTTGAGAGTTACCAAAAGGAGAACTATAAAGGGTGATAACAGACTTTAGTGACATTAGAATTCATTTGTTGATGGTACCATACTAATTTCAGGAATTGTGGTGTGTTCTAAGGTGATTTTACCCTGTGAAAAACCTTCTGCTGGGATATCATGAATTATGTTTGAGAGAAAACTATTTTCACATGCTTGTCCCATAGAGTTTTGAAAGGTGCTCCAGAAGCTAAAATGAGAGCATATTTTCTGTAAATTCACATTATCTTTCTCAGTCATGTGAGAATGAAGTCTGACATTCTCAGTAAAACATGTACATCCAACAAGGGCAGAGACTGTCAGTTGATTCCTTTGTGTTCTACTGCAGCTTCCCAGAGTGTTCTAAAGAACAACTAGAGTTCTAACAGCCTTACTTATGACAAAAGTATGGCACACCTGAAGCCATCTTGATTGGAATAAACTGGTAACACTTAAAACATTTAATTTAAAAAGGAACAAAATGAGGGGTTCATTTTGTCATAGAAATTATGGTTAGTGCTGTAGAAAGAAAAATTAGGACATGTTTCAAGTGTGATCTCAAATATCTTCCTGTTATATTTCAACAGGAGCAGCCTGCCAGTTGATGCCTTTGTGTTCTACTGCAGCTTCCCAGAGTGTTCTAAAGAACAACTAGAGCGCTAACAGCCTTACTTATGACAAAAGTATGGCACACCTGAAGCCATCTTGATTGGAATAAACCGGTAACACTTAAAACATTTAATTTAAAAAGGAACAAAATGAGGGGTTCTTTTTGAAATAGAAATTATGGTTAGTGCTGCAGAAAGAAAAATTAGGGCACGTTTTAAGTGAGATCTCAAATCCTCTTCTATTTCATTAGAAAATTCTGACATGCAGACTGAAACAATCACTTTCAATACCAGCAGCAGACTTCCAGTTAACTCCCTGGTGAGCAGTAGCTTTACTACAGTGATCTAATGAGCAACTAGAGTGCTAACATTCTGAATTTATGGCAAATGTGAGACACATCTGAATGCCTTCTTGATGGAATCAAAGTAAAAAACTGAAAGCATTTCCTACTGAGGAGACTGCAGTAAATGAGGAAATTAGGAAACTTCATAACAAAGAAGTCTTCCAAGATGGCCACCAGAGACAAAAGAGCCCAAATGTAGCACAAATATTACCCAGATGTAGCCCACATATAGCCCAATGACAAAAGTGTGCAAAACACTTTTTATTTTTAGTTTTTTTGCAGTTTTATGTAGTGCAGACTGGTCAGGTATTGGAGCGTTGCATCTTAAAACATGACCCCCTACACTACAAAAACACCACTGCACTACCCTAAACCCTAAAACACTACCCCCAGCACGACCCCCTACACTACACAAGCACCACTGCACTATCCTAAACCCTAAAACACTACCCCCAGCATGACCCCCTACACTACACAAACACCACTGTACTACCCTAAACCCTAAAACACTACCCCCAGCACGACCCCCTACACTACCCAAACACCACTGCACTACCCTAAAACATGACCCCCTACACTACACAAACACCACTGCACTACCCTAAAACCTAAAACACTACCCCCAGCATGACCCCCTACACTACACAAGCACCACTGCACTACCCTAAACCCTAAAACACTACCCCCAGCACGACCCCCTACACTACACAAACACCACTGCACTACCCTAAACCCTAAAACACTACAACCAGCACGAACCCCTACACTACCCATACACCACTGCACTAACCTAAATCCTAAAACACTACCCAAGCACGACCCCCTACACTACCCAAACACCACTGCACTACCCTAAAACATGACACACTACACTACACAAACACCACTGCACTACCCTAAACCCTAAAACACTACCCCCAGCACGACCCCCTACACTACACAAGCACCACTGCACTACCCTAAACCCTAAAACACTACCCCCAGCACGATCCCCTACACTGCCCAAACACCAC
Source organism: Calotriton arnoldi (assembly GCA_963921515.1). Taxonomy (NCBI): domain Eukaryota; kingdom Metazoa; phylum Chordata; class Amphibia; order Caudata; family Salamandridae; genus Calotriton; species Calotriton arnoldi. The sequence continues at coordinate 169,384 of CAWUFW010011056.1, forward strand.
TGCACTGCCCTAAACCCTGAAACACCAGCCCCTGGACGACCCCCTACACTGCCCGAACACCACTGCACTGCCCTAAACCCTGAAACACTACCCCCAGCAAGACCCCCTACACTGCCCGAACACCACTGCAGTGCCCTAAACCCTGAAACATCACCCCCAGCAAGTCCCCCTACACTGCCCGAACACCACTGCCCTAAACCCTGAAACACCACCCCCAGCACGACCCCCTACACTGCCCGAACACCACTGCACTGACCTAAACCCTGAAACACCACCCCCAGCACGACCCCCTACACTGCCCGAACACACTGCTCTGCCCAAAACCCTGAAACACTAGCCCCAGCACGACCCCCTACACTGCCCGAACACCACTGCACTACCCTACACCCTGAAACACCACCCCCAGCGTGACCCCCTACACTGCCCGAGCACCACTGCACTGCCCTAAACCCTGAAACACCAGCCCCAGCACGACCCCCTACACTGCCCGAACACCACTACATTGCCCTAAACCCTGAAACACCAGCCCCAGCACGACCGCCTACACTGCCCGAACACCACTGCACTGCCCTAAACCCTGAAACACCAGCCCCAGCACGACCCCCTACACTGCCCGAACACCACTGCACTGCCCTAAACCCTGAAACACCAGCCCCAGCACGACTCCCTACACTGCCCGAACACCACTGCACTGCTCTAAACCCTGAAACACCACCCCGTGTACGACCCCCTACACTGCCCGAACACCACTGCACTGCCCTAAACCCTGAAACACCACCCCCAGCACGACCCCCTACACTGCCCAAACACCACTGCACTGCCCTAAACCCTGAAACACCACCCCCTGCACGACCCCCTACACTGCCCGAACACTACTGCACTGCCCTAAACCCTGAAACACCATCCCCAGCACGACCACCTACACTGCACGAACACCACTGCACTGCCCTAAACCCTGAAGCACTACCCCCATCAAAACCCCCTACACTGCCCAAACACCACTGCACTGCCCTAAACTCTGAAACATCACCCCCAGCAAGACCCCCTACACTGCCCGAACACCACTGCCCTAAACCCTGAAACACCACCCCCAGCAAGACCCCCTACACTGCCCGAACACCACTGCACTGCCCTAAACCCTGAAACACCAGCCCCAGCACGAGCCCGTACACTGCCCGAACACCACTGCGCTGCCCTAAACCCTGAAACACCACCCCCTGCATGACCCCCTTCACTGCCCGAACACCACTTCCATGCCCTAAACCCTGAAACACCATCCCCAGCATGACCCCCTACACTGCCCAAACACCACTGCACTGCCCTAAACCCTGAAACACCACCCCCTGCATGACCCCCTACACTGCCCAAACACTACTGCACTGCCCTAAACCCTGAAACACCACCCCCAGCACGACCCCCTACACTGCCCAAACACCACTGCACTGCCCTAAACCCGGAAACACCACCCCCAGCACGACCTCCTACACTGACCAAACACCACTGCACTGCCCTAAACCCTGAAACACCACCCCCTGCACGACCCCCTACACTGCCCGAACACCACTTCCATGCCCTAAACCCTGAAACACCACCCCCAGCATGACCCCCTACACTGCCCAAACACCACTGCCCTAAACCCTGAAACACCACCCCCAGCAAGACACCCTACACTGCCCGAACACCACTGCACTGCCCTAAACCCTGAAACACCACCCCCAGCATGACCCCCTACACTGCCCAAACACCACTGCCCTAAACCCTGAACCACTACCCCCAGCAAGACCCCCTACACTGCCCGAACACCACTGCACTGCCCTAAACCCTGAAACATCACCCCCAGCAAGACCCCCTACACTGCCCGAACACCGCTGCCCTAAACCCTGAAACACCACCCCCAGCAAGACACCCTACACTGCACGAACACCACTGCACTGCCCTAAACCCTGAAACACCACCCCCAGCACGACCCCCTACACTGCCCAAACACCACTGCTCTGCCCAAAACCCTGAAAGACCAGCCCCAGCACGACCCCCTACACTGCCCGAACACCACTGCACTGCCCTAAACCCTGAAACACCAGCCCCAGCACGACCCCCTACACTGCCCGAACACCACTGCACTGCCCTAAACCCTGAAACATGACCCCCAGCACGACCCCCTACACTGCCCGAACACCACTGCACTGCCCTAAACCCTGAAACACCAGCCCCCGCACGACCCCGTACACTACCCGAACACCACTGCACTGCCCTAAACCCTGAAACACCAGCCCCAGCACGACCGCCTACACTGCCCGAAAACCACTGCACTGCCCAAAACACTGAAACACCAGCCCCAGCATGACCCCCTACACTGCCCGAACACCACTGCACTGCCCTAAACCCTCAAACACGAGCCCCAGCACAACCCCCTACACTGCCCAAACACCACTGCACTACCCTAAACCCTGAAACACCAGCCCCAGCAAGACCCCCTACACTGCCCGAACACCACTGCATTGCCCTAAACCCTGAAACACCAGCCCCAGCAAGACCCCCTACACTGCCCGAACACCACTGCACTGCCCTAAACCCTGAAACACCACCCCCAGCAAGACCCCCTACACTGCCCGAACACCACTGCACTGCCCTAAACCTTGAAACACCACCCCCAGCAAGACCACCTACACTGGCCGAACACCACTGCCCTAAACCTTGAAACACCACCCCCTCCACGACCCCCTACACTGCCCAAACACCACTGCACTGCCCTAAACCCTGAAACACCACCCCCTGCACAACCCCCTACACTGCCCGAACACCACTGCACTGCCCTAAACCCTGAAACACCACCCCCCTGCACGACCCCCTACACTGCTGGAACACCACTGCACTGCCCTAAACCCTGAAACACCACCCCCAGCACGACCCCCAACACTGCCCGAACACCACTGCACTGCCCTAAACCCTGAAACACCACCCCCAGCAAGACCCCCTACACTGCCCGAACACCACTGCACTGCTCTAAACCCTGAAACACTACCCCCAGCAAGACCCCTACACTGCCCGAACACCACTGCACTGCCCTAAACCCTGAAACACCACCTCCAGCAAGACCCCCTACACTGCCTGAACACCACTGCCCTAAACCCTGAAACACCACCCCCAGCAAGACCCCCTACACTGCCCGAACACCACTGCACTGCCCTAAACCCTGAAACACCACCTCCAGCACGACCCCCTACACTGCCCAAACACCACTGCACTGCCCTAAACCCTGAAACACCACCCCCTGCACCACCCCCTACACTGCCCGAACACCACTGCACTGCCCTAAACCCTGAAACACCACCCCCTGCACAACCCCCTACCCTGCCCGAACACCACTGCACTGCCCTAAACCCTGAAACACCAACCCCAGCATGACCCCCTACACTGCCCGAACACAACTGCGCTGCCTTAAACTCTGAAACACCACAACCCTGCACGACCCCCTACACTGCCCGAACACTACTGCACTGCCCTAAACCCTGAAACACCACCCCGCACAACCCCCTACACTGCCCGAACACCACTGCACTGCCCAAAACCCTGAAACACCACCCCCAGCACGACCACCTTTACTGCCCAAACACCACTGCACTGCCCCAAACCCTGAAACACCACCCCCAGCACGACCCCCTACACTGCCCGAACACCACTGCCCTAAACCCTGAAACACCACCCCCTGCATGACCCCCTACACTGCCCGAACACCACTGCACTGCCCTAAACCCTGAAACACCACCCCCTGCACGACCCCCTACACTGCCCGAACACCACTGCACTGCCCTAAACCCTGAAACACCACCCCCAGCACGACCCCTACACTACCCGAACACCACTGCACTACCCTAAAACACTACCCCCAGCACGACCCCCTACACTACCCGAACACGACAGCACTGCCCTAAACCCTCAAACACTCCCCCCAGCACGACCCCCTACACTACCCAAACACCACTGCACTGCCCTAAACTCTAAAACACTCCCCCAGCACAACCCCCTACACTACCCGAACACCACTGCACTGCCCTAAACCCTAAAACACTCCCCCCAGCACGACCCCCTACACTACCCAAACACCATTGCACTGCCCTAAACCCTAAAACACTACCACCCCGCATGACCCCCTACACTACCCAAACACCAATGCACTACCCTAAACCCTAAAACACTACCCCCCGCACGACCCCCTACACTACCCAAAGACCACTGCACTACCCTAAACCCTAAAACACTACCCCCGCACGACTCCCTACACTACCCAAAGACCACTGCACTACCCTAAACCCTAAAACACGACCTCCTACACTACACAAACACCACTGCACTACCCTAAACCCTAAAACGCTACCCCCAGCACGACCCCCTACACTACACAAACACCACTGCACTACCCTAAACCCAAAAACACTACCCCCAGCACGACCCCCTACACTACACAAACACCACTGCACTACCCTAAACCCAAAAACACTACCCCCTACACTACACAAACACCACTGCACTACCCTAAACCCTAAAAAACTACCCCAGCACGAACCCCTACACTACCCAAACACCACTGCACTACCCTAAACCCTAAAACACTACCCCCAGCAGTACCCCTACACTACCCAAACACCACTGCACTACCCTAAACCCTAAAACACTACCCCCAGCAGTACCCCCTACACTACCCAAACACCACTGCACTACCCTAAACCCTAAACCACTACCCCCAGCACGACCCCCTACACTACCCAAACACCACTGCACTACCCTAAACCCTAAAACACTACCCCCAGCACGACCCCTTACACTACCCAAACACCACTGCACTACCCTAAACCCTAAAACACTCCCCCCAGCACAACTCCCTACACTACCCAAACACCACTGCACTACCCTAAACCCTAAATCTACCCCCAGCATGACCCCCTACACTACACAAACACCACTGCACTACCCTAAACCCTAAAGCACTACCCCCAGCATGACCCCCTGCACTACCTAAACACAATTGCACAATTTGTTACAGGCGTTGCAACGCAGGCCTGTGGTGCTTACTGGAAGTACCTGGTGGGCTAGTTGGGCCCCAGGGACCCTCAGTATTCAAGGTAACCTAATCCCCCAACTTAAAACGCGCCACGGGGCGTGTTTGCACAGTGGTGAAGGGAGGGGTCGGGGCCTCAGGTGACATGTGCGCAAACACGCCCTGTGGTGCGTTTTAAGTTGGGGAATTAATTCCCCTTGAATCCTGAGGGACCCTGGGGGCCAACTAGCCCACCAGGTACCTTCAGTAAGCACAACAGAGTTGCGTTGCAGAGAGGTGAAAAAAGGTGCGTGGCCTCGGAACGCCTCTCTGCAACTCAGCTCTGTGGTCCTAACTGTAGGTACCTGGGGGGCTAGTTGGGCCCCAGGGACCCTCAGGATTCAAGGGGACTTAATCCCGCAACTTAAAATGCGCCACGGGGCGCGTTTGCACACATGTCACGTTAGGCCCCCCCTCCCTTCACCACTGTGCAAACGCGCCCTGTAGCGCGTTTTAAGAGGTAGTTTTAATCCCCCTGCCCTATTATGTACTAGGGACTTACAGAGGAGGTCATGCTAATCACAGGGGTACCCCAACGCATAGTGTTCCCTAGTGTATGTAGGTGTTTTCACTGTATTCTAAGTGTCTTTTAGCATAGCACTGGCTCTGGTTAGTCAGAGTCAGTTACCACCAGTACCCGTCTGAAAAAGTTGTGGGCACAGGATGATTTTGCAACAAGGCCTCTTTCTGCTCCTCTGTTGGTTCTTTCTGCACATCTTTTGCTTCTTCCTGCACTTTTCTTCGTCTTTGTGGACTTCTGTTGCTTCTTTCTGCATTTCTTTTGCTTCTTTCTGTGCGTTTTTTCTTCTTTCTTCATATGTCCTAGTTAGAAACTAGCATTTAAAAAACCTTTGAAATTCACTTAAAAAATCATAGGTTTCAGGCACGTTATAGTTAGAAATTAGCATTTAAAAAACCTTTGAAATTCACTGAAAAAACCATAGGTTTCAGACACGTTATAGTTAGAAATTAGCATTTAAAAAACCTTTGAAATTCACTGAAAAAAACATAGGTTTTAGGGACAGTTATAGTTAGTTGGACATTTCACTCGTACAAAACCATAGAAATTCCCCTGTTATAGTTAGTTCAGCTAACTATAACTCGCGCTCCGCAATGCACTGCTGATGACGTCACATATTACATCACTCATGACATGGTCAGTGACATCACTGATGACATCACTGATGACATCTCAAATGACATCACTGATGACATCATCCATGTGATAATTTCATGCATCTTCTCACACCCTAATATAACTTTTGATACACCCACTCTAAATTACAGACTGCCATTCTCAAAACCATACACACTCCAATACCAATAACTACATACCCACTCACTGATTCTTATGTCTACACACACACATCTACTCACTCACCCATACAGTCACTCATACTTACAGTCACTCAGTACAGGACTATCATATGCACTCATACACCTATATAAACACTCACACACCGCCACTCATCCATAGAGGTACTCACACACCTAGTCAGTCATGCAAAAAATGTATCACACACCCATTTACTCACCTATACAGTTATACACACACCAGCTCACTTACTCATACAAATACTAGCCCATTCTTACGCTCTTATACAATAACTGATACAAGCACACACGCATCCATACAGCCACTCTCACAATCCCACACTCTCACTTATAGCCATTTAAATACTCTAACACACATATATACTGCCTTTTACATATGTAGTTACTCGCACATGTACCACTGAGATATACATTCACTCACTAACACACCCATACACACACTCACCCACCCAAGCAGTCCATCACAGATGCACTCTTGAAATCATGCACCCAGTGAATCACCCACTCACACATCTATGTACAGAGTCACACACACCCCACCCACACAAACACTCAGGCACCCATACAGATACTCAGAGAACCAATCAATAACCCATATACACACTCATGTAGCTATTCGCAAATCCATGCATCCACTTACACACCAACAAACAGACGGATACAGACATTCACAAAGTTTAGTCACTAACCCATGCATTCAGTAAGATACGTTTAATCACTCACTTGTAGAGTCAGTCACGCACGTACTAAATCATCCATTCAGACACTTATACACCCACTCATTCTTCAATACGCCTTTCCCTATATATATTAAACATATTTAAACTTTACAGAAACACACAGTCACTGGATGATGTCATCAGTGATGTCATCAGTGATGTCATTTGAGATGTCATCACTGATGTCATCAGTGATGTCACTGACCATGTCATGAGTGATGTAATATGTGACGTCATCAGCAGTGCATTGCGGGGCGCGAGTTATAGTTAGCTGAACTAACTATAACAGGGGAATTTCTATGGTTTTGTACGAGTGAAATGTCCAACTAACTATAACTGTCCCTAAAACCTATGGTTTTTTCAGTGAATATATATATATATATGTATATGTGTGTGTGTGCGCATGTAGTACCATATATTTGTGTACTTTAATATCATTAACGTAAAGTGGTGCACTTGACCGAAATACTGAAGGTGCAGTAGCTGTATAATCCAGACATTTGCATGAGTGTGCATACTAATATTTTTCTATAGTGATACCTAATTGCAGTTTTCATATATATCTGCACTTTTGTAGTTTGAGTAATTTTATTGACATTACATATATAATCATGTACTCCATTTTAATAGTATCCTGCATTTATTTTATAATTACATGTGTATCTATAACCATGCATTTAAATGTGTATTGAACTGATTTACTATGTTAAGTTGACCAAAGGCCTTAAGCAGTTACATTCTAATGTTTAGCCTTCATCGTGAAAGTTAGTTGTGTATTAGAGATAGTGAGGCTTGGGACGAAAACTTTTGGCAATGACAAGAGGCGCCAACGAACAAAGGGAGGACCCCAATGCATGTGAATATCTGGAGACAGAAGGAATCCAAGGAAGTTCTGATTTTCAGACCAAGAGATGGTAGTATTGAATGAAACAACCAAGTTTTACAGTGAGAAGGTAGAAAATTACTGAGACACATTATGTGGGATTCTCGAATGTTCTGAGAAGGTTTACTTAGTGGTCACTCTTTAGTTTTAGTTGGATTCCTTTGAGACATAGAGGGGTATAGACCTCTTTGCTATATTTCTGTGGTGTGGCTTTAAGTTATGCAATATTCCTTATTTTGCAAGACTTCTACAGAAGTCTCTACAATGCTGAAACCTTCCTGCTTTACTGGATCTAAATAGGGATTTCCCCAATCAGTGCTACTTATTTTAGGTTTAGTAAAGGTAATTTAGATATACCCATGTATAGGCAGGAGGACCAGAAATCATATACACATCATCAGATTTTATTCCTTATTTTCTGTATTGCTATTTCTGAATTCCTTGTATGCTTCATGTTATTTAGATTAAACTTTGTCAGATGATTTTGGTTTGTCAGTAGTGATACTGTATTTTTACAATATTTTCTTGAGGCTTGTATACATCAGTCTGGCTTGGACTTTGTAATAAACCTACATTTAATCCCATTTATCGACTTTTGGGTCCTCACTGTGTAGCCAAATGGGTTACACTGTAATTTGAACTTTTGGAAGTTGTTAACTCCTATTTGTTTCTCAGGCACCTAAAAAAGGTATGTTACAGTGAAATATGGATATTCGGCTTAGTGCTCTTGCACTTACAAGAGGACAGAAGAAACAGTTTCTGAGTAAGTTGTTTTGTCCCAATACTACAGTCCATTTTTGAGAATCTTTACATAGAACAAACACAAAAAAGACAGCTTTTGCTTGCATGCTCCTTTAATTTCAGATAGCCTTCCTAGCACAGTACAGAAAACCCATACTTAACAATCTTACTCTTGACCGAACTGGTAGTGCATGTTAATTTGGCGCCTCATTTGTGCTTCCTGCTGTATCCAGCAATGTAAATATTTAATCAGAAATATTGTTAGTTGTGGAATAATGTCCTTTTCGTGCGAATTAAAAAACGAGGTCTGTAAAGCTGTTGTTCAGCTCTTGTCAGAGAGCGGCAGACTGATTCCCACCCTCCCGAGTACTGAGATGATTCCCAAGGAGCAGGCACCAATGAGCTATGAATCATTCAAAGAGGGAGGCTGCAGAAGGCTGGCACGAAACACCTCACTTGCTAAAATAAGAAGGCTTCGCCTTGAAGCCATGGCAAAATAAATTGTATTAATGCTATGAGGAAATAATTGTAATTTTTTATTGCCCTATCTTTTTTCATTTACGTATTTTTCATGTTTCTTTAAAACTGAAGCTAGAAATTCAAGTTAATAAAGCAAAACAGAGCGATATGCATGATTATTAAGAAGGAAATATACTGGAAAGGAGAATCGGCTGCACTTATAGTGCGATACCAACATGGGGACGTGAAGGGTTGCCTTTTTTGTGTACTCATTTTCCCATTTGCCTCAGAGTAGGGACAACAGTGATTAACAAATCACTAAGCTATAAAGGAACCACTGTCTTACTTAAGAATTTAGAGACGCGGCTAAGGAGAAATTGCGGATTGAACCACAAAATGACAATACTGCAACAATGCATTCAAGCATCTTTCAAGAATTGTCCCAGTATAGGAGTGAATGAATAACTACAGCAAACAAAGGGGTGGATTTCATGAAATGTCTCCCACCTCAAAGAAGCTGTATCCTAGTTTCCAATGTGAAATCAAGGTAATGTTTTGGAAACTATTTGCATTGTATGGACCTTTGGTCACTTGCCATATTTTAATCGGATTAGGGCTTAAAATGTGTCATCTATACGAAGCAGGTACATCTATGCAAGTTCAAATGCTAACCATGCCTACAAGTAGGTCCTGGCCACTTTGAATGGATCCTTGCAGTCAACAATGAGCGAATGAATACCCGCATGCTAGAGGGGGCTACAAGAGCAGGTGGGTTGACTCAGCCTTATGCCCCTGGTCTATCGCACCTTTTTATCACACTGCTTGCTTTGCTATGAAAGTGCTTCGATATCCCAGGGAAACTTCAAAACTAACTGCACAGTCACACACTGTGGGAATAACAGTGGGACACTGCCTTGCCATCCTGTGACCTTGTTTAGATTGCATCTTTTTAATTTGTGGGACCCCTGATCCTGAAGGGCCTCTAAAGTCTAGAGCTTTTCACGGACACTCTCGGTGTGTGCTGAGATTAGGGAGACCTTTAGCTATTTCCACATTTAGGTTCGAATGATTAGCTCTGCTGTGGGCCTCCCTGCAATGTTCTTGACTGGTGCCAGCAGTCTCAGGTTTTGGAGAGCTGATCCGCACCCAGGTCTGATTCCTGCTGGTCCCTCCATGCAATTTAAGCCCAATGTTTTGTGGTACGTGTGACCCCATTCAGGTTTGTGTTTTTTGTCTGACTGGAAATGTTTGCTAACATTATATTCATTGGGTTTGCAATAATCAAAGAGAACAGCAGAATAGGGGTGCGTGGGAGATAGATGTGATCACTAGCTTGCACCTGTCATTATCCTCAGCTAATCATGAGTATCTTTATATTTATCCTTCCCAAGTACCTTATGTCCTGGTTGATGGGCATGCCAGCAATCTCAACGGTGATAGTGCTTGGTTATCCCTTTGACTGCAAATATCAGGGAACATTGCTGGAAGAATCCATGTAGCATTGTACACTTTTAGTAGTCACCTTGAATTTAATTAATAGGTGCTTTCGCCATTCAAAGCTGTCTTTCGCACAAAAACAATAAAAAAACATCAAACATGTTATACAAAATGATATCAAAAATATTTCCAAATGAACATTGCATGCATAGTCCTTCATAGGTTCTTCCTCAGTCTTTGTATACATTGATTTTATGTGGATCTCACAGAATTACATTCTCCCTTACATTGGTTTTCAGTCATTTTTCTCTGAGTTCCCAGATTTTCACAAGAAATCTTCCCATTTGCTTGTTTATTTCTTTTGAAATTTTATTCAACAGAAAAATGGTGCGGTCCTCGCTGCTGTCCAGTTTATCCCTGTTTGGCAATCTTGTGAAGGTGTAGCCTCTGACCCTGGTGTAGAAAGGACTATTCAATAGGAAGTGGCTCAGGTTTTCGATTTTCCCACATAAGCAGGTGTCAAAACTTACTTGCTTCCTTTTCTTTAGCATCATATTAAAAGAGTATCCTTTCCCTGTGGATTGTCAGGTTTGTTAACAGAGCCGGACTGAGAACACAAAGCAGCCCTGGCAATTCTATCGAACTAGCCACTGAGGGCCCCTGAGGGGGGAGGAGGGGGTGGTGAGGGTGCGAGTGTGAAGCACTGCTGCTTAACTAAACTGGCCCCCAGCACTGATGCTTTTGTTACTGGGGGCCGATATTGCAGCACTGCTGCAAAACTGGCCCCAGTAACAAAAAAGTCCCCCACCACTCCGAAACCGGCCCCCACCCGTCCAGCCCCTGGGGAAACGCCTTATGCCCACTACGGCCAGTCTGGCCCTGTTTGTTAAATTTGGCTGAACAATCTGAGATAGATTGAAGAGTCCTGCTTGTTCTATTGACCAAAAGGGTTCCAGAGCTTTCAGTTTCCTTTCTATTTCTTATGTGCTGAGTTTTTTGTTATTGTCTTACTTGTCTGTTTTGTTGACATTATTTGTAGAGCTGGATTTGCGGATGACATATCTAAACCTAAAGTTTTGGTTGAGCTAACATGTTGTAAAGTTTGACTTTGTTACTGAGTTTAAAATGTTCTCTCTCGGCTTTGTCAACTACGTTTTTTCCTGCAACTTTTAGCCTCTTCAAACCATATTGTTTTGGGACAGTTTCACATCTTCTCTGAATTGAGGAGAAACTGACATCTGTTTCCAGGGCCGCTGTGGGAGAATCTGATGGTAACATTAACAAAGACTTCCAAAAGCATTCTTTTGTGGTGATAAACCCGGCTTCCTGGGCACCAGGGCACTCAGGGGTTACTACGCTCCAATAGCACCAACTGGAGTGTTCTCCACTGGTGTCATAGGGCCTCAGTATTACTGGACCCAAAACTGGATAACCAAGTACTCCTCTCCAGCACTTGACTCTCTCAGCGTAGCGAGACAGAGCAGTCCAAGGCTTTACTCACGGAGGTGAGGTGAGGTTAGGCAATCAGAATACAGTGCACACCGTACTACCAGCTGATAAAATCAATGTCCAGTAAGTGCTTTACTTTTTATAAAAGAAAAGTACTTTAATACGCAAAAGAGAATTATACTACACATAAAACTAGGATAAACGGTGAAAACCAAATGTCTCTACAACGCTCTGGGCCAGAGTTCTGACCCCAAACAGTATTATAGCGCCTAGACACTAAGCACTATAACAACACCATTAATATGTAGACACACAATTAGCATTGCATCTTACATACCATGTTGCACAGTGTTGCTCTCATTCACTAGATCCATGATACCAATCTTTGTATTGAAAGGATATAGTTTCAGCATATGATGTGAAGTCAAAGGTTTTTGATCACCCCCATAACCCACACCCAAAGCAACAGAAGTGCCCTCCCGTCCTGAGTGAGGACAGTGCTCCAGTGGCGTCAGGGATCTGATTACAAGTGCCTGATGTCTTGGCACAGTTTACTGGAGTCCCACTAGTCTAGTAGCCACTGGCTAGCTGTAGGAGGGTAGTGGCTGGACTGAGTACCGCTCTCGGGTACATAAATTGGATTTTCTTATGCTGTGCTGTATTTGTGGATAATGTGTAGAAAAGTGGAAATTTGATCCACTGCGGACAGACCTCTGAAACCCGGCCCCCTTGTATTGGGGTTATCATTTTATAATTTTGAATCCATTGGTCTAGAGCCTTAAGTATAGATTTTCAGAACAGTTTGCAGTTGATGCAAATTAGGCTAATCGGACGATAAGATTTTGAGGCCTTTTTTGTACAAAGTTACAATAATGCAGTTTTGCCAGGATTCCGGATGTGTATCTGATGTGGCAATTTCTATGAAAGTTGCCTTTGAAATTGGTTGCCACCAATCTTTGTGTTGCTGGAAGGCCTCTGCTGGTATCATGTTTCACCCTGGCACCTTTCCTTTTGCCACTTCATTTCCTGTTGATGTTATATATTCCTGCGTGAACATCTTTTCAACCAGATTTATTCTCTATGTCTTATCTATTTCTCTGGCTATTTCCTTAGGGGAGGGCAGATTCTGTGATTTATTGTGAATGACTTCAGTGTGTTAAAATATAGAAGAGAGGTGCTGTATCCAAATATCTTCTGTCATATTGGCCTAAAGCAAATTCCTTTTTATTCCAAGGTTGTCCCCAATTTTTCAGCAGAATGTTGATAGATCTTTTTCAAGTGTGGCTTTTTTTAAAGATAGCTATTACTCCTCAAAAGAAGGCTTCTTCTTTTTTAGTTTGATCAGCAATTTGTACGCCATTCTTGCATATTAATTTTATCCTGCACTCCTTTTGTTTGTAAGAGGGTTTTTAGTCCTTCCTTCACTGTCTTACATTCTTCGTTGAACCAGCCAATATTTGTTTTCCCTTTCAGCTTTGTATTTTTAGAGAACCTCTGTGACACTAGGAGTAGTAGAGACATCATGACCACGCATCCCTTGTTCCTTGCGTGTTTATTGTGTACTTCAATTTGGTGAGCAGTTCGTTTGTGTATGAACTGTTTTGCCGCGCAATGATGTTTGATTCCATCTCCTCGTTCCATCTTTTCTTAACCTTATGTTACACTTGAATTTCCATTCACTGTTTCGATCGTGGCTCTCATTGGTTTTGTCAGAGATATTTCCTCTGACGTACAGTGCTAATGCACTGTGGTGACTTTTCATTTTCCATATGGTTCTTGTGTTTTCAAATCTAGTCCTGTCCTTGTATTTGGCAAGGATGTAAGCAATGATTGTTTGGGCCCATCTTGCACTGTATGTCGAGATCCCAACGTCTGTAATTTTGTAAGAGTTTCTTGCTGAGGTAAGGCCTTCTTCTCTGCAAATTTGTTTTAGTCTTTTACCGTTTGCGTCAATTTTAGGGAATTCATGTTTCTTAGACCTGGCCCCTTTTTCAGGTTTATCCCCAAACTTTTTGCCTTTTGCCTCCTATTTTTCTGACCCTGTTTTTGTTGGCTATAGGATTCTGGGCACTTTACCGCTGCTGATCAGTGCTAAAGTGCATATGCTTCTGTGTAAATTGTGAGTATGATTGGTTATCCATGATTGGCAGATTTGATTTACTGGTAAGTCCCCAGTAAAGTGCATGGTGTGTGCCAGGGCCTGTAAATCAAATGCTACTAGTGGACTTGCAACACTAGTTGTGCCACCCACATGAGTAGCCCTGTAAATGTGTCTCAGACCTACCACTGTAGTGTCTGCATGCACAGTTGTTAACTGCCATGTTGACCTGGCAAGTGCACCCACTTGCTAGGCCCTAACCTTCCCTTACGTGTAAGGCATCCCTAAGGTAGTCCCAAAGTACCCCCATGGGCAGGGTGCCATGTATTTGAAAGGTAGGGCATGTACTGGTGCGTGTGTGACATGTCCTGATGCTAAAATACTGTGTATTTTGATTTTCACTGTTGAAAGGCTGTCTGTGCCATAGGCTATTATTGGAGCTGCACTGTTACATTTTACATGTGTAACTTTCAATTGGGACAAGTTAGGAAAATGGAGTTTAGGCTCTCTGAACTCAGAATTAAATAACACATCTTTTAGTAAAGGTGCTTTTTAAATCGTGTGTTTGAAAATGCCACTTTTAGAAAGTAGGCATTTTCTTGCTTTACCAATCTGTGTGCCTCTGACTGTTTATGTATTCAGTGTCTGGTTTTGGAGTGACAGGAGCTGGGATGTGCATTCACTCTAGACAGTCACAAGGAGGGGTGAGGTGTGTTCTGCCTTGCCTGGGTGATTTAGTGTTGAGCTGAATAGACCTGGGCTGAATTTAGAGTGGTGGGAGGAGTTTTGCTAGCACCTGAATAGGCTGTGTCTCCTTTGCACCATGCTGTCTCCACCCCCTGTGGTCATGCTGGACCAGGGAGGACAGAACTGGTGTGGACTGAGCTCAGAGACTCTGCCACAAAGAGAACAATGACAAAACGGGGTATAAGTATGAGACCTTAAACCCCAGGACTTTAGATTACATCAAGAAACAAAAGGACTCTGCCAAGAAGAAGAGCAGAAGGACTGTGTGGGGAGCACTGCCTTTTCTGTGTGAGGGGTGGGTTGGCCTGACGTTGCTGCTTCTATCTGTGGTGGAGGAAAAGGACTGACTCTTTTTGTCCTGCTGTGGTGTCCTGCTTGTGAAGAAAATCTCCAAGGGCTTGTGTGTGCTGGCCTCCTGTTGTGGAAGACTCAGGGACATCAAAGTCTTCCTTCTGAGTGCTTTTACTTTCATGTGGGAAAGTTCTGGTGTTTGCATGTTGTTTTTTAAGGATCTGGTTCTTGCACTCAGGTTTTCAACATCCTGGTGGTTTTACGCTGCTGTTGATAAGCTGCGCTGGCCTTCCTGTGACACAGGATCTGTTGTGCTTCCCCCTGCCTGACTAAAGCGGGCAACGGCTGAGGTGCCACCCGCCGTGCAGAGCCGTGAGGTCTCTGACCTCAGAGAAGGGAAGTGCCGCCGCTCTCCAACTGGGCGAGTGTAGTAGAAGAGGTGGGCATTGCCTAGCAGCAGACGCTGGAGGAAGACTCCCACGGCACCTGGTGACGCCTTCCCAGACCGCCTGAGGCTCCCAAATCAAGCAGAAGGAGAAGCGGCCTTCGCACCATCACCGCCCTATCCAGCCTCTCAGTCCCACCCATCGCCTTATAGAGCCTCGCGGGCTCGGTTGAGCTGAGCTGTGGGCCACAGAGAAATGAGCGGAAAGACAGAGGAAGCGTCCTGCCACCTGTGCATCGTGGCGAAGTTGGCACCTTGGTTTTTAACCAAGGCCAGAAGTAAAGCAGTGATCTGGAAGGCCCATGGGGGCTCCGGACGTACTACACATCGAGTGAGATCTCTCTGTAAAATCTGGGCAGTACAAGTGTGCCTGCCCTGGCTGGTCACTTGGAGTGGGTGCTTGTTTACGGCTGCACCGCTTGAACGTGGGCAGCAGCCCTGATCCCTGGATTGCAGGGGTGAGGACCGGGTGTGGTCTCCCCCGCATTTGGCCAATATACTTGGTGTTCTCCCCGTCGCCTGCTGGAAGGGGCCTGAGGAGGAGCCCCCGGTGGTTTGGTGGCATCTGTTCATTGTGGTCATTGCAGAATGGGGTAAACCCTCGATGGAGGGCCCAATCCTGCTAATTCTACAAAAACTACCATAACTCAGATAAAGGGCACTCAAGAGTTCAGGTGCCCAACGTGCTCAAATGGTGTTACCGTATGAAGTGGTTAGGAGTGCAGGGAAGCTGCACCCTACATGTTCATTATAGGGATTTGATGATTTGTGCACAATATGATCTGGTGGTATATATGAACATATAACTCCAGCATATCATGGCCTAATATTATGATTGATGGCATTTACACCTGGCAATGACAGGATGACAAGCATCCTTCTCAGAAACTGCATACTATGTATAGTGATGGTGTAGGGTGTTGTTTATATGATGTTTTCTTGATGACGTGCAACTTATGAGTATTTACTTCAGTGCACTACATGTGATATTATGACAATTGCCTGGTTGGCAAAGTGATTTATGATCTACGTATTGTTATGACAAATTGCCTAGTGGCAAAGGGATTTATGTGATTGTGATTTATGTGTTTTATATATAATACTGGTGATATTTTTATATAACCTTGTGTAGAGTCTCTTTTGTGGTGTACGTTGAGTGTCACTGGTGTTTGTGTGTGTTGCGCAAACACTTTACACATTGCCTCTGGGACAAGCCTGACTGCTCTGCCAAGCTACCAAGAGGGTGAGCAGGGGTTATCTTAGGTGTTTAACTCCCTTACCCTAACTAGAGTGGTGGGTTCTGCCTGGATTAGGTGCATTCCCTAGCCAACTAGAACCCCATTTCCAACAATGTTGAGTCAATTGAATACCAAATGCTGACTTTATTTCCATTATTTTTCTTAGTCACTCCCCCCAATCACCCATTTTGCAGTTGAAATCTCCACATACTGCAATGATTGTTTTTGACTTAGCGGTTCTTAGTGATGCTTAGCTGATACAAGTGAGAACGCTCGTAAAGTCTTTCAATTTCTTTTGCTGTATGTTAAAGTTTATTGGATGCAGTATGGATTATCTTATATCGTAATGTCACACACACATCTGTATGTTCTCGTGCAGATTGTCTCATGCTTGAATTTTGCGCAATTGTCACTCGACAAAATATTGGGAGGCCTCCGCTGTTTTCTTGTGGCTTGCAGATGCTTTGCCCATTTTGTATGGCGTAGGTAGTCCAGAATTACCCATTCTGAGACTAGCCAAGTTTTTTTAAAGCTAGGATTTCACAGCTTGTTAGGAATCTTTTCATGCCACTGTCCCCTAGGTTTTGAGGGATGCCAGCAACGCTCCTTGATAAAAGTGTGCTCTTTGTCCTCCATTCCCACAGCTTACTTCCAGTTGTACAGGGGTCCAGTTTTAGTCAATCTTGATTTGGTATCATGGGTACTAAGCAGGAATGTTGTTTTGTTGTAATTAGTTTTCTTCACTGTTAATCATTGAACTGGAGCTATGTAGACGTCTGGGAACTGCTGCTATAATAATCTCTTTTGTTGTTCTTTTTTTGTCTGTTTTCATTTCTGATTGTGTTATATATTCCTTTTCAAACAGATTTTTTCTCTTTGTCTTATCTATTTCTCTGGCTGTTTCCTTGGGGGAAGGGGCAAATTCTGTGATTTATTGTGAATGACTTCCGTGTGTTGCAATATAGAACAGAAGTGCTGTATTCAAATATCTTCTGTGATATTGGCCTCAAGCCAATTCCTTTTTATTCCGAGGCTGTCCCCGTTGTTTCAGCAGAATGTTGGCACATCATTTTCAAGTGTGGCTTTTTTTAAGGGAAGCTATTTATTCCTAAAAAAGGCTTCTTCTTTTTTTAGTTTGATCAGCAATTTGTACGACGTTCTTGCATATTAATTTTATCCTGTTCTCCTTTTGTTTGTAAGAGGTTTTTTTAGTCCTTCCTTCACTGTTTTACATTCTTTGTTGAACCAGACAGTATTTATTTTCCCTTTCAGCTTTGTGTTTTTAGAGAACCCCTTTGACACTAGCGGTAGTAGGGACGTCATGAGCACGCTTCCCTTGTTGCTTGTGTGTTTATTTTGTACTTCAACTTGGCGATTAGCTCGTTTGTGCATGACCTGTTTTGTCACTCCATGATGTTTGATTCCATATCCTCGTTCCAATTTATTCCTATATGACATCGAATTCCCATTCACTGCTTGGATCATGGCTCTCCTTAGTTTCATCAGAGATATTCCCTTTGACATACAGTGATAAAGCATTGTGGTGACTTTCCATATGGTTCTTGGGTTTTCAAATATTGCCCAGTGCTTGTATTTGACAAGGATGTAATCAAGGATTGTTTGGACCCATCTTGCATAGTATGTTGGGACCCCAATGTCTGTATTTCTGTAAGAGTTTCTGGCCTAGCTAAGGCCTTGCCTGCAAATTCTTTTCAGTCTTTTACCTTTTGCATCAATTTTAGGGAATTAATGTTGAATAGATGGAATACCAAAGGATGACTTTATTTCCATATTTTTTCATAAGTCACTCCCCCCAATCACCCATTTTGCAGCTGAAATCTCCACATACGACAATGATTGATTTTGACTTAGTGGGTCTTAATGATGCTTAGCTGATACAAGTGAGAACGTTTGTAAAGTCTTCCAATTTCTGTTGCTGTATGTAAACGTTTATTGGATGCAGTATGGGCTTATCTAACATCGTAATGTCACACATCTGTATGTTCTCGTGCAGATTGTCTCATGGGTGAATTCTGCACAATGATATTGGGAGGCCTCCACTGTTTCTTGTGGCTTTCAGATGCTTTGCCCATTTTGTATGGCTTATGTAGCCCAGAATTACCCATTCTAAGATTAGCCAAGTTTTTGTAAAGCTAGGATTTCTTAACTTGTTAAGAATTTTATCATGTCAGTGTTCCCTAGTTTTTGAAGGATGCCAGCAACATTCCTTGATAAAAGTGTGGTCTTTTTCCCCTATTCCCACAGCTTATGTCCAGTTGTACAGGGTCCAGTTTTAGTCAATCCTGATTTGGCAAATTTGGTTTAATGGGCACTGAGCCGGAATTTTGTTTTGATGTAAACATCTGCTTCTCATCTTCTTCACTGTTAATCATTGAACTTGAGCTATCCAGATTTCTGGGATCTGCTGCTTTAATAGTCTCTTTTGTTATTCTTTCTTTATCGATTTTCATTTCATGATTTTCCATGGAGATTTTTCCTGCGTCTTCAGAGCGTTTTCTCTCCTTATCCCACATCCTATCTTCATGTTTTATCGGTCCATCATTCATGCGCCCTTCTGCACTCACACGTCTGCTTATGTGGCCTTTTCCAATTTTTATCCTACTCTCCGTTAATCAGTTTGTAAGTGTGCCTTGATTTTATTATAAACTCAATCAATCTTGAGCTCTCAGTGCCCACAAGTATCTCATCCTTCTTTTTACTTTTCCCTTTGTATATTGTTTCACCATTTGTAGGTCATTCATTTGGACAGTCACTTCCCCAAGCTTCTCAGTTTGCCATGTGCAGACTTTGGGGCATATTACCTAGGATTTGCGATAATTATCGCAAAGTGCGCTTAGCGCTGTTTTTTTAATTGCCGGCTATCGCTGGATTTCATCGCGGAGATAACGCGTTATTATCAACACTTATCTCCAAGGCGATAAAAAATCCAGCGATAGCGGCGAAACCCAGCAATAGCGTGAGAAATCCAGCGATAAAATCACTGCGCTAATGAAAAGCTCGCTAATAGGCAGGTGAGGACTTAACCTTACAATCCACCTCCCATTGACAAGAATGGTTAAGTCAAGTTTTTAGCAGGTGTTAAATTCCAGCGATAATCGCGGTTAGCGCGACTTTTTTTATCGCTTCGCGGGCATTGCTAATAGGGGGAAGTTGTGTTTGCGACTGTTTCCAGTCGCTTTTAGTTGGGAACGCCTACTTTGCATGTCATTAGTGATAATTATCGCTGACATGCAAAGCGGCACCAAAACGGTCGCTTTCGCCATAAAGCTGTCGCTAACAGCTGTTAGCGACAGATTGCTAATAGGGCGATAGAAATATTGCCGCTTTAGTGGCAAAAAGTGCCGCTAAAGCGGCGATTCCGCCCTTGCTAATATGCCCCTCTGTTTTTAAGTGAGGGGGTCTTTTTTCCTTTACTAGACATTTTGGTATGTTTCTTATGGTGAAGGTGTGTGGCCTTCCAGGCACTTAATAATTGTGGCATAATTTTTTTCTGTTTTAATGACAAGTATAACTTTAGGCTTTCTATTTCATGGCATTTGTTGTTTGCTAGCCATTGTGTTAGATCCACTGAATCACTAACATGGACTGCAGCCTTGTGTTTGTTTCTTGGTTTTTCACCCTCTCATCTAAGCCCCCCCCTTATCTCGCCAATTTGCTGATCAACATATAGTTCAGAAAATTTGATTGATTCCTTTTTTTGTGAGTCCTTGTTTAATTGATTTCTTTTTTTCCCATATCTTCGCTTTTTTCAGTCTTATCGGAGTTATAATTTGTTTTGCATGATATGTTTGACATGCAATTTATTTTCTCAGTGTCTGGCCTTTCTGGCCATGCTTCCGCCCAGGCCTGACTCATTTTGGATTACCCTATTAGATTTAACTAAGCTATAACTTTCCTGAAGTTCCTTACTTATTCGCTAAGGTTTATCAACGTTGGGATTAACTCTCAGTATGTACAGCAGGTTACACATTATAATGGTTCTGTTTGTTCATTATTTTCTCAATTGAGTTTTCAAGCTCACCCTTTGTTGTTCTGAGTTGCATGCTGTTCCTACGTTTTTTTCCTAAAGATTACGATTTGCTTGTTCTTTATTGCAATTTGTTTCACCAGCGCAGACCACATTTTTCTGTTGCTTGCTTTCATCTTGAAACTGCTCCTGGAAACTTTTTTTTTGTTCTGGATCTTTTCCCTTTGCATCTCGATATTAAAAATCATTTTTGTGTTTAGTTTTTCTCACTTGCGATACTCAATTCCTTTTATTCCAGTTTTTATCTCCTGTTGTATATCAATCACATTTACCTTCCCTCTTTGGGCTAACTCCTTGGGGTATTTTGATGTTATTTGCGGGATGAAACCCTTTTTTTCATTTATTATACCCCATCTCATTGCTCCTGTACTGGGGAGGTGGCCATGGCTTGCAGGACTTTGTGCTGTGATGTGTCAGCACTGAGGACGAGATGCATCGCACTGGACTGGTGTCAGTGGTGAGCTGCCTTGCTCTGAATCAAGATGCGGGGAATTGCATGGACATTGAGAAAGCCTACTATGTCCCTGTGGCTGTGAACAGGGGGCCAGCTGACTGACCCTTGGAGATTTCCTGGGGTACTGGGTCCACATAGGCAGGCTGGATTTAGCAGGGCAGCTCATAGCAGCAGAAGAGTCCTGGTGCAGGAACAGCAAGCCTTGAGCAGCAAAGCAGTCCTTAGTCAGCAAAACAGATTTTGGGCAGCAGGGCAGACGTCACAGCTGGGCAGTCCTTCTCCGTGACAGAGTCCACAGGTCCAGAAGTGATCTGAAAAGTTGGGTCTGAGGTTCCACTATTTCTGGTGTCCACTTTGAAGTGGGAAAAGTTTCTAGAGTCCTCTCCCTACACAGGTGTCTGGAATTTCCTGGCTCCCTGCTCTGGCCCCAACTTGTCTGGTGGCACAAAAGACTAGTGTGAATCCAGTTGTGAGTGTGCTGAGGCAGAGCCTTTGTGATGTGCAAGTGTGGTAGGTGACAGCTCATCTCCCTCACCCTGACAGGGATGGCCCATCCTGACACCTATTCCGCCTTTGTCGCATTGTCTAGAAGTAATACACAAAGACCTACTGCCAGCTTCACCTAGTCATGTGACCCAGAATACAGGCTGCAGGCACCAAATGGTTTGGACAAGAAAAGGCAACATTTCTAGAAGTGGCAATTGCAGAATTGTGACGTAAAATCCAACTTTACAATTAAAGAGGATTGTAAATAACAATTCTTTGGAGAACAAACTGGTCTTTCCTAACTGCTCCCAACTGAATGTTATTAATTATTAAATGTAATAAGGTAATCCAATGTTATCCTATGGGAGAAGCAGGCCTTGCTTTAGTGAAAAACAATTTAATCTTTTGATGAGACAAAGCAAGTGTTTGCTGTAGAGAAGATAGAAGAGTAGGATACAGAAAAAACTCTAAACAATAGTCTAACTGACTCATTTCCTGGAACCTAAACACTGCTAGTATTGATACTATGTTTTCACTACCAGGACATGTAAAAGTTAAAAGTACATGCCAATTTTTAAAATACACTACGCCCTGTCCTATGGGCTGTCTAGGCCCTATCCTAGAGGTGATTTATTTGAAAAATGATTTTAAAAAGGAAGGTTTGGGCCTTGCAAAAGGTTTATTTTTCCAGGTTGAAATGTCAGTTTACAGCTGCATACCCAGGCTGCAATGGCAGACCTGAGATATGTTTAAAGGGCCACTTAAGTGGGTGGCACAATAAGTGCTACATGCCCACTAGTAGCATTTAATTTGCAGGCCCTGTATACATGTAGTACCACTTTACAAGGGACTTACAAGTACATATAATGTGCCAATTGGGTGTAAGCCAATTTCACTATGTTGAAAGGAGAGCGCACAAGCAATTTAGCACTGACTAGCAGTGGTAATGTACGCAAAGTGTCCCAAGGTGAACAAAAATGAGTTGAGTAAAAACAGGAGGAGTGAGGCAAAACCTTAGGGGAAAGACCACCCTAAGGCTGAAAGGTCTGATTGTATGAAAAATCATCGACTTACGAAAACACAGATGTTGATGATGCCTATACATAAAACTGTGTGTGTTAATTATTTTTTATCACTGGTCTAAAAGCAACCCTGCATCCTCAACCTAGAGATAATTAGTGGTAGCTTTAGTAACCATTCATACCAAAATCACAGGACTACCTCCTACGGCCAACTATTACCTCCCACTTAAGTATAGTTACATTTGTAGAAATGTCTCTCTCACATATTATCCTCCTTCTCTCTGTTTTTTGTGCACATATACATGGAAAAATGCACATAGTTGCAAGAAAGACAGAATAACATCAGCTATGCATTGTGAGCTCAGGAATGAGTCTAACTAACACATTTTCATAAACTTTACACACACAAACACACACACACACACACATTTCAGTTCCTTGACTGCTAGATTCACATTTGTTGTTGGGCATGCCACAGGCATGTGGCTATTTTACGCAAGTTTTCACTTGCAATAATACAAATCTGAATAGGTCACTAACAGGTCGGTGGTTCTACATTCCTCAAGATAGAGTATACGCTTTCAAATGGTATTTTAGCATAGCCTATATACCCTACACTTATATGTGATACATATAAATGCTTATCAAAGGGCACAGGCCAATGAATGTCCCTCCATTTGTCTGTCGTCTATAATGAAGACGCATAAGTGGTTATTTATCCTTACCATTATGTGAACATCTTACAGACTGACATTTTTAATTTTGCACTACATGTTCTTTGTTCAAAGTTGCATACACATGAACATTTGAGGGCTGCTGAAAATGTGTTCACTTTATGAAAAGACCAATAAAGGTCTCTATCAATTCAATTCTTTATTCAAGATTTGGATCTCAGAAGAGGACCACGAGATAATTATAACAATATTTTATAACAAAAAAATAATTTTTAGAACAAATTAAAAAAATATTAGAAAATCTATACAACATTAACACAACATTTCATTAACTGAAGAAGATATCAAATGGCGAGATTCCTCTTCAATATGTATGTATATTTTAAAAACAAAGGCCTCAGTGAAAGACGACGCTGAAAGTGCAAAGCAGTGCAAACAAATAATACATAATTGATATCCTGAGCACCATTATTATAGAGATCACATAATCTATACTTTACCTACGTCCTTGACCAGTAACAGTTAAGCATTTCAGACAGAGTATGTTTATTTGTAACAGCATCAAGACATGACGGATCCCATAATCAAGTTTCCAGGTCAGATATTTTTGTGGTTTCTTCATGATAAATGATGGAATTATTACAATCAGTTTTCCATTTTTTATACAGAATTTTGAATCCAAAATTAAACTTGAAATACCTGAAGACTGCTTTAAAAAGCTTTTTAACTGAGAAACTGGTCATGTAGCAATAGTTTCCTGATTTAATTTAAACAGATTTAGAGAACAGTTAAAATTCCAATAAAACACACACTTTTCTTGCTGCATTAAAAAGAATTCTGTATGCATAAAACACCTTAATATGTTATCTTCACTCCTCAACATCAGGTGTCCCTATCATACCACCAATACCAGACCTAGCGCAAAAGCATTAATCTGCCCAAATTCTAATCTAATCACTTGTAATGCAGCAAGCGTGTACAAATTACATAATCTCTGTAGAATTTGACCTTCAGTTTTGTTTAAAAAAATCCTATTTGAAAATATCAATGGTTTCAACAGCATACAGCAGAGTCGGAGGGACTTTTGCTCGATCGTCAAATAATAGGTATGCAATTTTTCTGCTTCCAACAGCGTTATAGAAAGCTCTTATTAGCCCATTGCCATGAGATGTAGCCTTACTAGAGCTATGTGATATGTGCTGGTTATCATTCATGTTACCAGAAAAACAAAAATCCCTAGATAAGGGTATGACTTCACTACTTCCTGCTTCTCTTTACCAAGCTGCCAATGATAACTACAGTGTTTCCCAAATCTATTCCCTTAAAATTAAAACTTTACTGTTGGAAACATACATTTTTATAAATGGGAATCAACAAACTAATGGAGAAACGACAAGCTGTTGTTGAGGCCCTTGGGAGTTAAATCAAAGATAACAATGTAATCTACGTATAGTAAACACGGCAGGTGGTGACTTCCTATTCTTGGTGCATCTCCCTTACTGTTAATATGAAGCTGAGGCAGGTCGGAGCTATATAAGGAAAACAATATAGGGGTCAGAAGACATTCCTGTTTCAGTCTGTTATTGGTGTATATTATGGAAGATAAGCCCTGGTCCCCTCCTAGAAGAACTTGGCACTAGGTCGAGGAGTCTAAGGCAATAATTTATCACAACAAGTTCCCTGGAATGCCTAGCCAATGTAATGTTATTCATAGCATTGGGCAATGCACTCGATCAAATGTTGCACAAAAAATCTATGAATGCTGCATAGACCCTTGACCCCAAAGACGGACATATTTTTAAATAATCTTTTGAAGCATTGCAACATTATCGAGAATACAACAATTTCTTCCTGAAGCTGGCTTGTTCTGTTGGGATTATCTTTTCCTCTTTCACCCTAGTATCGAGATGTTCCAAAATACTTTTTGCGAAAATAATTCCAACCAAATTTAAAGGGGCAATTTGCCTATTAGGCTGAATATGTAATCCCTTTTGCATAGAGGAAGTATAACACTTCTAGTCCAGGACAAAGGGATAGTACAATGTTGGTAACAGCACTCAAATACTGGGGTTAAAAAGATCGAGCACAGCATGGTTTCCCTTTTTATTACTGATTTGGGGATTTCATTTGGTCCCATCGCCCCAGAAGCTCTCATATCTTGGATTAAACTGTCTATTTTGTTGTTGTAGGGGGGCCATATTTTAACTGTAAGTCTGGAGTTGAGGCAATATGCCAACAAGATATCTCTCCATCATAGTTTAATTTACCCATTGTCTATCCTTGATTGGTATTGGATCGATGTAATTCTACTCCCACAACACACAGAAATAAGCACCCAAAATGTTCTGGTGTTTTTAGGATTAACAGCTAACCCATAAAGAAATATTGCTAAATAGTAAAGTTTGATATGTACTTTGCTATGCAAATTGTGGACAACTGGACACTTATCTTTTATGGCTAATGATTACAATATGATATCAAGTGACAGCCCCTAGATATTGTATCACACTTTGTGTTGTCACACAGATTTACCTCCCTTGTAACAATTGGAGGCATTTATTGCTGTATTGTTGGGTCCATGGGCCACAATACTTGTAAACTCAAAGTGATTGACCATGTATTGCTCATTTGCACGTGACTGTCAGAGTAGCGAGATTGAGTAGTCCAATGCTTACTTAAGGAGGTGGTATACTCTGAACGCAATTCACATGGCAATACCAGTCAATATGTCTACCACTCCAGTCACTGATTTACTTTAGAAAAGAAAAGTACTTTAATAGATAAAAGAATAGTAAACTTTATATAAAATGATGATATGCAAAGAATACAATTTTTAGTACTTTCCTGGCCAAAGGACATCTATGGCCAATATTAACAAGTGGAACATATTCATGAAGCTGAATTCCCAAATTTGCAATGTTGTTGAGTTCAGAACTAACAATCTTCATGAGATGGACACAAGGGTATATTTCACCCTAAAAGATAGCACCAAATGCTGGTTTTGCATTTCATGTGATTAGGTGTAATTTAGCTTGTAATTATGCAAGAGTAAATTATGTGAACTTCTCAAACTTTTAGTTTAGGTACCAAACATGAAACGCTTCCAAACTCATTGAAATGTCTAAAGTCCCCATTCAAAACAACAACATTTCTAGCCAAGCCTTAGATGGGAAATCTGTCTCTTCTGTGGCGCAGAAACAACATCCTGTGCCCACTTTTTCAGTTTCTGATAAAGGGCCATGTCCACTTAATTAAGTCTAGCCCTTGGTCTACTTCATGGGCAACATTGGTTGGTCAAAGAGCCAGTACATCTTAGTACCCACATTACATTTTATTTTTTATTTTTTACCCACTGAGATGGCACAAAAAATTGGGGGTGGCCTATATCTCTGAGCTCACCAGTTGCAATTAAGACATTTTGGTGGTGGGGCACTCACAGGACCATGGTGAGCCATGAATGGTAATAATAAGCACAATGATGAAGCTGGAGAGTATGCATGTCTTGGGGTAGATGTTGTAAGAATTTTAGTGCATATGAAAGAAAATTTATAAAAGAATTCAGACAGATGCTGCATACAATGCTACTGACAGTGGAGAAGAAAATGAATGAGGAAACCCAAGAAATTGCTTTGTTTGTTCCAGAAGGAAATAAGAGCATATTGTGGAATAGTGAAAGTGGGTAAAGTGGATGTGTATTTTCTGATGGATTCCAGATCCCAATTAAAATTGCAGTGTGATGAGTATTTTGATAAAGAATTAAAAAAATTAAGGTAAAGGAGGTGGCCATTTGACTTGGAGTGTATATTTGATTTTCTATAAACATCTTGGATTCTTTGAGACTAAACTACGCTTTAGAGTGCATGCGTGTAAAAAGGAATGGGTCTGCATAGAGGTATTCGCAGAAAAATGACAAGAGTGATCTCAGAAGTCTTTTTTTTCAAGATGGAATGCTGATTGCAGGTCATGGATACCCAGTAGAGAGGGTTTTTGGCGATTCAGGAAAAATAAAATTGACTGTAAAAAACGAGAAACACCAAGTGCTAAACTCAGCCATCTAGTGACATTGTTTCTGAGTATGGAGGAGTATTACTCCACATTGGTTGGAAACTTGACAGATAGCGTCGAACATATGAGGAGCACTGTGGAGAATGGGCAGAAGAATCTGAATATGAGTTTGGGTAATGAAACATGAAGTTAAGCAAAGCTCCTGTCCAAGAAATGTTGGACAATATGAGTAAATGTGTTATATCCACTGAAGTGATTCAGTTTTGATTAGGAGCTAATTGATACAGAAAGTAATGTAAACAGGATATTGATTGCATGCGCTTCTGGAGCACTGAAGGGAATTGAGCTATGGTATAGTGTTCTTGAGAAGGAAGTTTTGGATATTTATTGGGCTAATAAGAAGTTAGAAAGTTTTGTATGGAGAAAATAATTGAAATTCTGACAGATCACTGAAAGAAGTGTTGGAAGAGAAACGTGAATACAGTTTATTGAGAATTTATAGAAAGGCATCCAAAGAAAAAGGCCATATGTTTATTGTGGAGTAGATTCCAAATGTTAACAATAAAGTTGCAAATTATTTCTCCTGCTTGTCATTTGAAAATTGGGTAAACATTCTAATGGGGAGTTTGAATAGAATGAGAGCATGTTTTGTGTGAGTTTTGTTGGGAATTAGGCAGTTTAAGCAGTTTTACAATTGGAATAGAAAGTAACATAAAAAATCTGAGACTGAGAGAAATGGTTTAATTGGTCAAATAGGGGTGTCATCTGTTGTATCTTACCTTGATTAGGTAACTAGGCAATGGTATCTTAGTTACCCTGGCTTCTGGTTGCCATCTCCACTGGATTCTGGAGTGTGGAATCCAGGGGACAGAGAGCAATCAGTTGCTGAGGGAGAAGGATCTCGGTGCCTCGGCGGATGTTGTGCTGTCTATTAAACTTTTTTCTGTCAACTAAATGGGCTCGTGTGGAGCTTAAAAGGGGTGACGAGGATGGGATCCTTTTGATGGTGTCACCCTGCCTTACAAGAAGAATTTTTTTTCCCAAACCATTTTTACGATTTTACTGGAATTGACAACCCCTGGGGCGAGCTGTGACTGTATGTCATGTGAGGACGGTCACAAGCTGTGCAGGAAGTGAATTGCGGTGAGTTGCTGATCTGCCTGAACTACATCTTTTCCGTGGAGGTATGGATTAAACTGTTTGGGGCCTACTTGTGTTCATTGGTAGTGTAACTAGAGCGCTGCCTTTGTATGATCTTTTGAAAGTACCTTGTTGCTGATCATCGGGCCGCAGCTAGTCTTCCAAGTGGAATTCCCCGGCTCTGTGACGTGATAGTCACCACAGCAACATTATCTGAGGTGAGCTTTGAGCAGATGAAATGCGGTGATGCGTCGGCGTCGACTGTTTGACTGCCTGAAGCAATCGTGACGTGCCTGATTGCCTGGAGGGAATTGTGACGTGCCTGGAGGAAGCGCGGTGACGCATCGACGTTTGCCAACTGCCTGAGTGCCTGGAGACAACTGTGACGTGCCTGGAGGAAGCGCAGTGACGCATCAACATTTGCCTGATTTGCATATATCGTGACGCGCCTGCCACAGAGATGCAACGGCATTGACGCCACATACGCCGGATTCCTGCTGACTAAGATATTGTTTGGGGCAGGTAAGAGAAAGGTTAATGAATGACCCCAGTGATAGTGAAGAAGCACTTACTGAACGTATGTAGCGTAGTCCAATGATTTTAGGGTGGGTGGCACAAATAAATCAAGGTGCTCCATCCGTCTGGTTACACGACTACAACCAAACAAAAAAGAGGATTGAGTAAGAATTATGCCCCTAACCGCCGCTCGGGGAGCAAAAGCAGATTAATGCAAATAGAGGGACTGAGGTGACACATACCTTCACGTCTCTTGAAGACGTCCGATCACTGGCTGTTCAACCAAAGCAGTGAGGCTTCGCAGTTGAAATAGTCACAGCGCGACCGGCAACCTGCATGCTCTGCATAGGCTAACAGCAGCTGAATGCTGTTCACGCCTAATTAATCACAGCTGATCTGTGATTACCCGCCATAAAAGGAAAACAGCTGAAACACCGCGCACGGTCGGCACTGCTGTAGGGGTGTGGTTCAGCCGATCGGGGAGAAGGGAAAAACAAACCCATGTTGTTCAGTTTTAAAATTAAACAAGGGCCCGTCATTGAAGCTATTTCACAATGTAGAAGTAGCCTGGCAAAGTTGTGCACAGTATTACTTTACATGATTACCCAAGCAAAGAGTGCGAGTAGCGGTATGGTCGAGTCACAAAATAAATCCAGACATCAACACTCCAGTCGTGATATAAAACACTCATTATACTGTGCATGGCGATGAAATTTAGGTGATGAATACAGTTTCACCTGTCAGTGATTGACATGTTCTACACAGAAAATATGTGAAATACAATATGTACAGGTAACAGTCAATTAAAAGCACACGATATACAGATGCAGCGACATGGATTCTGGGCACGTGGGCCACACCACTAGGTGCGCAGAAAATCACTTAACATGACTACTGATGCAAGAGCATAGTAATATTGCAAGTGGCTGCCTTACAATCAAATAAGCGGCCGGGCCCATTCTGGAGTATGAAAACATATAGCTGTGCACAGGTTGCAGATGCAGCACAAGAGTGTGCCTTTAGCGTAGATTATTTATATCGCAAGGCAGAATTTGGGGACATGCTATACTTTGGGACTACTGGTCTAAATGGGCCAGGGGATGCAGGCAGACCTTGGGGCCGAAGTATGTTATCAGGCCCACTGGTAATGGAGACACATAAGTATTCTCATTCATTTGTTGACCAGGCACGCTAATTGGGCACTGCTAGCATCCATTTCATTCAGCCCATTCTGGATGTTGTCTAATAGGTGCATCCATTTACATTCACGGGTGTTAAGAATAGGTTGGATGTCATCACCCCTAGGGCCCAAAGTGACTTCCTACAGAACCACCCATTTAATGTTCTCTGGAGGATGATTCATTCTCTGGAAATGTTCTACCAATGGTGCACCAACCATACCTCACTCGGCTACAGTGTTGTAACACCCGTGCTTTCACCTTTTGGCATGTCTGACCTATGTAAATCATATCGCACGGACATATGATGGCATAGATGACGTTTTGTGTGTTACAATTTGTGTGAGTTTTTAGATTGATCACATGTTGTTTAAAGTTCAGTTGTTTAGTCTGGATAGTGAGACTGCACGCCTTGCAATGTCCACACTTATAGTGGCCTGTGATTTCAGGGAGATGCCACAAAGTTTGAATGGTGGATGGTGGAGGTGTCTCCAGGAGGGAATGGACCACATGGTCATGTATGCTTTTCCCTTTCCTGAATGAGTGCATGGGTGGTTCAGCCAGTTGCAAGTCATCTGATATGAGCTTCCAGTAGTGGTTAATAATCCGTCTGATCATGTTGCTGTGGGTGCAGAAAGTAGTCACACAAATCATCCTGTTAGTCATGTCCTTGTGACATGTTTTAACCGTGAATAGGGTTTCCATAGGGTTGAACCAGGCTCTCTTCTGGGCACGTTTCACTAATCGCCTTGGGTAGCCCCTATCTATGAGGCTACCCATGAGGTTGTCTGATTCCATCAGATAGTCTTCTTTTCGTGAGCAATTCTGTCGGATTCTTACAAATTGTCCAAAGGGCAAGTTGTCACGCAGTCCTCTGGGGTTGTGGCTGTTGTATCGTAGTAGTGAGTTCCTCTCGGTTGGCTTCCTGTAAAGAGTAGTATACAACAGGTTGTTGTCTTCCATCATTGAGATGTCCAAAAAGTTGATTGAACCGATGTCTGAGTGCATGGTGAATTTGATGTCTGTGGATCTCTGGTCGAGCCACAGAAAGAAGGCATCCAATTGCGCTGAGTTCCCAATCCAGATGAGGAGAATATCGTTGATGTAACGCCTCCACAGCGTTACATGATCTTCATATGGGTTACTTTCATGGAACACGAAGGTGCTTTCAAAATGGTCCATGTATATGATGGCCAGGTCCGGTGCAAAACTAGCCCCCATGGCTACGCCCTTTGTTTGAAGATAGAACTCCCCTTGAAAAAAGAAGAAATTGCGCATCATAGCAATCTCAAGAAGCTCAATAATGAAATCAGTGGGCACCAGTGTAGGCGCTGGTCTTTTGTTCAAGGCTATGCGCATGACTTCCAGGGCTGGTTGTTGAGGGATGCTTGTATACAGAGATACAATGTCCAAAGTCACCAATCGTTGTTGTGTTGGATCAAAGGCACGGTTGTCAACCAATCCGATAGTCTGCATAGTGTCCCTTAGATAGGATCTGGTTGCTTCTGCGATGGGCTTCAGAAAGAAATCAATATATTTACAGAGTGGTTCCAGTAATGAACCACAGCCCGACACTATGGGCCGTCCTGGTGGATGTTCCAAGTTCTTGTGTACCTTGGGTAAGGTGTATATGGTAGGTAGTCGCGGTTGTTTCTGGTTGAGGAAGTTGAATTCCAAGTCAGAGACAAAACCCAGTTTGCGACCTTTTTCCGTGACTCGTAGAATCGATTTGGTTAATTCCTTCGTGGGGTCAGTCCTTAGTCGGGTATAGCTGACGCCATCCCCAAGTTGGTTGAAGACCTCCGTCTTGTAATCAGTGGTGTCCTGAACCACAATGGCACCGCCCTTGTCCGCTGGCTTGATCACAATGCAGTGATTATCCTTCAAAGATAGTAGGGCTTCATGTTCCGGTTTCGAGATGTTGTGCTTCACGTAATGACGGGTGGACACCGACTTCATGACATCTCTGAGAACCACACTCTCATAACTGAGTATTTTGTTAGATACCAGATGGGCTGGTGGCGTAAAGGTCGAAGGAACTCTGAGCCCCGTGTGGGAGGTTGAGAGAGGCGATGGGGAATGCTTGAAATAGTATCTCAATCTAACCTTCCTAAAAAAGCAGTGCAACTCAGCCTTGATATTAAATTGGTTGGGGTAGGCGGTAGGTACGAAGGACAACCCTTTGCTGAGGTCATTGGTTTCACTCTCCGTGAGTGTATGTCAGAACAGGTTGATAACAGGATTTTGTAGTCTCTTCACCATCTGTAAACCCGGCGTCTTGTCTGAATTTCCCTGTGGCTCTCTGGGGGGAAGCAAACTTGCTTCTGTCCTCTCATTCGGCCTCCGTCCCAGCTCTGGCCCCTTTGTTCTTGACCTAGTCATTGGCCTTGGTTCCAGTTGTAACCTCTGCCTCTGGGGGATCTCCATTGGGCCTCTCCGAAAAAAGGCGGTCCCTGTGGTTGATACCAATTGTCCTGGTATTGGTAATCAGTGCTGGTGCCTGCTTGTTCCGTGTCGCTTCCGGCGCCGTTGGACCCAGAGGATTCAGAGAACGTGGTGAATCTCCTGCGGCCCCTGTAGCCTCCCCTGCCTCGTCCTGAGAACCGACCCTGGTGATCTTGCTTATAGTAATCTTCCTGGCGGTAGGGGTAGGTCACCTTCTTGAAAGAGCTCCTGCGCCTTCTGACAAGGAGCAGTTGCGTTCCTTCCTTGGGGTGGCTGAATATTATTCAAAATTTGTTCAGCATTTTGCGAACAAGGTGTATAATTTAAGACTTCTGATGAAAAAGGGGACACTGTTTATATGGTCGGATGAATGCCAACGTGCGTTTGAGGGGATTAAGGCAGACATAGTGAAGGCTGTGGCTCTTAAACCATATGATCCATGCGATGTATCTTTAGTGGTGGTGGATGCCAGCGCATATGGTTTAGGTGCTGTGCTCATGCAGTAAAAGGAGGGGGTTGAGCGAATTGTAGCCTTTGCCTCACGCACTCTTAAGGGTGCTGAAGCAACTTACTCTGTAATTGAAAAGGAAGCTCTAGCTTGTTGGTAGGGCGTCAGCCATTTTAAAACCTATGTATGGGGAACAGCATTCGAACTTAGAACTGACCACAGACCCCTTATCAACATTTTTACCACCAAGGGTGCATGTAAAGCAACGCCTAGGATTACGAAATGGCTATAACATTTGCAAGAGTATGATTTTCAGCTGAAATATGTACCTGGGCACAAGAACATAAATGCCGATTGTCTATCTCGGTTGCCTTTACCGCATCGAGATGAGGAGGTGCACGATGATAAGGAGGAGTGGCTTGTGTCCAATGTAGAGGAATCGTGTAAAGGGGCTGTGAGCGAGGATGAGTGGAAACGAGCGATGGCAGATGATGACGTGATGCAACAAATTGTGTCAAGTTTGACAAGCAACACAGGACAGCAAACTTTGGTAAAAAAGGAACTCACGGACTACAGGATGGTGTGGTCTGAATTATCTCTCGTGGACGGTGTCATTAGGAGAGGGGACAAATTGGTGGTACCTTCGGGAATACGCACCAGACTTTTGAGATTATTGCATGAGGGTCTCAGTGGCATGTCAGGCATGAAGAAAAGAGCCAGGTGCGACTTTTGGTGGCCTGGCATGGGTAAGGAAATAGAAAGATGTGTGCGTAATTGTGTGGCTTGTATTTGCAGTGATAAATCGCACAAGTCTAAAGAAACAGCTATATTGCCTACCATGATGCCAAGCAAACCCTGAGAAAAAGTTGCGCTCGATATTTGTGGTCACTTTAATGCTAGGGGTATTGACAACAAATATGCCATGATTCTGGTGGATTGGTTTACCAAATGGCCGGAGGTTGCATTTGTAAGGGAGATCAAAACTACCAATGTTATTGACTTTTGTGAAGACGTGTTTCGCAGGGAAGGGTATCCTAATTCGATTTTAACAGACACTGGACCACAATTCGTGGCCGGCGAGTTTGAAAGATACTTGATCAAGGCAGGTGTCACACATCTCACCACTGCAGTTTACAATCCCAGAGAAAACGGTCTTGTGGAAAGATTCAACCGCGTGTTGAAGGAATGTGTACAGTTAGCCGATGCGTGTTGAGATGAATGTAAAAACGCTGTAAAGGAGATGTTATGGAGTTATCGGAACACGCCCCATACGGCCACTAAGGAAACTCCTTTTAGTCTTCTTAAGGGCCGCGTCACATGTACGAAAGTGACACCGGCATGGATGTGCAATTCGAGTTTCACAAGAGTGAATAGGGATAACCTGGTGCGCAGGGTGCAAGGATATCAAGATAAATACACGAGCAGACATAATGACAGAATCAAGAGCTGTGCACGCAGTTTTAGAGTTGGTGACTGGTTTAGGACATATCTCAGTGGAAGTCAAAAAACAAGTTTATCAAGATGGTCCAAACCCAAGCTGGTTACAGGGGCTGAGGGCAACAATGTGTGGTTGGATGATGGAAAAAGGTGGAATTTGAGGAGTGTGACTAAGTGCAGTGATTTGGAGCGTGACGCATGGTTGAAGGAGCAGTAGTTCGTTTCTTCACACACTAATTCTGGGAATATGCAGGAATGCAAGAAAATGGTGCGTGTCAGTTCCAAACCTGTTTGGCAGAAGGAGTTTTTTTTGTATCACATGCATGTATTGTTCTTTTTGTTGTGTTTATCTTATTTGTTTTTCTTTTTGATTTAGGAGGGAAGATGTGTTGTATCTTACCTTGATTATGTAACTATGCAATGGTATCTTTGTTACCCTGGCTTCTGGTTGCCATCTCCACTGGATTCTGGAGTGTGGAGTCCAGGGGACAGAGAGCAAGCAGTTGCTGAGGGAGAAGGACCTCGGTGCCTCGGGGGTTGTTATGCTGTCTATTAAACTTTTTTCTGTCAACTAAATGGACTTGTGTGGAGCTTAAACCATCTAGAAGAGAACAGAAGGAATCTGGGGTGTGGATGGTGAAGGATCATTTGTGGGTAGAAAAAGTATGCACTCTTCAAGGTGAAAAGGAAAGAAAGAGTAAGTTGTACATTTGAAAATAATCAACACAAAGCAATGAATTATTGGAGACTGTTGGTGAACTCGTATACACAAAACGTTTGAGAGGGCTAAGAGAGTGTGATCTATGTGTTGCACTTGATTATTCAGTGAAAATACGAACACCTCAGATAATCGTGCAGAATTTTATGAAGGGTGAATAGGAAAAAAGTTAGCGTAAACATTTTGGGACCATTAAAGAACAGAAGGAGACTTCCTCAATATGTATTGCTTCTACAAGTTAATGTTTCAAAATAGCCCGAGCATAATGTCATGAGTGATATTTCTACAGGCAGTAGCAGGAGGTTACTGGTGGAAGTGTTTGAGTGAGAGACATTTGGTAGAGTTTTTGAGGTTCAATAGGATTAAGTAAATGTTTACAGATTTACACCATCCATAAACAGGGGGGTTAAAAGAAAGACTGAACTGCATATTGAAAAGACAGACTGCCAATTGAGGTGAAGGAAAGTTGAGCTTGGAGGAGGTGCTGACACCACATTCTATAAATAAGTTGGTGGCACTTGAGCTTTGGAAGCAAAACCACTGTAATTGTAAATGTGAGGAAATAAGTTGAACATCAGAATGTGAATTTGGGAGATTGGATAAGGATACAAATGCCAAGCAGCATGAAAAAAGAAAGCTATATTCTCAGATCCCAACCAAATGATGAATAAGTTATTTGATGCTGCGAAGAGTGAGGAATTCTCAGGAGATTGTGGTGGTAAAAGTGAAGGATGTGAGCGTGCAGAGAGGAGAAGATGAGAGAAAAATAAATGTGTGAAGAGCTTTAAAGTTGGAAATATCAGGCGACTCATATAGAGAGGGAGATCAGGCCGGAGGAAGTTATAGCTGCTATTGCCCGTTTGAAGCTGGGTAAGTCGCCGGGCCCCGATGGGTACACCGCGGCCTTCTACAAACAGTTTTGCTCAACGCTTACCCCCCTGCTCACTCGGCTCTTAAACTCGTTTGCGACGGCTGGAGCGATCCCCTCCTCTATGTTGGAGGCTACGATCGCCGTTATCCCTAAACCGGGGAAGGACAAGACGATCTGTGGGTCATACCGGCCCATTTCACTCTTGAACATTGATCTGAAGCTGTACACTGGAATTTTGGCCTTGTGGATTCCGACTAAGCTGGATTCATCCCGCAGCGGCAAACGAGTGACAACACCAAACGGGTCACACACCTCATAGAAAAGGCCTCCCGCATCCCTGGAGATTATATGCTCCTAACCATAGATGCAGAGAAGGCCTTCGATCGGGTCCACTGGCCCTATCTCGAGCAGGCGCTGATCCGCATCGGCATAGGAAACAAGATGCGGATGCACATTTGTAATTGCTACCGCTCCCCCACGGCTACAGTACGAATTAATGGTCACACGTCCACCCCATTCCCTATCAGTAGGGGTACGAGACAGGGGTGCCCCTTGTCACCCCTGCTCTTTGCCCTCTACATGGAACCTATGGCGCAGAGGGTCAGAGACCACTCTCAGATCACGGGCATTCGCTTTGGAGG
This sequence comes from Calotriton arnoldi, assembly GCA_963921515.1. NCBI lineage: Eukaryota > Metazoa > Chordata > Amphibia > Caudata > Salamandridae > Calotriton > Calotriton arnoldi. The sequence continues at coordinate 206,404 of CAWUFW010011056.1, forward strand.
GGACACGCATACCATAAGTCTATACGCGGATGACGTCTTGGTTACCCTAACGAACCCTGCAACTGCTCTAGGAGCCTTTTTGAAGGAATTGGATTCCTTCGCGAGTGGTTCCGGCTTTAAGGTTAACCTGACGAAATCTACAGCGTTAAATCTCTCCTTGTCCCCTCAAGCGCGAGCGGACCTCCAGGCTCGAAATCCCCGTCAATGGTCCGATGAGGTTGTTCCTTACCTCGGTATACAACTGGCCCCGACTTTGCAGGCTATGAGGGAGGACAACTACTCCCTACTTCACACATGCATTCGCACTGCGCTGCGGAGATGGAAACACTATCCAATTTCATGGTTGGGGCGCATCGCGGCCATTAAGATGATGATCCTCCCCCAAATTCTGTACCTTTTTCAGACGCTTCCCCTACCGCCCCCTACGGGCTGGCTACATGGGGTGCAGTCGGAACTCTCACTTTTTATCTGGCAGGGGCGCAAACCGCGACTGAAACGGTTAGTCAGCTTTCTTCCACCTCACGAAGGGGGTCTTGGGATACCAGATCTCACGCTCTACTACAATGCCGCGCAGCTTCGGCACTTGGTCGAATGGAGCCGAGCCGAATCCGAGAAACATTGGCTCTTTCAAGATCATGCAGTCGCTGGCACATCTCTCATGAAAGTTCCCTTCCTTCGGAAATCCCAACGTCCGCCCAACTTATACGCCTCGCAGGTGACATGTACAACCCTTCGGGTTTGGGACCGGACCAACACGCGTTATGACCTAACAACTTTCCCTTCCCCGCTCACATCACTCTTTGATAATCCAGATTTTAGCCCTAGGATGGGTTCGCAATCCTTTCCGTTGTGGAGAGCAGCTGGCTGCCGCGCCTTGGGACTTCTATTTGACAAAGGCGATATTATCCCCTTCTCGCAACTCAAAGCGGATTACGGCCTCCCTGAATCCGAACGGTTGCGCTACCTACAGGTGCGACATTGGGCTATGTACCCGGGTAACCGGGCGCAAGCGACTAGGCTTCTCACCCCATATGAGCGGTGGGTTATCACACGGTCTTCGGACAAGAAGCTAATTTCGGATTTATATAAGATGCTCCTGTCCAGATACACTCACACTTATCACGCGGGACGCGCGCGCTGGGAGAAGGATCTGGGGCGGAGTCTTGGTCCCAAGGAATGGGAGGGGGCATGTTACAGGGCGCGCCACACAGCGACATATGTGGGCCTAACCGAAACACTCACCAAACTTGTCTACTACTGGTATTACACCCCGGACCGCCTCCACCAAGTTGACGCCACACAGAGCCCTGACTGTTGGAGAGGGTGTGGGAAGAGGGGCACACTGGTCCACCTTCTGTGGGAATGCGACCATCTCCGGACCTATTGGACACAAATACTTGACGATGTCGACAAGCATCTCGACACGGAACTCCCTAGGCTCCCGGCCTATGTCTTACTGGGGGTACCAAATCCGCTCACTTACCCTTTGAAATCTAGGCGAGGGAAGCAGATAGCCATAGCATTAGGCGGGAAACAACCTTTAGAACGCATGCATTATATCGCATGCCATTAGATCGCAGTTTTTACAACGAAAGTCGTTACAACGACTTGCACTGGAGGGCGCTATAGGACAAGGAGTAGTTTAAATTACTATCCAACACCTTCCCTACTGTACGTAGGCTGGAGTTGGAATAGTAAATTAAACTACTCCTAAGTCCAGCGCCCTCCAACGCAAGTCGTTGTAACGACTTGCGTTGTTAAAACCGCAATCTAATGGCATGCGATGTAATGCATGCGTGGTATCGTCATACATCCCATTAGGCACAGCCATCCAGAACATATTAATACATTGGAGAACCCCCCGAACTCCCACACACATAGGGTGGTACCAGCAGTTATGGCATGTGCTAGGCATGGAAAAGATATCACTCACCCTGGCTCGGAAGGGCTCCTCTTTCAGTGACCTCTGGCAGCCATTCCTCGCTTTGCTAGCTCAAGAGTTCCGGGAGCTGTCTTGCCGTAGATACCTACGCCTTCTACGCCTTCTACGCCTCACTGCACCGGACCCCTCCATATAGATGGACCTAGCTTAATATATGATACTCAGTTCCACACAGCGCTGTACCGAAGTGACGGACCGGGGGGTGGGGGTGGGTTCTCCTTGCTTTCTTTCGTTATTCTTCTTTCCTATTCTTTGCGGGTGGTGGGTGGGAATGTATTTGTTATTTGTCGCTTTTTGTAATATCAATGAACTTATTAGTAACAGCGTTGGGCTTTGCACAGCCCGTTTATTGCACGCTTGTTTTCTGCATTGTTCAATAAAAAGATTTAAACCATAAAGTTGGAAATATGTTATTGTTTTGCATAATAAATTGTAGACTGTGATATTATTTGTAACTTGTTCCACATTTTGGGTATTTGTTTGAACGAATATTTGCAATATTCAAGCCAGAATATCGATTACATCCATATTGCCAAGGTAAGTACATGTAGGTAAGTGTAGATTTAATATCCTGAGCTTCACGTTTGTCTACCTTGAGATTACCTATATCTTCAAAGTAAATAGTTAAGAATAGTAAATCTTTACTTACCTATACACAATTACCTTATCAATAAAGCAGTAGCCGATATTCTTGAGTCGATATTTTTGCAGGTCAAAATAAAACCCTCAATACTGTGGTAGAACGGGGGCGTGGCTTAGCGCGCAACGAAGATGGCCGCAGTTTCCTGAGCTCCGCGTTACCACAGGTGCGGACGCTCAAATTTACATGCGTGTAGGGTGATTTTCGATCACCATTGGTTTGAAATAAGTGGCGGAACATTGTGTGAGCCTTGGGGACGACCTAGGAGTTAGTTGGTCAGCGTCTACGTGGGTGGCCTCACTCGAAGCTGTTTTCTCACTGCGTCAGGGCTCTGAGATGGCGCCCATTAAGGAAGCTTTCCCAGGTCACGGAGGGCAAGAAATGAAACATGCTCTTGTGCTGCCTGCCTAAGTTTATTCCCCATGCTGAGCCTGAGGTATTGTAATGCCAATGCTGCGAGTTCTTATGACAGGCCACGGTATTCTTATAATCTAGCGTGTGAGTTTTTTTCTCCATCACGTCATTAACATTTACAAAATGGCGGCCGCTGACAGGATCTTTTTGAGGAAGCTATCTCCTAATTACTGGCCTCAACAACAGCGCTTGGATGTTCTTTAATGATGCTGGATTATTACATGAGCAGTTTTGTGGCTATTATCTGCTATTATTATTGAGCTGTGGTGATTATAGATTGGAATCATCTGTTAACCTCCTATCATTTTAATAGCTGTGCGTGCTTTAATCTTTAAGGTCATACCACTGCTTTTGGTCTCATCCTTTTAATGTTGAATGTATGGAATTCATTCATTACTGAAAGCTACAAATGACTGTCGCTGTTGAGTTGCTCATGGTGTGACACCCTGGCTGTCGGAAGTTTCTATTTTACGCAAGAGTTTCCCTCATCGCTTGGTGTTTTTCACAGATTTTATTGAACTGGTGACCTTCTTTTCTGTCAGGCATTAATATCTTGCCCTTCCTGATTAATTCCTGCATTACTCTGGGCATACAGACTACAACGTAATTGTTGGACTTGGCCCTTTTTGCAGGGTCATCCCTGAACTTTTTGCCTTCATCCTGTACTTTTTCTGACCGGTTTTTGTTGGTTTTATGACTCTGGGCACTTTACCACTTCTGATCAGTGCTAAAGTGCATATGCTCTCTGTTATAAATTGATGTATGGATTAGCGACTCCATGATTAGCTGGTTTGATTTACTTGTCAGACCCTAGTACAGTGCACTGAGTGTGCCCAGGGCTTGTAAACCAAATGCTGCTGGTGGGCTTGCAGCACTGGTTGTGCCACTCACAGAAGCAGCCTGTAAAAGTGTGTCTCAGGTCTGCCATTGCAGAGCCTGTGGGCAGTCTGGTACTGCCATGTTGACTGGGCAAGTGCACCCACTTGCCAGTCCCTAAACCTTCCCTTTTCTTCATATCAGACACCCCTATGGTAGGCCCAAGGGCAGGGTGCATTGTAAGTATAAGGTAGGACATGCCCTGGTGTGTGTGGCATGTCCTAATAGTGAATTACAGCCATTTTCATTTTTCACTATTGCAAGGCTACCTGTTCCCCATAGGCCAGAATGGGCAGTTTGATTATTACATCTTATAATCCTAACTGACCCAGGGAACATGGTAGAAAAACGAATTTAGTATGCCTGAACTCAGAATGATAAAATACATCTTTTAGTGAAGTTGATTTTAACATTCTATGTTTGAAAATACCACTTTTAGAAAGTAGGTATTTTCTTGCCTAACTATCCAAGCCTGCCTCTGCTAGGTTATGTATTCCTTGTCTGGAGTTTGAGTGACAGGGGCTGGGGCTGGGGGATTCCAGGAGGCAGGGTGAGTCAGCACAGGGCTGAATAGAGAGATCTCCATGTAGAGTGGTGGGAGGAGTTGCACCTGGGACCTGCATAGGGCTGTGCCTTCCCTCCACAATGATGGCCCCACCTCCTGTGGTGCGTCTGATGTCCCTGGCCTACACTGTGAAAGAAAAGAAGGAGTCCTGTAACCAAAGTGCTCCAGGACTGACCAGAACTGGTTTGGACTAGGCAAAGGCCTCTCTGCCTTCAGAGAACAAAGGGAAAATGAGTATAAAAGAGGGGACCCAGACCCCAGAACTTTAGATCACTTTTGGGAAACAAGAAGAACCTTTGCTGAGGAGAGGAACCAGAGAAACTGAGGAGGAGACTATCCCTAAGCGTGAGGGATTTGCCTGCAGTGGTTGCCTGACTGCCAAAGAAAGGAGAGAGGAACTTTGTGTGTACTTTCATCAACTTGTGAAGGATCTCCAAGGGCTTGAGATAGAGCTTGCCTTCTGCTGAAGTCTCAGGGACAACAGACTTCACCAACCAGCTCCCCAAGAGTCTTTTTGGAAGTGCCTGCTGCTGTGCTGGGCTTTCTGAGGGACTGCGTGTCGCAAGGAGCTGGAAGCGCGACTCACAAAGAAGAAGCGTCGCCGCCGCAGCCGAAGCGCCTCGCATCGCCGGAGAAGAGGGTTGACGTCGCATCAGATGCCGCTGGATCAACGGAGAAGCGTGTTGCCGCCACTGCAGCTGTCGCATCATCGCCAAAGCGCCTCGCATCACCGGAGAAGAGGATCGACGTCGCATCAGACGCCGCCGCATCAACGGAGAGGTGTGTCGCCGCCGCTGCAGCTGTCGCATCATCGCCGAAGCGCCTCACATTGCCGGAGAAGAGTGTCGCCATCGCATCAGACGCCGTCGCATCACTGGGAAGCGTGTCGCAGGGCCTGTCGCGGCTCAGAAGAATCGTTGAGTCGCCGCACGGCCGTCGGGCGTGCACGCATCGTGTCGCATCAAGAAGAAGACGCCATCTTTGTCGCATTGCACCGGATCTTCATCGCATCACGGTGCTGCTGGTCGCATCGCCACGGAAGCGCAGTAAGAAACCGACGCATCACCTCCCCACGCCGAGAAGAACCGACGCATCCCCTACGCATCAGTAGGGACCCGACGCATCACCGTTCTTGCGTGTAAGGAACCGACGCATCACCTTCCCTGCAACGCTTTCGTTGTATAGCGTTACGCATCCTAAGGTACATTGAACTCAAAGTGTCGCATTTTACATCTTAAGAGAACTAAGCTAATTCTACCATTTTTGAATTACAGTATTGTGGATTTTTGTCGTTTGTGGTCTTGTGTTAAATCTATATAAAGAATACTTATTTTTAATGTACAACTGGTGTGGTGTCCATCTGTATTGTTGTCACTTGATTACTGTATGTGTTCACAAATGCTTTACACACTGCCTCTGAGATAAGCCTGTCTGCTCGTGCCAAGCTACCAAGGGGGTGAGCAGGGGTTATTTTAGTAGTGTATCCCCCTTACCCTGACTAGAAGCAAGGGTCCCTACTTGGACAAAGGTACCTACCTCTGCCAACTAGAGACCCCCAAATCTAACAGTAATTTTGTCGCTTTTTAAGTCATTTAGTAGTGATTATTGTGATCGTTACAGATGGCTGAAGGTATGGGGGTTACCTCGAAACAGGTCTCACCTACCCCAGAGTTACCAGCTAAGGGTGATATTGACTCTGCTGCAATGTTAGAAATTATTTTACTTAAACTTAATACTGTCCATAATATAGCACAAAGTACCAAAACAAACACAGATCTGCTTCAAGTTGAGGTGGCGGCAATTCGGCATGACCTCAAAAATCTCTCACTACGTGTTTTCAATGCTGAAACGCGAATAAGTAATGTAGAAGACTTTACAAACAAACAAGCTAAACACATTCAAAGTTTGGAGCGTTCCATGATTTCATTAAGAAGGGACCTTACTGAGCAGGAGGATCGGAATCGTAGAAGTAATCTTCGTATTTTTGGATTACCGGAGGACTGTGAGAAATCTGCTCCTTCAGTGATTGACTTTTTACTTACTTGGATGCCTAATGTTCTGAATATTTTGTTCCACAAGGATTTTGAGTTTGAACGCGCTCATAGAGTCCCAACTTTTAAACCTAAAACGATGTCTTCTCCAAGACCTTTGATCTTTAAACCTTTGCGTCACCAGCATACTGAGAAAATTCTGCCACAAATGAGGAAGATCAAAATAATACAATGGGAAGGTCACAGAATATCAATATCGCAAGACTTTGCCAGAGACACTGTAATTCGGCGCAAAGGCTTCCTGAATCTTCGCAAGAGACTCATGGATATGCAGATTCCAGTTTCCTTTGCTGGCCCCTCAAGATTCAGAATAACTTTCAAAGGTCATCCACAGTTGTTTTATGAACCTTCAGATCTCTCGACATTCTTGGACAATCAATCTGAATCACAGATGGACTCAGACCCTCTTCCTGGTGCTTCTCACCCTTAATGATTTACATCTATTGATTTGTCTGTGCCTAATGTTTCTTATTCATCTAATTCAGATGATGGTTCTCTGCTTTTTGTGCTTTGCTATAATTTGTATGGTTATTGCTGTTCTTATGTGCTCTTCCTATATTTGGTGATTACACACTGAAGTGTCGTTCATCTTAGATTAGTTACTCTCTAATAACTGATTTTCCTTTTTACAGGATAATGCTTTTTGGTCGTACTATTATTCATGTTATCTGGGATTATTTCCCTTGCAGGTTATGTATAGGTTGCTTGATCTAGTTCTTTGGGACTTTTATGTAGGTATATTGTTAACACTGTAATACTGTCAATGTATATCTACTTTCTTACAAATTTTTATCCTTTTTCTCCTTGTGTTTTATTTCTTTTGTCTTTTCCAATTTTGGTCTTGTTTCCTACTCTGTTTCTCCTTTTTGCTGTGGTCCGTTTTTAGATGGTAATCGCTCTTATTATATATATTAATTCATGACACCATTCATCACTAATGTTATAATTGTTATACACTTATCTTAGGTCATAGTTATGAATTCTCATTGGTAAAATAACATTTTATAATTGGACTTATCATTTCCTTTCTTTCTCAGTAATTATATGACAAAAGTAAGTATCTTATTCTCTATTTTCCATATTCTATTTTCTTTTCTTTACTTTATTCTACCTTTTACTCGTTCTTTTCTATTTGACTTGCTTATTCTAATCTCTGCTTGGCTTCTTATCTATTCTTATTACTCTATGTTGTTGATATCTTATTTATAGGTGTCTATTATCTATTTGTATCATTGTTCATTATTGAACTGTTAAATTAGGTTGTTGTTTTTTTTTGTTTTGTGTTATATGCACACTTTCCAATTATTTACTCATTTGCTGATTTGTGTCTTTTATTCTATTACATATTTATCCTGAACTTATGGGTTGCATTTATTGCTAGATACTCTATTTAATTCTTATTTTTTAAGATATTCTAATTATATGAGATTGTTCCTGATTTCCATCAATTTATAGATGATTAGATTTTTTACATTCTATATTTTGTGATTATCTTCTTTGTATCTTTTTTATATTAAGTTTATAGACCGGTTTATAATACCTTAGTTTGATATTTATAATGCCTCATATTGTTATTGATAATACCTTGATTGATATTTATCTGCTAATATATCCTCACCTTATCTATTTATGCTATGATATATGTCTTTGTCAATATTCAAATATGTTATGCTTATTGAATATGTATTATTTATTCTTATTTATGGATTATAGGCAGTATAGTAATACACTAGTTTTATTACACTTGTTTCGTCGCTTGTCGACATATTTATTGCTGAGCTGTCTTCACCGTGGTTGATGGCCTCTGCTGTTGCTCCTCCACGTTGTTTCCCTGATGCAATGTGTCTCTTACAGACATCCCCTGGTGGGGTTACACTTTTAATGCTCCATTTTTTTCTGGAGTACTTTTGCTCTTTCTTTTCCTTTTTCTAATGTTTACCCTTTTCCTTTCTCTATATTCTAATTCTGGGACATCTGCTTCTTTTTATTTTGAGATTTATGATACATTTCCTTTGGTTTTTAATTATTTCTTGGCTTCCCTTTTGTCTTTTTACCAGTTGTACTCAATCTTATTGCTCCATACATTAATATGACAGGCTTAAATGTAGTTTCACTTAATGTTCGGGGATTGAATTATCCAGTTAAAAGGAACAAAATTTTGGATTATTGTAAAAGTTTATCTGGTGATGTGGTTCTACTCCAAGAGACGAAGATAGCCTTTAAAGAAGCTCTTCTTATGAGGAAAGATTGGGTTCTTGATGTTACTTGTTCTGAGGCCTCTCGGGAAAAAAATGGAGTTGTCACTCTTATTTCTAAAAGTTCTGGTTTGTCTATTGTTGCAGCTGAGCATGACACTAGTGGTAGATGGCTACTTACCCGTTTGACTAATGGTTCGGAAGATCTATACATTATGAATTCATATGCCCCCAATATTGATGACCCTCTTTTTTGGTGTACCATACATAACAAACTTACTGATATTCCACAGGATTCTAGAACAATAGTTGGCGGGGATTTTAATCTTCCCTTAGATCCTATCTTGGATAGACACTGCATTTAAATTTCGTCCTCCTAGGGCGCATAAACACTTACTCAATATGTGCTCGTCTCACCATTTGGTTGATGCATGGAGATTGCATAATCCTACTGGTAGTGATTTCACGTTTTTCTCCTCGCCACATTCTAGCTTTTCTCGCATTGATTATCTTTTGGTTGATGCTTCTCTTTTAAAACATACTATAAATGTCATGATTCATCCAATCGTTATTTCTGACCATGCTGCAGTGTCTTTAACTATTCTTAATCTCACAGATACGAGAGGCCCTCGTAAATGGCGTCTCAATACAGAAATTTTGGAAGATAATAATGAAGTGAAAGATCTTAGTTTGGAAATTGATAACTTCTTTAAGGATAATGAATCTTCGGTGAACTCCGCAATTGTTTTGTGGGATGCATTTAAATGTACTATACGAGGACATGTCATTAAAAAAATGGCCAAAAGGAATAGTGACATTAGAAATTCCCTTCAATCTATGGGAGTTGAGATTAAACTCAAAGAGGAATTATTTAGACAATCACACGACAAATCACTCCTGCAGGATATCAAAAACCTGAAATACTCTTTTAATTCCATAGTCACTAAAAGAGCTTATATTGGTGTCCATGCCCAAAAATCTCTTCACTTATTGCCACGGAATAGAGCTGGCAAGCTCTTGGCTGCCACACTAAAATATCAAAATACGAATGTTAACTCGACTCGCATTTCTTACATTACTGATAAGAATGGGTCCAAACAATTCCATACCCAAGAAATTCTTGGGGTCTTTTTTGAATTTTATGAAATATTATACACTCCTAAAAATCAATCTTCCAAGTCTACCTGTCAACAATTTCTTAAATCAATTCCTACTAATACTATCTCCCATATTGACATGATTGAATTAGGAAAACCAATTGATGTTGAGGAAATCATCCAGGCCATTAAGGTTACTCGCTCGGGGAAGGCTCCAGGGCCGGATGGTTTTCCTATCGCTTTTTATAAAACCTTTACTCCTTCAATAATCAAATATCTTAAGAGGATTTTTGATGAATATGTTGTTTCCGGTAAGGTTTCTGGTTCGGCTGCTGAGGCTACTATTGTAGCTATACCAAAGGATAGTAAAGATCATGCTGATCCGAAACATTATCGTCCAATTTCGTTATTAAATATGGAAGCTAAAATCTTTGCCAAGATCTTAGCTAAACGCTTGGAGTGCCACATTCCTAATCTCATACACATTTCCCAGACAGGCTTTGTAAAGGGGAGACTTGCCAGAGATAACATTTGGACCTTTTCTCATATATTGCAAAAAGCAACACTTTCAGTATTGCCATCGGCGGCGATTGCCCTTGATGCCGAAAAGGCTTTCGATAACGTTTTTTGGCCTTTCTTACAAGCAGTATTGGAATCCCATAACCTTGGCGATTCATTTATTAATATGGTCATGTCTCTTTATGCACAACCAAATGCTAATATCAGAATTAATGGCGCTACATCTTCCTTTTTTAATCTTCGTCAGGGCACTAGACAAGGGTGCCCTCTTTCACCCCTTCTTTTTCTCTTATCGATAGATCCGCTTCTATGTCTACTTAATTTGAATCAAGGTATTAAGGGGTTTCAATTTGGTTCGTACACACTTAAAACGGCCGCGTATGCGGATGATGTTCTTATTTTTTCAGAAGATATTGCAACAGCAATCCCCGTTATCTCTAACATCATAAGTGATTTTTCGCTCTTCTCTAGGTACACTCTTAACAAAGAAAAGACGGAATTGTTCCACCTAAACGCATTATGTTTTCCTGTTCACATGGGCGATTCAGGTTTTAAATGGCAATCGACTTGTATCAAATACTTAGGGATTTGGTTCTGTAAGAACCTGTCAGACACCATTACCTATAACTAATCTCAAATCATTTCCAAGGTTAAAGACCTTTTATCTTCCTGGTCTCCTAAATATATTTCTTGGTGGGGAAGATTACAAACTCTTAAAATGATGATAACCCCGATTATACATTTTTTATCTTCCATGTTGCCTATAAGACTTTCCTCTGCCTTCTTCCATGAGCTTGATTCAATCTCTTCAAACTTTTTATGGAGTGATAAGAGAGCGAGAATTGCATTCAAACACCTCAGAAAACCTTCTGTGTTGGGGGGCTGTAATCTTCCAGATTGGAATTTATATCAGATCTCCTTCCTTGCGTCTCAGGGTGCCCTTTGGTTCTTACCGGATTTACGTATGGTTCCCTCTTGGATTTGTATTGAAAGGGAACTTTGCACTCCTTTCTCCACCTCTTCTTTGCTCACAGCTTCTAAGCTTACTGTTGACCATTCTCACCGTATTATATTAGACACGATTAATGCATTAAAATATGTTGATAGGAAAGTATCTAACCCTATACATAAATCAAGATGGTCTTCTTTATGGCACAATCCTAAATTTTTTACAGATATTAATTCTAGCATAGCCTCTTTGTGGGCGACCAAAGGTATTAGATTGGTGAAGGATCTATATGATTCTAATCATGATCCACTTCCCTTTTCTTTTTAGCCAAGAAGTATCATCTTTGTAATATGGACTTTTACTCTTTTTTAAACTAAAGGTTAAAATTGCTAAGATACCCCTATCTACAGATTCAGGTATTGTCCCACTCCTATCTATGTGGATATGTTCAGGTCATACTGCGTCTAAAATCTATAAATTCTTATCTGCTCCACTCCCTTCTCAATCTACGATTACTTCTGATAAATGGTGTCACCATTTTGCTGATGACAGTTTTAAACATATTTCACAAGATACCTGGCACTTGATTAGGAAATTATCCCTACGTAATAAAATTGCTCCTTCGCTTATCCAATCTAAATTTTTCACATTAAACTTTTTACATTGGACCCCGGCTCGTTTGCATAAATTGAAACTTCGAGATAGTGATTTATGTTGGAATTGTAATCTTGTATATTGTAAAAATGGAGGCCCCCTGCTAATAGGGTAAGGTTCCTTAAGGCAGGGCTTGTTAATCTAATGTATAAACTTAAGGCAACAATGATATACACAACACAAAAAATTGGACTGAACTTTATAGAAAACAAAGGGAGAACCAACAATATCTGTTTTGCTATACAAAAATAATTTTTATTGATACACAATAGCAAAAAAGAATATAAAAATACTTTTATGATTTCATTTTAAAAAATAACAGCCCATTTGTACTCATTCATTCCTCTTCATTCATACAACATGTGACTAACAGTCAATTTAAAAAACACATGTCATTGTTTATGATTAAATGATAAATGACAATTAGTTTCTGAGAATCTTAAGGAAACTATGTGGCAGAATTTTAATAGTCTGTGTTTTAGACGCGCGTTTCGGCACAACTGTGCCTTTGTCAGGAAAAGGGCCACAAATTGTTAACTTTTGATCTCTGTAAATAAAATATATATATTACATTTCAGATACAAGGTTCTCACTCAATGATACATATTGTGCCGCCATAAAGGCGTGCATTATATAATGTTTACAATTTAAAGAACAAGGCAAAAGACTAAATTAATGTCACCAATTTATGTACATGCAAGAACTAGTGAGTTGTCCAGAAGATGAAATGTGTGTAACAAGATAGATTAGAAACAATAAGAGAAATAGCCACCACCTCATTTAAGTAGTTCCATATCAGTCGATTCACCCAGTGATCTACTGAAAAATATCCGTGGTTTAAAAACTTTATAAAGATTGACCTTATGTCTTGGAGTAGACTCGTCAGATATTGACAGCTACTGCATGAACACTTTGAGGTATGGGTTGATTCTTGATTTAGAAGACCAACTGTAAAGATATAAAATACCTCATTTTAATTTTTAGTTTATGTTATTAATCGATATATTTATCGGTTGGGTATATAAATACCTTAGCTATATGTCTCCAACGCTAAATAATGTTTTTACCATCCAAGATAAGTTTGTGATGTACTCGGTTTCGCACTCGATATGTGCCGTCCTTATGATTTTTACTGTGAGCACAATAAAGATAATGTTTAGCCTTACATGTTAACAGTTTATACGTATATATTATAAAGCTACTAGCACATGACGTGCAATCAAAGTTCTGGTTTATGACCCAATTTAGTTTTCAAGTGATTCAAATACTCACATTTCAATTGAATATCCGCTATTATGTGGATTTATCTAGAAAAGACAATTTGAAACATATCACTAAGAAGGAAGGGGGCTATATATACAGTTAAAAAATATATTGAAAGTAAGTGATTATATGCCTAACTTAGTGCGATGCACCAACAACTGATTAAGTATTTCCAAATGTACTCGAATAGGTACCATATGTATGAGCTAATTAACAACGTCAGAATCGAAGCCTAGCATAAGGTTTGTTACTGCATTAGTATTCTAAGACACTCTACTTTGCAGCCAACTCATAGACTAACACTGTATTGACTCGCCAGGCAATTGTAAAGTAAGTAGTTAGTGCTTAACTACGTACGATATACCAGCATGGGGTTAAATGATTTTTATCCCCCTTACCCCCAAAATAAGCACTCGGATGAACATCCTCACCATAGGCTATTTAAAGGAGTCAGAGTCAAAGCCTTACTCGATAAAAATCCTCAGCATGAACTAATTAGAGGTATCAGATTTTTACCCCCCCAAAATGAGCACTCGGATGAACATCCTCACCGTAGGCTAATTTAGAGGAGTCAGAGTCAAAGTCTAGACCGATAAGAATCCTCAGCGTGAACTAATTGGAGGTATCAGAGTCAGAGTCTTGCTCCGGGGTTTGACCTCAATAATATTTAAATGCACTCTGTTTTGTAGCCAACCCTTAAACTACCGTTACAAGAAAACTGACCAATCGATAATACATCGCTAAATGTTGCAGTTTCGAGTTGACGCCTACTTACTATGTTTTGATGGCATTGAAATCCCGGATGGTGGGGCCTCTGTACGCCACGATCTCCTCGTGAAGACTGCACTAAGGTATGTTCACTTCCGCATAAAATATACACGGAGTCCATCACGTGGTGTTCACGGGCCAATCATGATCAAAGTCATGTGACGGCAGATGGCAATTCGGATAAAAGCGAAAGGGGACTATGTTTGTTACGTGAACATCAGACTCGATGTATCATTACTCTGATGTTTAACCGTATGGTTTATGATAAATAAGTCATCCCCTCGCCACGATAAGCGCACGGAGAACAGTATACAATTTATTTGCTATTAAAAATTAATCGGTGGAATCTATCACGTGGTTATTCCTGGCCAATCATAGTGGGTACCATGAACCAATAGCTAACCAGTCTCATGAATAGAGAACCCAAACTTTATTATTGTCTATATATAGAAATATTCTGATTGAAATGGTTATGACAACAAAAATATGGTCATCTAGCTCAATTAACATAATTTTCTAATAGAATTTATTATGTAATATAGATACGATCATCTTAACTTATATTACAAGTTATTAAATAAATTCTTTTATATATCGTAATCAATGATTTTTAAGAGGATCCATTATTTGTATATTTTTTGTTTGCAATCAGTGATTCTAATTGTCTTATATTTACATAGGTAGTGAAAATAAAATTTCCGACCAATATGTGATTCTTAAAATCAGTGTTAATTGTTAAGACTAGGCATTGTGGGAAAATATAATATTCCATCAAGATCAAACGATCGATTCAGCTGTTATATCGTATCGCTTGTTCCCATGGAATTTCCAGATTTAAACCTCGTACAAATGTATCCAGGGAAAATATCCAGAACACTTCTCTTCTTTTCCTTACTTCATCTGAATCTATGCCTGTCTTTTCATTTATTTTTTCTAGAATTAGCCAATTGATTTGATCATGATTGTGTCCTGCTTCTAAGTAGTGTTTTACTAAGGGAGCATGAATCTTTTTGTGCGTATAGCTGAGCGATGCTCAGTCAATCGGACTGCTAGAGTCCTAGATGTTTCACCCACATAACCCTTATTGCAGGGGCACAATAACAGGTAAATAATGTTCTTGGTGTTACAGTTAGTAAATGATTTAAGAGTAATGTTATATGAATTGTGAATAAACTTCTTTGTGATTATTGCGGTGTCACAAGCTTTACATTGGGTGCATTTATTGTTACCTACTAATGGCATTGAGTCATCAAGGGTAGTTTGAATAGATGTTTTTTTTGACATGCGAGAATGGACAATTTGATCTTTAATATTTTTGTTGCGTCTGTGGGCAAACATTGGACGTGATAATATATTGTCTTCCTCCGAGTTGGCATTCAGAATATGCCAATGAGTACATACGGCCTGCCTAATTTTTTCATTCGCTATAGAATGTCGAGTAACACATACAAGTGCAGGAGATTGTTTGGGTGGTTGGTTACCCAGTAAGTGATCCCTATCATAGAAGCGGGCGCGTTTATAGGCCTCCCGTATCAATCTATGAGGAAAACCTCGTGCTATAAATTTAGCCTTCATAGTTTCGGATCTCAGGTCATAGTCAGTGATGTTGGTACAGTTTCTCCGTAATCGGAGAAACTGACCAAACGGTATGCTCTCTTTTTGTTTGTTGGGATGAAAGCTTGTAAAGTGCAATAAGGTGTTTTTTGCAGAAGGTTTCACATATAGATCTACTTCGACCTCATAATTCTTGGCTTTGATTTCAATGTCCAAGAATTCAATGTGACTATGACTGGTGTGAGCAGTGAATTTTAAATTTACATCACACTCATTGATCCATAGTATGAGTTCAGATAGTTGTTCCACTTCACCTGTCCAAATAAAAAATATGTCGTCTATAAATCGAGCCCAATGTTTAATGGACTCGTAAAACGGGGCTATTTCATTGTATATGTATATGCTCTCAAATTGAGCCATATATATATTTGCCACAGTGGGAGCGCAAGATGCTCCCATGCTTACTCCCTTTATTTGGCGATACAAATTGCCATTGAACTCAAAAGTATTGTCTTCTAAGACTATTCTAAGAATTGCTTTAATGAAATCTGGATCACAGTCTATATGGAATAGATCCATAAACCATGCCACTGCCATGAGTGCCCCACCTTGTGGTATATTACTATATAAGGATTCCACATCTAGAGTGACCAGGATTTCATTGTGCCCATTAAATGGTAGTCCTTCCACTGTTTGTATCATGGATTTTGTATCCTTAATATATGATGTAATTCTAGAGACATAGGGACATAAGATACGATCTATGTATTTGGAAATTGGCTCGGTGACTGAGCCTATTGTAGTCACAATGGGACGGTATGGAGGATCAAGGCTATTTTTGTGAATTTTAGGAATTCCATAAATTGCTGCCATTTTGGGATATTTAATGTTTAGATAGTCATATTCTTTTTGACAGATAGTACCTGTTTCTAACGCTCTTTTTGTTAGGTTAGAGATCTTTCTCTGTACTCTAGATGTGGGATCAATATTGACCGGTAGGTAAAAATTAGTATCACTCAAGAGATGTAACATACTTTCAATGTATTTATCCGTATCGATAACAACTATGCCTCCCCCCTTATCACAGTTTTTTATAGTAATGTCTGGATTATTGCGGAGAGAGACTAATGTTTTAAGCGCTTCTGAATTTAAGTTGTTAGGAGGATGAAACATATGTTTCAAAGATGTTTTTAAACTTTTTAAAACAGATTTTTCGTATATCTCTACTTCAGGGCCCAAATCATCTAAACTAGGAGTAAAGGTAGATACTGGACGCAATCCTGAAAGATTTTCAGAATGTCCTGCCTCACCTGGGTTGTGAATAACAGCATTTGAGAAGAATTATTTTAGGCGTATGTTTCGAAAAAATTATGTGATGTCTTGATATAATTCAAAAATGTTAATGCCCGTATGTGGTACAAAAGTCAGGCCCTTAGATAGAAGTGCAACTGTCGAATCTTCTAACGGTTGTTTTGATAGATTAAATATGGGTATTTCATTTACGGCCTCCAATATTGGGCATTTCTGGTGACTAAGTACTGTTGGGTATTTTGCTGGTAATTGCCCCGATTGAAGGTATCGTGATACCTCGGCTGATACCTCGGCCTCCAAGGGCCCCGTCAGGGACTTAGAGTTAGAAATATCCCTGGACTTTTTGTCCAAATACGAGCATTCCTTGAGAAATGGTCATTTATAGCAAACCGATGTTCTCGTGATTTTATGATTTTAATAATAGAGACAGCTAAGGAGTTAATCCAAACATTAACATTGGAATTGATAGCTTTAGAGGAAAAGATTAAACAAAATGATGCCTTGGCGAATGCTAAGAAAAAATTAGAAGACATTGAAAAGGAAGTTTCAGCATATTCTGATTACTTGATTAAAAGAAAAACAGACAAATTAAATAAAGACATTAGATTCACCACAAAGGAAAAACGTACCCCTATCTAAATGAACATTTTTATAATCAAGGGGACTATATGGATACAGAATCTGGGGATCCCAAAGACCAAACAGAAAGGTCACTACCTTTTCGGATACTTCCGATTCTGATAATGATGATAATGCTTATCGACCCAGTTTTGAAAATCAGAGAGCCTCCTATTCAGGTAATCGATCAACTGGCCAGTCTTTTTTAGGCAGGCGACAGGCACGACGGGGCCCTTGGAGGCCGAGGTATCAGCCGAGGTATCACGATACCTTCAATCGGGGCAATTACCAGCAAAATACTCAACAGTACTTAGTCACCAGAAATGCCCAATATTGGAGGCCGTAAATGAAATACCCATATTTAATCTATCAAAACAACCGCTAGAAGATTCGACAGTTGCACTTCTATCTAAGGGCCTGACTTTTGTACCACATACGGGCATTAACATTTTTGAATTATATCAAGACATCACATCATTTTTTCGAAAAATACGCCTAAAAAAATTCTTCTCAAATGCTGTTATTCACAACCCAGGTGAGGCAGGACATTCTGAAAATCTTTCAGGATTGCGTCCAGTATCTACCTTTACTCCTAGTTTAGATGATTTGGGCCCTGAAGTAGAGATATACGAAAAATCTGTTTTAAAAAGTTTAAAAACATCTTTGAAACATATGTTTCATCCTCCTAACAACTTAAATTCAGAAGAGCTTAAAACATTAGTCTCTCTCCGCAATAATCCAGACATTACTATAAAAAACTGTGATAAGGGGGAGGCATAGTTGTTATCGATACGGATAAATACATTGAAACTATGTTACATCTCTTGAGTGATACTAATTTTTACCTACCGGTCAATATTGATCCCACATCTAGAGTACAGAGAAAGATCTCCAACCTAACAAAAAGAGCGTTAGAAACAGGTACTATCTGTCAAAAAGAATATGACTATCTAAACATTAAATATCCCAAAATGGCAGCAATTTATGGAATTCCTAAAATTCACAAAAATAGCCTTGATCCTCCATACCGTCCCATTGTGACTACAATAGGCTCAGTCACCGAGCCAATTTCCAAATACATAGATCGTATCTTATGTCCCTATGTCTCTAGAATTACATCATATATTAAGGATACAAAATCCATGATACAAACAGTGGAAGGACTACCATTTAATGGGCACAATGAAATCCTGGTCACTCTAGATGTGGAATCCTTATATAGTAATATACCACAAGGTGGGGCACTCATGGCAGTGGCATGGTTTATGGATCTATTCCATATAGACTGTGATCCAGATTTCATTAAAGCAATTCTTACAATAGTCTTAGAAGACAATACTTTTGAGTTCAATGGCAATTTGTATCGCCAAATAAAGGGAGTAAGCATGGGAGCATCTTGCGCTCCCACTGTGGCAAATATATATATGGCTCAATTTGAGAGCATATACATATACAATGAAATAGCCCCGTTTTACGAGTCCATTAAACATTGGGCTCGATTTATAGACGACATATTTTTTATTTGGACAGGTGAAGTGGAACAACTATCTGAACTCATACTATGGATCAATGAGTGTGATGTAAATTTAAAATTCACTGCTCACACCAGTCATAGTCACATTGAATTCTTGGACATTGAAATCAAAGCCAAGAATTATGAGCTCGAAGTAGATCTATATGTGAAACCTTCTGCAAAAAACACTTTATTGCACTTTACAAGCTTTCATCCCAACAAACAAAAAGAGAGCATACCGTTTGGTCAGTTTCTCCGATTACGGAGAAACTGTACCAACATCACTGACTATGATCTGAGATCCGAAACTATGAAGGCTAAATTTATAGCACGAGGTTATCCTCATAGATTGATACGGGAGGCCTATAAACGCGCCCGCTTCTATGATAGGGATCATTTACTGGGTAACCAACCACCCAAACAATCTCCTGCGCTTGTATGTGTTACTCGACATTCTATAGCAAATGAAAAAATTAGGCAGGCCGTATGTACTCATTGGCATATTCTGAATGCCAACTCGGAGGAAGACAATATATTATCACGTCCAATGTTTGCCCACAGACGCAACAAAAATATTAAAGATCAAATTGTCCATTCTCGCATGTCAAAAAAAACATCTATTCAAACTACCCTTGATGACTCAATGCCATTAGTAGGTAACAATAAATGCACCCAATGTAAAGCTTGTGACACCGCAATAATCACAAAGAAGTTTATTCACAATTCATATAACATTACTCTTAAATCATTTACTAACTGTAAAACCAAGAACATTATTTACCTGTTATTGTGCCCCTGCAATAAGGGTTATGTGGGTGAAACATCTAGGACTCTAGCAGTCCGATTGACTGAGCATCGCTCAGCTATACGCACAAAAAAGATTCATGCTCCCTTAGTAAAACACTACTTAGAAGCAGGACACAATCATGATCAAATCAATTGGCTAATTCTAGAAAAAATAAATGAAAAGACAGGCATAGATTCAGATGAAGTAAGGAAAAGAAGAGAAGTGTTCTGGATATTTTCCCTGGATACATTTGTACGAGGTTTAAATCTGGAAATTCCATGGGAACAAGCGATACGATATAACAGCTGAATCGATCGTTTGATCTTGATGGAATATTATATTTTCCCACAATGCCTAGTCTTAACAATTAACACTGATTTTAAGAATCACATATTGGTCGGAAATTTTATTTTCACTACTTATGTAAATATAAGACAATTAGAATCACTGATTGCAAACAAAAAATATACAAATAATGGATCCTCTTAAAAATCATTGATTACGATATATAAAAGAATTTATTTAATAACTTGTAATATAAGTTAAGATGATTGTATCTATATTACATAATAAATTCTATTAGAAAATTATGTTAATTGAGTTAGATGACCATATTTTCGTTGTCATAACCATTCCAATCAGAATATTTCTATATATAGACAATAATAAAGTTTGGGTTCTCTATTCATGAGACTGGTTAGCTATTGGTTCATGGTACCCACTATGATTGGCCAGGAATAACCACGTGATAGATTCCACCGATTAATTTTTAATAGCAAATAAATTGTATACTGTTCTCCGTGCGCTTATCGTGGCGAGGGGATGACTTATTTATCATAAACCATACGGTTAAACATCAGAGTAATGATACATCGAGTCTGATGTTCACGTAACAAACATAGTCCCCTTTCGCTTTTTATCCGAATTGCCATCTGCCGTCACATGACTTTGATCATGATTGGCCCGTGAACACCACGTGATGGACTCCGTGTATATTTTATGCGGAAGTGAACATACCTTAGTGCAGTCTTCACGAGGAGATCGTGGCGTACTGAGGCCCCACCATCCGGGATTTCAATGCCATCAAAACATAGTAAGTAGGCGCCAACTCGAAAACGGCAACATTTAGCGATGTATTATCGATTGGTCAGTTTTCTTGTAACGGTAGTTTAAGGGTTGGCTACAAAACAGAGTGCATTTAAATATTATTGAGGTCAAACCCCGGAGTAAGACTCTGACTCTGATACCTCCAATTAGTTCACGCTGAGGATTCTTATCGGTCTAGACTTTGACTCTGACTCCTCTAAATTAGCCTACGGTGAGGATGTTCATCCGAGTGCTCATTTTTGGGGGGGTTAAAAATCTGATACCTCTAATTAGTTCATGCTGAGGATTTTTATCGAGTAAGGCTTTGACTCTGACTCCTTTAAATAGCCTATGGTGAGGATGTTCATCCGAGTGCTTATTTTGGGGGGAGGGGGATAAAAATCATTTAACCCCATGCTGGTATATCGTACGTAGTTAAGCACTAACTACTTACTTTACAATTGCCTGGCGAGTCAATACAGTGTTAGTCTATGAGTTGGCTGCAAAGTAGAGTGTCTTAGAATACTAATGCAGTAACAAACCTTATGCTAGGCTTCGATTCTGACGTTGTTAATTAGCTCATACATATGGTACCTATTCGAGTACATTTGGAAATACTTAATCAGTTGTTGGTGCATCGTACTAAGTTAGGCATTAATCACTTACTTTAATATTTTTTTAAACTGTATATATAGCCCCCTTCCTTCTTAGTGATATGTTTCAAATTGTCTTTTCTAGATAAATCCACATAATAGCGGATATTCAATTGAAATGTGAGTATTTGAATCACTTGAAAATTAAATTGGGTCATAAACCAGAACTTTGATTGCACGTTATGTGCTAGTAGCTTTATAATATATACGTATAAACTGTTAACATGTAAGGCTAAACATTATCTTTATTGTGCTCACAGTAAAAATTATAAGGACGGCACATATCGAGTGCAAAACCGAGTACATCACAAACTTATCTTGGATGTGAAAAACATTATTTAGCGTTGGAGACATATAGCTAAGGTATTTATATACCCAACCGATAAATATATCGATTAAGAACATAAACTAAAAATTAAAACGAGGTATTTATATATCTTTACAGTTGGTCTTCTAAATCAAGAATCAACCAATACCTCAAAGTGTTCATGCAGTAGCTGTCAATATCTGACGAGTCTACTCCAAGACACAAGGTCAATCTTTATAAAGTTTTTAAACCACGGATATTTTTCAGTAGATCACTGGGTGAATCTATTGATATGGAACTACTTAAATGAGGTGGTGGCTATTTCTTTTATTGTTTCTAATCTATCTTGTTACACACATTTCATCTTCTGGACAACTCACTAGTTCTTGCATGTACATAAATTGGTGACATTAATTTAGTCTTTTGCCTTGTTCTTTAAATTGTAAACATTATATAATGCACGCCTTTATGGCGGCACAATATGTATCATTGAGTGAGAACCTTGTATCTGAAATGTAATATATATATTTTATTTACAGAGATCAAAAGTTAACAATTTGTGGCCCTTTTCCTGACAAAGGCACAGTTGTGCCGAAACGCGCGTCTAAAACACAGACTATTAAAATTCTGCCACATAGTTTCCTTAAGATTCTCAGAAACTAATTGTCATTTATCATTTAATCATAAACAATGACATGTGTGTTTTTAAATTGACTGTTAGTCACATGTTGTATGAATGAAGAGGAATGAATGAGTACAAATGGGCTGTTATTTTTTAAAAATGAAATCATAAAAGTATTTTTATATTCTTTTTGCTATTGTGTATCAATAAAAATTATTTTTGTATAGCAAAACAGATATTGTTGGTTCTTCCTTTGTTTTCTATAAAGTTCAGTCCAATTTTTTTTGTTGTGTATATCATTGTTGCCTTAAGTTTATACATTGGAATTGTAATCTTGTACCAGGCACCCACTCATACATGTTCTTTGAATGTTCGCTATTAAGTTTCTTTTGGGGCCCGATACAGAAACATTTATCATTAATTTTTAATACACATATAACACTTTCTTTGCCTATGATTTTACTAGGTCCATGGGCTGCGTTTATTTCTCTGCCTCTTGACAATATATATTTGGAGTTACTAGATCTACTTTTATCCATAGCTGTTAAAATTATACTAACAGAATGGAAATCTTTTCATTGTCTATCTTATCATACCTGGTGGGCATGGGTCTCATATCTGCGTGGAGCTCATACTTTTGTGGAGAAAAACATTACTCGCCTTTCATCTCCAGTAATGTTTGGCGATCTCTGGACAATTATATGAATGTGTCTTCTCAAGGATTAGTAGCTCAATATCCTTTTGATGCTGTTGTTTAATTTATTTTCATCCAATGAAGCAGATGTCCCCTCATACCGCTTTGTCTTCTCTCTTCTCTTTCTCCTGTCTTTTTCTCAGTCTTTTCTTTCTTTTTCACCTTTCTCTCTGCTGACCGCTTTTTATTCATTAAACAATACAACTAGTATATGTTTTGTCTTGATATAAGCAGTTGCTTTACTTGATTTATTACTCTGGGAGTTATAATATCATTTGATGAATTTTGTAACATCTAATATATGTTGTGATATTTACTCACTTACATTTTTAAATAATGATATGTTCAACATCCTTTTTATCCCAGTCTATTGAATTCTGCTATGAAATCTTTTTTATGCTTAATACTCCTCGAAGTTAATATATTTATCTCACCTTGTGCTGGTGTATTGTTAATGTATTACAAATGTATTTCTCTTTCAATATGCAATAAAGATATTTGAACAAAAAATGACACAAAAAAAATACTGTGGTAGAACACCATCGTTTTCTTATAAGAGGGTGTTTAAATGTGTCAAGTACTGAGAATTCTGGTTCTTAAAATTATTTTAGTTCTGGGTCTATGACTAACATTTGGGCCTTGCTTCTGATGAAGTAGATGTCTTTGTGGGGCTTTCTTATGGGCTGTACTTAATAAATATTGGTAGTGTTTTGTGGAAATTCTATTCCAAATGCCTGTAGTGAAAACCTGTGGCAGGGCGTCATGGATAAGCAGCATGGTACAGTGTAGATTTGAGATCAACCTTCTGACCACCCTCATAAATGAAGCCTGCTTAATCAGGACCATAGCTGCATTGGGAGCCAGTAAGACTGGGTCTGTTGGTATTTTCTTGCCATCTCCTTCCTCTAAAAATCACTGGCTTCCTCAACTTTGGAATTCTTTTGTCCACTATCATTTTAACTATCACAGTTGCCTCACTCTATGTCCCTTTGCTCGAGCAGGCTGGTCTCAAAATAAACTAGCACACATGATGAGATCAGGGTCCTGTTATGTGTCAGCTAGTGGCAGAGTCTTGGGCACACATGGGCCTGATTTCTCCTTCAGCTTCTGAATAATGCCTGTGCTGTGAAAATGCAACCGGCAAGGGTGGGGGTGAGAGGGGCGGGGCTGAGAGGCTGATCAGGTTTAAGAGACCATGTGCACCTCTGTTTAGCTCCGAATTGGAAAACAAGAAGTCACCAGTTATTAGATACTGCTTCTGTCTGGCAATGTGCAGTGTTGAGGAGTCTATTACTTATAACAGCTGCTCTGTTTGACAGACATCAGGCAACAATTTCTCTTCGTACTGAGCAAAACACTAGGGGGCTTATTTATGAGCCCTTGCAACACTTTTACGCCTCTGGTGCGCCCTAGTTACAAAGTGATGTGCATCTAGGCAGATGCGTCACTTTGTAAACCCAATGCCCACATTATACCTGCGTCAGGTATAATGTATGCAGGGTGGGCGTTCCTCCGCATAAAAGCCTTGTAGAAGTGGCGCATATAAGATTTCAGTGCAGTATTTCTAGGACGTAATTGCGTCAAAACCTTACGTCTGCCTCATGGGAGGCATAAGGGGGATGCAGTGCATTAAGAATAGGCCTCCCTCACGCATTGCTGGAGTTGCGTCATGCTTGCGACACAACTACAGCAATGCGTTAATTTTGCGCTGACATATGAGTCAGGATTCCTGACATATCTGTCCTTCCTTGCGACATGGAGTGCTGTACATTAAATACGGCGCATCCATCGTGTCACAAAGGGGGTGCAGTGAAAACTGTTGCATCGCTGTTTTGTCGTAGCGGTGCAACAGTTTTCATAAATGAGGCCCTGTGTTGGACGGTGGTGCAGATGCTGTGCTCAGCCCATCAAGTTGCAGATCAAGTTGCTGTATGCCTGCACCTCCCACAATCTCTCATGCAGAGAGTGTTCATGCTGTGCACCACTGCTCCAGTAATCTCTCATCTGCTTCAGGGCCACTGGAAAGCCCACTTTGAAGGAACCACTACTTTCCTACCAACCACCACTGTTCAGGATTAGTGTCATTTCTTGCCATCTGATAGTCACCTTTTTTGGCATGTGTTAGCTGAGTCTGGAGTCAGTCTGTCCTAATCTGCTGAAACTGCAAGTTCAGACAATGACCCTGAACCCTCAATGCACCCAGAGGATGTGTCAGTAAGTGTGATCCGCCATGGCGTGCTGACAGTGATAGTGGCAGTTGCCTGAACTAGGGACTATTTGAAACATAAAAGACCTCCCCCAGTGTATCTTGGTGTAGTATGACAGACTTTCTGCCTAAATATTAAACAATTACAACCTGTTCTTCTCTTTATCTTCACAGACATTAAGCTCAGGATTGGTAGCCAAAGAGAGATCTTTGTGCATAGATGTTATAAAGCGGTTTGAGATGTCTTTTTCCCAGAAAGGGAACCAGTGTAATTCTCTTCCTCTTTACAGGTCCACAGATACCATAGATGTTGTATGCATGATAGCAAGCAACATTACTTTATTGCCTTCACTTTTTTTTTTTTTTAATATTTTTTATTAAATTTTTTTGCCCTTTTTGTCCAAGGCAAAATATACAAAAAAACAACAAACAACACAAGGTTATGATATAATTTCAAACACATTGTTACATGTTGATAGAAAAAACAAAGTCTAAAGAAAAAGATAGATAACATACAAAGAAGCAAAATTGCCACGCGTTCAATGGACAGGGTTTCCTAGACAATAGATTATTTATGCAAGCACTTCATATATCAACATATTTATACCCCCACCTCTAAATTAAACAAACCATCACAAATGAAAATTGCCTATAATTTAAAAAATTTCCAATCCAAAACAAGGATCTCCTTATAAATCCTTACAAACCAAACCTAGTTTATAGGATCCACTCTGATATTGGAGACCAAATTTTGGCGCCCATAATTCTTTTCCTTCTCCCTTTGGTCTTATAGATGGATAGTTCAAAATTATACATGGCTAAGAGTCTGGAACGCCAATTAATAAAAGTGGGTGGATCAGGGCTAATCCACTCATTGGTAATACAGGCCCGTACCACCGCCATTATAATGAATAGAAGAGCAGTTGTGGCTTCCGATCTTAAATTTGCCGCCCTATCAGATCCTACACCAATAATTACTACTTCTCCCGTGATTATCATGGGGGATCCAAATATTATACCTAAAAAATTCTCAATTCCTTGAAAGAACTCACCCAGTCTAGGACAAGAAAAAAACATATGAGATGAATCCGCCGCAGATAATCCACACCGGTTACATTTGTCCCCCACCGTTACACCCCATTGAGCCACCTTACTAGGAGTGTAATATAAATCATAGAGGGCCATATAATGCTGGCTACATATTCTTCCAGTCATTAAAACTTGGTTGGCAAGCTCAAGGGATTTAATTATATTAATATCCTCAACTCCCAATTTATTTTCCCATTTAGTTTTACGTATATCCAGATCATCCGGGAATATTTCCACTAACTGTTGATAAAATTGACAATTTCATAATTTTTTCAATTAAAGGGATTTTCACAAATTGTTGTCCTGTTCCTGACCCCAGCCTAGCCAAAAAGCTACGTATTTGAAGGTATTTAAAGAAGTCTTGCTTACCTAAACCATATTTCTCCTGTAGGTCTGAGAATGCCAAAAGATGGCCTTTATCAAACAGACATATTTGCCGGGGGATCCTTGCCTGAGTATAGTACCTGAGTTTTTTCTATGTTCAATTTATAACCAGAAAAACAACCAAACTGAACAGCCAATGACTTAATTGCAGGAAGGGCAGTAACAATATCACTAGAAACTACAACTATATCATCGGCATAAGCCAATGCTCTGTACTCAATATTACGAAAACTGACTGGTTTAATACCTATGTGCTGATTTAGTTTATTCAAAAATAAATCAATATATAATGCAAATAAAAGAGGGGAGCACGGGCACCCTTGCCTTGTGCCCCTACTGATATTAAATAAGTCTGACTCTTGTCCAGATATACGTATCATGGCTACCGGGCGTATATATAGGGTCTTAACTGCTTGTATAAAATGAGAACAAAAACCCTTCCATCGCAAAACCTCCCACATATATTGCCAGGAGACCCAGTCGAACGCCTTCTCGGCGTCCAACAGGTTCACCCCCAATACAGATTCAGTTGCCTGAGCCCAGTCCAGGAAAGCTATTACTCGTCTCACGTGATCAGCAGTATCCCTACCTGGAATAAACCCATGCTGAAAATTGGATACTAGAGGGGTAATGACCGATGCCAGGCGCTGAGCAATGATTTTAGAGAAGATCTTACTATCTGAGTTAATCAGTGAGATTGGTCTATACGAGGATGGGTACAATTCAGGTTTGTCTTTTTAAAAAAAAACAATAATAATAGTTTTACGCCATGAATCTGGTGCAATTCCGCGTTGAGCAGCGAGAAACAGTGTCATAAGTTCCGGTCTTAGAGCTTGACGAAATGTCTTATAAAATTCTAGAGGGATGCCATCCGGACCTACAGCTTTTCCTATAGCTAGCGACAATATTGCTCCCTCCACTTCCTCCCAAGTTATATCTGCTGCTAATGCCTCATTTTGATCTTGTGTAACTTTATTAGTTTTAATATCAGAACTAAATTCCATCATTTTCTCATCTGTATCTACTATTTCCTCCTCTGTATATAAGTTGTCATAAAATTTGCGAAAAACATTCAAAATTTCGCCTGGGGAATCCTGTATCTGATTGAAATGATCCTGTATCCTATACATTCTGTTAAGTATTCCCTTTGCTGTAATCTCTTCGCTAAGATCCTGCCAGAATTTTCCCCCGCTTCATAAATTTGAGCCCTATATATAGCCAGTTTCGTTGCAATTTTCATCGCAAAATGCTGAGGAATTTTCATTTTTAAAATTGCAATGGCCTTTAAAGTTTTTTCCATATTTAGTTGCCGAATTACTTCCCCCATAAGCTCTATTTCTAATAGCCTTAACTGATTCATCCCATCCTTAATTTCTGCCAAAAGTTTACGTTGTTTAACTATAGAATAACTGAGTGTTTCCCCCCGAACCCCGGCCTTAAATGTATCCCAGACAATAGGATCAGAAGCGGTTCCCCGATTATTTAAAAAAAATTCTGTAATCCAATCACACATGTGTCTACAGTATTCGGGATCTAATAGAAGTTTGCGTTCAAAAGTCCACGCCTTTGGCTGGGCCCTAGAACTAATGTCAAGTTCTAATACGACCGGATTATGGTCTGATATTATCCTCGGCATAATCTCTACCTTGGCACTTGTTACTTTTTCAGCTGAAATAAAAAAATAGTCTAAGCGCACATGTTTTCTATGAGGAGCCGAGTAAAAAGTATCTCCTGGAACATCTTTCTTATGAGCGTGCCATATATCGACCAACCCAAATTCTTTAACTAAGCCTTGGGTAGCTTTAAAAACTTTGTTTTTTTTACCCGTATATGGGCAATTACTAGTAATGTCAAAGCCACCCTCTAAATGAAGATTGAAATCCCCACAAAGGATTAAGGGGGCTGGCCATGCCACTAATTCGACACTTAGATAATACAACACCTCCGGGTCGTCCAGATTAGAACCATAAATAGAACATATCGTCAATGATGAACCATTAACAGTTATTTCCACAATGACCCACCGCCCCAAAACATCCTCCTTTACCCGATTACAAACACCCAGGCCATATCTCATCAAAATCGCAGCCCCTCTTGTGGTTGAGCTCTGTCTAGTACACCCGAGTATATCCATACCCAAGTCATTCAACCACTTTCGATTATTCCATGCAATATGGGTTTCTTCACACAAAGCAGATCAATACGCATCACCTGCAGAATTTGAGCCATAACCCCTCTTTTCTTTTTATCGTTTAAACCACATATATTCCCCGAACATATGGATAATCTACCCATCATTGTTATTCAATTAAGTTAATCATACCTTGTCTGCCCTGCCCATAACCTAAACTACGATTCAAAAAACATAAAAAAAACATAATCTCTCTCAAAAACATAAGTATCATAACCTTGATACCATATAAACACCAAATACCAAATATGCCTTCTCCCACCCCCTCCCACCTCCTCCCACCCTTGCCACCCCACAGCTACCCCACCCCCTCCCCTCCCCCTCCCAAATGAGGCATAAGGACAAAGCCCTCTGTGATGGGTAGTGGATTAATAACACTCCCCCAGACCCCCCCCCAAAAAAAACCTAAGAACACATTTATACAATTATCTCTAGATTTGCTTCACATTGTACTCAAAAATTCCTTTGCTAATATGTCTGATACAAAAAATTGTATTTTTTCCCTATATATGATTTTTAGCTTGGCCGGATTGAGCAGATAGGCCTGTGCCCCTTTAGCCTGAAAAAGTGAGATCATTTGTCGCAGCTGCCATCTCTTTTGAACAGTGGCCTGGCAGAAATCCGGACGAACAAAAAATTCGCAGCCCTTACCACCTCTCTTCCTGTCAGGCCTTGCCAAATCATATATTGATTCCCGCAACAGAACATTATTCAAGCAAATCAATATCGCCCTTGGTTTTTCATTTGATCCCCCTGCTCTACCTCGTTGATTAAATGGGAACCTGTGTGCTCTCTGAAGTTCTACTTCCCAATTCCAGTGCTTAAGTTCGGGGAAGGCTTCAGAAAACAGTTAGATGACAAACTGCCTAGGATCTTTGCCCTCCCGTCCCTCTGGTATTCCCAAAATGCGTAAATTGTTCCTTCTGGAACGATTCTCCAAGTCAATAAGTTTCCAATTGATGTCATCTCTTAGAGCTTGCAAAGATACCATTGTGGCCTTCTGCTGCACTATTTTGTCTTCCACTGCTGATATCCTTTCCTCAGCTTCCCCAATTCTTGTGGATATCTCAGTGCAAGTCTTAGCAATTCGGCGCACAGTATTTTGTAGTTTGCGAACAGCACCCTGGGTTCGCAGACCCTCCACCTTGGTCTCTTCCCGATGCGCCATTATTATTTGATATATTGTACTGAGGGTAATTTCATTTTCTCTCCCTGCGACTGCACTGGGTGCTTCTCCAGAGGTCTCGCCCAAACCACCATTCTTCTCAAGTAGAGGGGAAAATGAGTAATCCCACACTAGTGATCCAGCTATACCAGGCATCTTTTTTGATAGAGGGTTAGTAGTGTCCCTTAATTTGCGCACTGTCCCCTGATCATTGGACACCTCCAAATTCATCTCCTCATCATCCCGCAGATAATTGCTCGTGTCGCTCTTATCATCTGCCCAATCCCCCCCCTCACTTTCGTTCCCAGAGGAGTTGGAGGGGTCCGACATTGAATAAAATTTACCACCTGAATCCCCAGAATCTATATCTTTAATTAGTTCTTTATCGGAATGGCCATTGGTCTGAGGGATCCCAACATTATCCTCCCCCTCCTGGTATTGACTGCCAGAATTTTGATTGTCTATACTCTGATTCCTGTTCTCCAGAATCGAGCCTTCTACTAGGGAGGACTGAGCAGATTTCCCTACTACTTGTAAGGGATTATGTAGATTAGGCATCTCAGGTGTCTCACGTACCTCAAGTATTTCTCCCAGCTCTTTTGTATTGCCAGGGGCTGTGTTACCAACCGCTGATGCCTCTCTCTGAGTAAAAGAAGTTGAATGAGTTACAGTCCCCGCAAACTAGCCTACATAACTCCGCAAATCCCTGCTGCCCTGTGAAGCCATTTCTTTGTTTATTAACAATGCCTCAGCCCCTGGCAAAGTCACGGAAGAATGTTTCTGCCCTGATACATCTGCAGATACTTTGTTGCGTAGAGCAGTCATTGCCACAGCCCCCGGGGATATACTAGTTTCTGTATCCACCGAAGCCTTACCTCTGCCCAAATGTTTCTTAAAGATCCCAGGTACCGTTCGTGGTTTTTGCACCACGCCGCCACCCCTCTGGACAGACCCGGGAGAGGAACCGTTGTCTTCTTGGCGTGCCCCAGTGCCCCCGCCTCGGCTGGCCAGCTTGTTTCCTTTCTCCGCGGGAGAGGAAGCAGGAGATACCGGGATTACAGACGTAACCACGGACGTTGCCACTGCAGCACCCCGGATCTTAGCGCCTTTGTTTGCTGTCTTCGGGGCCATTACAACCCCTAATGATCGCACGGAAAGTTCGTCCACCCTCAAACGCCAAAGCCTCCACTGAAGCAAATTCCGCTGAAGACTCGAGGCAGGGCACCGCAATCTGCCGCGGCCGATGTATGCAGCACTCGGCAGGTTCCAGAGCAGATACCGCCACAGCATTACACGGCCAAGGTATCCATTTCCTCCGGTGACAAACGGGGGGGGGGTCTCAGAGGAGCGTCCGCAAGCCACTCACTCAGCCGCAGTTGTGGCCGCCATCTTGCCCCACCAAATAGTGCTTCACTTTATTGCCTTCACAATGTACATTATTGCCAAAGATTGGTCATTGATGTTTCTTTGAATTCAGGCATCATTTATGTATTATACAAGAAGAAAGAAATAAAGAGAGGGCACGTATTCTCTGCTCTGGAACCTATGCTGTAAAAGCATTGTGGTCTGTGGAGTGTCAAGATACCTTGCACAGGCTTGGTAATTTGGGTGCCTTATCTTGTCACTAGGGTTGTGTAAAATTCTAAATTGTTTCCATTACATTTCATGGCAATTAAAAGAAATTTTGCCTTTGCTATAAAATGTGGTGTGCTGGTATATCTTGTGACCTTTTTTCAGTGAGAGTATAATTCAAGTAAAAAGTCATGAGAGATACCAGCAGAAGACTAGTTCGAGCAGAAAATATCTCTCTGCAAGATATTTTCTATGCAAGGCAGTCTCTGCCAAAATTATGTGTAGTGTAATGCTAAATTTTGAAAAGTTTTTGTGAATTTCTCATCAATTGAATTTAGCAATTTCGTGTATTTCACTTGCAAAATGTTGGTCCCAAAAGAGTTCTAAAGTTCTGGGGTCTGGGCCCCAATATTAATACTGCATTTCTCTTTGTTCTCTTGGGCAGAGAGTGTCTGTGCTTAGTCCAAACCAGTTTGGTCCTCTCTGGCCCAGCTTCCCAGCAGAAGTTGGAGACAGCATTTTCCAAGGCAGACCAGGCCCATTCAGGTGCAAGGAAATCATCTCCCACAACTCTAAATACATCCAGGAAAAACAGGACACACCTCGCCCCCCCCCCAGTGGCTGGCTGAAGAGAATGCACATCCCCAGCCCCTGTCACTTCCAGAGTCAGTCAATCCACAACCCAGCAGAGGCACACAGCAAGAAAATACCTACTTTCTAAAAGTTGTATTTTCAAACATAGAATATAAAAATCACCTTTACTAAAAGATGCATTTCGGCATTCTGAGTTCGGGCATATTAAACTCCATTCCTCTATCTTGTCCCAATGGGAAGATATAGTCGCAAAATGTTACCAAGTATTCCCCATTCTATCCTATGGGACAGATAGCCTTTCAACAGTGAAAAATGAGTTACACTGTAGTTCACCATCAGGACATGTCACACACACCAGGACATGTCCTACCTTTCACATACACTGCACCCTGCCCATCTGGGTACCTTGGACCTACCATAGGGGTGATTCACATGTAATAAAAGGGAAGGTTATGGCTTGGCAAGTGGGTGCACTTGCCAAGTCGACATGGCAGTAAAAACTGCGCACAGATACTGCAGTGGCAGGTCTGAGAATCTTTTGAAAGGCTGCTTGTGTGGGTGGCACAATCAGTGCTGCAAGCCCACTAGCAGCATTTGATTTACAGGCCCTGGCACTCTCAGTGCACATTACTAGGGACTTACCAGTAAATCAAATATGCCAATCATTGAAACACCAATCGATAATACAATTTACAATATGAGTACTTGCACTTTAACACTGAACAGCAGTGAGAAAGTGCGCAGAGATACTAAACCAGCAAAAACAGAGTCAAAACAAGGAGATCAGAAAGCTAAAAGACAGGGAAACCCGCCAAAAGATGCCAGGTCTAACAATGACCAACCCAATGTTGGCGCAAAGAAGCAATATCCTGTCCCTTAAG
Organism: Calotriton arnoldi; assembly: GCA_963921515.1. Taxonomy (NCBI): domain Eukaryota; kingdom Metazoa; phylum Chordata; class Amphibia; order Caudata; family Salamandridae; genus Calotriton; species Calotriton arnoldi. The sequence continues at coordinate 239,564 of CAWUFW010011056.1, forward strand.
GTGAGTTTCTTGTAACAGTGCAACCTGACATTTAAATTTCGATAGGTGAGTAAGTACAGATTGGTCTCTAATGGGGTTTCGAAGACCCTTAACATTCCAGGATATAACACACAAATTATTCATTTTATATAGAAGAATGGAATTATATTGCGAAAGTTATAGAACGGAAGAAAAAGCACAACATTTAGAAACATATTTAAAATAGAGGGAGTATGAAAGGCATGTATGAATAAAATAGCAACAGGAAAAGGTTGTAGAGAGAAAAATGTGTGCTATTGAAGATTTAGAAAAGGAGTGCAAAAGAGGAGGAAAAGGGGAGAGAAAAGAAATTCAGAAGAAAACGTAAGAGGAAAGAGGGAAAGGGGAGGAACAGATACACCCCAATGGTAAGAGAGTGAAGATGGTGAGAAGCCGAATGACTTTAGGCATGGAGATAAATAGCAAAAAACTAAAAGAACAATGATGTGGGAGGGGTCGAGCATGGATGATGAGGCCAACCAAAGCAGACCCCCGAATGATTGGTAACATATTAAGAAGGTGGTGGAGGAAGAGAAACTAAGAAAGAGATGAATAAAAGAACATGTGAGGAGAAACACAAACCATAAAAATCGTAATAAGGGAAAAAATCACAGACATGAAGATAACAATACTCTGGGAGAGAAGGGGGGATGGAGACAAAGAGAAACAGGAAAATATAGAATTGTAATCCAAAGAATCCAGGTAGGCTGTGAACCTGTGAAAAAGAAAGAAACATGAGCAAACAAACAACATCCTGCGTACTATATATAGAGGGGAAAGTTCAAGTTTTGCCAAGTTCCACCGCTTCTCCCTTATGTGTGTGGATGAAATGTCTTAAGTCTGCAGGAGTTTCAAAAGTGGTGAGTTTGACCTTACGAGTGACCTTGAAGAAGCAGGGATGGAAGAGACCATATAGAGTGTTCATGGATCTCAAAGCAAAACGTAAATCCTAAAACTCTTTCCGTCGAGTAGCCGTTGCCTTGGCAATGTCTTGACTGAAGAAGATCTTATGACCAGACCACAATATTTGATTATGTTGTTTAACAGCTGAGAGTACTTGTATTAGTTCGGAATAGAGTAGGAAATAGGCAATGATGTCCCTTGGGTTGGCTGAATTTGAAGACAATGGATGTATAAGGCTGATGCGATGAGCTCTTTGAATGTTGAGGCAGAGGGGACCTTCATGCCAACCATCTTGGGGATGTTATCCTTCAGAAAACGAATAATGTCATACTCCTCTTATGCCTCATGAATACCATAAACTCTCAAGTTGTTGAACCTGTTACGATTTTCTAGGTCTTCTGTCTGAATCTTGAGAAGAGTAACTTCCTTGGACAGGGACTCAACTGTAGCCATAACATCTTTCGCACCACTAACTTGCTGTTCAATCTTTGTGAGTCTGGAATCCAAATGAGACAACTTGTCCTCGAATCTTTGAAGAGCTGCATTCATTTAATTGAAAAGTGGCTTGATATTTTTTCATTTGTCCATAATATCCTCCAGTGTTAGGGGTAATGGCAATTTCGTTGGAGGGTTGGGTCCTTTTTTTCTGTTTTGTTAATGGTGCCAGTGGGTTCCTTGCGAGGATTGGCAAGGGGGTAGGGGAAGCAAAAGATCTTGATGAGGAATGAATTTGAGCATCCATTGTGGAAAAAAATAGTAATAAAATGTTAATGTGTAATGGTGATATTGAAGATTCTGAGATGCCCAAGGGGAATGACCATATGAAATGACAGAGAATGTGAAGGGCAGAAGACGGTCCTATAAAGTAAGGATGAAAAACATTATCCAGAGTTATGTGGATGGGATAAATCTCCAAGAATTCAGTGAGAATTGCAGTCTGCTGATGAAATGTGTATGACAGAGCTGTATAAGCCTCGAAGGGCAACGCACTCACTAAAAGTGGCTGAAAACTAAAGAAGAACCATCACGTCTCCAGATAATTGGGAGATGAGGGCGAGAAAAGAGCTGTTGATGTTCATCATGTGGGTGTAGTAAATGCCAACCACGGCCACAAGCAGACAAGGAGAAATGAGTGCCATTCATCAAAAGGGATGTGGAAACTTGTTAAAGGCCTAGAAATTTGCCCTGCAGCATTTCCAACATCCCCCCAACCGACTGTAAACCTCAGATATCATCCAAGTGAAGTCCTCCAGTGTGAATTCCTTTAATAAATGAACTCTGGATTCATGTGGTTGCCTTTAAATGATGACCTGTGCTCTGTAAATGTTGTTTTGCAAAGGAATATTATAAGTCACCTCACAGTTCCTGGTGGCCATTTACAATGCTGCAGAACAAAGAAGTGAGGCACAGTGAGAAATAACATTTTTATGGGACTGCAGGAGGCGACAGTAATTCTTGTATGAAGTGCTTCCCAGCTCTTCAATTTGGTAGAGGGAAATTGTTAGTGTCTTTGTTGATTCTGGCGGCATTGGTGTTGGTGATGAAGCGTTCCCAAGCTCCGTCACATATTAAATAAACATAATGGCTGCCACGACCACAGGAGCCGATGAGGAGCAAGCAGCAATTGATAAACAGTGGTGTAGAGACCTGCTATAGGTCTAACAACTCAGCCAACTGCTCTCCATCACTCCAGCCATTGATTCCCAGCCTCAAGCATCACAAGGGCAAGGTAGGTCCACGCTCCCTCTCCTGTGTATGTCTGAGGCAACCGGGAGGTCACGGTTCAGGTGGCCATGTTGAATCGCTTCCGCACACGCTCTCCCTTGGAAATAAATTTCTAAAAAATCTGAAATTTGTCATATTCAGCTCATTCTCTGGGCCGGCCATATAAATGAGAGGGAGGTCTGGCACCCAGCGCTGGATACCTTGGACTGTGTAAATAATCCAAATAAATTTATGTGGTATGTTTCCACGCAGCCCATAGTTGATATCTGGCCAAAAACAGGCAGCCTAAACTGCCATTTCTCAGCCAGTTGTTTTCCAAATTTAAAATATGCATTGCTCTCAGTTTATTACCTGTAGACACCCCAAACACATAGAAACCCCTTACATGTCTGATACCCCATGCTCAGGAGCATGTTCTTGTACAAGGCAGACTAGGAGGAGTAATGTTTTTGCAAAATTTACTAGGTACCTGACAAATGTCATGCACATGACATTCTAATGGCTAGATGATCAGGGTGAGGGAAGCTTGGTACCCAGCAACAGAAACCAAAGGGTGAGAATATATTAAAAATAGCTGGAATATTATTCCAAACAGCCCAGGGGTGCTACCTGTGACCTAAAGACAGGTGACCTAAGCCAGAATTTCACCTTCAGGTGCTTCCCATTTTTACCAAATGGACTACACCCAGTTTAATGCCTGTGGGCCCCCCAAATCCAAAAACGATACTTATGTGTCTGTTAGTCTCATGCTTCAAAGACCCCAAGGAACACATATGGGGCTCAACCCTTGGGAAAGATTTGTTCCTGAGTGAGAGAGACTGGTGAGAACTTCCACGTTTTGGAAACCAAATGCTAAAACAAAATTCAAACAAATGTCATGATCTGTCGTTCTACTGTCAGCCAAGAAGGGCATGTTAGATCTGGCACCTGGCAATACCTTAGGAAGTAGATGTGGAAAATATGTGGTTGTTGTATGTTTACAGATACCCTTGGGTGATACTAGGTGGCTTGTAGCAATATGGTTCCTTTGGTCATGCAATATGATAAAGTATGTAGATGTATACTTTCCATATAATCCTCAGTTTGGTATCTGTCATCAATTGAATGCTGCACCATAAACAGTTATTCAGCCACAATTTATTGATCCACGCTTATGTTACATAATTAATTGTGCAGACTACATTCACATGGAAAATCCACATATATTAAGTATATCGGGACATTCAGGCAACATTTCTTTAGTTGATGTTCCGGGATTGATATGCCCATTTGAGAAATGTAACAAAATATTGGACAAAATTGTTTAAAAAATAATAATATCTCCACATTGTTATGTGTAACTTCAGCATGCAATGAGTTATTGATGCAACAGTTTCACATATGCAAAGCCATGAATGTGATGAAAAAATATTGAGATTTTATGGGTGTACAAAGAGACCAAAGAAGTAAATATGTTTAAACAATCTAACATAAATGTTTTGGAAATAGCTCCGGCACAAAGATAAGCAAACACCCAAGCAGTAGAAGTATTGATGATACTGGTCACATGAGCTTGTTCAAACCCATTTGCCACAAAGACTTACAAAAACTTCTATGAGTGAGACCCCATATTCCGATAAAACTCCTGTGAGTGAGACACCATATTCCACTCTACAGTAATCTTTAAATTTTATCCAGTTTTATCAAAGGTGTCTAATAAGATTTATGCACCCCAGAGGACACTAATTGTTAAAACCCCTACTTCCAATCCCCTGGTAAGTCATCTTTAAATTATATTCAGTTTCAATGTAAAATACCTCAAAATATGGTGTCACATATTCCTCAAAAATCCTGCACCCACCGCCTGCTGCCCTGCGGTCAGCCAATCCCTAATGGACCCCACCCCACATTTTTCATATTTTTTTAATGGTTTTCACACTGCCCAAGCTTCACCTCACGGTACTACGGGACTATCCAAGATTATTGATGTTTGCGCTGTCCCGTGGTACCGGGGGTGATGCTTATATGATGGGTCCTATGGAACTACTGTGGTTCCTCATAGGAGGGCTACACTCAGTCCCATAGATGTACCATTGTGACGCAGAATTATTATTTTTTATCTTTGGCACCTGGAGGGTCAGGGGTTGCTTTTATTCATTTCAGGTTAGCTTGGATAGTATTTTATCAATCTAAAGCTGTAATACTGTGCCTGGAGTGATAAAAAGCTTTTGTCATTTTTCAGCTCAGCAAGGATGGCACTAGCTAATCCTATGCTTAAAGATTTTGCTGTAAAAATGGCAAAAGACTTTGTCACCTTCTAGCTCCGTGTGGATGGCACTGTACTAATCCTATGATTGGAGTTCCGTGCTGCCTTTTTTGTATAATTGCATAATACATGTGTGTTCATAGAAATGAGGAAACATCAGTTTCGGCGCTGTGCCATGCCGAGCTGTGGTTGTTTTACTCACATAACCCACTTGGAAGTGACTCATTCTACAAACACACTTGTATTCTGGTCTATCGCAAAATTTTCTGAAATGAGAAACACAAGGATTGATCATCTCTGATGAAGTCCTCTTCAGGATGAAATGTGCTGGCTGGGCTGGATGTCTAAGGAATAAATAGAAAACTATTTTGGATACTGCATTATGGCTCCCGTCTCATGATGGACTGAAGAGAAGAAAAGTTATATGTTTGTTCAATGAGGATGAACATTTGATTTGTTGAACTTTCAGGAAACTCTTTGATCTCATACAGCGTTCCCTCTTGTATATAGATATACAAAGCACACCTACTGTCTTTGTCAAAAAATCCCCAATAATTGTTATCAAATGTATGTTTCCCTAATTCACTCAGTGCAATGTGTAATAAAAGTGATTGTCACAAAACATTTTAACAGTTTTAAAAAAAATCCAAGTCTTTGAGTCTTTTTATCAACAATTTTCAAGCTACAAAGTGCAGGTATAGAAACAACCACAACGGGGTCTGCACTCCCTGAGCATGGAGCTCCACTTAGGAGTGTTTTGAAAAATTATAGTAAGCTCTACTTGGGTCATGGAGTTAATGACCGAGGAGACTTACAGTCGTTTTTATTTTTCGGGGGGTTGTACTCACTGCAGTCCCCCACAACATTAAAAAAGGCTTGGTGGTGATGTTCCCACCCCCTTTTAGGGACACCACCAAGCTCCAAAAATATATTTAAAAAGCCCTTACAGGGCATTAGGGAGCGCTCCTTGCAAGAGGCAGTAAATAATAAATAAGCGTCTCCTGACACTCATTTATTGTTCACTTTTCTTTTTATTATTATTATTATTATTATTTATTGGGTGTCCCAGGTGCCCACGAGACACCCTTATCTTTAATTTGTCTTTGGTGCTGCAGGGAGGGAGCCCCAGGGACCCGCAGCCCCACCAGCTCCATATAAGAAGCCCCAACAGCTGCGCAGGAGCCGGCAATGTATTTTCATTTTTTTTTTTATCATACGGATGGGATGCCCCAGTGCCCACCAAGAGCACCCCACAGCAATTTCTTATTTGGGGACAGCTCGGGCAGGTGCAGCATTTTACAATGTTCTTGCTGGGTGGGTTTTCTGCCTGGGAAAATACGGGCAGAGTATGCCTACACTCTACCATGCACAAAATAGCAGTGTCTTGGGAGACGAGGTCCCAGGGAAACTGCATCTGTATCGGGCCAGGGGGAATGGGGTTCCCAGGGCCTATCATCGGCTTGGGGAAGGGGGCCCCACACATGCCCCTTCCTCTTTAGTAACTTACTAGCCCTGGGGATGGGTTCCCCAGCAACTCTTCACGACTGAGTGTCCCCCTCCCATTTTGTAAATTAGTAAGTGGATGTATAAGTAATTGTGTGGGTCTGTGAATGGGTATGTGACTGGTTGTATGGGTGTCTGAGTGAGCGTACGAGAGGTTGTATGGGGGTGTGATGTTTGTGGATTTTGTGATGTTGCTATGTGCGCCCTAAGTGGCTAAGGGTATGCCCAGACGTGGTGGGTTCCTTGCTCGCTGCGCCACTGGATTCAAGCTAGCCTGGCTGATGTGGGGTGATACCCCAAAACCGGTCCCAGGATTCTTGTTTCCAGTTAAGGGAGGACCTGACTTGGCAGTTCGGGCTGGACTGTTCCCATGGGCAGCAGGGTCCAGACTGATTTGCATATGGCTGGGTCAAAACTGGGGTGATGTGGCGAGCAAAATGATGATGGATTAAACCCAGATCTGTGACTGAAGGTGAGTGTGTGAAAAGTTTCAACACTCCGTCCATCATTTTATTTTGTGATTTTACTCTAAATGAGGGTCTATGTGCAGACGTAGGTGTGCATACTAGGGTGTGGAGAGGGACTGGCTTCTCCTTTCAGACCTCTCTCTCCGATGACGGGTATGCTTATCATGGTGTGTGGAGGAAGTGCCCTCTCTTTTTAGACCACTCTCTCAGATGAGGGGTGTGCCTAGTAGGGTGTTTGGAGGGCTGGCCTCAATACTGAGATCTCTCTTTGTAATAATAGTTGTGTGTAGTATGGTGTGGGGAGGGACCGGCTTCTCCTTTCAGACCTGTCTCTCAGATGACAGGTATATGTAGTGGGGTGCGTTGAGGGACTGGCCTCTCTGGTGAGACCTCTCTCTCTGTAATGATAGAAGTGCGTAGTAGGGTTTAGAGAGGGACTGGTCTCTCCTTTCAGACTCTATCTCAGATGATGGGTGTGCGCAGATGGGTGTTTAGATGAGCCTTAGCTCTACTCACACCTCTTCACAAACCAAAGAGCACAAATAGTAGAGTCTGATAAACACAATCTCCAGTAAGACTCCTTAATACAATAACAAGTGTGCATAGCAGAGTGAATTCAAACATCACCTACTCCTTCCTACTTTTCTCAATCCTGCAAGACTCTCGCTAGATTGTAACTTTAAAAAAAAAAAAAAGATTAAACCCTCTAATCATCACAGTACTTATCTCTTACACACTTCCTCTCAAAAACAGCGACTTCAATATGCATTCCTACTAATGGAGTGCACTGAGAACTCATCTACTCCTAATTACTATTCGCGATCCAGCGAGCATCCCACGAAATCATAAGAATTAGTTCAAAATAATATACATTTATTTTCTTAACAGTTGTTGTAGGAAAGTAGGATCTGCTTCTTATGGTTACCCCCAACTTTTGCTAAATGTGATACTGTTTTTGACTAGTCTGACTGGGATCCTGCTAATCAGGACCCCAGTCTATCTGCTTTCTCCTTAAACTGTTATGATGTGTACTTAGGTACCCTCCAGATTGGATACTGGGGTACCCTTGTCCGTCCCTAGTATATGGTACACATGTACCCAGGGCATAGGTACCCCAGAGGCCTCCCATGGGCTGAAGCATGTTTTATGCCACCCATGAGAGGCCATGCAAAATGGAACTACAGGCCTGCCATTGCAGCCTGTGTAAGTTGGTGCATGCACCACTTACTTAAGATATAGGTTTACTATATCTAAGGGTCGCTTGACTTAAAACCTATAAGTCACCCCTCTAGCAGGCCTTTACAATCCTGAGGGCAGGCTGCTTGGTTCTAAGTGAGAGGGTGCCACTGCATGAGCAGAACACCCCTGCAGCCTACGGAGTCCATTCTCCCGGGTTGTCAGTGAGGCAGCCATTTACGACATATAGAGTGGCATTGTGCGATTGCGTAATGACCAACTCTAAAACAGCTGAAACAAACCCTATTGTGTTTGGTGTCAAACATGTTAGAATAATACCCCCACACCGGTAACCGGTGTGGGAGGTATGATTCCCCCCTCAGAAGAGAGCTTCGTGGGGTCCCTGGTGTTCCCGGTACCAGCCTTCTAGTCCTGGACAGCACAAAATGGTTGCTGCCGACCAGAGACACATTTCTGCCCTCCTGCTGCTGAGCCAAGCTCGAGCAGGGGAAGGCAGAGCAATAGGCATCCTGTCACAGGGAGGTGTGACCACCTCCCAGACAGAATTTTGTGTATTAGGGCTGGGTGGGTGCGCTTGCCAGCGACTGAAAGTCTGCATGAGGGGCACATTTGGTGTCCCTGTGCATAGTCCAGTTCAAACCAGTCCTGGGAGCCAAACTGGACAAAGGACATGGGAGTAACCTCCCCCCTGTCCAGACCCTGGCTGCAGGACCTTAGATTTGACTTGGACAAGATTCTGAACCAGAAACCACTGAACTTCGACCGTCTGGACACTCTGGCCTTCGCTGGACTTCATTTGGGCCCGACTTTGTCTCCCACTCAGTCTGCTGCATTGTCTGTGCCCATGCACCATACAGGATTCATGCAGGACCTGTGGAGCTTCAAGGACAACTGAAGATATCTCCCTTGGAGTGAAGGAGTCACTCCCCTGCATCCGCAGGCACCACAACACTTCTGCCCGGTCTGCTGATCTTGAGCTCCTAAGGACTCCAGAGAATCCAGCAACACAGGAGGCAGGTTTCTATATCACTAGAGGTCTGAGCTGCCTTCTCACCAAGTTTGAGGTCAGAAACCCTCGTGGGGGCTGCAATACCCGAACCCCTGTGCACCGTGTATAATTGCAAGTGCATATGCTTTTTGGCATTTCCCGAACAAGTGCATTGGGCTCTGAGTAGCTCCAACCTCTGTTACCATTCCCTACCAAGAACTGTGGCCCCCTCACACTGAGTGCTCTGTGGGCTGTCGTTTGGTGAAATCACTTGAGGTCCTCTTGCGACTCCTGTGCCTCCAGCCTGTGCGTCCATTTGAGGGTCAACTTTGCTTTTCTTGGGCTCCCCTGATTGCTCCTGGCTCACCCTAACACCCCTGTGTTTAGTGAGTCTCTTGGACCTTGCTGGTCCGAACCGTACACATCTTTGACCTTCTGCATGGGTTGCCGTTACCAAGGCTTGTTGGTGTTCCCGCCGGACACCGACCACTCAGCACTCGACATCCTTTGTGGGACAGCTCATATCCGGCTCCTGGTTGTCCTCGACTTCTCCTGGTCCCCGTAGCTGCAGAGTCAAGGACTCCATAAACGCACCTAAAGCACCCGACATCAGTGGGCACTCGTCTACCGAGCCCCTGGTCACTCCTGAGTGACCCAGACTCTGTCCCCTCTGCTTTCAGGTACTCTTCAACAAGAATCCACCTTTGGATTCCAACTGACACTTTTCTTCCTTCCAGCAGCAGCTCTTCTTCGAAGTCCTCCATTGGGTTCGCCGGCGGTTTCTGACGCCACTTCAGACCTATGCTCCCGGCTTCTCTAACGGTTCTTATCCCATCGTTTGTTAGAGGAAGGTAACAGAGGCCCATGTACCGTGAAAAATAGCACTTGGACCTTCATTGGCTTGTTGGTGGTATCTGTGCAGCGCAAAGAAAGGTGCAATCGGTTTCAGTGGTAGACGAGTGCAGTGTGTGATGTTGCAAGTGTTACATGGTCTTGTGTCTAAGGTACAGGGATGAATTGGAGTTCAAAATGAGCCGGGGTAATGTACAAGAAATGGCCTTCTGCAGATTTAAGCTTGTGGGAAAATACTGGGGGGGGCTTTAACATGTACATGGTTTATTAAGTTTAGTGAGATGAAAAAAATGAAATGTTGTTTGCACACTTTGTGCATTGGTTTGTGCACACTTGTAAAGCACACGTGAATGTAAGTTCGGGTATTGTCAAGCTTCCTGCTCCTGCTGAAGCTGAGTACATCACAGGGGCGGCAGATTGACAGACTGGGAATGATATGTCCATGAGGCCCCTGCCCTCCCACTCCGTCTTTCCTCTCGCTCTCTAACGGTTTGTTTCCCGTCGTTTGTGAACGGAACGTAACAGAGGCCTATGTATCCTGAGAAATGGCACTTAGACGTTGATTGGCTTGTTGGTGGCATCTTACAGCGCACAGAAAGTTGCAATCGGTTTGAGTGGTATACGAATACAGTGTGTGATGTTGCAAAGGTTACATGGTCTTGTGTCTAAGGTACAGGGCAGTAGCGGCTCGCCGTGGGAATGCTGTGGGGTGGTGGGGCGGGGCGGGGAAGGAGCAGGGAGGGGGGGAGTAGAGTGCGACATACGACGGACAGGAGTAACATAAGTAATTAAATTAAACAATTTACATTGCGTGCGGTGCATCACCAACTCGGCGCTGCAGCGCTTGCAAGGTAAATTGTTTTATTTATTTAATTACTTACCTTATTCCTGTCCGTGGTATGTCGGACTCTACTACCCCCCTCCTTGCCCTTCCCCCGCCCCACTACCCTGCAGCACTCCCTCCGCGACCCGCTACTGGTACAGGGATGAATTGGGGTCCAAAATCGGCCGGGGTAATGTAGAAGAAATGGCCTTCTGTAGATTGAAGCTTGTGGGAAAATAGTGGTGGGGGGCTTTAACATGGACATGCTTTAGTAACTTCATAAGATTAAAAAAAATGAAATGTTGTTTGCACACTTAGTGCATTTGTTTGTGCACACTTGTAAAGCACGTGAATATAAGTTAAGGCATTGTCAAGCTTCCTGCTCGTGCTGAGCCTTTGTACATCACAGGGGCGGCAGATCGAGAGACTGGGAATGACACGTCCCTTGACCCCCCCCCTTCCTTCCTCCCGCTCTCTAACGGTTTGTCTCCCATCGTTTCTAAAAGGAAGGTAACAGAGGCCCGTGTACCGTGAAAAAATAGCAGTAAGACTTTCACTGGCTTGTTGGTGGCATCTGTGCAGCGCACAGAAAGTTGCAATTGGTTTCAGTGGTAAATGAGTGCAGTGTGTGATGTTGCAAAGGTTACGTGGCCTTGTGTCTAAGGTACAAGGATGAATTGGGTCTAAAATGCGCCGGGTAATGTATAAGAAATGGCCTTCTGCAGATTGAAGCTTGTGGGAAAATACTGTGTGGGGGGGCTTTAACACGGACATGGTTTATTAACTTCAGTGAGATGCAAAAAATGAAATGTTGTTTGCACACTTCGTGTATTGGTTTGTGCATACTTGTGAAGCACACATGAATATAAGTTAAGGTATTGTGAAGCTTCCTGCTTGTGCTGAATCTGCGTACATCACAGGGGCGGCAGATTGAGAGACTGGAATGACACGTCCCTTGAGCCCCCCTTTCCTCTCCTGTTTCCTCCCGGTGTGTAATAGTTCCTGTTCCCTTGTTTGCAAAAGGAAGGTAACAGAGGCCTATCTGCGATGATCCTCACTGGTCTTCTGGGGACATGTGAGGAGCACAGAGAAAGTCGTAATGTATTTCTATGGTATAGAAAAAAACTGCACACAGTTGCAACTTACATATCACTCCAATTTACATTGCTGGATGATTTGTCTTAACAGTTTAACGTTGCTGAGGTATGTCTATGCTTCAACATCTATTTTCACGCGAGTTATGTATTAGAATATCTGATACCTATAAAGCACAGGTATAGATCTAGTTGTATGTTTCTTTTAAGTATGATGCCACTAGGAAAAGGCATAGGGAGATGTATGCATCCTTTGAGTAATATGGTGAGACTTTGAACTGTGATATGGAAAGGGTTTCTGGTTTGCGTTTGGGAGGCCGAACATTGTTAGTAGTTGCTGAGTAGTGAGATGCAAGAGGCCAATGAGGTTAAAGACATGATAGGAAATGATTTAGTGATTATGGTACTTTGTATAAGTGTTTGGGAAGGTATTGTTGAAGAACGCAGTATATATTTGTGTGGAATGAGTAGTGATTTGAAATCCAGAAAATAGTAATGTGAATAATTGCTTGATAATTAATATCAGTAATTATATGAAATTATTTTAAAATATTGAATAAATGTAAGAAACTAATGAAACTGTTCTTTGCTTTTCAGAAAATTATTCTGTTTGGATCACAAATTCAAGATGGCAAGAAAAGATGAAAAGAGAAGGAAACAAAAAAAGAGATCTACTTAAAGAAAAAGAAACAAAAGGTGTCAAAAGCAAATGAGAGTGTTACCAAGGATAAAGTTTGTTTAGGTAAGACCACTAAACAGTTTCTTAAAAAGTTGTGGAGAAATTATATGAGAAGAATAGGAATGAAAGGACAAAGAAGAGTTTTTCAACTAATGAGAAGGAGAATGACACTTCAAATGGAAAAAAGAAAACAAAAAATAAGGAAAAAACACAAGTTACACGAAGACAAAAACAATTTCAAGAGATTCGACAACGACTTTTTCGAAGTAGAGTAATTAAAAATTTATTGAAAGACTGTAAAAAGTATAAAAAAAGATTACTAGCTTACAAACAAAAGCAGCGGATTGAAACTGTAGTAGATACTGCTTTTAACTTGAAACGAAAATTATTTATATTAATTCTAAAAAGGATGAAATCTTTAAATAAAACAATGAAGTTTCTGAAAGACAAAAGCAAAAGAAAAAGGCTTGTTAATAGAAGTAACTTTTGTAAAACTTTCAGTGGTGAATGGAAACACACCTACTAGTGAGCCTTTCTTTAATGAAGAAAGCTACTTTCAAGACAACAATTTACCATTTGCAGTTGATACTGTAGGTCGCTGTTATGAAGTTCGGAATGGTTTTTATTTATTTTTATTTATTTATTTAAACAGTTTTATATAGCGCTGGCTAGACCCAAAGGTATCAGAGCGCTTTACAGGGATTGGAAGTAGAAACAGATTGTAATATTACATTCATACAAAAAGGAAAAGGGTGGAAAAAAAAAAATATATGAACAAAATGCAATGAACAATAACTACATGGACAAGAAGATCAGAAGTACATATAATCCATAACCATGATTTGGATAGTTGTGCAAGTGTGGGTAGCCAGAGATGATGGGGGAAAGTATGTAGGTAGGGTGGAACCGAGGAAGGTGAAAGGAGAGGAGATAGCATGTAGGAGTAGGTGGAGATATGAGGACTAGTAGAAGGAGGGTGGAAGTATATGTGAGGGAGAGAGGCGGGGGTAGTAAAACAGGTATAGTGTGGTGAGAAACATAGCACCGTCATGGGCAGGTTGAGAGACCCTGTTAGATAGCGGGATTAAGGACCCCAGTATTTGTAGAGAAGATGTTGCTTGAGATCTTTTTTGAAGCTGAGGTAGGAGGGGTTGCAACGTAGGTCTTTGGGGAGTGAGTTCCAGATAGTAGGCGCGTTTCCGGAGAAAGAGCGTGACTGGGTTGATTTCTTGTTTACCAAGGGAGGTACCAGAATGAGGGTATTTGTGCTCCTCATTTCTCTGGCACAGCCCGCTTTGTGAAGTTTTTGTGAGAGATACAGTGGGGTTTGAAGATGCAAGGCTTTATGCGTAATGCACGCATTCTTGTAGGTGGATCTGCCTTCGATAGGAAGCCATTTGAGATCTTTGAGGATGGGAGAGATGTGATCAAACCTCTTACAATACGAAATAAGCCTGGCCGCGAGGTTAAGGACTGACTTGATTGGGGCTAAGTGGACTTTAGGTGTTCCAGCGAGAATGGCGTTACCATAGTCCAATCTGGAGAGTACTAATGATTGAACAACAGATTTAAAGTCATCAACAGGAATGAAGGGTTTAATTTTCTTGAGGTGATGTAGAGAAAAGAGAGCGCCTTTAGCTGCATTTTTTATGTGGGGAGAAAGGCTGATGTTTTGATCAATACTTATTCCGAGGGATTTTACTGAGCTAGAGGTAGACAAGGAGCAGTTGAGGGCTTTAAGATCAGAGATCCAATGTTGAATGGGGAGTCGGTTATTTTTAGGAGCAAAGAGAATGACTTCTGTTTTTTTAGGATTGAGTTTAAGGTGATTGTGATGGAACCATTGTTGAATCTTAGTCAGGGCATCATTGAGGTGAAGAATGTCTGCATGGGAATTGATTTTATAGTAAAGCTGGGTATCATCCGCATAGAGGTGATAGTTGATTGCTGCTTGCTTTAGAATGAGGGTGAGGGGTTCCATAAAGAGGTTAAATAGAGAAGGAGAGAGAATAGAGCCCTGGGGAACACCCAAGGAGACCGGCATAGGTTTCGAAAGGCAATTGCTGATTTTAATTTGTTGGGTTCTGTATTGAAAGAAGGAGGTGAACCATTCAAGAACAGGACCATTGAAGCCAAATCGATCTTTGAGGGTGTTAAGTAAGGCAGAGTGGTTTACAGTATCGAAAGCAGCCGAGAGGTCAAGAAGAATGAGAAGGGAGGCCGTCTCCCCCTTATCGAGGGAGTGGTGGATATCATCAACAATGTTGAGCATCGCAGTTTCAGTACTGCAGCCCTTTCGAAAGCCTGACTGTAAAGTGTCCAATAGGCTAAATGAGTCAATGTGTTTGTCCAGTTGGAGCAAGGCGCATTTTTCAAGGGCCTTGGAAAGAAGAGGCAGATTAGAGATAGGACGCAAATTGTTAAGGTCATTGGGGTCAGCAGTGGTATTTTTGAGGGTGGGAGAGATTTGGCAAAGCTGGAGGGAAACAGGGATGCATCCTGTGGTCAAGGAGGAGTTGATGATGGTAGTCCAATAAGGAGCAATGATATGCTTTAAATCTTGAACGAGGTTGGCGGGGAGAGGGTCAAAGGTATGAGAGGAGGGTTTAAGCTTAGTGATGATGTTGAGGACATCTCGCTCAGTAACTGGGCTAAAGTAACGCCAAGATGCATTATTTTTTAACTGTGGACTGGTGAGGAAATGTTCAAGGGGGGCGACGGTGTGAGGGAGACAAACAGAGTTAGGAGGGTGCGAAGGCGTAACAGGAGACTTGGATGTTAAGACATCGAGGGGTGATGAGCACTGAGGGGGGGAGTTGCGGCAAAGGATAGATCAATCTTGGAGATTTTATCAGAAAAGAAATTCGCAATTTCTTCACATCTTTCGGTGGAGGCCATCAATTTGGGGGGAGCAGAAGCTGTTTGATTTTTGATGATGCTGAATAGTTCTCTGGGTCTATTCTTAGCTCGGTCGAGTTGTGCGCGGAAGAAGGAGGCCTTTTCATTGAGGATGTGTTTTTTATAATTAACCCTAGCGGTTCTGAGGAGGGCAAGATTTGGGGGGGAGGGATGTTGTCTCCAAGTGCGTTCGGTCATCCTAAGCGCTCGTCTCTCATTGTTGAGATCAGCATTAAACCAGGATTTGGCAGGGATGTTTTTTTGTGATCTTAATTTGGCTGGAGCGATTAGGTCAAGAACCTCAATGATGGATTTGTTGTAGTGTTCAGTAAGATCATTGGCATTTTGTGAGGGAGGTGGAAGTGGAAGTTTTGCTTTGATCTTTGTCTCCAATTCGCCAGGAGGAATAAGGTGAAGATTTCTGGTTAATTTCTTATGTTTGATGTTTTTGGGGGAAGGAGGAGGTGCAGCGCTGTTAATCGTGAAGAGGATAAGGTGATGGTCCGACCAGTCAATAGGGACAATGTGCAAAAGGGAAGCCAGATCTTTGCTAGTAATGATAGCGTCAAGAGTAGCCCCTTTGGAATGTGTTGGTGAATGGCAAAGTTGAATCAAGTCAGTAACCTCGAGGAGGTCATTGAGGATGTTAACCGAGGGATCAGCCTTATTGTTCCAGTGAATATTGAAGTCTCCAAGGAAAATGTTTTTGGAATTTGAAATCGAGGCTTGTGAGAGTAAGTCAGACAATTCCTCTATAAATGGAAAAGGGTCACGAGGGGGATGGTAAATATTATGTAGCAGAATAGAAGGGGCCCCCTGAACTTTAAGTTCAACTCCCATGTATTCGAAAGTGGATTGATCAGTATTCTTAACAAGGGAGAGTCGGAGTTCATCTTTATGAATTGTGGCTAGGCCCCCCCAATTTTGTGAAGTCTATCTTTTCTGAGGATAGAGTAACCCGGGGTGGAGAGCAAGTCAAGAATCGATGAAGAGTGAGCCTTGAGCCAGGTTTCCGTAAGAAAAGCAATGTCAATGGCTTCACTAAGGATGGTTTCCGAGATTTCAGATGCATGTCGTGCAGCCGATCGGCAGTTGACCAGCATGCAGTTGAGGGGTTTATGGTTGGAATCAGGGGAGCAGCCAGAATGAATAGTGGTGAGTTGCGGGGGAGGTCTGGGTGACCCAGGGGAGGTAGGGGTACGGTTTATCCCCAGGATCACGGGAATAGTGGAGTGCAGTGTAAGAGGATCAGTGGTCGCAATGAGTTGTGGAGGAAGCCTGGGCGAGCCAGTGGAGGCAGGGATGCGGCTTCTCCCCAGGATCACCGGAATAGAGGAGTGAGGCATGAGAGAGTCAACAGTCATAGAGCTAGGAGGGAAGGTATTATTTAATTCCCAGGGGTCCGGGGAGGAGTGATGAGTCGGGGCTTGGGATGGGATAAGGGGACAGTTCCCAGGAAGTCCCTCAGCTGAAATGCCATAAGGAGTAGTACATCCTTGTAGGGGGAAAGAAGTGTTAGTATGTACGCCGCGCGTTGTGAAGGGATGATTGGTAGGCTTAGTATCAGAGAGGGAGTTAAAGTCTTTCCTGAGAGATGAAAGTTCTAACGTCAAGATAGAGAGGTGGAGTTCAATGTTAAGAAGCGATTGGGTTAAAAGCGTGGACGGTAAGGAGGAATGGAGGTCGTTAGGGAGAGGGGCATGTTCAACATAAGACGGGGAGAAAGGCATGGGGAGTGGATGTGGAGGGAAACCAGGAGGCGGGAAGTGAAGGGTGTTCCGGAAGCTAGGCTGAGGATGAATTGTAATGCCTAGCGTCCATATATCCAGGGGTCGGATGGGTGCTATGAGAGGACGAGGGGGAAAGGGGCAAGTGGGGAGAGGTGCTATCAAGTCTTTGGGGGTGAGAATCATTAAGATTGGGAGGGATAGGTGTCAATAGTGGAGCAGTAGGGAGGATGGTGTGAGGGGACGCAGTGTGTAGAGGGATCGGAGTAGGGGGATCAATCTGAGGGAGCTGGGGCGAATGAGAGGTAAGAAGGGAGTGATTGGAATGGAGTGGGAGCACATCAGGTGGAGTAGAGCGGATTTGGGTTGCCGAGAGGGTTGGCAGAATATCAGGAGAAGGAGGGGAGGCCAATGAGGCGAGGGGAGAGAGGGTTTGAGTGGATAAGTAAGACGTGGAAATGTCAAGCGAGGGAAAGGATGCTAAGGGAGCAGTGGAATCAAAGGTCGGAGATTGAGAGACTTCATTGGTAGTTGCAGAATCAGATAGTGGTGGGGTTGGCGTCAGAAGGGGCGAAGCCGGGAGGTCTTCCTGTGATTGAGAGGATGTAGAGATATGAGCAGGAGAGGTTATTAGATCATATAAGGTGCTGAAGTGGTGCTCAAAGATGGAGAGGTGGTTTTCGGAGGCTTGTATGAGGATATTTCCGGATTTAAAAATCGAGATGTCAATTTCGCCTAAGAAAGTGGAGGAAGGGGTGGTGGACAGCTTTAAGCCATAAGGGATTTTGCAAGATTTTGTTATGGGGAGGTAATGGAGGAAGATACTTTTCCATTTAGAGGGGCGTCTAGTGTAAAAGATATAGTTAGTTTTAATAATGGAGGTGAGGCTTAGATAATTGTCAACAAATAAGGTTTCTTGGTGACGTATTAATAGTTTGTGTTTCAAGTTCTTTTGGCATTTTTAGAGAGGTTAGGGGGTAAAGTATGGTCCAAGAGTTGGGACCAAACCTAGTGATGAGTGTATCCGTTGCAGTAGGGGTATGATTGAGGGGAGGCATGGTAATTCAACTAGTATGGTCGAGTGAGCAGGCAGGAGATGGCGGGAAGTGCAATGTTGGGAGAGAGTGGCAGAGGGGGGGTGGGAGAAAAGTCTGTGAATGGGAAAAAGTAGCCCAAAAACCGGGGCAAGGGTCTTATATTAAGGTGGATTGAGACAGAGAGGTGTTGGGATAAGGAGGGATAACCAGAGGTAGCAACCGTGTTTTGGGTCAGCACGATAGAGAAGGAGAGGGTGACATAGTGATCACCAGGAGGCAGAAGTGAAAAGTAAGAGGGTGATCAGAGTAAGACTAGGGAGCAAAGTGCAATGTGCAATTATGTTGCTAATTAAAGAGTAGGCAATGCAACATTCAAGGCTATAAAATCCAAAAGAGGTAGATCAGTTTGGACGCACGAGGTGACATTGGACAAAGGAACATCAAGTCATAAATCAAATGAATTACAAATAGACAAGCAACAGGCAAGGTAACATTTGAGAAAAATAGCATCAAAATGAGGAAGATAAATTTGAGTGCACGTGGAGCATAAGGCTACAAATATCAAGGACATAGCAGCAGGTAACGAGACATTTGAGATGTTGGCGCAACAAGAGGAGGTAGGTCCATTTGGATACACAGGTCGTAAAAAAGGTAAAAAAACATCTAGTGGCAGTACAAAAGAAGCATTACAAGTTATTAAGCAGCAGGTAAGAAATACTTATAAAATATTGAAGCGTCAAAATGAGGAAGATGCATATAAAGGAGGTACAGTGAACATAAAAATAAAAATAAGAATAAAAAGATTGTTTGGCAGCAGGAAGAGAAACATTTGTGATAAAAGTCTCCCCAAGAGGTAGTTCAATTAAAGTGTAATAGGTGAGAGGCGTCTGGTTGGAATTAGACATAAGATGTAATTTGTCGAGCCGTCAGGAGTGAAGCCATTAAAAATAGAAAATAATTTTTTTTTTGGGAGCAAATTAGTCCAAAGGGTAGTGTATGGGTCTCATGCCAATCCAAAATATACTGTACCCCGGAAGAAGTGGGATGGCTGGAGCGGCATTTTAGGAGAAGCGTAGAGTTACTAGCCGCAATATGGACTCATAAAGTGGGGGTGGACAAATTTTAATGCATATGGAGTAAAATAAAGATAATATCCTGTAGTTGCTCAGGCAGAATGAGTTATCTTAAAGTAGTGAGTTCCATTCAAAGATGGCCCCCCTAGGAGTACAAAGGGGCAAGTCCTTTTTCACTTTCCACTCTGTTTAGTCAAAGGTCTCAAGAAGGGAGGCAGCGTCATCTGGCCTGGAAAAGATGTATAACATGTCGGCCAAACCTCTTAAACAAAATGGGCGCCCAAGAGTAAAGTCCCCAGTCCAGTCTAAGCCCCCAGCACAGGTCAAAAAAAAAAAAAAAAGTCAAAAGAGAAAACATTCACCGATCTGACTCGCACTGCCAGGAGACGCGCAGGTCAAAAACAACCAACAGGCTGGTCTGTTCGCTTCAGCCTGGATCAACAACAGCCTCGGCTCAGGGTGCTAAACGCCAGCACATCTCGCCGTGAAGAGTAGTCAGCACAGGTCGGATCCGGTAAAACGGGACTTCAGACGGGTCCCGAGGGAGCAGGGCCAGGCCCGATCTCGGTTGGGGGGCCGGACTCAGGATGCCGGCAGCTCCTGTGCGGGTTCGCAGGGCAGAGGTAGCGACATGGGGTTCAAGCCAGGATGGTGCCGACAGAGCAAAACCCCTTTCGACCACCGACAGGAGAGCCCTCCACCAAGGAAGGGGGAGAGAGCATCAAGCGTGGGGATGCGGCTGCCGCACTCCGTTTCTGTGCCAACAGGAGAAGGATCTCCCGTGACTGGCGGGAACTCGCAGGCCACTCACCCCGACAAAACGAGCGATCCGGGGAGAAGGCAGATAATGGAGAGGTCGTGTTCAACGGGCGGATGCAGCGTCAGAGCCCAGCCTCAGAGCACAAAGACTGTAGATCTCTAGCAATCAGCTGGAGACTCCCAAGCAACTCGCGTGGACACCGCGGGCAATCCGAGGGGAGGGCGTCCACCAGGAGGATCCTCACCACTCTCGCCAGACGATCCTGATCAACAGCAGGGCAGGCTGCGCTACCATGGAGGAGCCAGCAGCACCCGGGAGGATGAACCTGCAGGTAAGATGAGTAAACAGACTTATTCTTCTCCAAATAAATGGTTGTCCCATTGCAAAAGAAGAAATAGTTGTTGAGAGTGCAGAAGAATTAATAGCTCAAGAAGTGCAAGGGAAACGCACACAAGCTCCTGTATATAAGTGGGATTGTAGCAGTATTTGCAGTATTCGACAGGAATCTATTGACAATATGCACAGAAAAGTGTTAAACAGAAGATTAGGTTGTTACAAGGGCTAGATCCATGTAATGTAAGAAAATATACTAAGAAGCACAGTCATTCTCTGGCTTGTCTTTCGATAAAAGTGTGTTAAAGTACTTTTCATCACTTAAGAATGTTAGCAGTACACCACTCAGGAATGCGGACGTTTGTAAGGAAAGTGTACTATGTAAAGACTCCTGCATTATGTTTAAGTGAACTGAACACAGCTCTTTTACACGGTTGTTTATCAGATGTAGAAAAAATGTGTGATGAAATTGAATTTCGTTTTTTTTGGTTCAGAACAGCAGTGTGTAGAAACTGAGAGCTTGACAACTGCAGATGCTGAAGAACATGGGAAAGAGATTAGCATTGATCAGTTTGAAGAAGAAATTACAAAGTTTAAGACAGTGTGTTCTGAAAAACCAAACTATGGGGTCTATTAGGATAGCGGGCGGATAGCCGCCGCCAGTCCGGCAGTGGCAACCGCCGTACCGGCGGCGGCCATCCGCCCGCGGTCGATACCCGGAAAACCGCCGGTCCGATTAGCATCGTGGTCGTGACCGCGGCGGTGTGATTTTCCGCCCGCCACTTGTCCGCCCGCTTGCCTGGCGGGCGGAGCTGGACCGCTACAATTGTAGCGGATCAGGGCCAAGCACCGCCGGCACGATTATGATGCTGGCGGTAGCCAGGCTTTCCGCGGCGGTGGAACCGCCATGGAAAGGCATGCGGAGACATGTTCCAGGGGCTTATTGCGGGCCCCCAATGTGTTGGGGGGGTGTGTGGGTGCACTGGGGGGGTACCCATGGTACCCCCCCTATACCCCCCTACATGTCCCTGTGCCAGGCACTGTGCAGTGCCTCAGCAAAACACACAAGATGATGGACGGAATGTTGCACATTGGCAAAACATTCACCCCCAGTCACAGATCTGGGTTTAATCCATCGTTATTTTGCTCACCACGCCACCCCAGTTCAGACATGGCCATATGCAAATCAGTCTTGACCCTGTGCCTCATGGGAACAGTCCAGCCCGAACTGCCAAGCCATGTCTTCCTGGACCGGAATCAAGCATCCTAGGACCGGTTTCTGGCTATCAGCCGTCATCAGCCAGGATAGCTTGACTCCAGTGGCGTAGTGAGCACGGGACCCACGTCTGGGCATACCCTTCCCACATAGGGCGAACAGCAAAACACACAAGATGATGGACGGAATGTTGCACATTGGCAAAACATTCACCCCCAGTCACAGATCTGGGTTTAATCCATCGTTATTTTGCTCACCACGCCACCCCAGTTCAGACATGGCCATATGCAAATCAGTCTTGACCCTGTGCCTCATGGGAACAGTCCAGCCCGAACTGCCAAGCCATGTCTTCCTGGACCGGAATCAAGCATCCTAGGACCGGTTTCTGGCTATCAGCCGTCATCAGCCAGGATAGCTTGACTCCAGTGGCGTAGTGAGCACGGGACCCACGTCTGGGCATACCCTTCCCACATAGGGCGAACAGCAAAACACACAAGATGATGGACGGAATGTTGCACATTGGCAAAACATTCACCCCCAGTCACAGATCTGGGTTTAATCCATCGTTATTTTGCTCACCACGCCACCCCAGTTCAGACATGGCCATATGCAAATCAGTCTTGACCCTGTGCCTCATGGGAACAGTCCAGCCCGAACTGCCAAGCCATGTCTTCCCTGGACCGGAATCAAGCATCCTAGGACCGGTTTCTGGCTATCAGCCGTCATCAGCCAGGATAGCTTGACTCCAGTGGCGTAGTGAGCACGGGACCCACGTCTGGGCATACCCTTCCCACATAGGGCGAACAGCAAAATACACAAGATGATGGACGGAATGTTGCACATTGGCAAAACATTCACCCCCAGTCACAGATCTGGGTTTAATCCATCGTTATTTTGCTCACCACGCCACCCCAGTTCAGACATGGCCATATGCAGTGCCTGCCATGCAGTGCAGGGAGATGCAGGACATGCTCCTTTTAACATCGCGGCGGTGTTGCTGGCAGCAGCGACTGCCGCAATGTTAATGGCCTGAATCCGACCGCCGCAGTCGGATTTCGTCTGCGGAGCATCCTAATTGGACCGGCGGTTATGCCGCGGTCCTTGCGGGTGGTCTTTTACTGCTACCATGGCGGTCGGGGAGGTTTTCCGACCACCATCGTAATACGCCCCTATGTTTGTATTTGTTGTCGACATACTCATTATAAAAGTCAAACTAGGAATGTTAATTTGTATTTAAAAAGTAAAAAGGAGAACAATGATAGGTGGCAGCAATTTGGAGGTTACTTGTTCGTGGAAGGTCGATTTGAGTTGGGTACTGATCAACGTATTTGTAAATATTGCTACAACAAATTAGAAGAGAACAAAATGCCAGCTAGAGCAATACATAAGAACTTAGAATTAGTACCTATTCCAGAGGAACTGGCAGATTTGAATACATATGAGTCAGTTCTTATTCAATCTGTTCACCCATTTCAAGCTATAATTCGCATGGAGCCTAAAACAGGTAAACTGCCACCAACAGACTTACAAAGAGGTCTGAAAGGAAGAGTTGTGTACTTACCTTTAGATTTTAAGAAAATATTGAAATTGTTGGTGGAGACAGAGAGGAAAATGAGGCAGTAGTTATTCTAGTAAATGGTGTATCAACAAAGAGTCGGAAAATATGGCAAGAGTTTGTAGATGTTAATAAACTTCAAAAGGCTACGTTATATCTTGTACAGAACAATATTTTTTATAAAAATGTAAATGTTGATGAAGAGGTAATAAGTTTAGAAGATGAATCAGAAATTTCAAGTGGTCAAATAGAGAAAGTGGACAAGTCGAGGAGTGAAGAGATTTATGAACATTATACAATATGTCCTCTACATTCAAAAGAAGTAGTAGGAAACAGCATTGAGTTATTTCAAATGAAAAAAGCAAAGGAAACTCCAATAAGTGTATGGGAGAAAAGCTTAGAAGGTCGTTGTTTTCCACAGCTGTTCCCTACTAGACAAGGTGGACGATTTGATGAGCGACCTGTACGGATTCCAGCTTCAGAATATCGCTCAACAAGATTATACTCTGAAGATCCTAGATTTCAACAGTGCATTCCATATATATTTCACCTTTTGTTTGAAAGTGATTTGTCTTCTCTTTTGTATGCAGTGAACCACATACTTAAAACGGGAGTTCATCAATCACTTGTTTCAGCCAAAGAATTCATGGACAAAGTTGAACGTACAGATGAAAATTTAGAAGCACAGTTAATTAATTTGATGGCATGTCAACGTGGAACCAATGAGTATTGGTTTCGTCGTCATGGTGAACTTAAGTGTATGTTAACCCCTTCCGTGCTCGCGGAATTTCCGCGCTGTGCGGGCGTTTCCATTAGTGGGCGGGGATTCGGACGGCCGGGGGCCGTCCTGCGCACACGCCCACCGTGACGCGTGACGGCTCCCGGCCGTCACGAGCATGGAAGAGGTTAAGAAACTTAGGAACACCAACATGGTTTTTAACACTTATCTGTGCGGAGTATGCATGGGAAGATTTACTTGAATTTCTACGAGAAGCAAATTCCAATATCAAAAATATTGAAATGAAGACACCTGGAGAACTGTGTTCATTGGATCCTGTAAATGTCTGCAGGTATTTTAATCATAGGTTTCAAGCTATGATGTCTTTTATCTGCAATAAAAATAATTGTCCTCTTGGAGAAGTTATTGATTTTTTTGACGAAAAGAGTATCAAGCGAGAGGTGCTCCACATATACACATGCTATTATCGATAAAGAATGCTCCGAAATTTGGGACGGATACTGATGAAACAGTATTGTCTTTCATCGAACAGTATGTTACGTGTGAGATTCCAAGAGAAGGAGGAGAAAAAAGCTTGAGACAACAAGTTTTACAATTCCAGAGTCACCGTTGTGGAAAGTATTGTCGATGAAAATACAAGTCTAAAGGAAAATTTTATACCAAGTGTCGGTTTGGATTCCCACGTCTAGTAATTTCTAAAGGAAGAGTAAATTCTTTTATGTCTGCTGTGAGGCACACAATAACTCAGAAATCACCGAAGAATACGTACAACTTAAAAAGAACAGAACAGTCAAAGTATATTAATGACTACAATCCAGTTATTTTGAAAATGTGGAATGCAAACATGGACATTCAATATGTTGCAGATAACTCAATCGCAGTTGCACGCTATGTTACATCATATATAACGAAATCAGAAAAGACAGAGATGAAAGAAATGTGGGAAGAAATTTCACAAGAAAAGAGCCTTAGCAAAAAATTGTACAGCTTTAGCTTGAAAATGCTTTCCCACAGAGAAATTGGATCCTACGAATGTTCGGATCGCTTGTGCTCTTCTAGTTTATATTCAAAGTCACGTGGAATCATTTGGGTAAGTTTAGGTCTTGCCTGCACACGAAATAGAGTGTTGAAAACATTAGAAGAAATTCAATACTTAGCAGAGAATGATCCGGAAAGTACAGAAATTCTTAAAACTAATATGTTGGATACATACTATCCTAAAAGAAGTCCACATCTGGAAGAGCTATGTCTGTATGAAATACTTCAACATTACAGCTTTAAAAGAAATGTTACACAGAATTTAAAACAAGGAAAATATGCAGTAATTGGATGTGACGGTTGTTTAGTGAAACATGCCAAAGGAAATCTTATTAATCATAGAAAACTCAGTTGCGAAACTCCAGATAAGAGAGACATTTTTTATTTAGCACTTTTGCAACTGTTCAAGCCATGGCATAGCGAAACTGAATTACTTGGACATTTTGACTGCTATGAAGATTCTTTTAATGCATGCAAAGATAACATTGCATGTACAATTTTTCCTACATATCTACAAATGTTAAATGATGAAATTGAACAAGGAAAGACTATTACAGCTGAAATAGCTAACGACAGTTCTCAAGATAGTCAAAGTTCTGGTCCAGCTAGTAAAGATCCACTGGGACAACCAATTATCGAAAATGAAGCAGCAATAGCCATGTATGAAGTAGAAATTGCAATGCAACAAGCACAACAAGAGAATACTACGTTGGAAAACTTAGAAGAACAGCTAAATGTTGAACAGAAAGAAATATATGTACAAGTGACAGAACAGATACAACATGGTTTGATGCATGAAAAAAAGGAATGTATATGTTCATCATTTAAACCTATTCTTATGTACATCAGTGGTCAAGCTGGAACAGGTTAAAGTTTTTTAATTAAAGTTTTGACTAGTTATCTCCCAAAAACTACAGATTCACATTTATCTAGCGTTGTAACAGCTCCGACTGGATTAGCAGCGCACAATATTAAAGGAATTACTTTACATAGACTACTTATGTTACCAGTTGAACATGATAATAAATTAGAATATCAGAAGTTGTCTGGAGATGCTTCTTATGAAGTGTCAAGAGTGCTGAAGAAAATGAAACTTCTCATCATAGATGAGGTGAGCATGGTCTCAAACTTAATGCTTGCCTTTGTACACTTGAGAATGCAACAGGTTTTAAAAACAGATTACGATGTTCTGTTTGGAGGCAAACACTGTAATTGTATTTGGAGATCTACTACAACTAACACCTGTAAAAGGACAACCAGTTTTTAAAACAGTTGTGCATGAAGACACTAGGAAATGTTTGGGAAGTATTGGAAATGTGAATATATGGTTACATTTTGAATATAAGATGTCATCAGTGATGTCATCAGTGATGTCACTGACCATATCATGAATGATGTAATATGTGACTTCATCAGCAGTGCATTGCGGGGGCGCGAGTTATAGTTAGCTCAACTAACTATAACGTCCGAATATCTCTGGTTTTGTACGAGTGAAAAGTCCACCTAACTATTACGTCCCTGAAACCTATGGTTTTTTTCAGTGAATTTCTTTGGTTTTTTAAATGCTAATTTCTAACTATAACGTCCCTGAAACCTATGGTTTTTTCAGTGAATATATATATATATATATATGTATCAACATACACATAAATATTATAGTAGGTAGTTTTAGTGAGGACCTAGTTTCAATAGGAAAAGCGTATTTTTGACTTGCCTATAACTTTGATGCCATTTGACGAATCGTCACGAACGTTTCCAAAATAATTGTCAAGTTGGGTCTTGTTGAGCTTGAAAAGTTTCGAGGTGATCCGTCAAGCAGGGGCTGAGAAAAAGGGGGGGCAAAAAAGTGAATTTTCTATGTTAATTCCCCATAGGGATTTTGAACACGACTACAGCCGCAACGCTGGACGGAATTTCACCACATTTGGCAGAAAGGTAACTCTTGGTCCAGAAAGAACCCTTTTTGTTATTTGGTGTAAATTGGTTCAGTAGTTTTTCAGATAATAGAGAACATTTTAATTTGTATATCTATGGTTGTGAATACTTCACAAATAATTTGTGACAAGTCGCGAATACGCACTCCAATAGGAATGCTGTGATTGGCTGGCCACAACCTGTGTAGAAAGTTGAGGCCGGTATTTTGTGTAATGAGACACGGTCCCCGGGGCTGAAAGTGAAGATTAAGAAAGATAGAAGGGGTCAGGGTAGAGGTGCACTGACCCTATGGGTTGAATATAGGGGTGTTTGTCAGACACCTTATGCCTATAACATGTTAAAACACAGTTTTTTTCCATGTCCAATACTAGCAAATTTGTTGTGATCCTCAGCGCGTGTAATGTCATGACGTGTTCGCAAATATTGCTGAATTTAGAAAAAATACATTCACACACTCACTCAGACACTAATGCACTCACTCATAGACCCACTCACACTCTTACACTCACCCACACATCCTCTCAGAGACTCACACACTCACTTACATACCCACTCAGAGACTCACACACCCACTCACAGACTCACACACTCACTTACAGACCCACTCACAGACCTACTCAGACACTGATGCACCCACTCAGTCACCCACACACCCACTCACAGACCCACTCAGACACTCGCACACCCACTCACAGACCCACTCAGGCACTCATGCTCCCACTCATACACCTACTCAGACACTGAGGTGCCCACTCACAGACCCACTCGGACACTCATGCACCCACACAAAGAGCCACTCAGATACTTTCACACCCACTCAAATACCCACTCAGAGACTCATGCACCCACTCACAGACCCACTCTGAATCTTATGCACCCACTCACAGCCGCCAAACTAATTTGCAATTAAGGCAAACGCAGTTCAGCATCAGCTTGCCTTGACAAGCTTCATTGGTTACCAGTTCGCGAATGCGCCATTTTTAAGCTATTATGCCACTTGCACAGAGCACTTTATAGGAATGGCCCTATGCTGTTACTAAACAAAGTCAACTGCTATTAACCCAATGGGAATCTTATATCAGCCACTACGGCCTTGATATCTTGTAAAAGAATTTTAAAAAGCCCTGCTGGGTGAACTTTTTAGCCTTCACCCATTGGAATAGGCTCCCTCAGGAGCTGCGTATTCCTCCCAATTTGTTGACATTCAGAAACAAATTGAACACATGGATATATTCTCTTTAGGTCTCTTTCAGAACCAGTAATTGGCTCTATCTAGCGACGGGATAACCCTTTGGGGATGAGTTGTGCGCTCTATAAATTCCAAAATGCAAATACTCACAGACCCACTCAGAGACTCACACACCCACTCACAGACCCACTCAGACAGTCATGCACATACTCACAGATCCATTCAGGCACTCATGCAGCCTCTCACAGACACACTCAGAGACTCACATACCCACTCACAGACCCACTCAGGCACTCATGCACCCACTCATAGACCTACTCAGACACTGATGCACCCTCTTAGTCACCCACACACCCACTCACAGATCCACTCAGACACTCATGCACCCACTCAAAGAGCCACTCAGATACTTACACACCCATTCAAATACCCACTCAGAGACTCATGCACCCACTCACAGACCCACTCAGAATCTCACGCACCCACTCACAGCCGCCAAACTAATTTGTAATTAAGGCAAATGCAGTTCAGCATCAGCTTGCCTTGACCAGCGTCATTGGTTACCAGTTCGCAAACAAGCCATTTTTAAGCTATTATGCCACATGCACAGAGCACTTTATAGGAATGTCCCTATGCTGTTACTAAACAAAGTCAACTTTTATTAACCCAACGGGAATCTTATTTCAGCCACTATGGCACTGATATCTTGTAGAAGAATAAAAAAAACCCTGTTGGGTGGACGCTCTTTTAACTTTTTTGCCTCCACCCATTGGAATAGGCTCCCTCAGGAGCTGCTTATTCTACCCAATTTGTTGGCATTCAGAAAACAATTGAAGACATGGCTATATTCTCTTGAGGTCTCTTTCAGAACCAGTAATTGACTCTGTCTAGTGCAGGGATAACCCTTTGGGGATGAGTTGTGTGCTCTAGGAATTCCAAAATACAAATACTCACAGGACTGCTCAGAGACTCACACACCCACTCACAGACCCACTCAGACAGCCATGCACCTACTCACAGATCCATGGAGGCACTCATGCAGCCACTCACAGACCCACTCAGAGACTCATACACCCACTCACAGACCCACTCAGAGGCTCACACACCCACTCACAGACCCACTCAGGCCCTCATGCATCCACTCAGATCCATTCAGGCACTCATGCACCCACTCACAGACCCACTCAGAGACACACAGACCTACTCACAGACCCACTCAGAGACTCACGCACCCACTCACAGAAGAGACTCATGCACCCACTCACAGACCCACTCAAAGAAGAGACTCATGCACCCACTCACAGACCCACTCAGACACTCACGGACTCACTCACAGACCCACTCAGAGAATCATGCACCCACTCACAGACCTACACAGACTCATGTACCCACTTACAGACCCACTCAGAGACTCATGCACCCACACACAGACCCATGCAGTCACTCACATACCCACTCTGACTTATACAGCCGCTCACACACACACTGTCAAAGGTTATAGGTTACAGTAAGGAAATAAAATGTAAAAAACTTAGGAATTCACTGAAAAGCCAAAGGTTACAGAGATGTTATAGTTAGGAAATAGCATTAAAAGACATAGAAATTCACTGAAAAAAACAAAGGTTACAGGGACGTTATAGTTAGGAACTAAAATTTAAAAAATCATAGAAATTCACTGAAAAAACAAAGGTTATAGTAACGTTATAGTTAGGAAATAGAATTTTTTTATATCTTGGAAATTCACTGAAAAAAATAAAGGCTACAGGGACGTTTTAGTTAGGCTCAGATTTCGCTCGTACAAAACCAGTGAAATTCAGCAGTTATAGTTACCTAAGCTAACTATAACTTATGACCCCGCAATGCACTAATTATGACCTCACATATTATATTACTCATGGCTTGGTTAGTGACATCACTGATGACATCACAGATGACGTCTCAAATGACATCACTGATTACAACATCTAGTGACTCTGAGGGTTTTCTAAAAGTTTATCAGTGTTGAACATATATTCTAAGGTACCACGAAAGTTAAATTAGTATGGTTTGTGTACTACTAATGAGTGATTCAATTTTTAAACATAGATTTTGTGACTGTGTAACTGGGTGCATCCGTGTGAGTGTATGTGTGTGGCTGTTTGCGTGAGTGAGTTTGTGACTGCCGGTATGGGTGAATAAGTGGGTCTGTGAGTAGCTGTATGATGAGTAAGTGGCTGTGTGAGTGAGTGAGTGGGTGTGTAAGTGGTGTATGAATGAGTAAGTGGGTATGTGAGATACTGTATCGGTGAGTGAGTGGGTGTGTGAGTGGCTGTATGGGTGAGTGAGTGGGTGTGTCAGTGCCTGTATGAGTGTGTGAGTGGCTGTGAGTGGCTGTATGGGTGAGTGAGTGACTGTGTGAGTGGCCATGTGGGTGAATGAGTGGGTGTGTAAGTGGGGTATGGATGAGTGAGTGGGTATATTAGAGACTGTATAAGTGAGTGAGTGGGTGTGTGAGTGGCTGTATGGGTGAGTGAGTGAGTGCATGAGTGGTGTAAGGGCAAGTGAGTGGGTGTGGCAGTAGCTGTATGGGGAGTGAGTGTGTGAGAGGCTGTATGGGTGAGTATGTGCTTGTCTCAGTGACTGTTTAGGTGAGAGAGTACATGTGTTAGTATCTGCATGAATAAGTGAGCGGGTGTGTGAGTATCTGTACGGGTGAGTGAGTGGCTGTGTGTGGCTGTTTGGGTGAGTGATAGGTCTGTGTGAGGAGCTGTATGAGTGGGTGGGTGTATGAGTGG
Source organism: Calotriton arnoldi (assembly GCA_963921515.1). NCBI lineage: Eukaryota > Metazoa > Chordata > Amphibia > Caudata > Salamandridae > Calotriton > Calotriton arnoldi. The sequence continues at coordinate 270,332 of CAWUFW010011056.1, forward strand.
GTATATGAGTGAGTAAGTGGCTCTATCAGTGGCTAAATAGGAGAATAATTGAGGGTATGAGCAGCTGTAAGGGTGAGTGTGTGGTTGTGTGAGTGTCTGTATGAGTGAATGAATGAGTTTGTGAGTGGCTCTATGCATGAGTGAGTGGGTGTGTGAGTAGTTATATGGGTCTGTGAGTGGGTGTTTGAGTGGTTGTGTGGGTGTGTGAGTGGTTCTGTGGATGATGTCATCAGTGATGTGATTTGTGGTGTCATCAGTGATGTCACTGACCATGTCATGAGTGATGTAATATGTGAGGTCATAAGCAGTGCATTGTAGGAGTGTAAGTTATAGTTAACTCAGGAACCTATAACTTCTGAATTTCACTGGTTTTGTACGAGTGAAATCTCAGCCTAATTATAACCTCCCTGCAACCTTGAGTTTTTTTTTAATATATATATATATATATATATATATATTCACTGAAAAAACCATAGGTTTCAGACACGTTATAGTTACAAATTAGCATTTAAAAAACCTTTGAAATTCACTGAAAAACCATAGGTTTTAGGGACAGTTATAGTTACTTGGACATTGCACTCGTACAAAACCCGTGAAATTCCCCCGTTATAGTTAGTTCAGCTAACTATAACTCGCGCCCCGCAATGCACTGCTGATGACGTCACATATTACATCACTCATGACATGGTCAGTGACATCACTGATGACATCACTGATGACATCTCAAATGACATCACTGATGACATCATCCAGTGACTGTGTGTTTCTGTAAAGTTTAAATATTTTTAATATATATAGGAAAAGACGTATTGAAGAATGAGTGGGTGTGTAAGTGTCTGTATGGATGATTTAGTAGGTGCGTGACTGACTCTATAAGTGAGTGATTTAACGTATCTTACTGAATGCATGGGTTAGTGACTAAACTGGGTGAATGTCTGTATCCGTCTGTCTGTTGCTGTGTAAGTGGCTGCATGTGTTTGTGAATAGCTAAATGAGTGTCTATATGAGTTATTGAATGCTTGTCTGAGTATCTGTATGGGTGCCTGAGTGTTTGTGTGGGAGGGGTGTGTGCAACTCTGTGCATAGATGTGTGAGTGGGTGATTCACTGGGTGGATGGTTTCAAGAGTGCATCTGTGATAGACTGTATGGGTGGGTAAGTGTGTGTAAGAGTGTGTTAGTGAGTGAATGTATGTCCCAGTGGTACATGTGTGAGTAACTACATATGTGAAAGGCAGTATATATGTGTGTTGGAGTATATAAATAGCTATAAGCAAGAGTGAGTGATTGTGATAGTGGCTGTATGGATGAGTGTGTGCTTGAATCAGTGATTGTATAAGAGCGTAACAATGTGCTACTATTTGTATGAGTAAGTGAGCTGGTGTGTGTATAACTGTATAGGTGAGTAAATGGCAGTGTGTTTAATTATTTGCATGACTGACTAGGTGTCTGAGTATCTCTATGGATGAGTGGCGTTGTTTGAGTGTCTATATAGGAGTAAGAGTGCATATGATAGTCCTGTACTGAGTGACCGTAAGTATGAGTGACTGTACGGGTGAGTGAGTGGATGTGTGTGTGTAGACCTAAGAATCAGTGAGTGGGTATGTAGTTATTGGTGTTGGAGTGTCTATGGTTTTGCGAATGGCAGTCTGTAATTTAGAGTGGGTGTATCAAAGATTATATTAGGGTGTGAGGAGGGGCATCAGATTATCACGTGGATGATGTCATCAGTGATGTCATTTGAGATGTCATCAGTGATGTCATCAGTGATGTCACTGACCATGTCATGAGTGATGTAATATGTGACGTCATCAGCAGTGCATTACGGGGCGCGAGTTATAGTTAGCTGAACTAACTATAACAGGGGAATTTCACGGGTTTTGTACGAGTGCAATGTCCAAGTAACTATAACTGTCCCTAAAACCTATGGTTTTTTCAGTGAATTTCAAAGGTTTTTTAAATGCTAATTTGTAACTATAACGTGTCTGAAACCTATGGTTTTTTCAGTGAATTTCAAAGGTTTTTTAAATGCTAATTTGTAACTATAACGTGTCTGAAACCTATGGTTTTTCAGTGAATTTCAAAGGTTTTTTAAATGCTAATTTCTAACTATAACGTGCCTGAAACATACGGTTTTTTCAGTGAATTTCAAAGGTTTTGTAAATGACAATTTTTAAATGTATTAATTGTTATATTAATTTTTTCATACTGATTTACTACATTTTTAGAAACAATTTTTTTTACAGATTTTATTTTTTAAATTACATTGTAATTACATTATACATTACATTACAAAAAATACTTTCTCAGAATGAATTACTTTAGTTTAAATACTTTGCACATAGGCAATAGACTTTTAAGTACAGTAGTTACAGTTGTTGCAATGGTCAACACATTTTCAAACACAATGCAACATTCAGCTCAATGTGAATTTCTAGTTAAATGCAATTAGTTACTTTATGGATTACTTTTCTAACCACAGGACTGGATCCTAGATTCAGTCCTGGTACATCTCCTGTAAACAGTTGAGTAAAAGCGTTTTGGTTACAGTCGTGATTTTTAAGGAATATTATTGTATTTTAAAAGTTGACACTTAGAAACTTTTTCTCATAGAATCACCAATGTTATCCTATGGAAGGAAATTCACTTAGCAGGTAAAAACTGTTATCGTTACTTTTTCTTACTCAGTGTTGGATCCTGGATCCAGCACTGGTGCATCTCCTGTAAACAGTTGAAAGAATGTGTTTAAGTCATACAGGTGATTTTTAAGGAATATTTGTAGTTTGTAAAAATCAACACTTTGAAACTTTTTGCTGAAAACCAGACAATGGATTCCTATGGAAGAAAATATAAGTTACTGGTAAGTACGGTTAAAATTACTTTTCAGGATTAGTACTGGGCTGAAAGATGCAGCACTGAGGTCTCTCCTGATAACAGGTGAGTAAATCGGAATTCGTATTTCGGCTGATTTTAGAGGAATATTTTAAAGTTCCAAAACTCCACACTTAGAAGAATTTCCAAGTGAAACCAGTCAATGTTAGCCTATGGAAGGAAATTCAAGTTACTGGTAAGTACGGTTAAAATTACTTTTCAGGACCAGTACTGGGCTGAAAGATACAGCACTGAGGTCTCTCCTTATAACAGGTGAGTAAATCGGAATTCGTATTTCGGCTGATTTTAGAGGAATATTTGTATGTTTCAAAAATCAACACTTAGAAACTTTTTCAGCAAAAAGCAGGCAATGATATCCTATGGAAGGAAATTCAAGTTACTGGTAAGTACGGTTAAAATTACTTTTGAGGATCAGTACTGGGCTGAAAGATGCAGCACTGAGGTCTCTCCTGATAACAGGTGAGTAAATCGGAATTCGTATTTCGGCTGATTTTAGAGGAATATTTTAAAGTTCCAAAACTCCACACTTAGAAGAATTTCAAGTGAAACCAGTCAATGTTAGCCTATGAAGAAAATTCAAGTTACCGGTAAGTACGGTTAAAATTACTTTTCAGGACCAGTACTGGGCTGAAAGATGCAGCACTGAGGTCTCTCCTGATAACAGGTGAGTAAATCGGAATTCGTATTTCGGCTGATTTTAGAGGAATATTTTAAAGTTCCAAAACTCCACACTTAGAAGAATTTCCAAGTGAAACCAGTCAATGTTAGCCTATGGAAGGAAATTCAAGTTACTAGTAAGTACGGTTAAAATTACTTTTCAGGACCAGTACTGGGCTGAAAGATACAGCACTGAGGTCTCTCCTGATAACAGGTGAGTAAATCGGAATTCGTATTTCGGATGATTTTAGAAGAATATTTGCACAATGGTGAAGGGAGGGGCGGGGCCTGAGGTGACATCTGTGCAAACGCGCCCGTGGCGCGTTTTAGGTTGGGGGATTAAGTCCCTTGAATCCTGAGGGTCCCTAGGGGCCAACTAGCCCACCAGGAACCTCAAATATGCGCCAGGGGCTGCGTTGCAGAGACGTGTAGAGAGGCCACACCCCTTTACACCTCTCTGCAACGCAGCTCTGTGGCGCTTTCTGGATGTACCTGTTGGGCTAGTTGGCCCCAGGGACCCTCAGGATTGAAGGGGATTTAATTCCCCATCTTAAAACGCGCCACGGGCCTGTTTGCACACATGTCACCTGAAGCCCCGCCCCCTCCCTTCACCACTGTGCAAACGCGCCCGTGGCGCGTTTTAAGCTGGGGATTAAGTCCCCTTGAATCCTGAGGGTCCCCGGAGTCCAACTAGCCCACCATATACCTCCAAAGCGCCACAGAGCTGCGTTGCAGAGAGGTGTAAAGGGGTGTGGCCTCTCTACACGTCTCTGCAACGCAGCCCCCTGGCGCATATTGGAGGTTCCTGGTGGGCTAGTTGGCCCCCAGGGACCCCCAGTATTCAAGGGGAATTCGTTCCCCTCTGCAAACGCGCCAGGGGCGCGTTTGCAGAGTGGTGAAGGAAGGGGCGGGGCCTGCGGGCCCGATCGTTTTTAAAAAAAAATTATAATTTTGTCCCCTGAAGGGGGGCTGTGTGGCCCCCCTTCCTTTTTCCTGTTTTTGGGCCCTGGGGACCCCATCCCCCAGGGCCTTACCCCTTTTTTAAATTTAATTTTAAAAAAACGGGAAGGGGCCGCGTGGCCCCCTTCCCTGGGCCTGTATTGGCCCCGGGGACCCCATCCCCCGGGGCATGGCCTTTTTATTTTCTTGGGACGGGGGCTGCGTGGCCCCCTCCTCAGGCCATTTAAGGCCCCGGGTACCCCATCCCCGGGGCATGGCCTTTTTTCTTTTTGGGGAGGGGGGCCGCGTGGCCCCTCCCAGGCCACTACTTGCCCCGGGGACCCCATCCCCCGGGGCTGGCTCCTCTCCGTTGGGGACTGTGGGGGTCCCCAATCCCCCACAGTCCCGCCGGCTCCCCACGTCCCTTGGGAGCCGGCATTGCTGTTCCACATGGGGAGCAGCTGTTATGCTGCTCCCCATGTGGAAAAGCAATGTGCTTTGGATATTGGAAGAGAGAGCAGGTTTCCCTGCTCTCTCTTCCAATATCCAAAGCAGTTTGCTATGGCAGGACGGGAGCCGCGAGGCTCCCGTCCCTGCCATAGCAAACTACAGTGTCCCGGGGGTAGGCACCCCGGGACACTGCAGGAGCCGGCCCTGGGGGTGGCGGTCCCCAGGGCCATCAAGGGCTCCGGGAGGGGGCCGCGCGGCCCCCTCCCTACATCAGCACAGCCCCGGGAGGTGGTGGTCCCCGGGGCTTCGGGGGTCCAAAACGGACCCCCATTTTAATTTGTTAGTGCCCCGGGAGGTGGCGGTCCCGGGCGTGTGGGGGGCTGGAGCCCCCACACAGGTTGTTCAATTAATAAAAAAGCCCCGGGGAGGTGGTGGTCCCGGGGCTGCGGGAGGGCTCAGAGCCCTCCCGCACCATTTTTAAAAAAGCCCCGGGGGTGGCGGTCCCCGGGCTGGGGGCCCTTTGAGGCCCCACACATAAAATTAAACCCCCACCATGCCCCCGGGACTTGGGCCACCCGGGGGCAAATACAATCGAAGCGCGGGAGACCGCGCTCGATTTTTTGTTTTCTGAGCGCATCCTGCCGATTTTTAAAAATTTTTTTATTTTTTTGCCCAGGGGTCCTTGTGGGACCCCTGAGCAAACCTAGGGGTCAGGGTGTTTCTACCCTGCCCCCTTTGTGCGCTTTGCGCACTTGTTTCTGTCCTCGGTTCTACCGAGGACAAAATGGCTGCCAACATTTCCTGAATCGGAATGTTGACAGCCAGCTGACAGCCAATTAACATGCAGCTCGTGATCGGGAGGGTACGCGGACCCTACTCGGCCATAGATATCACTATCTTTTTACTTTTGATTTTCTCAGCAACTACTGAACGGATTTACACCATTTAACAAAAGGGTTCTTTCTGAACCAAGAACTACCTCTTTGCCAAATTTGGTGTAATTCCGTTCAGCAGTTCGGGCTGTAGCCGTGTCTAAAGTTTCCTATGGAAAATTGCATGGGGAAAACGCGTTTTGGGACCCCCTTTTTCTCGGCCCCCGCTTGACGAATCCCCCGAGACTTTCAGGGTAGGAGTGGACCGGAGCGGGCCACAAAGTTTGAAAATTTCGCGAAGATACGTCAACCGGCAAGAGAGTTATTTCAAATAGAATGTCGCGGATTTCCTATGGATAATAGGTTGTAACTATAACTATCTACTGGCGACCGCCAGTAGATAATATATATATATATATATATATATATATATATATATATATATATATATATATATATATATATATATATATATATATATATATATACACAGAGGCCCAGTTCACGGATTCGTGGCTTTTAATTTGAAAGACCAGCAGCACAAATTATTCCATTTTCTCTACGCGTTTCAGCGCTCCTGCGCCTTGGTCACGGGTGGAGATAGCAAAGTGCTTACGTGCATGCTATTTAAAACCACATTTGTTCACGTGACTGATTGATACTGCAACTCCCATAGTGCACTAAGAAAACTCATTGTATATTCGGAAGTCCGTATTTCGAACATAGTGCTTACTTGTTTCAATGTCTTTAATGCACTGGCATTGATATTTAGTCCAAATGGAAGATCAGCACATGAATGCTTTCTTGGCATAATGTTGACGTAGTGCGTGTAATTCCACGAGCTCGTAGAATTACACGCACTACGCCAACATTATGCCAAGAAGAGCATTCATGTGCTGATCTTCCATTTGGACTAAATATCAATGCCAGTGCATTAAAGACATTGAAACAAGTAAGCACTATGTTCGAAATACGGACTTCCGAATATACAATGAGTTTTCTTAGTGCACTATGGGAGTTGCAGTATCAATCAGTCACGTGAACAAATGTGGTTTTAAATAGCATGCACGTAAGCACTTTGCATATCTCCACCCGTGACCAAGCGCAGGAGCGCTCGAAACGTGTAGGGAAATGGAGTAATTTGTGCTGCTGGTCTTTCAAATTAAAAGCCACGAATCCGGAACTGGGCCTCTGTGTTCTTTTTCTATGATGGATGGGCTTCTCCGTGCCCATTGTTTTGAGGCCGCCCTGAAGGGTTGGGGGCTCCTTGCTCGGGGGATGTTGTGTGGATATATATATATATGTATATTTATATATATATATATATATATATATATATATATATATATATATATATATATATGTGTGTTAAATTATACAAATTAATCAATAGGTAGTTTATTATTTTACATTTAATATTAACCTTTATTAAAATTTTAAAATAAAATAATATTAAACGTTTCAACTTGATACAAAATAATAACAAAATAGTTTAGCTTAAGTCTACATGTAACTTTTAACAAAATTGAATGCATATTAAATAAAAATAAAAAACATTCTACCGTGGGTTCTTTTTTAAAAATGAGTATTTAAGAAATATTACTTATTTTTTATGTAAATTAAATAAATCTATTTTAAATAATTATGTGTTTAATACACATTTAATTGAATGAGTTGGTGTGCTGTGACATTTCATTTTAATAGTTTTGTTTAATTGGTTTATAATAAATAGTTTATATTTTTTAACAGTTATATTTTATATTACATTTGTTTTTATATATTTTTTAAAATGACAATAAAGTTGAATATTTTTTAGCATACTTTCCCAAAGGGAGTTCTTTCCCACTGTTATACAAGCATTCATCAGGGACTGGAGACATAGGTAAGTCTGTACATAGGCCCTATTTACGAATTGCCTGCCTGGGGAGATAATTATTATCGCGCCTTTTAAAATCCGATACATCAGGGATTGGAATTTAAAAGGTTCGATAATTACACCTATTACAAGTTGTGCTTTTAAAAATGGCACATAACATGTGGAGTTTTGCTATGTGCACCAAAATCTGCATGTATCAGTATTTACCGACCCTTTTCCTCCAGTAAAATTTGCCAGGTTTCACCTGCTGAAATTTACCGGGGGAAAATTGAAAGACATGAGGTAACTACCACAGAACTTGTAATTCTGATTCCTGTGCAAATGGTAGTTTGCACACAGATCAGAAAAGAATTGGCCACTCCTAATGTGGGCCTTAGGTGTAAATCTACAATCTCAAATGTTGAATAGCCAAAAGTGTACATTTACACCTAGGTGTAGAAGTACATTTACACATGAGTAAATCTGCACATGGAAATTTATCTTTGTGAAGCAGGGCCCTCATCTTCACACAAATCAGTGTTGTGCTATTAGCTTTTTTTGTACACTTTATTGTATCACTCTATGTGGGACGTGTATTCCCAGACGTGTGTACCATGACACTGTGTCACTGGAACCAAGCTACACATGGCTGATAAGCCCTAATTAGGGCGAAACTGGCCCTGGGTTGCTTGTCTTCAGGTTCAGGGAGGACGTGGTCTGAAGTTCGGGCTGGACTGTTCCCAATGTAGCAGGGCCAAGACTGATTTGCATATTGTTGGGTCCTAACTGAGGTGGCATGGTGTGTAAACTAACAATGGACTGGGATGCAGCCTGAGTGATTACCAATGGCTGAGATTAATTCAAGCATTCCATACATCACTCTTTTGTATACTTTAGTGTGTCGTCCTACGTGGGACGGGTATGCCCAGACATGGTTCTGTGCACACTTTGTAATTGGAACTAACTAGGATGAAACTGGTCCTGGGTTTCTTATGTTCTGATTCAGGGAGGACCTGGCCTAGCATTGCCAAGACAAATTTGCATATGGCTCGGTCCAATTTGAGGTTACCTGGTTTGCAAAATAATGATTGACTGGAAGGCGGCCTCGAGTAATTAGCAGGGTGTGAGATTAATTCAAGCATTCCATCCAGCACTTTTGTGTACAGTTTACTGCTATTAGCTTTAGGTAGAGTAATAGGGGGATTCTTCATAAGGTGTTTCTTTGGTGCTGAGACTTTTCTAGTCTGAGAGTATTCTTTCAGTGGCGATGGTGGTTAACATTCCTTCTTTTATTTCTAAAAATATTCTCTGAAAATTACCATATAATTTCCTTTTTCCCAGTTTGATTTTGTGAATGGTGTGTATTTGTCGTCTTACTTCTGTTGTCCTTCTGACATTTGCCCTTATGTCAGAAGGACCTTATTTCAGTGGCTGACGTGATCAAATGCCAGTGGATATGAAATACCACTCCTTTAAAAAAAACATCAATGAAATACCCATTTCATTTAACTTTGAAAACTAGGAAATCCCCTTGCTTCACAAGAGTGCATACACACTGGCAAACACATAAATCTTGTCCCATTCTTCAGAACATTCCTTTGTTCAAGGTGAAATGTCAATGCAGCATTCTGTATCTGAATGTGTTTTTGATGAAGTCGACCTGGAGTCTGAACTCTGCCGCTGGAAGCTACAGTGCACCCACTTGTCTGCATGTTAGTGAACCAGACGCCGCCTCTATGTTATCTGCCCATGAACACGTTTAACACGGAGGGTGGCAGCTTCTCGGCCCTCATCGCGGCTGCTTTCGAGACGGTGGGATCTCTCTGTTAATCCCACTGACAGACCCAGAGCTCTTGAGCTCCCTCCGTCTCCCTGCGGAAGGGGAACGAGGTCACGGCCTTGTATTTTGTTTTGTTTGGCAGGTCCCCTGGAGCCTATGCGGAATGCTTCTCTGTATGTACGCTCACCGAGCCAGTCCTCCCAGGCTGTCCCTAGAGGTTCTGACCTGACCCTGTTCTGCCACTGCAGTCAACTGACTCTGACATGTTGAAGTCAACTGCCAAAGCTCTGACAGGCATCCAGCGCGTGTGGGAGGGGTGCACATTGTTTAATGCACACTATAAATTATGTGGCTAGTGTTCGGGTTACTGTGACGACACACAATTTTCATAAACAAGTATTTATTTTCTAAACCACGTTGGACCCACCTTTTCTGAAAGCTTTTACCCCCCTTTACTTAAAATCAGAAAATACTTTGAGATTTTCTGTTGGCAGATCACCTTGGCACGTTTCTTTTGAAAGTTATTCATGCATCGGCGTGTTCATTCAGTTGTAAACGCAAGGAACAGAAGTACATCTGATTAATGTCACACTATAGTTCTTGTTAGCATGGAACTGGAAAATTAATTCACAAATATTGAGTAAAATTATATTAAGATACACTGGAAAACAATTTAAATTTAAGTTTTTTTTTGTATTCCAGGACTTTTTCTTTCATGCTTGAAAACTCGTGGGAAAAGGAATTAGGCTTTATTGGGCTGTGGAGCTCGGGCGAGCGCGCGCACACACGTGGGCGCGCACATACACACACCTACCTACACATGCACACTCATATAGCTGAACATACAGATTTCGTAGGTCTTTCTGTTCAATTTCCATGCAGTTCTCACAATTGGTGCTATTTCCTTGTAATGCCAAAAACGGGAAAAGTGACAATAAGAACAATCTCTGATCCAACATCTGTGTGTAATGGCGAAGTCGTTTTTGCTGATGTGTAAAACATTTTTTTTTTACCAGTAGGCCAGTTTTTGCATCTGATGCGTCTAAAGTTCATACACACACAGGGGCAGATTTACAAGCCCCTTGCAACACTTTTGCGCCGCCATTGCGTCATTTTTTGTGATGCAGTGGCGTCGTAAACAATGTGCCACATTGTGGCCCATTTACGATGTGGCGCATCTAGGGAGATGTGTCACATTGAAAAGCTCTGCGTCACTTTATACCTGTGCCAGGTATAATGTATGCAGAGTGGGTGTTCCCACATGGGAAATCCTTGCAGAAGTGACGCAGTGAAATCCAAAACATTTCACTGCGCCACTTCTAGGATGCCACTGCGTCAAAACCTTATGCCTGCCTGGAGCAGGCATAAGGAGGTACACAGCGTATTAGGAATAGGCCTCCTAATGCATTGCTGGAGTTGCGTCGTGCTTGTGATACAACTCCAGCAATGCGTGACTTTTGTGCCGACAGATGCATCAGAATTTCTGGCTCATCTGTCAAGCCTTGCGCCATGGTGCGTCGTATTGTAAATACAGCGCATCCTTGGTGGCACAAGGGTTTCGCAGGCTGGCGCAGGGAAACTGACATATCTATACAGATGCGTCAGTTTCTTGTATGTAAGCCCCACAGTGCTTTAAATGGGCAGGTACTGTCCGGTACTGAGAACCTGCACTTCTTTTATTTGAAAGGATGAGTACCTGCACTTCTCAACACTGCTGCAATACATTTAATGGGAGAATACCGGCACTTCTCAGGAGCAAATACGCACTCTAACTAGTGAGCCCGTACTTCTGTATTTCCATTCTAAGCACAGCATACATGTAACTCGGATTTTCTTCAAGTTAATGCATGAACTTTTAACAGTATAAGTGAGAAATAGAGGCAATCTCTGCTCACTGTTTCCAAGTTGTGCTGTCCACATTTCATGCATTAACTCAATGTAATTCCAAGGTGTATGTGTGAACATTAGACACACACAGAAAAGGTGTTTGTTTGGTTCTGCGTACAGCAGCAGCACTTCATGATACAGCCGCCTGCATCGCACCAACCACTGTGGTCGATGCTCAATTATTCACAGAATGCTTAATTGTTTTAAATGTTGGTTACTGTAAGACAATTATTGTCCATTATTCATTTTGCCGCCCTCAAAATCACCAGGACTTTGTTGTTTTGCAATCTCCATAACTGAGAACGAGACAACAACAACCACCAAGTAGGTTAAGCAACAACTTAGAATAAATATTGACAAACCCAGTAGGTGCGGCTTTTGTTCAGTGCATGCACTCTGAAATACACAACACCCATGCCCAAATTGACATAAATCACAGATACATGCACAAGAAAGAAAGAGAAACCATCTATAGACATTCAAGCATCCACATAACAATACATCTAGAGATGTTCACTGTCGTAGCCAAGAATATATATTTTGGGGACAATGTCCCCCCATGCGTTACCACGTCATAAAAGAAATAAAGGGTTCAGGAGTGTGTTGATGGGCTTACAGTGCTCCAATGTATTTTCTATTTGTTGTTTTTTTTATAATGTTCCACTGAAGATTTGTAGACATATATGTCCCACTAGTCCGCACTGGGTGTGAAAGTGCTTAATGCGTATTCCACATGCCTTAACTCTGAACCCAATCACATGCAGTGAGGATATTCCTGAACGCTAACATTTTCAGTCTCTCATTTTAGTAGAAGAATACGAGCTGCAGTGATGCAGAATATCAGCAATGGTTCACTCACCATGCCTTACTGCATGGTTTCTACCCCCTCCATTTTCTTCTCTTCTAACAAAACTTTGTTTTATTCCTCATCTTGCACTCTTGTACTTTAAAACACATCTGTCAAATCTAATTGTATTTTAATAGCATTGTTTTAGGTGTGAAGTGGGTGTGCAGTGTAAATCTCCATTAGACACTTAAGTAAAACATTGGGTGATTCTGGGAGAATCTCTTTTTCTTCCCATGGGTTAAATTGTAAATATCTGAAACTGGGTCAAGTAAGCAAGGGAAAATAATAATTGTAAAGACTACAGTCCCAATTACAATATCCCATCTCTTTTCCCAAACACAAATATCCTAGTTTTTGTAATCTGTTGCTATTCCAACACCACACACAATACCACAATACTGTGCTATCGACCAACAGAATTTCATCCTAAAATGCAACTATTACAGTAGAAATATCCTCAGCAAAACCCTTTCCTGCTCCTTGGAGCCATGTCAATGCTATGTCAGATATTTAACATCAAAATGTTTGTAACTATCTTCCTTTTAAAATGTCACTCAGCCCAAGGCAAGTCATCGGAAATATACTCTTTCTCTCTCAAAGCTTTGCTCTTGATGGTTCCACAATGGTAACATGTAAGTTGTTTGGTAAATGTGTGGTTCGTTAGCCAGCCTACTCACCCTACAAGCTGTCTGTGCATCAGAGGCGTAACGAAACTTGAGGGGGACCCTGCAAAGTACATGTAGGGGGTCCCCCATGCTTTGGACCCAGTCAGGAAATCTCTGGCCAGGGGCCCGCCACCTGTGCACAATGCCGGAGGGGGTCCCTTGAAGCTCGAGGGGCCCCCCGCACCACGGGGGCTGTGGGGGCTAATGTTACACCACTGCTGTGCATAGAGGTGGTAGTGTTGCTACCACTAGATTGATATTTGTTGTTATACTACCAGACTACACACTAGTTATACAGGCTTCTTAGTCATGTGTACTGTAAGCTGACATGTCTCTAATATATGTACAGTGTGAAAGACTCTATAATGTACATGATAGCAATTAATTAAAATATGCACAGACTCTGGTATATGCTGAGTGTACCAGTCTCTAGTACATACAGCAGGCCTTCAATATCTACAGTATGCAGATCTTTGATGTAGGCATCTTTTTCAGCTCTCACATTACCTTTGCATATTCTGAGTGCAGCCAAAATATGCCTCAGTGGGTTACAGGGCCGGACTGGGAACGCAAAACGGCCCAGGCAATTCAGTCGGACCAGGCGCGGGCAGGGGGGGGAGGGGGTTTTGGGTGCTCGTGGAAAACAAAGCAGCAGCTTTTGTTACAGTGAGCTGATATTGCAAACGGCCCCCCAGGGGTCCAAAACCGGCCCCCACCCTGGCGGCTCACCGGGGAAACGCCTGGTGGCCACTACGGCAAGTCCGGCCCTGGTGGGTTACCACTGACATCAGCTGTGATCTATAGGCCATGTGTTTGAATCCAAGCAAGTCTGGCTCCGCCTTCCATTCTTCTAAGGTCAGTCATTTGAGTAGATCTGAAAAGTGTTATAGTAACATTTTATTTACAGCACTTATCAACATCTGAAATGTGGAGTGAACCACCATATGAATGGCAAGTTATCTTTATTATACATCAGAGGCTCGAGTACAAGCCAACTATCTGAGGCCAGCATTGATCAGAGGCCAGTATACTAGACACATATCTGAGGTTCAGTACTTTGGACATGCCTGAGACCTACATACTGTGGATCTACTGGAGACCCACAAACGCATGTCCATCAGAGGCCTGAATACTGTGTGTAGATATCTGAGGCTTCTGAACACTGCATATATGTCAGGCTTACATAGTGTGTGTTTGCCAGAAGCCTGTCAGGCCTCCAAAATGTGTTCGTGCATTCACTATTCCACTGAAGAGAAATAAAACAAATAACGGGTCTTCTTTAAATAGAGGAAGCTGATTTTTCTACTGACCAGCACAATGGAAAGAGTACTAATGTATACAGTTCTCCTTACAACATGTAGTTTCAAACCTCATTATATAAAATATGTTTTCTCTTTCAATGTCTGCTAAAGGCCCACTCTATTAGGGCCTGGATTTGCAATGTTTTCATTACATACACATATAGATTGTTGCCCTTTGAATCTGCAGATACATTTCAAAGATAATGCAATCCTATCTTGAGATTACATTTACTGCATGTCCTAATGTCTTTTAGGAATCCTTTGCTAGATATTATGTGCTTATCACACAGGAGATCATCTTTTTCAGTTACTGCTGCTGCTCAGTTTAATGATCTGAATGGGTTCCCTGTGAGTGACTAGGTCTTGTAGGAATGTTGTCGTTTGGTGTGTCCAACATAGGTCCAGGAGGTTAGGATCTGTGCTCGATTTTCAGTATGATTTCATAATACATATTTCAATTCAGTAAATCTTAATGTAAACAGTTTTCATAAACACTGAATAACCTGAAAATATGGCATGGATCCGTCCCTCCTGGACCTAGGTTGCCCATGTTCAAACCAGAAAGGGTTCGGCAAACAGTAGATATTCATTGCACTTCCTAGCATGCCCTCTTAGACTAGATGGAGCTTACTTTTAGATCTATGGGGCCCATTACGATGGCGGGCGGAAGCACTACCGCCGTGCTGGCGGATGCAAAAACCACCAGTTACCGCCCGCATGCCGCAGCCCACACGCCCGCCCAATTACGATGCGAAAAGCAGGCCAAACACCGCCGGCAAGCCAGCAACACCGTCCGCCATCAAAGTGCGCCCGCACACGTAGCGGCGCAGCACAACTGACACACACCGTCCGACGAAACACGTCCCGCCCGGCGCATAAATTACGATGCCGCAAACAAACGGCTCCCACGGCAAAGAGACACCGCACGTGAAAGAGAGGCGGAAACACGGACGCAGAGCACGGACAACGAAGAAGCGGCACCCCGGGCATGAATCCAGCACTGCAGGCCCTTCCCATGCTTCTGCTGATGCACCACCAAGGACGCAACGTACCGCGGAGACGCAGGTAGGCACACACACAACAAGTGCACGCAAACAGCGCACACAGTGCAAGGGCGGAAAAGCGGACAACCCCCCACCAGCGCGTGCACACTACACATCCACCATTGCATCCACATATGACACACAGGCCAAATCCTAACATCGCAGAACACATGTGTACACACCACCTGGGACTAGGAACCAACCACCCCGTCACAGCCCCAAAGCGCCGATGACGCCGCCACACATGCGCACAACGCAGAGGCCAACCGCAGCGCCATGCATGCGTCGCACACAGGGACAGGGACACAACCAAGCAGCACACACATCAGCCCCACCCCGAACGCACATGACACGTGACAGGCCGGCCACAGACATGTCCCCAACGCCCAATTCACGGACAACACCCAACGCCACACAACCGACGCACACATGTCAGTCAAGTCACGCAACAGCAGGACACACCCCAGTGTAACAAACATGGCGAAGCACACAGCGGCGGCAACACCAACTAGGAGAAGCAGGGCTCCTTCGGGAAGAGGAACGCCAGTACCACACTGAAAAACCCATACCACCCTGCACATATGAACAAGACACATGAAACGGAACACCAAAGAGCCCGGTGACCGACAACAGGTGGCCCAAGAATTACATCCACACACAAGGCCCAACGCAGAGCGGAAAGGCAGGCTGCCGCCCACACAAGGGAGAGCAGACAGCACTGAATGACCTTCCATTCCAACACCGAAACCACAGCCCTACGACAGAAGCCGGTGAATACAGCCATTGTCCAAGAATAGACCAACACAGGCTTGCCAAGGAGACCGACCACAGGGCAGATAGCGCATATCACAGAAGCACACAACGGACGGGGAAGAAAGAAGAAAACACTCCCCCATGTCGGCCACATGCAAGTTAATTGGAAGGAGTCACACAGCACTGACCTTGAACTGTCTGAGAAGCATGTGGGAAGAGGGCCCGTGTCCTCCAAACAAGCCAACAGAACACAAGTCCTGTCTCCCCACGACTACACAGAGCTCACAGCAACCCCGGAGTGTGCACATTGCAGACTGCACACACAGCCGGAGCACGCCACCACAACGCACCGCTGCGAAATGGCAACCGCAACACACCTACCCAACTACGCCGAAGAGCTCAAGCTGTACCAAACCAGCACGATACATACATTGGGATGCGATCTCCTGTCCCTGCTGAACGTAAGTTACCGACTGACTTACCGCATCACATTGTTCAGCTGCGTCATGCCCGTCTTCTACTGTCGGAGGTGTCCCTACCAGCATCCCGTCGAGATATGCCTCTCCAACCCGGCATGTCTGAAGGCGGACCTGCTACCACTACTCCTCCTCTGGACGCACACGACAGGGCCTGCTCTGCCTATGGGGGCATGGCGTATGTGGCCAACATCGCACGCGCACTGAAATGGAACCACTGTGCCTCCACACGACGGATCATCGAGAACAGCTACATCGAATGTCACCCAGCATGCCCCATCATGGTCCTCCAAGGGACAACCTACGAACAACACCTTGACAGCCACCATCCGCTTCATTGGCTGGCAAACATGTACACCACCAATGACATGGAAGCCCTGCTGGACGGCATCGCATACCTGACAACCTGTAAATACGTCGGACCACAACGCAGGTTCCCCGAGTGACCTATGAAGTCCAACCCCGCACCCATGCTCAGCTTCCGCACGGACTGGCCAGTCACCACCACAACAGCCATACCAAACGACCGGCAACTGTAACCACACCATCAACGACATCGCCATGACATCGGATATGACCGGGACATGCACACTGTTCCCCATCACATCCAGGAACACCGCATGCATCGTGGGAGGCAGTGGCATGGGCTCTGTGCATCGCACCCACATGGACGGAACTGCACGAACAACCAGGACACGACATGGATCCAGCGCACATGGACACACACACCGCTCAGTGGACATGAATAGGTCGCCTGGAGTCTGTGGGTGCTGCACCCCTCCCACCCCCGCCCCGGGAATCCCATACCAGGACCTTTGCATGGACGACAAGTGCATACAACAACAACACGACCCCAGTGACTGTGACATGTCCAGTAACCACCACAGTGCAACAACAAGTGGCACGCCGCTGCATGCACGCAAGCACATGCCCTGATGTCATCTCACATGCACGCGTGCATGAGGAACAACCGCAGCAAACCTGTCACATGGAACTGAGATGGACTGTGCCCATGATGCCGAGCGGTCTGGTAGGCTACATGTATACCGTCTGTGTCAAAGTCCGCAGCTCCGCAGCTATACGTAAATGTACATTAGCACAGCCTTGGCCAAGCAGATGTAACCCCACACCCTATCCCATTTGTTATCATGCTCAGTATATCCTCAACATGTATTCCGCTGCCAGTAGTGTCCACTATACTGCATCACAGAGGACAGAAGACTCAATATAATGTTTGAAACCAGAACTGTCTCCGCTGACTCATTTCACAAGTACGAATGAGAGAGGATGAGAGTATGTGAGGTACACGGCAGTCGTGACATGACCATGTAGTCCACTGGTATTGGATGTCAACGCAAATGAGTAGCACTACTGTGGAAGACACACATGTGTCGTGTGAAGTCGTATGGACGCAGTGCTCAGGTGGGTGGGTGCGACGGGTAGATGCGCACATGCCAAGTTGGAGCACGCCGTGTTGGGAGGGCTCATGAACAGTACACCACCGCTTCCCTGGGCATTGTGAGAGGACACCTGTCGGGGGAGTGAACACGTGTGTGCACAGCAGCCGGGCACACGTACAAAGCGGTACCAGGCGCACCGAATGCCCACCCTCTGTGGACGAGCTGGATCCTGTTGTGCGCCCGCCATGCCCCTTGACAAGGCACACACAGCCCCAGTCGACCAGGTGTAACCCCAACATAGTCAATCCGCACAGGCGATACAGGGCACGGGATGGCAGTGGAGCATGGTGTGTGAGAGGTCTCCTCGCGCTCCTCCTGCTCATATCACGCAGGCAATAGAACCTCAACGTCCAGCATGGCAAAAAGTCAAATGGAAGTGTAGGGGGGACGCACCACAGCACGAGCAGCACTGACGTCACGGGAGGTGGCTCGCACCATCCCATCCATTGCCCATCATACCAACCACGACACATGCCATTGCGACTAAGTGCAAGCGCGTGCGCCACCACCCCTGAGCCCTCCCCAGAGAGGCCAAAGAGTGAATGTGTGGGCCATCAGCCACAGACGGACGCGGCCTGGCCGCAAGGGCAGCCACAGCCACTGGGTGTCGCAGGTGGCGGATCCGGAAGGCGAAGACTGTGATGCATAGTCCATGCAGGCCGGGTCTCCATTTGGGGCACCACGCAGGTGGACGGCGTCCCGCCACACATCATACCCTGAGACAGCCCACTCGTGCAACTGGACCCACACATACACTCCTTGCCCTCTCTGGTGCGAGCTTGGGGCTGCCTGTGCAAGCGCTAGCCTCGCAGGTGAGCATGCATATTGGGGGGGCGAGGGGAGGACATGAGGGCTGGGGCGAAGATGACTGTATCACTGTCAGTTAGTACAAGGGATGACCCAGATGTGGAAAGGAAGAGACGTGTCCCGTGTGTACTGCAACTAGTCGCCAATCCAACTACCCCCATGTCCGGGAATGTAAGCCCGCACCTAGGCCCGCCCATCCGCCACATCGAACATACCACCAGCACGACAACCTTCCCATTCGAAACACTGACTGGGGGTGGCGACCAGTGAACAATCATGTGTAGCCTACCCACGCGTACATGTGGGCCCTCCATGATCCATGTCACCTGCGGCAAAGACATGACATGCGCAATGAGGGAAGTGAGGAGAGCTGTCCGCCCCACGCGCAGAAGGTGCATCAGCTCCACAGACCCAGCAGCGAGTCCAGCAGGGGTCACATGTGCAGGGGCAGCTGTGCCTGGTGTGAAGGCACATGCATATAGACAGCACATCGACCAATGTGTAGTCTGCCCACATCCACAGTCCATCATCATGCGGACATAGGAATTGAACACAGGGCAACACATCTTAGCTGGTGCACCCACCGTGACCAACAATGCGCAATCATCGACGTACCCGCCCTGTGCATGGCCCCCCCCAACGGGAGGCACATCCAGTGCCACCATCCCACACACACAAGCCTTCCACGGAACATGCTGTGTCCAATGGTCAGTACAGAGTCAGCGCCCATCTGGTGGATCCTGAACAGGAGACACATGCACACACATGCCAGCTCCCACTATGTACGACTGCCACCTGGCACGTGCAATGTAACCTCTCACCTGTGACGTGTGACGCAAGCACACAGCCGTCTTGGCATGGGGCTATCAATGTGGACACCAGTCAATGTTTCGGGAGCTGTGATCCGTACAGTGCTGTACATAGGGTGCAGTGCTGACACCTACTACTGTCTCATATCCCCTCGTGCCACAGGTCCCACTTGTATTGGCCGCTCAGCCCGTGCCCACATCGTCGTCGTCGTGTGCCATACTCATCCAGCCTCGGAAGCAGTACCAGGCTCAGCAGACACTCATGTTGCCGTGGCGTTGCCGCTTGACGAATATGCAGTCAGTCCCCATCAGCACGCCCCGCAAGTCATTGGGGCCTAGATCCCCATGTGCATGCACATGGCAGTGGTATGTCTCACTTGCCATTGCCATTGTTGGGAGACCTGTGTAAGTGTATTGTGGCCGTGCCGTCCCAGCTTGAAAGCTGGGCTGTGGCTCATGTGCTTGCTCAGTCATGTCAGTGATGTGTATGCGAAATTGCTATGTGCCGTGTTGCTTTGACATGTGTCCTCTGCCATTTAACCCAGGCGGAGACCGAACATTGACCGCCCATACCAATTGCTGGCGGACATGGACGATACAGAGGTAATCAGGAAGTTTCGGCTGGACAGGCCAACTCTGCATCGACTGTGTGCCATGTTAGAGCCCCATCTCCGTCCCCGCAGGGTGTATCCGACTGCTGTCACCCCCACGGCTAAGGTGATGGCCGCCATGCATTTCTTCGCCACTGGGTCATTCCAGCACACAGTGGGCAGTGGAGGAGGGATGTCCCAGCCCATGTTCAGCAAGGTGCTGAGGGATGTACTGGCAGCCATGATGCTGTACCGGAACAGGTACATCCGCTTCCCCAGGGCTCGTGAATTGGCGGCAGTGAAGGGTGCATTCTATGCCCTTGGCAGAATCCCACACGTCGTGGGAGCCATTGACTGCACACATGTTGGCCTTGTTCCACCACAGGCCACTGAGCACCTGTACCGCAACAGGAAGCACACGCACTCCCTGAATGTGCAAGTGGTGTGCCTTGCGGACATGGTGATCACCCACGTGTGTGCCAAGTTTCCAGGCTCGGCCCATGACGCACACATAATGCGCAACAGCATCTTGCCACGACTGATGGCCAATCTGCAACAGGATCGTGGCTGTATTGTCGGTGAGTATGTGGAGTGGTGTAGCGTGCTGGTTGTGCGATGCTGTCCCCTGTCCAGTTGGAATAGCAACGGTTCTCTGTGTCCCTCACACCCAGGTGACTCTGCGTATCCGAATGGGGCATGGCTGCTCAGTCCATTGAGGAATCCTCGCACCCCAGCAGACGATCGCTACAATGAGGCACATGGGAGGACCAGACGTGTGGTCGAGCGTACCTTTGGCCTCCTCAAGTCCAGGTTCAGGTGCCTGGACCGCACCGAGGGTGCACTGGCGTACTCCCCACAGAAGGTGTGCCAGATAGTGGTGGCGTGCTGCATGCTGCACAATCTGGCCATTCGGAAGCAGATCCCCCTCATTGTGGATGACGGAGATCAACCAGGGCCCCAGCCCGCAGACCAGGACAGCTCGAGTGAGGTGGACAGCGGAGAGGAGGAAGCTGGGAATGTGCGCCAGCAGCTCATCGCCCGCTACTTCACTTGACGGTGAGTGTCCATGTACGACGGATGATGTGTCTGTATCTATGCAGGTGTGTGTGTGCTGTGTCAGGGTGGCCGTATGTTCACTGCGTGCAGTGTGTCAACGCTCCATGGCCAGGGTAGTATGCCACTGTTGGTGACTGTGGCATTGTGCCCTATTGCTCTGTGCGATGTGTGTACATTGCTTGTAGTTGTTGACATGTACTGTGTGATGGGTGTGTGACACACTCATTGAATGTGCTCCTGTTCTGTCTCCCACCCCTAGGTCCCTACAGGCCCTCCGGATTCCATTTCCATGCCACGCATCAGGTGCCTTTCCGCCCAAGGTGGCCGTTGTATTCCGTACAATAAAGACACAGGGCACAAACAGCAGTTAGTGAAAAAGGTGCATTTATTACAAACTGTGACATGTGATTGTGTGTAAGGTGATGACAAAAGTGGTGCGTGCAGTGACAATGAGCTGTCGGTCATGGCTGCGTGATGATCAGGGTGTACCCACTGGTTCTATGTCCATAGTCCAACACACACATGCCATCCAGCTGGCTGTGTGGAGTGGGATCGTAGAGCAAGTCAATGCAGTGGCTGGTCAAGGAAGGCTGGCGGAAGGCTGGCTGGCTGCCTCACTTGCGACTGGAGCGTGCGAAGTCCTCCCGGGAGATCTGTTTCCTCTTCGGACGGCCCCTTCCACGTTTGGGAGGGGGTGTGTGGTGGCGACCTGCTGGTGGTGGGTGAGGTGTGCTCACTGGCTGTGGACGCAGGGGAAGTGGACACTGCTGGCCGACCCTGCGCCCTAGCAGGTGGTGGCGGAGGTGGTGTTGCTGGCCTTGCCTGTGACCCCACCGCCACCACCAGCTGGCCCATGAGGTCCACGAGTTGGTCCATACGGGACACGAATTGGCCCATATGGGCGTCCATGGACCTCAGCACCCCCAGCACCTCCCGCGTGTCAGTAGCAGACCTGGCCCATTGTCCTTGGGCCTCTTCATAGGCCCCAAGGACTCTGTCCATTTGAGGCAGGGCATGGCTCCCAGGGGAGACTGGCGTTTCCCTGACCCTGCTCCTCCTACCAGTCCTGCTGCCACCGGCCTGCCCACTAGCCACATTGCTCACCACGGTCCTCGCTGTGGCTCCCAGGGTGGATCCAGTCGGCCGGGCCACCACCTGCGCTGGGGCTGGTGCCAGCGAAGACGTGGTGGTGGTGGAGGCGGTGGTGGTCGGTGCGGCGATGGTGGCGGTTGCGGCAGTGGTAGTGGCCGCAATGACCGTGGGTGTGGCCGCAACGACAGTGGCAGCAGGGGACTGGGACTGTTCAGCATCCCTGGATGATGGGTTGGTGGGTAGGAGGGGTCCTGGGGAGCGGCTGGGCCCTGCCACGCCAGATGGGCCAGCTTGGTAGTCCGTGTCCGAAGAGGTGGACAGATCCTCCAGATCCGTGTGTCCTCGTTGGGGGCTTGTAGGCTGGCTGTGCTGGCTGCTGTCTCCATCCCCAGCGTCCAGCAGTTCGTCACCTGTGGAGAGAATGAGATTTGTTATTGTGTTGCACCTGGCGAAGTATGTATTAGTCGTCTGACATTGGCAGTTCGTGCAATCTCGTACATGGGTTTCCCGGAGGCGAGTGTGTGGCTGTGGCATCTGTAGGTGTGTGTGCTAGGCAATGGGACTGTGTGCTGTGCACATGTGGCATGGGACGGATTGGCTATGCCGATGGGAGTGTTGCTGTGCTCCTACTTATTGTGACTCTGGTGTATGCGGGCTCCAGGCCCATCCTGGGTCTGGTTTGTACTTTGCTTTTGGAGTTCATATGGAACGCTTAGGAACGCATATGGCAACATGGGGGCCATGCCCCAGATTCGCATTTGGGAGGGGATATGCTTTTGGGGTACATGCTGTGAGCCATGGGTGCCGAACGTGACATGTGTTGTGGCAGCATGACAGTGCATGGTCTGAGGTGTGTGCATGCCTGACATGCCCTGCATATTTGCTGTCTGTTGTGGTTACTGGACATGGCATTGGACGCATCGTTATGAGTGAGTGATAGTTGTGTGCCAGCCAACGTATTGCAGTTGTCCCATCTCCTTGGTGTGCGTGCTGCCCTGTGCCATGTGCATCACTGCAGTGCTCGGGGGGGTGTGGCCCATGTTGTGTGTTGTTGCTCACAGTGTGTCGTGCGCTTAATTGACTTCTGGCACATGGTTGGTCATGGGCATGTGTCTTAGCGTGACTGCTGTATGTGTGGCAGCTGTGCGGATGACATGCCTTTCATGAGACTGGGGCTGACGGATGGGATGGATGGTATGTTGTATGTGCATGGTGTGTCTGTGTGTTTGATGGGTTCAGTGGTGTTCGTGTGCATTTCTGTTGTTCCGCTCTGTTGCGTCTAGTGTTGTTTGTCTTACATAGGCGTAGTTGTGGGGTGTGTGGTTGACAGGCAGTAGGGGCTACATGGACAGGACTTCAATGGTGTTTCGGTTGTGTGTGATGAGTTGCACAGTGGCTGCCGTGTGGGACTATGTTCAGTGTGGCTTGTGCATGCAGACGTGGCTCCTTGGGTGTTGCTATGTCTGTGATGGGTCATGTGGGGTGTGAGTCTGCTGTTCATGTCCGTGTGCACATTGTTCACTTGTTCGTGACGGTGGGCGGTGCTGCGTGTTCGTGTGCTACGTGACATGTCCCATGTGTTGGTGGTGTTATGGTCCTCATGCCTCCAGTAATCCAGCCCTGTCCAGTTTCCCACCTGCAAGTTGTTCGTGCGTGCACTGTACTGGATGCCACATGGCTCTTAGCGGGGGGTGCTCCATGTTGCAGGTCTGTGGGGGTGGGGGGTGTAGTGGGTCGTGGGGGTGGCTGTACACCCACTGACACCGATTGCTGTGGACCGTGATGTCTGCCTTTCGGCTGTCGTTGTGCACTGCGGTGGCTGACACGTGGGTGTGGGGGATGCTCCTCCTTGCTGTGCTGTGGGACTGGGGCCTGGTGTGTGTTGTACTTGGGCTGTCCACCGTCCCACCCACTGCACTTTGTGTTCCTGCCACTTACCTGTTACTTGTCGGTTGGTGCAGCTGTGCCTGACACATGGGTGTGGGAGTGCTCCACCTTGCTGGTCTGTGGGAGTGGGGGCCTGGTGGGTGTTGTACTTCAGCTGTCCCCCTCCGACCCACTGCACTTTGTGTTCCTGCCACTTACCTGTTACTTGTCGGTTGGTGCAGCTGTGCCTGACACATGGGTGTGGGGAGTGCTCCACCTTGCTGGTCTGTGGGAGTGGGGGCCTGGTGGGTGTTGTACTTCAGCTGTCCCCCTCCGACCCACTGCACTTTGTGTTCCTGCCACTTACCTGTTACTTGTCGGTTGGTGCAGCTGTGCCTGACACATGGGTGTGGGGAGTGCTCCACCTTGCTGGTCTGTGGGAGTGGGGGCCTGGTGGGTGTTGTACTTCAGCTGTCCCCTCCGACCCACTGCACTTTGTGTTCCTGCCACTTACCTGTTACTTGTCGGTTGGTGCAGCTGTGCCTGACACATGGGTGTGGGGAGTGCTCCACCTTGCTGGTCTGTGGGAGTGGGGGCCTGGTGGGTGTTGTACTTCAGCTGTCCCCCTCCGACCCACTGCACTTTGTGTTCCTGCCACTTACCGGTTACTTGTCAGTTGGTGCAGCTGTGGCGGACACATGGGTGTGGTGGGTGCTCGTTGTGGCGCTTCTGGCATATTTGGGGACCTGTTGGTGGTTACGTGGCTGGCTTAGTGTACACATGTCCCCACGCATCTTACAGTTGTTCGGTTTGGCCTGTGTGTGGTAGTGTCTGTTGCATGTGCGTGTGATGTGTTGTGTATTGTGTGCTGGACATGGGGGTGTTTGTCCCTGGGAGCTGTGGCATGGTGGTTGCGCATGTGTGTACATAGCGGTGTGCTGGTATACATTAGTTTGTACTTACCAGCCTCCACTCCCCTGCTAATCCGGCGAGGATCTCCGGATGTATTACGACTCGCACCTTCTCCTCCCACGCTTTGAAGGTCTTAAAGAGCGCGGGATTCCCTCCGCCAGTGACGGCAGCCAGCTCTCTGTTTTTGCCCTCCTTCTTCTTGACCAGGCTCTTTACGTCATTCCAACGTTTGTTTATCTCGGTTCTGTTCCTGGGCAGGGTCCCGACTGCATTGACCTGGTCTACGATCCGGGTCCACATTCTGTTTCTGGTGGCTAGTGGTGTGTGCTGGACCATGTTCCCATAGATTTGTGGGTACACCTTGATGATCTCAAGTCGACCATGACCGTCAGCTCCATGGGCGTGAACTTGGGCATCCTTTGTGGTGCCATGGTGTTTGTGGTGCTGGTGCGGTGTGTGTTGTGTAATGTGCAGGGGGTTTGTGGTGCCGGTGTTTGGTGGTGGTGGTGGTGGTGGTTGTGATGTGTGCGTTTCTGTGGTGTGCTGCTGTCCTTGCTGTGTCACTGTGTCCTCTCCTCTCCTCTCTGGTTTGCAATGTAGCAAGGGGTTGTGGTCTGTGGGAGTGCTGCTTTTGTACTCACCTATGTGGGTGTGTCCTCATGGTCTGTTGTTTTCAGGTGTGTTGTGTCTGGGGTTCTGGCCTTTGTATTTTTTGTTTGTCCGGGGGTGTTTTCGGGATGTGTATTTGTGCGTGCCTTGCTGTGTGGACTTGTTGGCCATGTTGTGTGCTATTGGTTTTGTGTGCGGATGGTTTCTGTGCAGGTACGTGGGCGCCATGGCTTCTGCCGTGTCGATTCTCATCGGCGTTGTTTGCGCTGGCGGGCGGTATTTTTGTTGTTTTTCCGCGCTCATGGCGGTGCGATCGTAATTTCACGTGCGGTGTGTCGGCCGTGAGGGCGGGCGGTTTTGTGTTGTCGTGCGTGTTTCCGTCCGTGGCGGGCGGTTTGACTCCGACTCGGACGATGGCGGGCGGTATTTTGTATGATTTTTCCGCCGATGGCGGTTTTCAGTTTGTGTACTCATAATGGCGTGGTCGGTGTTCAGGCGGTGTGTGCGGGCGGATTTTTGCCGCTTCCATGCCTGGCGGATTTTTTTACGCCGGGTATCGTAATGTGCCCCTATGTTTGCCAAACGATTATACATATTCCAATTCTTTTTTTCTTCATAAAAATGTATTCTGCTGAATGTTGCAAAGCATCCTCTTCCGTTGTTGAAGAGGGGAGCAGTTGAACAGGTAGCATATTAATTACCCATGATGCTCTGCTTCTTAAGCCCCAGTAGCAGCTTTTATAATTATAATATTGAAAATTCTTCAATGCACTTTTGATCCTGCGGACCGAAGTTCTAATCATGAGTTTAGAACATGGCCAAAAATTGTGAGCAAGTTATTACATCTCCGTGAACCTCAAATTGAAAATATGTGTAATGCAAAGGGAGAGCAATGTAAAAAATGAACTGTACACAAACAATACGCTGATGTCCACCACATCCTGGTTTCATTCTGGCTTTTCAAAATAATTGAATATAGATGCTAAGATAACACGTCAAGAGGTACCTATATCAGCGCACCTGTGCCTCATATAATTTAATTACATCCATGGGACATATTTCACAACCCAAAGGTTATGGAGAATGCCTATGAGTGCATCCCCGAATTGCCTCATATGTCACAATACTTTTGACACTTTCATGCTCATAATGTGGGAGAGCCCAGTATTCTGTTAATATTGGGCTTGTATACAATGGTCTTTGTCAGCAGTAATGCGGCGACCAATCTCTCTGACACCTAAGGAGAAATCCTGGGGATATTGGAGGAAATTGGTGGCCCCCGTGGCACCCATATCTTGATTGGACTGGACTGCTTAGACACTAAAAGAATTATTGCTATAGACAGGATCTCAAACAAGTCCCCTCCCACCCAGTGTGGGAGTGGCTGCAGGGTATGTTCTAGTGCTCTCATGTAGAAGAAGTGGTCTACAGAGCTAGAATTTGTACCAAAAAGTACAATAAAATCTGGGGAGGTTGGTGGGACAACTTTCAGTAGGTTAAGCCGACATGGGCTCATCCATGATTGCACTTCCTGCATTGAATATCCAGTAGGGGCAACACAGCTTGATGCAGCATTATGATAAACCAAACAATAGCACACACATTGAAAACTACTGGAAGGATATGGAGTGGCATTGTGGGAAGACTGGGGATGACATATTGGACCAATCCACTGTAAGTGTGGGTCTCTGCCTCTAGTAGTAGATTGTAACAACAGTGAGAGTATTGCTGTATCTATTTACACTGTATTTTGAATAGCTAGCATTTATCCTGTAAACATTTTTGCATGCTTTATTTGTTGGAACTCCAATAAAATATTTTTGAAAGAAATGTATAAATCTTAAAAAGGTTAACTGTTCTTTTAATATTTTTTAGAATTCATTGCTCTTCACAGAAATTTTCAAGTTAAGCCTAAAAAATGACCACACAATTTCTAGATGAGGTGAACATGAAGCTGGCTTTTACATGTTTATTCAGTGTCTGATGATGGATGATTGTATTATGTGCAAGACTGCATGGAAATAATATGTGGAAGACAGACAAACTTTGCTTCAAGTTCTTTCACATTGACTAATTTAACACATGTAAATCTAACATGCAAGTGCATGGGTCTGTCGACTAGCAGCAATAAGGTATACATCAAAGATAATCTCAATTACATAAACACACAAGCCACATAGGTGAAAAATACTTTCATGCTAACAGTAAATGAAGAGATCTTTACTACATTATGGGTCAATTGCCTTGAAATGTGTGCATTAATGTCTTTCATTCCTTCTTAGTGGGCATTGGTAACAACGACATTCATTCCTCCTCTACTATAAATCACCTGTCTCCTCTCCGCATTCTTAAAATTGTATGGAAGGTTTACTCTTTAGCCTTCATTTTTTTAACACTATCATTTATTGGCATATTGTACACTGTATTGCTCAATAAAAATATTATACAGGGAAAATATAGTAAAATGATATTACAAGGAAAAGGCAGACAATGGTACACGCTAAGAAAAAGCAGTTAAAACAAGTGGTATAAAAAAAACTTGAAATGTGTAAATAAATTAGATATTCTGTGGCTTTATCCAAATGGACAACATATCTCTCCACATTGTATAACAAAAACATAATTCCTAATAATATTGTGACAAAAAGGTTTCACATATCCAATAAATTTTCAACCATCTCCAAATGAGATTGGAATTTAAGTTCTAAAACATGATATAGCTCCCAATAATATTGATCCTAATAGCTAACATTCAAAGCAATACTGACTCATGGGTAAATACATTAGAACTCATTTATAATGCAATTTCTAACTTGATACCAATGGCCTATAAAAGCAGCTTAACTATTTCCATCTATTAACGAGAACATTGTGAAGATCGGTAAGGTACAAAGTAACAGCACTCCTGGATACAATATGAAAGATTTCACCTGAGGTATTTTGAACTGTTTAAAGGCATGTTTGAAGAAAACAAATCCTCCTGTTACAGTATTTGAGCCAAGCCATCCACATTTGTTGACTGTTATATAATGCAATAGTGGAGAAATATACCTGGCAAAAATAAAATCCTTTTTCCAGCCACTATAGGTTATGTAATTGCCTTCGATCTCTGAAATTGCCTGATCTCATAAAATTATTTAAAAAAATTAGAAAAAATAAACATTTATCAAAACATTATTTCAATTCAATAAAAGTTAATTTATACATATAATATATCCCTCACTGCACCTCAGAAAATGCACATACACCAAAGAAAAGTAACAAAATCTATCATGATAAAAAGAAATTAATTTAATTATAGTTTTACTATTTAACATACCCAAAATAATGATAAACACATCATTATAAAAATATTAAAACATATACAAACTAACAATGTCAAATCTCACAAATGTAACATATTATAAAAACAACAATTTATAAATGCATTGAGAAAACAATACCCACCCACCCTCAGTGCACCCCACCACCAATAAAAATAAAATAATTGTTTGAAAAAGATATATTTATTAATATTTTTATGGATTTAAATTAATTACACATATATAAAAATATTTCCATATAAAGATTTTCATAAATATTACATCATTCAATTATTAACAATTTTAATATATTTTATTTAAATGTTATCTACACAATCCCCCTAATAAACCATGCAACACAAAATTAAAATGTATTAAAAATGAAAACACATTTAAACATGTAAACTAAATAACAAATAATAATTAACACATTAATCAAGAAACATTAACTAAAATATATATTTAAATAAAAACACTACCAATCCAATATCCCAATAAAAATCACAGACCTAAAATTAAAATGTAATAAACAGGATGAAGCTTTATTAAACATGTAAACAAATGAATAACAATTACAACAACAAATACATCAATTCAAATTAATGAATATATACTTTGAAAACAACACTACCCACCTAATCCCCAAATACACCCAACAACCTAAAACATTATATATACATTATTATAATATTATTTAAAAATAAATTTGACAGTAACAAAAATATGAAATGAAAGCAAAATGCAATACAAATAACACACTAAAATATATTATATTAAACAATATTTTAAAATCATATTATTGTAAACAAAGTTAAAAAAATATATACTTACCTTCAATATGTTTGTCCACAATATTTTGGTAGTCATTATTTGTCAACAATGATTTTTTGTCACATTATATTTATGAGTCAATATTTAGGTGGAGACCTTATCAAATATCTCTGAAGTAGTCACACAATAAGTTAAATAACTGCATACGTTAATACCCTTCATACATTATAGTAATTATCAGTCAAACTTTGGACTTTCTTTTATACTGTAGACCTGTGTTTGAAAGCCTGTCATTCCTCTGTCGACTACATTGTATCCAATATGCTCAAAGGAAGGTTGATGTTCATTCAAGAAGCCCAACAGTGTGGATTGCTTACACAGTCAAGCTTTGCAATGACTTGGAAATATGAGAGATGTACTCACCCAATGTGTATTTGATACTCAACAACAAATAGGCAGGTCCTTCTCGACATATGAAGTCTTGTTATTCAAGCAGGGAGCTTAAGCATGTGTATGCAAGTAGGTTTTAATGTAGTTGCACAAGTCGTGTTCTACTGCACACAAGAGGGTTGATTGATGTTACAGGTATATTTTGTTTTAATGAGTGGAAGTAATTTGCACTTTTCATGTTAAATGTAGATATTTCCAATAGTCATGAACACATTTTCAGTCATTTATATATATTATTATATTTACATATATTGTACTCCATTGTTTTATATATTGGTGCCCATGAACAAGTACTAGCTATTGGACAGTGTAAAGAGAACTATTCTCTGTGTGGTCTTGTATGCTCAAGTCATATATGGACACAGACTGATGTTTCAGCAGCATAACACTTACCTTTTTTGTTCAATTTAATTTTGTTATATTAAATTAATAAACTCTGATTTGTGTATTGTTTCTTCAAATATTTGTATATATCTCCACACAGGGAATGTTTTATAGAAATAATCCTGTGTACCCTGTCTGTATTCTCAGCCTTAGAATAGTAAGGAACCTTCACTGTGCAAAAATGCCAATACACGCTGCAGTGTAAGTACTAATCAAGATGAAAGGGCAATAGAAAATTCATTGCCCCTCATTTATGACATGATTTAATATTAATCTGCTTGTTTGTATTTCATTCCACTGCATCATTTGTGCAGTGCTTCACAATTTACAGAAAAACATCTGCCAAGGTATGTCATGCCACATTAATGAGTAACCATATATAAGCTAGTGTGCCTTGGTCATGCAGTGCATATGTCAAATACCTCCTTGACATTCCTTTATGCATTGAATTTTCTACTTAGCATTTATAATTTCTGCTGTAGGTATAAGTGAAATGACTTCTTTGTTTGTCAATGAAGTATACCAAAAAACATCATGTAACACATAATGTATTTTACTGCTTTGGTTTAATGCATTTTATATGAATATTTGGGCATGAATACCACCTGCTTTAACTTCAAGGTATTTTGTGAGTGCAAATGTTTATTTTGCATCCATTTACTATTTCTGAATATTTAGAATGTGGGTGATTTGCAATTTGGTAATCAGAATTTATATTTACATTTTGCGATTATTAATGCGAATCAACTTGCCACACATCTTTTCAAAGTGACTTAGTTTAGGGCCTTTGTATATCTCATCATGATGTCTTGCTATTTGTACACCAGTTTGTGACTGGTAGGCAAATTTCAAATGGTACACACATCTGGCAAACAGAAAGAAGAGTTATTGAATATATATTACTTGATGGTCATCACTTGTATGTTAAATTTCAGGAATCACAAGTTCCACAACAAAGTATAGAGAGATGGCTACACAGAGATATTGCTAAGATATATCAATTCACTGATATATTTAGATGTAGGACTTTTAGAGCAAGTTACTTAAGTGATCTCTTTGCCTTTAGACACCAATTATTTCCTGCAGATATAAGTGACCAGCAGAAGTGATGAGCTAGAGTAATGCAGTTCAGTGTCACTGTTATCTCCCTAATCCCATCCTCCTTTCCATGTTTCTACAATTGGCTCTCACATCCCTCTGTATGTCATTGGCAGGAGTGGTGAGAGATTAAATACTCAAGGAAAAACTATAACTCATCTTTCACAGACAGTGCATAGTGACAAATGTATTTTATACATAGGGAGAAGTATCAGTGAACATATATTGAAGGTATTTATTGTATGTTTAGTTTCAGGAAATACAAGTTCCACATCAAAGTACAAAGAGTTGTTGCACAGTGATATTGATAAGCTATATACATTCACTGTTACAGTTAAGTGCAGAAACTTAATTGCAAATTACAAAAGGCACCTCTTTGCTTTTGGATAACCACTACATCCTGCAGACATCATTGAACAGCAGAAGTGGTGAGTCAGGGTGGTAGATTCCAGTGTAATTCCCCTTTTCATGTTTCTACCACTGGTCCTCATATACCTATGTATGTGGTCAATGGCAGAGGTGGTGAGAGACAGAAAAATGAATCACTCCTGTTGAATTCCTAGTGCAAGATTAGTGCATCCTGACACTCTGATAAAAATGTACATAAGGACCCTTATCAATATAATCATTTCAACTTAACTGACATTTGCCAATATTTGTTACAAAGGTTTTTGAAGAACATAAGATTATCCCCACTAAGGGCCCTCATTGCAATGGGCCCAGTAACAAAAGTTATTGTGCCCATCGGAATTGTGAGCTTCAGCAGAGCACTGCTGCTGAGTGATACTCTGCCGAGAGATTTCACCTGTTGCAAGCACACAACATTTATGTGTGAAACACCAGGAAAAATATGCAGAAATCGGTATGGCAACTCTGACTTTCACCTGGTATTTCCCAAAAGCTCACAACTCCCATTATCTTTCTCCCACTCATGATAAGGGCATAAGTTTTTCTTTTTTTTAGGGAAAAAAATCTGGTGCTTGCGTTTTTTCACCTACGTTGTGGCTGAGTTATTCAACTTGTGAGTCCTAGTGAGAGATGCATTTGGGCTGACGTCAATAATTTTCTATTGCCAATCAGTTGAAAAAGGTTATCGTCCAATATTTTCTTGACTATTATTTGAATTTGTCTAATCATATCCCAGTTACTGTTTGATCTGTACTGCTTTTTGCCTTTCTTTCCAACTTTTGTGCTTAGAGCTATAAAATAGAAGCCATGATATTCTCAACTCTGGCACAGTCTTGCTGCTGTGACCTTGGAAGCATTGCAATTTGCTTGGATTTCATCATCTTCCAGCTTTATTTCTCATTTGTGCCTTGGACAAGAAGACTGCAATCAGGGGATTTTGCATATAGAAGCCCTAAACATCACTGTCACTTTTGGCTATTTTTTAGACCCAGACAAAATTTGCTCAATTTCCTTTGAGGAAATTGCACAAAATTCCTAAAAAATAATGTAAATGTATGAATTATTGTAGGAAATGCTGATGGAGCATTTTGTGCAATTTCATGTACGAAATATGACCTCGTATACACTTTCAAAATTGCACGTGTCAATAACAACAGCCGCTCCCAGTTGGTTTGTTCTTGTTCGTCTCATGCTCAGGCAATAGAATTTATACCAAAATGAACTCTCAATTACTTGATACTGTGTAATCTTGAGTATTTCTTGTAACAATTGTAACATGGAATGCCAAAAGTTACACAAGATTATGCTGGTGGAAACAATAATTTGCCCAGGCTTGCATTTCACATAGCAGGCAACTCATGTTTATTAATGGGCTACGAAAAAGGTTTCTCTGTTTTATTGGAGTGCATAAAACAGTGAGTGGATAAAAGGGGTTGGTTGATTGGCAGGGTTAGCGGAAATGTGCACTTGCATATTTTTATTCTTTTTCTGCAACATGAATATATTTTGCCTTAAGGGTTTCTTACTATAAATGGATCACTTCTACCATTTGTAAACGTAAGATTTCTTGTGAAGTTCTGTATGACTTAACATATTACATCACTCATTGCATGTTCAATGACATCATTGATGACATCAATCTTGACATCTGAAATGGCATCACTGATGACATCATCCACTGATCCGCTGTCCTATTTACTCTACAAACTGGAGCACCCTTTTAAATATATTTAAAAAGTGCCAAATGGTGCAGAATCATGTAAGGATAACATTGGTCTGGGTGGAAAAAGTTACTGACTTGGAAGTCATCTTGGCAATTGGTTTACTACAGTTTCAGGTGCAATCCAAGCAAGAAAATGCATGCTTCTTGGCGCTCAGAACTTTTTTGTGAGAAAGGATCAGAAGGAAATTATAAAAATGGTTCCTCCCCACCAGTGGTGTAGCTAGACCTACTGCCACCCAGGGCGGCCCCTAAGTTTGCCACCCGGTGCAGGTAAGAGCAGGGGGCGGTGGAAGACGGACGACTTGCTTGCAGGGGGATGGTGGTAGTCAACAGACACGACTGGCTCACCTCTGCCACCCCAAAAAGAGTGTAGCCCGGGGCACCCCCCCACCTACGTCACTGCTCCCCACAGATCAGCTTCATCAAGTAAGTTCTACTACTATGGGTTTCCCAGAGGACATAAATCTTCAGTGTATGCAGATCTCTGGCAAAGCTCGATAGTGGTTCTTCACCCTTATACCACATAAGATAACATTCTCTGAGTCGTGGCAGAAACTGCTGGAGATCCATGTCTATAGTTTCTACTGATAAGGTCGGTGGAGATTTAATCACCCGCTTGGGTTTTTGCAAAGATTTTCTTCACCGCTTTCCTGGCTTTTGTTGATTTTAATTAACACAGTTCTTTGTACTAAGCATCAGGAATTTGTCATTTGACATTTTTGGGGACGGTTTTCCACAAAATGTGTCTTATCACCATCAAATTAATTGCCAAGGTCCAAAGCCTACTCTTCTTTGGCAGAGCACTACAAGAGAATGGCACTCACCTTCAAAATGACTTCGACTATGTAACTGTTTGACTTGCTTTCACAAAGAGACAAGCAGGGCTGTGATGCTGACTCTGGCTTCATCATGGTTTAAAGGGGCTTGCACCACAGTACCAAGACCAGCTTTTTCAGGAATTGTAATTACGTGCTATTACACAAAGCAATCGCAGGACTAGAAAATCCCACATAGAAGTTACACTGTTTGTCCAGGAAGCATTCCTTAGTCTAGTAGGGATACATGCAGGCATGTGTCCAATTCAATCTGGGCATGCTACAAAACTAGGATCCCAAAACACCTTAGTATCAGTTCTCATGTATTGTCTTTTTTATTACATAATGGGGCCGATTCCGATCTCGGCCGGTAGGGCTTCGAATCGGATTCGGCTTAACCGGATCCGATTCGGAGCCCTATTGCCCGACCGATTCGTACGCGCGTCCGGGCGAGCGAGTACGATGCGAAATCGCCGACCAACTCGTCCGGGCGTCCCGACCGCTCCGACCGACTCGTTCCCGGGTCTAACCACACCGACCGACTCCGCGCAATGGAGACGTTCCCCGGCCGAGTAAGTACGATGCGCGCCGCGAGCAGTCCGACCGAGCCGCGCACTCCGGCTCGAAAGAGCAGTCGGAGCCGTACTTTGGGGGTCCGTGTCGGACCCCCCTGTACGCGTAGCCGCGCGAGCCGCATACAGGGGGGACCCATGGGTCCTCCCTACCTGTGCGTGTACGGCGCGAGTCGCTTCACCGCGTACACGCTGTAGGGGGCGCCCTTGTCCGCCTCGCACCCATTGAGTCAATGGGAGCCCGCGTACGCGTTGTACGACAGGCTCCCATTGACTTCAATGGGAGTCCCACCGACTCGAGTCCGATGGCATACGTGCGCATCGTACTCGTTCGGTCGGGCTGCACGGGTCCGATTCGGTCGGAAATCTCTCCGGGTCCAGCTCGGTCGGAGAGATTTCCGGCCCGAATCGGAATTGGCCCCTATGTGTTTACACCTCATATAATATACTTAATCCAAACTGAAAATAACATGCATGCCTCTAATAGTGCATGTTACATTAATATTTATGCCCATGTCTATGCCAACAAGTGTTTTGCAAGAATGTCTTGCTTCACCAGGGTAAAGACATTTTGAGAAAAACACGTTTTTTTCTCTTGAGAGATTCTGATTTCAGACTATCATTCCT
Organism: Calotriton arnoldi; assembly: GCA_963921515.1. Taxonomy (NCBI): domain Eukaryota; kingdom Metazoa; phylum Chordata; class Amphibia; order Caudata; family Salamandridae; genus Calotriton; species Calotriton arnoldi. The sequence goes on from CAWUFW010011056.1 coordinate 306,098, forward strand.
TCCCAGGATCATCTGTGGCGCTTTATTAAACCTAAGGTTCTGAGGGTAGAATATGATCCCTAGTGGAGCCTGGTGCATGATATTCCTATCCGAATTCAGCAACACTCAAAACCAGCATATGAGCATCACAAGCAGAGCCATACAATGTTGTCGATAGTTTTGAAAACATGCCAGACATACCAACATTTCTGCTTGGCTTGGAGAGAAGCAAAGATACTGAAAGCTGGAATGGCCCAACAAATTGGTAACAAATCTTGATTGAGTGAGTAGTTCAATTCGCTAAAGTAAACAATCTTGTATTTTCTTTCCTGGGTGCCCACATTACCTTTTAAACAGTGAAGCAAGAGAAACACCCCCATGGAAGCTGGAATTTTGCCTTTCTAATCCCCGTACAAAACACTCTTTGGGGCATATGTATCAAATACTGTTTTATGATTCTCAAATAGCGATTTTTACAGAATCGCTATTTGAGAATCGCAAAACGAGATGTAATTAAAAATTCGCAAATATTTTGCGATTCCTTGGCATTCCTTAATTGCGACTCGCCTAGAGGCCCATAGGAATGAATGGGAAGACATTCGCAATTTGCGAGTACCCATTAGGTACTCGCAAATTGCGAATGCAATTTCAAGGGTGCAAGGGTGTCATAAGGACACCCTGTTGCACCCCTGAAATGAGCATGTGCGCCACATGGCACTTTGAAAAATGCCAAAAAGTGCATTTTTAAAAGAAATCGCAAATTACCACCAACTTGAAGTTGGTGGTAATTTGCAATTTCTTAAGGAGAAATCGCACACCTTGGGTGCTTTCTACATCGCATTTAAGGAATCGCAATTTGCGATTCCTTAAATGCATTCGTCAAAATAGGGAATCGCAAATTTTGCGATTCCCTATTTTGTGAGGGCCTTTTGGGATGATACATCCCAAAAGGCTTTTTACGGTTCGCAAACAGGCCGATTCTGAGAATCCCTTTGCTTTTAAAACGCTATTGCTAAACTAGCTGTAAAAATAATTATGTCCCTTTTCATATCCCTTTTGGCCTACTACATAGTTTTTGCCACACATGTAAGTGCCAGGCAGCAGGGATGCACTGCCACTGTGTTGGTGCCAGGTCTGATGACACTGGCACCACCTATACCAATGTTCCATCACTGAGATGTAACAACACTGACTTGTATTTAACAAAAGATTGATCACTTGAAATAACTGTGAATGTCTGGTGTGCAGTTAGCTTCAATTTCCCACGGAGCTAAACAAAACAACTGACAACGTAGTGGCTAAAACCTCGTTAAAACTCACTTCTAAAAAAATCTCAGTACACATATAGGGGCAAATATAGTGCTCTTTCAAGTACACAGTGCAGTAACCAAAATTGCTGCACTGCATGGTGTGAGAGAAAGTGATCAGGCCAGCGCCATATCTACTAAGAAATGGTGCTGCTGTTCTGAACCCTAGCACTGACATACTTTCTGGCTGCCTAGCACCATGCACGCACCTTTGCACCATGGTGTAATGGTGTGTGCATAAGTCTAGCATAGGTGTTGTAATGGGAGGGTGTTAGACCTGACATACTTGGTGTGGAATTCACTTAAAAATGACTTCCATGGTTCAGACTCCTGCTGAGTAGGAGTGAAGAGAATAGGACCAAGTAGTAGATGATGAACCAATCGGGACTGTGGAAACATATTACGGCAGTCAAGGAAGAAGTTAAAAAGGGTGAAAAAAGTCATTTTTCTTTAAACGTTTGTAGTTAAGCGGAGACCGGGCCCAATCCACCTCGTGTATACGGCCCGCACTCCATTGTCAGCCTTAACTTTAGACTTTGCTCTGGTCTTGTGCGAACAGATCCCCATGGGTGGGGTTTTGATCTTGTAGGTGCTATTTTGCACTAAATACTTTAAAAATTCATTACTCCGGTTCTGCTGATTGGAATTAATTTTGATTTGGTGTCATTTTATTTATGACATTTTTCTAAATTGGTTTGGGATGTGTTGTGTTTTCACTTTATTACTGTTTGTGTGCTGCAAAACTACTTTACACATTGCATCTAAGTTAAACCTGATCGTTTTTGTGGCAAGCTACTACAGGGTTAAGAACAAGTTAATTTAGTTACTTTTGTGGTTCAACCTGACTAGGATTGTGCTTGTTGCCTGAATGGGGTTTCTCCCCCATCCGCAACCAATAACCCAAATTCGTACAGAGGGTATCTTTTCAGTACAAAATACTATGTTTCGACTAACTTGAAATATTTTCCCACTTTGTATGCGTGCTGTAAAGTGTAACACACATGCAAAGTTTTAAAAGCTTTAAGAAAATAAAACTTTCTGTGTACGTTGCACCTGCCTCAGAGAAGCATAAATAGTTTTCTAAAAGCCCTATCACCCATTGTTAATAGATATGACTCTGTGTCAAGAACCATGGGTGGTTGCATCTGAACGCCCATGTACCACACTAGGATACCCTTTAATGCAAAGCAGCATAGAGCACTACTTTGCGTTAACTTAGGGCTTCTTTTCAGCGCAGCCCAAGGTTTGAGCTGGAAAGTAAATTCCAAATCAATACTTTACACCAGATTGCACCACTTTTTATGACTTTGCACTACTGTATTGATAAGTTTGTCCCTTTGTTTTTTTAACTAAATCTTTCAAGTGTTCCAATAATTACTTAGTATCAGTTGCCATTTCTGATGATGGCTCCCACTTTGAGCTCTATCTTCAGAAATGACAGAAAGGACGATAGCACTGCCATGACTCCATGGCATGGCAGAAATGCTGCCATAGATTTCTCCAAAAGAACTATCTACCATGTATTCAAGATGTCTTTTAAGCCAAGAGTGACAAATCCAACTTCAGCTGGTTGGCTGTGACTCTGCCTCCACCACACCAGCCAATCTCTATACAACCATCAAAAGACCCAATTTTCAGCAAGGTACTAACAAAGGGTGCAGTCTGGTAAAACGTCTGGGGGTGTAGGCTAATTAGAGACCAGTCTGCTAATATCACATGTTGTTAACTGAAGGAAAATATTACTGGTCTTTAGCCTTTCACTTTTGGAAAGTCTCAAAGCCACAAAACCCATGCTGATTTCTGCAAAAGTCAGGCCAAATGTGTTTTCTGCGAATTCCCAGGCAAGGCACCTCTTGACGAATTTCAATCTCAGCAGAACCAGGGCAGTTTTTTCTTTCTATTATAGAGTGAAATTCAACAAGCAAAGACGCTTTACCATCCTCTACTCTGCATTTAATCAAATGAATATCATTTTATATCTCTTCAACAATGCTTATCATCCAAGTTTCAATCTTTAATATTATAAGGTTTGAAATCCCCTAAAGCCTTTCAGGAGCCTTGAATTCATCTTTGAATAAGTGATTAAGTATTAGAAAGCAATATCAAATGATGTGCAGCTCACTGCTGTTTGCCTACCATGTATTAAAATGCCAGCGCATATTCAAATTATCTGACAGAAATCTTCTCTGCTATGGGTATATTCCTACATACACAGCTTCTTAAGCAACATCACATAACCCATCATAGAATAACTGGTTTTGAATGAAAGTTAACTTTCACATTAGAAATGTCACAAAAAAAACACTCTGCAAAGTTCAGCTTGTCTGTCACCACTGATCACGGGTGTTGCATTTGCAAAGGACAAGGCAATGAAAACAAGAGGTGTAGAACAGTGTCAATCCACCAATGCACCTCTCTTATCAGTCTTCCCCTGGGCATACTCCCCTTGTGGAATCATATGCCCTGGTTACACAGTTCTCGTGTTCACCACTCAGTTAAAATTAAGAATAGGCACTTTCTTTCTCTATCAATGCCTCTTCCTTTCTTTTTTGCACTACTGCTTCAACTATCTTTGGTGGTGATCTTCAAGGGCTGTCTCAAGGACTTCCGCTTGTGCTTTTTTTGCCCTGAATATTCATTACCACATCATGACCAATTTCAAAATGTCTCTTAGGTGTCTGTTGTTCTCAGCTCCTTCAGGAACTTGAAGCTTATAGACTGTGTCTATGAAACTGCTTTCTTTAGCTCCTGTTAGATTTACAGGTCCATAGGGTGAATATCTCCCACACTCTGTAGTAATGCATGCAGAGCATTTCGATGTAGAAGTTCATTGAGTCTACCCAAATGTAAGTGACTCTAAATATAGTCTTGCATTGACCCAACAAGATATCTGTAAGAAAGGATATGTCGCTTATCATTGGGCTATTCTGGGTACCTATAACGTGGTCCAAATGTCACTGATGAAGGGGTCTTTTATGAGATTGCTACACCAATCTTTCTGTGAGTTTCTCTTCTTGGGAGCCAGAGTGCTGGCTAAGGTTTTTTGTACGACTGCAAGCTATTGGAAGCATCAGCAGTTAGGAGTTGTAATTTAAGTACACTAACTCTCCAAAATTACCATCTATGACTCACTCAAGAAGTAGCTCTCATGGAAAGGCATCTCACAGGGAAGGACTTGTATGCCTTTTGAGAGTTCAGGTGTGGTCTGGAGGCAAACAATTGCCTTATTGCGCAGGGGTTGCTCTCATTGGTGCTTGAGATGGGGCTTCTGGATTAGTACTTGTGTCTCCTGGGCAGTAGGAAAATAATTGGTCTGCTTGCAGATCACACCAATCAATTGACCCTGGCTATAAGTCCAAGAAGAACAAAGAATGCCCACCATGTCTTCCATTTCCCCTAACTAATCCTTTTTGAACCCATCCAAATTGATAGCTGACAATTTAGAAAGCAGATGACATGAGTCCTGCTAGGTGGTTCCATATCTAGAACCAGCAAGGAACATGGAGCATTTAAACACACATACACACATATTGAAACACACACAGACCTCCAAACAGAACGCCAAATAACATCTCTTCAATACCCAAGATACTCTGACGACAACGAACAACACAGAACAAGACCAAAGTATCAGATCCATCCCAGAGTAAGTGACACTGTGAAGTGAGTAGGACACCTACTGTGGAAGATGAAGAAGAAGTGGGCGGCAGGCAAATGAGATTTACACATAGGAAAGGAAAATCAGAACATATCCGGAGACTAGCAATGGTCATCAGTAGGAGTGATGTAAGCCAAAGAGAGTGAAAGAGGTTTTGCAATGTGTTAATATGTCTTGAGTAATGTTTGGTACTCCGTCAGAGGGTCGAACTACTGATGGCCAATGGCTAGGGCAGATCACACCCACCTGTGCCCTGCCATTTCACACTCTGATCGCCAGTCTGAAATGTACAATCCGAAATTGAGAGCTATGTCTCTGTGTATTCTGGAACACCTATGCCTTTGTATGCTTTCTACTTCTGTATCATCCGGTATTTTTGCGTCAAAATGTGATGACTTGCTATCCTCCTAGATGCAGTTTATAATGTTGGTGTGACCACTACTCTGCTAAGCAGCAATTAACTGCATTGTCTGGTGAGGGATCCGCAACACAGTCTCTAGTGTGCTCCAAGCCTGCATGCAAAACTTTGTGAGTACAGATGCGATGGCGGCCATCTTAAGTGCAGGACTGAGACCTGTATACTTTAATGACAAATTTGGCCCTAGTTGACCAATGACAACCATCTTTGGGTAGGGTTTGTGATTGACGAAATCCCTAAACATTCTTTCCTCTCTATTACAAATTGCCATCAATATGTGCATAATATTTGTACAGGTGAGATCACTGAGGTAATTCTTCCAACGTGCTGGGCTTATGGTGCATTTTCAGAAGTAACAAACTATTTTTTATAACACATCCTCCCTCTATTTTCTTGCAGTGAACATTTATGAGCATTTGACTTTGTCATGGTATTTAATCATTTTCATATGTTATATTCAACAATATCTGACACTATGTAGTACTTATGATGCTTTCTCTCACACAGTTCCTTGACAGAGAAACACATTCTTGGCCCTCCAGAAGATCTCTATGAACTATGTAACTCATTTAAGTTTGGCACATGTGGCAGATATTCTTTCACTTCATTACATGTTCATCATATGACACTTGTAATAAGGTAGATGGAATACCAATTACATTGTTACAGAGTAACTTCTCTGCCAAACTCTATGTCAGACCCTATATCCCCATTTGGAGAGGCTGAAACACATAGGAATATATTGGAGGAGCAGCTGCACACCCCTTGGACAACTAATATTTTACAAGAAACATTAATTGAGAACTGAACATACATCCTAGCAATTGATATTTGCCCTTATATGGGACTGCATTGAGTGTTGTGTCAGTTGGGACGGAATTGGTGATAACTAGTTGAGGCAAATACCGTGATTACAGTTTTGACACCGATTTACAGCTTGTCAGTAACTCAGGAAACATTTTTTTTCAATATTATGGCATTAACTTTGTATGTATAGCAAGTTCACATAACTGAACTCTTTTCTTTCTGTTTGGCCAAAATGTAAAGATGTATATGAATATAAGTGTTACAAGTCTTTCTGTTCTTTTTAATGTTTTGGTAGTGCGTATAAATATGCTGTTAAAAGGAAATATATATATTTTTTTAAAAAGCAATTAGATTCAACACATTGAATAAAGACTGGGTGCTGAGAATGAGACCCTTTATGTGTTAGACAATGGCCAGTAAGGGTAACTATAACTACAAGTTTAGGTATTTGTACAGCAAAAACCTAATCGAAAGGTGGCAAAGTAATGTACAGGGTCAAAAGCAAAGATACAGTCAAAGTGTAATTAGAATGACAGCTGGGTTTTGTGAATGGAAGTGGACTCTTTGTGTGTTGTGGTGTGGTGTTGATTAAGAGCTCTATTTTCAGATCTTTTCTAAATTGGAGCAGGATTGAGGTGGTCCTGATGGATACCTGGTTGTCCTCTGACATTATGGGTGCATAGATGAAGAAGGTGTGTAGGCTTGTTCTCTCTTTTTTGCACTTCTTTGTCTCCAGTCTGATGGTGCCCTGATTGTAGGTATGCAGAGAGCCACTAGAGACAGTAAGCTTTTCAACTGGATAGGCAATGATGCTGGTCATAATGGCTTTGTAAGTGATGCAGACAGATTTATAGATGAGGAATATATACCATAACATTGCATGCGTTGTAAACGCATGCGATTACAACGCGGTCGTTACAACGACTGCGTTGTTACATTGCAGTACATTACAGCGCAAGTTGTTACAACGACTTGCTCTAGATGGCGCGCTGGACTTAGGAATAGTATAATTTACTATTCCAACTCCAGGGTGTGCAACAGTAGGGAAGGTGTTGGAAATAGTGTATAGTAAATTACACTATTCCTTAGTTTAGAGCGCCATCTAGATCAATGCAATTGACCAATGCAAGTCGCTGTAACGACTTGCATTGTAATGCACTGCGATGTAACAACGCGGTCATTGTAACGACTGCATTGTAAATGTAACGCGATGTAATAACCACGTTGTTAAAGTTGTTTCCCATAGATGAGCCATACATAGGGGGTAGGATGCCTTTAAGGGGTGGCCTTTGTGGATGCTGAGAAGCCTTGGAGCTGGGCACTGCATATTCATATACAATAGTAAGAGGGCTTGAGCAAATGTATTGAAAGCATTTTTTGGGGGGAGGAATGATTTCCTTTCCTTTCCTTTAGTAGAGAGAGCTTGTTCCAGGCTGTCTTGGTTTTCTTTACAACGTGTACCTTGGGGTTGAAGTTGATGTCCCGGGTGAATCCAATTTACTTGACATTGTGTGAAAGTTGTGGCTCAAATGCGTTCAGTTTCTTGTTGTTGGGCCAGGTTGGGACTAGTTGTGGCTTGCTGTTTTTGATAATTAGCAATAATTCTTTTCTGGTTGTGTTGAGCTTCAGACAGATGCTGAAATTCCAGGTGTGGATGAGGTTTAGGCAGTGTGTGAAGTACTGAATATCTGCAGTGGAGGAGACTTTCAAGCAGAGTTGTGCATGAATGGTGTACTGGTGAATTGTTGTTGTTATAGGTAAGTGGAGACCCAGGGGGCTCCATGTAGAGTTTGAAGATGACAGGGAGGATATTGAGCGCTGGGGGCCTCAATCAGTGATAAGGAGGTTTTGGGACCTGGAGGTGCCCATGTGAGCAAACTATTATTGTTAATATAGGTGATAGAAGAACGAGTGAAAGATGTCGCACCATCCATGGTGTTGAATGCAGCTAACAAGTCCAGCAATTTTAGAAGGCGGGGTGAATTTTCATCAGTGGCCATTACCTGATTAGTAAGGTAGCTGTCTCCTTGCTACAGAGTGATCTGGAGCAGATCGGTAATCATGCAGGAGTTGATTGCATTCTTATGATTGTGGAGTTGAGCCTTAACTGCTTTTTTATGGTCTTGCCAATGAAGGTTATGTGAGAAATGGTTCAGTAGATGGCAATGTCATCAAGGTACACTGGAGGTTTCTTTAGGAGTGGGAGGATCTGGCTTGTCTTTAGAAAGTCTGGAAAGGTATTCAGAGTGAGGGAGAAGTTCAGTGGTGAAAAAGTTTCACTTGAGAGGGATTGATGAAGCACAAGTATTTCAGGGAGTTGAGGATGTCAGAGTGAGTAACAACAGACAGGGTTCTGGAATAATACTGTTGTGGGATACTACATAGTGGTGAGGTTAAAGGGGGAAGCAAGTTTGGTGTTGTCAACTTGCTTTCAGAACTTTAATTTTTCACTGTAGAAGTACTTGATAGCATTGCACTTGCATATGGAGTAAAGGATTGGAGAATTAGGCAGAGGGCCAATACAGTGCTTAATTGTATTGAGGAGCATTCTGCTTCTGTTGGCAGTTTCATTGGAGGTGTTGGTATATTATATGACTTTGATGAAGGAATGAGATGTCTCTGTTTTACTTGGAAGTCATAGGGGGTTCTAGTTTTCTTACACTATGGGGCCGATTCCGATCTCGGCCGGTAGGGCTCCGAATCGGATTCGGCTTTACCGGATCCGATTCGGAGCCCTATTTCCCGACCGATTCGTACGTGCGTCCGGGCGAGCGAGTACGATGCGTGCGCTCGCGAAATCTCCGACCGACTCGTTCGCAGGACCCGACCGCTCCGACCGACTCGCACAGGGACGACGCGCACCGCGCAATGGAGATGTTCCCCGGCCGGGTAAGTACGATGCGCACCTCGACCGCTCCGACCGACTCGTGCAGTCCGGCTCCAAGGAGCTGTCGGAGCCGCACTTTGGGGGTCCGTGTCGGACCCCCCTGTAAGCGTAGGCACGCGAGTCGCATGTACGGCGCGACCCGCATCGACGCGAACACGCTGTAGGGGGCGCCCTTGTTCGCGTCGTGCCCATTGAGTCAATGGGAGCCCGTGTACGCATCGAACGACTGGCTCCCATTGACTTCAATGGGAGTCCGACCGAATCGAGTCCGATAGCATACGTGCGCATCGTACTCGTTCGGTCTGGCTGCTAGGGTCCGATTCGGTCGGAAATCTCTCCGGGTCCGGCTCGGTCGGGGAGATTTCCGGCCCGAATCGGAATCGCCCCCTTTATCTCCTGTCTACCAGTGGATCATTTGTTGTGAGTGAGGTCTTTGGAGTCCCAGAGTACTTTAAGGTTTGGCTTGCAATTTTGTGTTATGGTTGGATGGTATTCCAGAAATGTGATGAAGAAATTAGAAGAGTTTTCATGTTGGACAGGGAGGTGGCAGGGAGAGAGATGAATTGGTACTGTGGGTTGTTAAATGAGAAGCCTTTGAAGGATCCGAAAGTTTGTGGTTCTCTATGGGGTTGACTACAGTGTGCTGAGCAGTATGATGGGATTGGCAAAGTGGACGGCCCATTTACAGAGTTTGTGAAGTATACATTCAATGGTTGTTGATGTTGCGAAGGCAAGGTTGAGTATGTGGCCTTTGGAGTGTGTTTATTTGGTGGTGTGCTGTTCTATGTTAAGTGGGTCAATGGGGTTGAGAATGGTGTTACTTGTATGTTTGTGCTGGAGTTACCTGGGATGTTGGAGTTTCCAAGAAGGGTACTGTGGGTGTGCCTGATAGATAACAAGGGGATGAAGTATAAAAATTCACTAATGAAGCTCTTCTTACACCCAAGTGGCCTGTATATGAGGTGTCATTTGTTTCTTTTGCATATGTCGCCCTAAGTGGGAACGGTATGCCCAGACGTGGGTCCCGTGCTCACTACACCACTGGATTCAAGGTAGCCTGGCTGATGAAGGGTGATGCCCTGAAACCGGTCCCATGATGCTTGTTACCGGTCCTGGGAGGACCTGGCTTGGCAGTTCGGGCTGGACTGTTCCCATAAGGAACAGGGTCAAGACTGATTTGCATATGGCTGGGTCCAAACTGGGGTGGTGTGGTGAGCAAAAGAATGATGGATTAAACCCAGATCCTTGTGACTGGGGGTGAATGTTTGCATTGTCCAGCATTCCATCCATCAATTGTTTCTTTTGCATTTGAGGTGAAAGGTGACTGAGTTTTAGAGAGTGGAAAGTGACATGTGAGTTACCCTATAGTCTTGAGTATTGCTTGAGGATCCTGGATAAGGAGTTATCGATAATGGTAATATCTCCTCCTGCTTTATGTGTGTGTTCTGACATACTTGATGCTGTAATCTGTGAGGAAAAGGCCATATATGATATAGGGGATGAGCCATGTTTCTGCAATTAAAAATTCATGAAGGTTGTGAAGGGGGATCAGGTCTGAAAGCTCCGGAGTGTGGACTACTGCAGAGCGTGCATTAGTGAGCATGTGTTGGCAATCTGAGGGAGTGTTGAGTTTGTGCCCTATGCATGAGGTTGGGTCAAGGTTAGGTCAATGTACTGTGACTATACAGTGTGAGTGTTTGTGTAGTAACGGTCTGGGTGTGATTATGAGGTTGGGTACCTTGGTGTACTGGGCAAGACACATGAGGAAATCTTACCTTTCTGATCCAAACATGCCCTTGTTTGTGTCTGACTTTCAGGTGGGGACGTACGGACAGTAGGATGCCTTGGGGAGTTGATTGAAGTTGGAAGTTGAGTTAAGCCAGATGCATTTTTTAATATTTACAACTCTTTCTTCTCTCTTTTCTGTTTAGACATATCACAATATTGAGCTATGTAAATCAGGAACATGGGTGTTAAGGTGGCACACCATCATGATTATAGACTCCTTTAAGGCAAGTGATAAGAGTTACCAATAGCGAGAGGCTTGCCACCGACTCCCAGCCTGCGTCTGTTTTTCTTTGGAGAACACCAATGATTAGAAGACTGGGATGTGCTTTTAAGTTATCACCAAACTTGTTGTTTCTATGAGGTATCTTCTCATCTTGAGTGACCTCAACTGATTCTGTTCATCTAAATAGATGTTTCTCTCATAACTGCATTCCAGTGTTTTACACAACGTTAATTGTTGTAGGTGCATGTCTGAATTGTAGTTTGTGGTCTTACTATTATTAAAAGTGTAATGGTGTGCTACACACACACACAGGATATTCTTTTTTTGAGATTGTGTAAATGTTGAGGGTGCACCCTAGTTGATTTTCCCTCATTCCCTTTCCAAGTGTTTAATACTGAAGTTTCAATTGGGAAACCAGTGATGGCACTTCCTGTTGAGATTAATGCTGGCAAAGGCAGTAGTGGCTCTTGCTGTGGAAATGGATGCTGGTAAATGTGGTCTGCTTGTCTGACTCTTTCTTTTAATCTGTTTTTGCCAGAAACCTGTGATATGACTTCTTATTGAGGAGGGTGTGATAAATGCACTGATTTCACTTCCTCATACCTGGAAGATAGTCATTGTCATACGTTTTAACCTGCAAACCCATAACCAATGTAGATATCGGTTTTAACACCCTACCCAAACACTTACTCAGGACTACTAAATTCATCTTGGGCTTGCATGTTTTCTATGAACCTTCAGTTGGGATGTACTACACCATTTGAAGTGGGGACAATACTGATTTGTATAGGGTTCTTCCTCTTTAAAGGGAAAAAAGAGTGTAATTGAGTAATAAGCAACAGGATATGCCATTGGTTAGGACTGTGTCAAATATTTCACAGAACTGTTTTTAGCTGTGAAACTGAGACTTCTTGAGTGAGAGGGGTATGCCCTTACTCAGGTCAATTGGTTGTTGTGCTATTTGAACTGAAGCTGCTCATCACTGATGAGGTATAAAAGGAAAATACATTTCTAGAGTTGCTTTGCTTTTTGGAATGTGGACTAGCAATATGACTTATGATCTTCTTTTTGGGTTGGACCAGGGCTAAACCACAGATGATAGATCCTTTAGTAAATGGTACAGAAGAGCTGAAAACAGTTGAATTAAATGCTACTGAAAGGAATTCCAGTGGTTAAGTTTGTTTAGAACATTTTTATTAATTACTTTTTGCTGTCTTAAACTGTGGTGCAGCAAGAATAAAGTTGCCTCTTCAGTCAGATAATAAATCCACTGAGGTTAAACACCCACCTAAATTCCTTGTAAGGCTCTGTACTGCCATGGAGTGGAAACAGTACAGATCCAAAAAATGGAGGGAGGAAGAAGCAGAGGTTCATTCAGCTTCCAAGGGGTACTGGTTACAGAAAGGGGGGGATGAACCACATAAGTCTCAGAACTTTTTGTCTCAGAGACCCTCAACTACGTGTTCACAGACTGCGGTGTATGTAATTTCCACTTAGTGTGGTTCAGTGGTTAACGTCATCATCAGGTTTTGTCACTTGAGTGTCCCGTTCTACAAGTGACATCAAAACCTCCACCAGGAGGGAGACTGTCTGTATTTTGACCGTGGTGAGTGGATGAAAATGATCTCCTATCCTGTAGGTGAATCTTTATTGGGGTAAAATAGTAGGATAGGGATAAGTCTAAACACAAAGCGGTGTTTAGCGGATGAGTCACAGGTCCACGACACCTAGTAGTCAGATCGACATACTTGGGCCTGGAACAGCCCCTACAGGTCTACGGCCTTCTTCAGGACCAAAGAAATATAGATGGAGGCCTTATACTTCAGGGCTTCCCGGATAGTGTGTTATTAGTGAGTGGAAGCACTCACCCATCTTCATCAGTGAGCACACTTTGCTCCAGACGGAACGTGGTTATAGGTGCCGTCTTTAGGCCTACACCTTAAATATGCATTTAATTTGTATCATGGTGTGGAGAAATGTAGGACAGGGGTTTAAGCTTGGCTTTAAACCATCCTACTCAGTGCTCCTGCATGCATCTCTCCAACTGAATGTTCAAGTACATTTGGTTGGAGAGATGCATGCAGGAGCACTGTGCAGGATGGTTTAAAGCCAAGCTTAAACCCCTTTCCTAGATTTCTCCACACCATGATCCGTCTGGAGCAAAGTGTGCTCACTGACGAAGACTGTCGAAGAATTATTTCAGAGCATTAGTGTCTAAATATTTAGAGTTTACTGTGAATTATCTATACCAAACATAAAGTTTATATTACAGGTTTTAATTGAATTGAATTGAATTAAAAACTTATATAGCGCAAGAAACTGCCACCCTACGGGTATCCTGGCGCTTAGATTGAGAATAGCCACTGTAACAGCAGAACCAATTGTCAGTGGAGGAATCTAGTGTTCACTCCTTGGAAATAGCCAAGTTTTCAGACTCTTCCTAAAACAGGTCAAAGAACTGGCCTGTCTAAGGTTCTGAGGCAACTCATTCCATAGGCGCGCAGCGGCCACACCAAAGGCTCTACCCCCCATCCTGGATCTCTTAAATCTGGTGGTTGTTATCAGATTTGCACTCGAAGAGCGAAGCTGCCTCCTGGGATTATACCAGGTGAACATCTCCTGCAGAGGAGCTGGACCCAGGTCATGTGCTGCTCTGTATACAATACAGAGGGATTTGAAGCAAATTCTTTCCTTAATAGGCAGCCAATGCAGGTCTCCCAAGGCCAATGCCGTGGAAGACCTGCGCTGTCTATTTAGCGCCAGGTTACCTGCCATGGACTGGACTCTCTGCAACCCCTGCAGAATATATTGCGGTGCTCCCAAATACAGGGAGTTGCAGTAGTCCAATCTGCTCAAAATTATACTCCTCACTACAAGAGATCGAGTATCTTTTGGTAGTAATGCAAACAGATATAGAGCATTATTATCTAGATAGTTTGAACTTACTGTGTATTATCTGTAACATACATAAAAGTCATATTATATGTGTAACTTCTATTGTATAAGTGAAAAACTTGTATTGTGATATTGTGACTATTCACCTACATACAATGGCAGCAGCAAGCTTGTCTCAGCCCCCACCTTTTCTGAATGAAGAGAGAACCCATTCTACCCTGTAAACAATTGACTAAACTCTTTGAATTGTATTTAATTGCAATTGGGGTGGGCAGTTTGCATCGTTAAGGAAACAGTACATTCTGCTACACAACCTCTGGATGAAGGAAGGAAAATATAGGAAGATTTAACTGAAAATGATGAAGGAGAGGAGGATGACAAATTAGATGTGTATCAAGCTACTTTCAATAAATTACAGACTCATTTTGGTAAAAGAATAAACATAGTCCTTGAAAGACACATTTTTTACAAGCATTTGAAGCAAAGCAGAATAAGTTAACACATTGCTACTTTAAGAGGTTTATCAAATATGTGTGAATTTGGCTCCCTTACAGACTCCCTAATTCAGGATCAGTTGGTCAGATGCCCAAACAATTCTTAAAATACCAGAAAAACGTCTTACACAGAACCTACATTTGAAACAATCAATTTCCGTAGCAGTTGGGATTGAACACATAGCAGAATGCATGAAAGAGATAAGAGTGAATACGGAAAAACAAAAAGCACCTTTTACTGAAGTAAATGTTTTGAAACAACTAGGGAGTCCAGCTCCACACAAAACTGAGGACTCTCATAGACCCTACACTAGCAAAAATTATGATGTCCTCAAACAAGTTGCAACAAGTGAAAAAACAAAATGATTTTTGTTGAAGTAATGTTGGTCACCTTGCTAATTACATACACTACCAAGAGGCAAGAAAGGACATTTTGCCACAGTATGTAGGAACTTACAAAGCAAACAAGTAAACATGATTGAATACAACATTGAAGAAGAAAATAAGTTTGTGTTTCAAGTGACTGAAGAAAACAATAAGGTGAATTTTCCTTCATGTGAGATATTTTTAGATAATGAACCAGTAAAAGTCTTCGTAGATTCCTGCTCCCCATACACTTTCTTGGATAAAGAAAAATGTGATTCTATGTTTTCTAATAACAGTAAGTTAAAAGAACCAGCAGACATCAGACCTGGTGGATACAATGGGGATGCAATACCATTGAAGGGCAGAGTGAAGATGAGAATCTATTCAAAGACAGAAGCACCATTTTAAATATCATAAAAAAGGGTCAAGTGTTATAGGGTAGAAACAACAGAAAGATTTAGGTATCAAATTAGATCCTAACAGTGCTGATCCTTTACTTGTGATAAATCCTTGTATGTGTGGGAAAGAAATTTGTAATGATTTTCCCGAAGTATTTTCAGACAAATTAGAGCTACTGAAAAACTATCAACATCACATTAAAATTAAATCTAAAGTAACACCAATAGTACATAAGGTTAGGCACATTTCCCACTTACTTCATACCCCACTTAAGGAAGAATTAGATAAACTACTCAAACTGGATGTCATTGAACCATTTGAATGCTCAGTATGATAGCCCCAATTGTAATTGCCCAAAAATAAAAGGCCAAATTAGATTATCTGTGAATCTCAGAGATTTAAATGATAACATTTTGGTGGATCGCTATCCATTACCCCAAATCTACGAAATCCTAATGCTAATTGACAGAGCACCTTAATTTAGTGTTCTAGATTTGTCCTCGGCCTACCACCAAGTAGAGCTAGACAATACCTCAAGACAACTAACTTCCTTCATAACTCCATTACGAACATTCCAATACAAAAGAATGGCTTTTGGATTAGCTTCGGCTGCGGCCGCAGTTGAAAGAATAATGCAACATTTATTGCAGAACATTCCCAATACCATCTGTTTCCAAAATGGTATCCTGATTTTTGGAAGGCGCATCGAGGAACATGACAGCACACTCAGAGCAATGTTGAGCAAACTCAAAGAATCAGGATTAACCATAAAAAGAGAAAAATGTTGCATAGCGGTAACCTCTGTAGCGTATTTGAGCCACAAAAGATCACAAGAAGGCATCAAACCTAAACGTGATTTGGTGGAATCAGTCAGGAAGGCACCTGTACCCACTAGCAAAGATGAATTGAAGTCCTTCCTAGGACTTGCTGAGTTTTATTCAAAATTAGTAGTAGGCTTTGCTATCATAGTTGATCCCTTATGAAACCTCCTAAAAAAGAATTCTAAATTTATGTGGGATGAGAATTGTCAAGTAGCCTTCCACAAAAAAATACTGCTATTAACAATTCTCCACCACTGGGAAAGTTTGATCCCAACACACCTCCCACTTGACCACGGATGCCAGTAACAAAGGGCTATGAGCTATGCTTACACAAAAAGAAAATGGAATGGAACATATAATAGCATTTGCATCAAGGGTTCTCAAAGGAGTTTAACACAAATACTCAGTAGGGGAAAAGCAAGCGTTGGCCTGCTACTGGTTGGTCAAACATTTAAAACATTTTTTGCAGGGGATCCCATTTACCATAAAATCAGACCATAAACCATTAGCCTAGGCTTTCACTACTAGAGGGTCAGAAAGAATGACACCCAGAATCTCTCAGTGGGTGCTGGGATTAGAAGGATACAATTTCAGGGTACAATACCTACCAAGATCAAAGAACAGTGTAGCTGACTATCTCTCCAGGAATCCCCTCGAAGAACCAAGTGATGAGGTGGAAGAAATTCCTGAGGATACTGTGTTAGAAATAACCTTGTCCAGTTTGGGATATAATGAATGAGAACAAAGTATGAATACTGATATAGAATTAAATTCCCTTCATTCCTACATCCATGAAGGTTGGCCTACACATAAGAACAAATTACCTAACCATATAAGTAAATACTGTGAAGTAAGGCTGGAATTAAGCAATATAGGTAAATGTATTTAGAGGGGAGAAAAGATTGTACCTCCTGGAGCTATGTGTGAAAAGATAACTCAGCTAGCCCACAAGGGACACTTAGGGCACAGCCTTACTAAAAACAAAATTTGATATGAATAGTGGTGTTCTCAAAAGGATGCAACAGTAAAAGAATAGGTTAAAAATTGCAGACTGTGCCAACAGTGACACGATCCTGAGCACACGCAAACCCCCCACTCTTTCCAGTTGAGATTCCAAACAAACAATGGTCACGAATACCCCTTGATATTATTGGACCACTGATCTACAAATCACTCAGTGAACGGTTCACACTGGTACTAGTAGACTATCACACACAATGGGTTGTAACACATTACTACTAGTATACTAATAAAGTTGTTGAAAGATATTTTTTTGAAGAAGGTATCCCAGATGTTCTAATAACAGACAATGGGGTACAATTCACGTCACACCAGATGCAGGAATGTTTAGAATATGTATCCATAAAGCACATGAAAACAGTCCTTTACTGTCCTAGAGCACATGGTTTGGTATAACCTATGATCTGCATGATCAAAGAGTGCATGCAGAGAGCAGAAATAAACCATGTTCCCATTGCTATAGCTCTTCAAAAAACTATATGGGCATACCGCACCACCCCTAACATTGTTACTGGAGTGTCACCTTTCATTTCTCTTAAAGGAAGACAACCCAAAACCAAGCTATATGCTAAGTGCCTTAGCGGAGCAAAATAGGTTGTGGTCTCCAGCAAACAAATAATGGAAAACATTCAAAGACATCAAGCCGCATATAAAAGGAGATATGATGAGAAAAACTGTACAGTGAGCCCGTTTCAAGAAAGGAGATTGGGTGAAGATCAAACTACCTGGAAACAGAGTAAAAAGGAGTAGTCAGTTCTCAAAACCTTTGATAGTAACATGGGTAAGAAAGAATGTTGTCAAGTTAGAGAATGGTCAGACCTGGGGAATAAATAAACTCTCTAAATTTAGGAATACGACTCATAATTCTAACTCTATGCAACCTAACCAAGAACAAGCTGACACGACAACAACATTCAGGAAACACCTAGAACAAGAAGGGAATGAAGGGTAGCCAAATGGCACAAGGAGTTCAAAATGTATAAAATCTGTACAAGGGTTTTGTGACAACTGTCTCATTCAATTTTATACGATGCAGTAACATCTAATGTAATACACAATCCTATTTTCGTATTTTTCATCATACTTCTTAGTGTTAATATTGTACATAGTCCTGTACCTTTTAAAATGTTGATGAGGAGATGAATTGTATTTACCTACCATAGGTTTGGATCATACCAATGCATAACCTTTTGTTTCCTGGTCTCATTTCTTCATTCCCCTGCCCCTCCCGCTCCTTCTGTCACAATGGAACCTTCCTTACTGCTGTATTTGCTGTGAGTACTGTTGACATTCCATTCTGACCAGTGCTTGGACTAAAGAGCTGATGTTGTATTAATAAACCTACTTAAACAACTTGTTGCCTTTAGTCTTTATAACACCGCCCATCCATTCTCACTCTTTTCTTCTCTCCTCTGTCTTTCTCCCCTCTCTGATAGATTTATATCTACCTCCTTTATTCCTCCCTCCCTCTCTTTCTATCTCTCTTGAAGCCTCCTGGTGCCTGCTGTAGATAACCTCTAGGAGCTGGGAAAAGTGGCAGAGGGACCAAGAGCAGCCCTCTGCTTTCAAAACCGGCCTCCATTGGCTTCAGCTCACCTAGAGAATGCCGAGTGGGATAAAAGGACTTTGCGGTCCTGGATGATAGACCCCAATTAGCAAGCCCCATTTTCCTGTCTGTTTTATTTCCTTTATCCCTCTTGTCATTACTGTTCCCCTTTACCTCGCCCTGCCTTTGTAGCTAAGCTTGTGTTCCTTTCGGTATAATGCATTACAGGTCTCATTAATGAGGTTTTGCCGTAGGGCAGCACTGCAGGCCTTCCTGCTGTGCTGCCCAATGGCAAAAGAAAAGGGCAGGATGCACTGTATCTATGAGATATGGCGCTTCCCTATCCTTTTTACCTGCGCCGGCGAACAGTGGGTTGCCGTGCGCCAACACAGGCACCTTTGCAACATAGTGCAAAGGTGCCTGCGTTGCAGGGATGATTATTTTTGTGCAGGAAGGGAAACCTTTCTGCACAAAAACAATCACAAGAGGCTTTTTCCTTTTTCTATGTGTGCTGCAGAATGCAGCACACATAGAACAAGGAAAAACGAGGAGAAATTAAGATATTTCTCGTCGTTGTTCTTCCCTTACTTACGCCTCCCCTGGGTAGGTGTAAGTTTTTGGCGCTGCCTCAGATTTATGATTTCTTGTAAATCTGGGACAGTGTCAAAAGGCCATGGATGTTGCTGGGAATGCCCCCAGCAACACCCATTGCACACGCTGTCAGCGCAAAAACTGTGTTAAAGGGAACGATTTTTGCGAGGCAGCATTAAACCAAAACAAATGGCTTAGTGCTATCTCGTAAATATGGAGCAGGCTCCTGCGCCACAGAACGTCACAAAAAGTGAAGTTCCTGCGGCTTAACGGGCCTCATAAATGAGGCCCTCAAATTTTAAATTCTGTGTAATTTTATTTTTTTTCATGGCCCTGTAGCGGCTTAGTTTCACAGGTGCTGCATTTAAACTTCTTCCAAGAATAAAGTGCGGAATGATGGTTGGCTCGTCTATAGGTAAAGTTAACGGTATAATGCTCCGGTTACTTACCGGTAATCTTCATTACTCCGAGTATAGTCTTCCTCGCCACATGACTAACGAAGTGAGCTTCAGCTCCACACCAGAACCCTCCAAAGCAAAAGTTAACCTCCCATGCTTCCCATCCCTTCCCAACATGGCCGACCCCTATCACCCTTGACCTCTATAAGAGGAGGGCCGGCCCAACCCCCAGCCTGAGAACTACCAAGCAAACACATGAAGCCGATAGCAAAACAGGGAGGGAGGGATGGGAACTCATGTGGCGAGGAAGACTATACTCGGAGTAATGAAGATTACCGGTAAGTAACCAGGGCATTACCTCCTCGTAAGTCTTCCTCGCCACATGACTAACGAAGTGAGCACATACCAAAGCCAAGCGGCTTCATGGAAACTCACAAGAAACCAACGGACCAGAAGGGGATGCCAAAGAAGTATGGCAAACCCAACAACCATAGACGAGTGGAAGAAACCACCCAAGAGAAAGGCAACCATGAGAAGGAAGAACCAGCCCGGGACAGAGAGACCCCGGGAGGGCCAAAAACCCAGACCCATGAGACCCAGAGGGCTGCCACAGCAGGAAAAGGCAGGCCGGCCCAAACACACCCAGACTGCCCGACGGACAGCCAAAAGTGAGAAGGAAGCAGAAGCCCCAGACTCCGGAACTGAAGGAAAAAAGGGCAACACCACCACAGAGACAACAAGATGCCACAGCAGTCAAAAGACGCAGTCCGACCCAAACACAGCAACACTGCACGTCGGACCACCAACACCGAGAGAGCAGAAACCACCCCAAATCCAAAGATTGGGGGGACAGAAGGAAACAAACCCCACCAGGTCCGGTGGACAACCGAGGGCAGAAGCCGAGGAACCAGACACAACCAAAAGCGGACCGGCAGGAGCCGCAAGAACGGAGGAGAGCGCAGAAAGGAACCCAGCACCCCATCTGAACTGCAGAAATCAATGCCAACAAAATACCACCAACATGGTGAAAAAACAGGCAGGCCACGGATCCCAGCGGGCCAAAGACTCCCCGGAAGAGAGCAAAACGAACCCAGGAAGGCACAAGAAAAAACAGCCCAGGAAGCCACAGGAACAACGCCGAAGCCACCCGGCCACCAACGGAACCAAAGTGGCCAACAGCGGAAAGCCCGCAAGGCCGCCCAAGGAGCCCGAAAACAGAAGGAACCAGGCCCAAGGCCAAGCCACCAGAAAGGAAAGTGAAGGCCCAACACCGGGCTACCATGCACAAGAATGCAGACAGCACCCGGCAGCAAGGAGAACGCAGCACGAAGAACGCGACATCCCCGCGCAGGGGCAAGCAAACCGTCCCTGTACGAACCACATGTAGCACACGAGCCGCTGAAGCGAGCACCCAAGCGGCCACCCAGCCAGCCGCCAACCAGGGCCGACCCTGCAGAACAACTGAGAGCCGACAAGAAAAGGAGCATAGAGGGAGGCAAGGACACAGGCAGAAACATAAGAATGGCGAGAAGGATAGAAGAGCCGGGCGAAATGAGCCCGAAGCCATGCCACCACCTCCAGGGAGCAACCCCGAGCCAGCAGGCACCAGTACCCCTGAGCCAGGGACAAAGAAGAAGAAGATACAAAATCCTCACAGGAAGCGGAGGGCCCCGCAAAAAGGGAAGGAAGTACCGGGAAAACCCAGCACCCCCGGACAACCAACACCCACAGCTGCGGAAACCAAGGGAGAGGAACCCAGGCGAGCACCATCAACAGGCCAAACGCCCTGTCCAGGCCATACAAGCCCAGGACCCGCGTAAGCACAGGGAACAGAGGAAAACGCCAAACCAGGAGCCCGGACGAGGAAGCACAAGAGCCACCACCGGGGACCTAACCCGAGCCCGTAACAAAGGAACCCAGCTGCCCACAGTAAGATAGAAGCCACGGGAGGAAAAAAAAACGGCACCAGGGAAACAACAGGCAGAACACCCCCGGGAGAGAATTTCACACAAGTGACAACCCCCGCACCCCAGTCAAGGACAGAACAAACGAGCCAAAAAACCAAATGGAGCAAACCCAGCAACCCCCCTGGCTAAAAGAGGCAGGCAAAAACACCGCCCAGACCAGAAACCAGAGGCCCCCGCAAGGCTGAGGCAAACCCCAGACAAGCCAAGGGAAGGCCAACAGAAGCCAGACGAGAAAACCACCAGCAGGGGGACCAACCGACCCCGCACCGACCGGGAGCCCAAGCACGCGCACCAGCCCCACAGACTGGAAAAAGACCGCAATCACCCGGGAAGGGGACACCCAAAAAGGAAGACCGCAGGCCGCACCGGCAGACAGGGCAGAAAGGAAGCCGCGTGCCCGACCCGTGACCAAGAGGAAGGGGAAGAGAACGGACACCACCAACCCAGACCGGACCGAACCCGTGGAGCACAACCACCGGCAGAATGGAACCGAGGACGGGACAAGAGAAAGTACATCCACGGGAACATGTGAAGATGAGTGTGAACCAGAACCCCGGACCGCCCAGTAGCACTCGAGAACCACCTCAAGGGACGAGCCCCCAAGAGAAGGACAATGCAAAGCACCGCCCGCCAACAAGGCACAAGAGCACCCGACACACACCCCGTGGAGGACCCCGACCCCAACCGAAAACCGGGGGGAGAGGAAAAACCAATGTGGACCACCAGGAACCGTAAGAGCCCCAAGACCCCATCCGAACAGGCCCCGCCCAAGAAGAACCCGGGAGACCGACCACGGGGCGGCACGGCAGTAGGCAGGACCCACAGAACCGCTACACAGGCCACCCAGGATGCAAGGAGAGGCAACAGAGGGCCCCCAATAGAACCCCAAAGGCCAGGAGCCGAGGAGAAGCATGACACAGACCAAGAGGCACAGCAGCCGCTAGCAGAGCCAAGAAGCAGGATGAGAAAAGGGGCACCACGGCCATGTCCGCGGCCCCGGACAGGATAGGGCAAGCCCTCCAGGGGCAGAAGCAAAAGCCCATTTGGAGACCACAGAAGCAGCCCAGAGAAGGACGGACAGGTGCCAAAACCAGCCCGCCCCAACAGACACGCAGCAACCAACTGCCACCGGAAACCCCAGGTGGACGCCCAACCAGGGACCAACCACGCCAGACCCCGCATCCCAAGGGAGCGCAGGCGGGAAGGAACATATGGGACGGAAGGACCACAGGCCCAAAGCCCGGAAGGGAAAAAGGAGACAGGGACAAACACAGCAAACAAAACGAAGCCATGGCCCCGTGACACACCCCTAAACACCAGTAAAACATCAGGACATGAACACACAACCCAAAGGGCAAATGAGCGAATAAAATGTGTCCACCAGGTCGTATAAGAACGGCAAAACAAATAGCACTACAGCAAGTGCGTATCACTACCCAATGGACCCATCTCTACCCCAGAACAGAGAAAGAGAGAGAAAACACCTGGAAGGGCCCAACGCTGAGTCAAGCAGTGCATGTGAAAAGGAACGAATGGCACCATGATGCCGCAGCAAAAAAATCACCAATACGCACCACAAAAGTGGACAGAAGTGACCAGCAGGAAATAAATACAAAGAAACTGCACAAGAAACGAAGTACGCAGAGGACCAACTCACAAAACACACAAATTCGTAAAATGTGAGCGAGTGGCCCAGAAGCACAGGATGTTGAGCGTCGCCGCCGAGGCTCGAACCGGCTACCCCTGCATTTGGGCCGACCGCTTCAGCCGGAAGGCCACATCCACACTGCCTCCGATGTACGGACCGCGAGTATAAGCAGGACCGTGAATACCAGGTACAATGGGGAAACCATGCACCCAAAGTGGAAAAAGTTACAACAATTCCCCAATGAAAGCCACAAGGCAAACACAGACATACAAGGCACAAGGACATACCCAGTCTTTGAGTAACAGGAAGTCGAGCCGACCTCAGGCGCAAACCCGCAGTCACAGTATGAAAAGCTGTTTGAATATATATCAAAGAAAGTAACATTGCCGTCATTTTTGACAAAGAACTCACAACAAGTGAGGTACCAGGATTTGAACTCATAACCTATGGAGCAAAAGTCAGAAACCGTAACCATTAGGCCGCTATGACTCATCCAGCACCAGCTATAGCCTGAGCCACAACCTCGTCCTCCGAAACGTGACAGGCAGCAGAAGAGCCGGGAAGAGACGAGAGAATCAAACACAACTCGCACACATACACAGCCGAAAACCCTGTCTACAGCGTCGTAGCGTGAGAAGAACACAGCACGCATGCGAGCGTGCAAGACAACACACACCAACCACATACCCGGCTACAACCCACCATGTCTGGAAAGGAGTCAGAAGAATCCTAAGAAGGACAGGCGCCACACAAAGGACACATGTAAGTCACAAGCCGCACGCCCACGGCCCGAGGAACGGGTGAGTGAGCGGCAACAACTGGACCGGGATCGCCTGAGGCATCGGTAGCAGAGCGCGGCCCCTGGCCGCCTGCAGCAGCGAGCGTGCCCACGCCGGCCCGGAGGAGCTGCACCAGGTAAACGCGATACGGGTCAACAGAAGCCAGACCCAACCGCCCAACCGAGGCACGCTAGGAGAAGTGACGCCCCACAGCAGCCTGTGCCAGCCGCCCACCCCCCGGGACAGGAACAGTGGAGGCGGCAGCTGGGCCCCCGGACCGTAGGACAGACCGCCGGGCGCCCCCGCCCCCAACTCACACACCAGCCCCCAAGCAGTCCCAGAGAAGGACCAGCAGGTACAATGGGAAACCCGGAGCGCCACCAACAAAGGAACGACACCAGGGGGGGGAGGGGCCCCCGGGCACGAGTAAAACCACCAAATACTCCGCCCACACGGACAAGGGGACAGGAAAACGGCCGCCGGGCAGAGCCCCAGACCCCCTCGCCCGGTCTCCTGTAAACCCGCAGCTCGCTAAAGCAGAGCCTAACTGGCCCAGACCTGACACCGGGGGAAGGAAGGAGGATGGTCCCAGAGTCCTAGGGCCCACTAGAGCAGGGCCACCAACCAGGGACCCCAGTTCCAGCTACAGCCGGAACCACTTACCTGACACACGCTCTGGAGAATCTGCAGCGCAGAACCAAAAAAACAGGCTGGGGGTTGGGCCGGACCTCCTCTTATAGAGGTCAAGGGTGATAGGGGTCGGCCATGTTGGGAAGGGATGGGAGGCATGGGAGGTTAACTTTTGCTTTGGAGGGTTCTGGTGTGGAGCTGAAGCTCACTTCGTTAGTCATGTGGCGAGGAAGACTTACGAGGAGGTAATGCGTGTTAGCCGGGTGCCTTGAAAAGGGGTGGAAGTGGAGGGGGTTTCGCTTACAGTTCTTGTGAAGTTCTACACACCATTCTAAAGTTGATGATCTCTGTTAACACTTTCATTGATAATTAATGTGGTACATTGTTCTCTAGTGTCTGGTTTATCGGTTAAAAGGGGATACTATGGCCGTGCATGTGGATTCTGCGCCTGGGGTTTCGTTACTTGGTTGCTTTGTTTCTTTATTTGATAAAGCATAGAAAAAAAAATCAATAAACAGGATCATTTAGTTTTTAAAGCTATTTAAAAATCTATTTTCATCTCACTGAGCATCATTTAGCACCGCAACCAAAGGAGCCATATGATTTAATGATATGAAAACAATGAAATCAGTCCTATGTTTCCTGGTACTCTGTCAGCACAATAATAAAACAGGGAGCCTGGGATCTTGTCATAGCATCTTAATAATATTGCGGCTGCCTACGGAGAAAAATAAACGCACTGTATTTTTCTTTCTGCAAGTCGGCAGGGAATGAGGAAAAAACTCAACCTTGTACTTTAGTGGATTAGGGACATTAGCGCTTTTAATATCGAGCAATCAAGATTTCTAATACAAATAGAAAAGCGCAGTGTCCACCTCCTTCTTTTCTTCCCCTGCTTCTTCCCAGCTGGTTTAATGAAAATGATAGCCAGACATTTAAGGTCTATTTAGCATTTCAATACTTTTAATATCCTTGGAGATAAGGGGATGAGAGATATTACCAGAAGGTGTTTTGTGTTACTGTACCTCTGTGCTTTTCTCGCCCCTTGCTTGCGCGTCCCAATTCAGAATTATTTTTTCTTTAACAAGAAGGTATGATAAGATTATATGTATTAATATAAAGAATATTATGAACACGCAATATTTGTTCCAGTGTTAGGGGAAAGTGTTCACCACAGATTCAGTAAGTGTGACCTGAATCAAATACCTGCGGTTTCTTTTTTAAAAGGCCTTTATGGGAGCCAGATATTAAAAGCCTTTAAAGGGCTTTCCAGTGTTGAAGAAAACAGTTGTCTTTACCCATTTTACTTCATTAACAATCACCAACAATAATCGTTTTAGAATGTTGTTTAGTTTGACATGTCTGCTTCGGTTTAAGGTGTATTCTGACATCATTCACTGGAAGGGCCCATCAAATTGACACTGTACAACTTCAGGGTAAGTGGCACAAGGTGGCAAAAGTTGCTCTTCAGGGGTTTAGGAAGTTATTGATTGTGTGGAGTACCAACCTAATGGAAGCATTAAATACTGATTCACCAAAATCTCATGGCTAGCAAAAGTGACTTCACGCCTATTTTTGATCCATTGCCATTGATGGCATCACAGGATTGACTCACTTGCGCACTCTTAGCCCCGCGACAACTTTCAGTTTCCTGCTGAAGAGTTTGGTGAGGGTTAAGGTGCTAAAACTACAGTATGTGAACTTGACTTTTGGAGCTCTGATAAATTTCTGCTCCTGCCTTCACAACTTCTGAGGCAGTGGGTATCAGGGACAGTTCAAGGAAACCAAAGGGCAACTCAGGGGGAGTAGCTGTTACTCTGAAAACCCCTAACCGACATCCATGATAAAAGCTATGGGCAGCCTCTCTACCCAATTACTTATATTAACACTGTTCAATTTTATACTGTTATGAATTATCAAGAATTGCTTCCAAGAAAAGAGTGTCCATCTTGCCTTGCATCAAAACAGATATATAACTAAAAATGAGGTAGTTACATCACCTTTCCACGCTATTTGTATGGATTCAAAAAGGTTCCTGTCTCTGAGCGAAGAATCCAAGTGACACAGCCGCTTAAATGGTCTCTGTGAAGGGCTAACATTTTCAAGGTCTGGGGGTTAAAAAGTCACAGGTGTTAGAGCAATCTCTGAATGAGAGCTCTTGAACTAATCCAGTGCTTCAAGACCTAGAACTCTAGAAATATCATTACTATAACTGAAAATAGGTTAAAGTTGCATAGCATGTGTCATTTGAAAATTATGTCTTATTGCAATGCGCAACAGAGCAACTACATACAGAAAACACCACTTGCTGGTGTCACCAGGTTTGATAATATTATAGAAGTTACTTTCAATATAAGTTAAATGAGACTTACTGCTGTTTTTGTAAACAACTCAGATAGGAGCCTTGGTGAGGATAGTTTTGTCTAGAATGGACTTTGCCAAAGCAGTCTGTTCAGGGCCTTACAGACGTTCACTGCAAAGGCTTCACAAAGCATGGAGTTAGGTCACCAAAACTATTTTTAGTGTGAAGAGCTCTCAATAAGCATCTTTGACAAAAAGTCCTTACTTAGTCACAACCAATGTGTCAGGCACACCTTTGAACAATGAGCTAGATCACATTGTTCCAAGAAAAGGTTTAAGTGCTAGGGCCCTCAATTTTGGGGATCAAGGTCATCCATGACATGTTCCCTTCCAATAACTAAATGTAAGGCAGTGATGCGCCATTGAAATATATGCATTCATTTTAGCATGGAAACAAGATTTTAATTTAGTCAATAAACTATTGATTACCACCATGATACCCTAGAGCTTTGGAAATAAAATGCCACTCTAACCAATCAAATGTATTTTGACATACAAGACTGCTACACACCACTCTTCTTCAGCTTTGTTGGCTATGTCCAAGGTGTTTCACACAGGGCTTACATAAGAATTATTATTTAGTAACCTGAGAAGGAACCTTTCAAACTCAAGATCATAATTCTATCATCAGCTGTGTTTTAATTGCCATTAATGTTTCGTGAACTTGTAAATTGATTGTGTATCTTGTAAGATTAGGAGTTTGTTTAAAAAGCTGACTAAAGTCACTTAACAAAAGGTCAGCATTTGTAGCATACGTGTCATAATAATCTACACAGCTGCTAATAATTACAGTGCCTTACACTACAACCTGGACACATTTATCGCTCACACTGATCAAGCTATTCCCCTTACTCCAAAACATGAGATATGACGTCACTACAGTATCAGACTTATTACCTTCTAAGACGAAATTACTTGAGGCTTACCTATAATTGAACAATATTTAATTTAAATGGCCCACTGTATTCAAAATTAAGTATCAGATCTGTAAGAATTTATTAGTTAAATTAGGCAGTGACCCTCCTTAAGTAATAAATACAGTACTTGTCAGGGTGAACCACAATAAAGTCACTAAATTAACCTGACCTCAAACCCCTGGTAGCTATTGCCCAGAGCAGACAGGCTTAACATAGAGTCAATGTGAAAAGTATTTATGCAGTACCCAAACAGTAATGTAGTTACACAACACAAGAAAAATCCCAAACATACTTAGAAAAATACGGAGTTCATTTTAATAAATTAAATGACACCAAATGACAAAAATCTAAAAGGGGAAACAGAGATATGAATTTTTAAATGTTTTACCCAAAATTTTAAGCGCCTACCGAGGTCATCTGATCACCATAGACAGGGACCTAGGTGTGATTTGAAGCCGATATTGATGGAATGCGGGTTAGAAACCAGAAACCAGGTGGAGGCTCTAATATGGGGCCTGGGGCACATCACATTTCCCGTTGTGGGCTGGCAAGGAGCTGCTCACCTGCTTCTGAGATCTCTCTGAACTTGTAGATTTCTCAGAGTGGGGGCTACATCCTCATGTGACAGACTTCCTTCTTCCACTCTTTCTACTGCCATCTGATGGATGGCACACTGAGACTGAACATATGCATAGCAGTCCAGGACTTCCGGGGGGGGGTGGGTTGGGGGGGTGACACATTCCCAGTCATTGTGACAAACGCTGCCAGGTAGGTGTCCCTATGGGGCAGGTTTCCTGTCCTTGGTCCGTGTGACAGCGCAGGCATAACCAATTATCTCAGTCTTCATTAACAGTGGCCTATTATTTAATTTTTAGACTGATATAATATTATATTTATTATTTATAAAAAAAGTATTTGCCATTTTGATTCAGATTTTGTGATGATTTTTGGTAGGTTACTTTTTATTTTATAGTGTGTGTCTGGCTATCATTTGTTATTTGTCAAGAGTTTGACATTAAATTCTAGCACGTCGTACATTCTTTTGGTTTGTTTGCTAAGTTTAGGAGCAATTTGGCTAAAATATTCCTCCATTCATAATTGTTGGTAGCTTTGCTCTTTTTGTAATGGTTTTATACATTTATAGAGTGTAGGTTGGGTTCTACCTAGTGAGGATTGGAAGGCATTGAGCCTTCCTTCAACGGCATTGTTTGTTTTAGCTTCCTGAGCCAAGGTAGACATTCCACCACGTTATTTGGAATTTGGGTTGATGTTTGTGTCAGGAGCGATGCAGTCTGCCAACCCAAGTTTCTTCAAAATAATCCATTAGTGGGTTTAGGGTATCTTCATTTTGTTGTTAGAAAGAGCTTTCTATTAGTAAATTGTAGTGGTTAGCTACTTTTTTGACAGGGACATAGGCTAGTGCTATCATTTTCTTTATTTCAAAGGCAAATTGACTGTTTGTAGAATATTCTACACAGCTTGTTAGAGATGTCTCCATATACTTTGATTAAAATGATAGTGACAGCCTCGCATGGCTGTGTAGGGGTAAATGTTTAAAATGGCTTGAATCATGGCGAGCTCAAAGTCTATGATTCTTTTTTGGGGGTTAGTAGTTATTTTTTATATTTAATGTGGTTTAAAAGTTAGTAGTAGTTGCTGCTTTGTTTATTTGGTCGTAGGCATATATAAAAGGGATATCT
This sequence comes from Calotriton arnoldi, assembly GCA_963921515.1. Lineage (NCBI taxonomy): Eukaryota > Metazoa > Chordata > Amphibia > Caudata > Salamandridae > Calotriton > Calotriton arnoldi. The sequence continues at coordinate 335,697 of CAWUFW010011056.1, forward strand.
GTATTTTAATATTCACCATGTATGGTGTATATCTGAGTGAATGGTTTGGGACACATTTTGAAGGTCCCATCCATCATCCAGGTTTGACAGTGGCTCAGTTTTAGTACGTTATTTGCTGTAGTGAGTATCAGGATTTGTTTTTCATTGTTTAGGTTATTATATACAAGGAAAGGTTCCTCATTATGCGTTATTGTTAAATGTTCAGATATTTCTATGTCTTGGTATCTTCTAGGGGCAGGGGAGTATCTGTGGTGGCTTTTTATTTCATGCAATTAAACATTTTAGAGTGGGTATAGGTGGTAGTTGGCATGTGATGTGTTCTGGAACTTTAGGCAGTATATCTTTAATGATTTTGGTTGTAAGTTCCTGGGAGATAGTGCTTGTCTTTCTTATATCTCTGGCTGCGTGTGCGCTACTTCAACCTCCAACTACATGAAAAAGACTGCAATCCATATAGGGATTCCTAAATTTTGTCAGAACATACATTTCCAGAATACGCAGAAAGGGATAAACCATTTTACGACTTGGTACGTCCAGACTACTCCAGTACACATTTGACTCAGGAACACACAAATATCTTATGTTCCATACAAGCTGACATGATAGCTTCAAAACACTTACACACACTTGTGAACACAACAAACCTGGTGATCTGAGTAATTACGGGGACATCCGGGTTCACCTTCGTTACATTTATTGAAGGTGACACTGTACCGATTGCATATATATCGCATTTATACACTTATACTGAAATTCTTTTTGCACCTAAAAAAAAATACTGACATCAGTACAGACTGCTGTGGTGAGAGAGTGAGCCCTGGCTCAGGGTAAACGCACTATTGTCGTGACCCCGGTGCCAACCTTAGAGGCCTTCACCAGAAGAAGCATTTAAAACACTAAAGCATTACATCCACGATGGATACAATGGGCTAACTCGCTCATCGTAACAGATGTAGATTACAGATTTAACTCTACACTACAAACACAAGCTTTTTCGCAGTACGAACAAGAATATCCTCTGCCTAATGAAATAAGGCCTTTAGAACGATATGATTACATCATATACACTAATTGCTCTGCCAAGCCTGCCGTAGGGACAAAGCACCAATAGTCAGCAGTGTGCACAATTGTGAAAGGGTGCATGCACGATGAAGAATGACATCCAGAGAAAACCTACATGCAGTCACTTGGTGACAGCACGTGCAGTTGGCTGAACCAAAGGCTCTATATCTGGGACTGGAGAATACGAATCCTAGATTCCCTACACTTATAATGTGCGATTCATATTATTATATCCAGTCTTTCAATGAATATCTGCATTACTGTAGCCAGAATGGATTCAGAGACTCAAAGGGCTGTACAATCAAGCACAGGATTCTTTGGGAACAGATGGCAAAGCTAAAAGATTGCTTGCCACGGACTCATGTAACACATACATTGAGTCATCAGCGTGCTGGTGTTCACGTTGCAGGGAATTCCATAGCTGATGAAGCAGCGAAAGCAACAGTTCACACTGCTGCAGTAGCTGCAATCACTCGTTCAAGCAGAAGGATAGACAGAGGCATCATGGTGGCTGTCAATGCTGCTCGCAATGACACCCTCCTGCTGAAAGGATATCCACTCAAGTACTCCTGCAAGTTAGATGTGCAAAACATTCCGTATGCTCACATTCCTGGAGTTGGGGGATAGAGTAATACCAAACACTGATCGCAGGATGCGTTTAATACTAGCTGCACACGAGAGTCTGGCATCTGCACATGCAGGTGTAGAGGCTACAATTTAATTATTGCAGCAACACTAATGGTGGCCAGGTCTTTACAAAAAGACCAATGACCTTGTCCTTAAATGCAACGTCTGCCAGCAGATGAAGGGTTCCACCAAGGCACGTCCACCACAGACACCTCAACTGATTTCAAAGAAGCCTCTGGCTTGTGTTTATTTGGACCTTTGCGACCCTTTGCCTTCAGATGGAGCTTACAAGTATATATTGGTAGCAGTGGATTCATGCTCTCCATTCCTATGGGTATGGCCACAGCAATCGTCTGACGCCTAAACTTTTATAATGAACCTGCGAGTCTTCATCGGGATATATGCAGTAGGCACATTACATTCTGACCAGGGTCCGGCGATTAGCTCTAGGGCTTACAGAGAGGCCATGGGAAGTTTGGGTGTGACCCTGCGTTTCTCCTCTCCATGCCATCCTCAGGGAAGTTCGGTCATGGAGAGGAAAAACTATGACTTAAAGCAGTCTTTAACAGCGAGGGAATTAGGCTCCGGTCACAGTCACTTATATGGAGTTCAGAGGGCAGCTAACAACCTGCCTGGAAAGTCCCTGGGTGGTCAAACTCCCTATGAAATCCTGTTTGGGGTAAAGATGTTGGTCCTAGACTTCGACAATCCTAGCACAGTGGCGGCGGAAACACCGTTTGATATCACTGAATGCTTGGCTGTTTTACAGGAACTGAATGACTTCTGGGATAGACAAAGTAACGTCCAAGTAAAAAGCACCGCCACTGGGGAAGTGAAGGAAGTACCTACAAGGCCTGGCTGGGTCCTGAAGGTTGGGGATTTGGTCAGGAGAAAATTGTGGTTAAGAAAGAATTCAGGCCATCTTACAGAGTGTCTGTACCTGTCCTGGGTATTTGAGGGTACCAGAACTGTACTTCTTCCGCCTCTTGCCGGTCGCAAAGACAAAAGATTTGTGTCCTTTGACCTGATCAAACCACACTATGTGGCCGATTGTCAACAGTTGGCCACGTGGGCTCATGGGTAGCTACCTGCATCCTCTCCTCTTGCAACCATACAGAAAGTTTAGATGGAAGCTTTAATAACTAATGAAGCATCCTCTCTCCAATGAGAGACAACAATCAACAACAATGAAGTTTGCCTTTAGCTTGTTGCTACTACTACCACAATTGTACAGTCAACTAGTACAAAAACACAGATTTCAATTCAGAAACCTGAAAAGAACACGATCTACGTCAATGTACCATAGATCGAGTCAACTCCTAAAAATAGATCGGACTGCCTCTGGCTAGCTCATCGACTTTGATGACTTTTCTTCGGATTCTTCTGAGCCTCTACCACTGCCACCTTTGTTGTTTAACCTGAAGGTGTGTGTCTTCTCTCTTTTGCTTGTCCATGGCAACAACTTTGAATTACAATTTTGTTTTCCTGGTCCTATGGATTGGGTTTTCTTCTTACTTATGAATGGACACTATGTCCCAGAACGCTCTGCAGTACAACTGGTGAACTTGGTTCTTAAACCTCATTCGTCATCACACTGAGAACGAATGACCTTTCCCTAGTTAACATTTCAACTGTTCCAGATCCTGGCGGGATTGTTTGGGATAGGGTATCATATGATGTGTATGGCCCCACTGAACTTTTACAAATTCCATACCTGTTTAAATATCATTGAATAATGTAATTTCCCCTAGTACTGTTTCTGATGATTGGGATGTTGATACAGTGCATGAATTGCTAGAAGATCCAGCGCATTCTACTGTGTTTTCTTCTAATGAATTGTATGAAGGTACATCTAATTATGATGAAGTGTTTTGTTTTCAACATTACGGTCATCATTTTCTGCATAAAGCAAGTCTCCCACATGCTGTTTTCAAATACACACAATGGGAACATTGCCCTACACCACCAAGGGATAGTTCAAAAACATTTGCACAGAAGTTTGCTAATTTTTCGGGGTATGATACATCGGACCCTGCCTCTTATTACTATTGGCTTGCACCATCACCTGCAAAGAAAAATATGCTAACAGACACCAAGCTGATATACTCTACTTCTTTTCTTTCCCAGCTGTCTGTACAAGGTTTCAACTTTTGGAAAGACACTATACATGTAATATCAATGGGGGGGGGGCAAGAAACTGGCAGGTTCAGAGAACTGAGGCCTTTTTTACAGCATGCCTAACACCACAACAAATAATTTTCCTGAACAAAACTGTGCAAAAACGTCATGTCTTGGATTAACTAAAACAAAAGATTTGAACACATGCCCGCATGCTTTGAAAATTGGCGGCAGTTTACAAAATACAGTGAGAATACATTAGACACCATGCTACATAATGGCACATACAATTCATCAGACCCCAATTGGAAGGGATGGTTAGTTTACCCACTAGGCATGAGCAGATGTCAGGCATGATTCCTAGATAACATCAAAGGTTTTTAAATAAGTAGGCCTGACATGTGGTACATGCAGTCTGAAAACTCAGGGTGGAGACAACCCGAGTTGGGAAGTTGTGCCTTGATTGGCTAAATACCTCAACACTGTCTCAGGTGAAACAACACTTGTCCCTTTTATCTGATGACCTGGAGCTCAGACACGTTTTATTAGTTCCTCGGAAACCACGTCAAAAACGCTTCTTGTATGGAAAGTTTCTCAGCAGGAAGCTGCTGAAAGACTTCACAAGATGGACAGCGCCAATTTAGAAAAAGCCCCAGCAGTGGTTGATAATGGTATGACCGCCTTGTCCTCTAGAATATACTCTTTGGGGTAAATAGTGTCATCAGCAATAGACATTGTTCAACAAGACATTTCCGTATTACAACATCGTCAGTCACAGCTTAGGTCTATTCTACTATTGAGCCGGACAATTCAAACACTATGTTCTGGCGACGTTACGTGGTGACATATTAATGCCACAAGTCTGTTCTCCCCTTACCACCTTACAAAACAGTAAATACAGGAACTGATTGAGCATTGGTTCTTATCATTTTGGCCTGTGTGGCTACATTGCATGCAGCCCGTATTCCGCTGTCTGCTGTGCCCTGGACTTGTGCCTAGGAACGCAATTGGTTGAGCATTTGGACATAAATGTACTGGTGGACCCTTAAAGGCCCATTTGTATTGCTGTGCACTGTGTATTCCATTGCTCCTGGTTGCATTCTACAAGCCTTCCTGGGATGCTTCTGCTCCTGGTGAATTGGATATTGGCTCTGGTTCGGCGGCTATTCCATTGGCTGCGGTCACTGCCTCAGCGGCTGCTGTGGGGGCTGGATGGGAATACATTTGCTCTATAAACCTGCTCTGAAGTGTGCCTCTAGGGTCGTCTGCGGTTGCTGGGAACAGAAATATTTTGTCTACCACTCGGAACACATAAACAATTGGCTATTCCGTTTGGTGGGATCTTTTAATTCGATCTGTTTTTAACATCTCAAATTGATTTTAAATTTGGTTTTTATTAGCTTTTAATGATGCCTTTCTGTATAAATTTTACTTCACTTTATAACGATGTATTATGCATTTAACCTGGATTCATGAAAAGTACCGAGGTTTCAGTTAGACAAACAGTGTGGTATATACAGGAGGGTTGAAATATGCATTGTTTATGTCAGAATGTTGTGATGTATCTTGATTATCTTTGTAGCAGCACCAATTCACCTGGATTAGCGAGGTTCAGAGTCCTTTAATATATTGCCAAGCATCCTCTGGATTGATCAAAAGAAGTGTTGAACATGATTAGCACGGTGTATGTGTCAGGCTATTGTGTAATTGTTTACATGCTCATTTAATTACATTGTATCTGAAAAATGTCTGGTACATTTGTGCATCTGTCACTGCAGGATTTCTCTAATTGAGTGTTTTGGTAACAAGCAATCAACATTTCGTGACATATACCTGCAGAAATAATTGAGGAATCAACAAGCCTGCATTAGCATAAAGCACAGTAGAGTAAGGGCATCGGATTCTACTTTGGCCGACATGTTGCCTAGCTTTGCCTTGGTCCACGATTTTCCTGTCCTATATCTATCTTTTCTATTAGTGGAGGGGCATCACGCACTGAAAGGAAGCGTTCTCGAAAGGAGGCGGGTTACATTTTTATTAACACGGTGGGACCACCATTTCGTACGTAGTATATAGATCATATGACGGCGTTTTTGATAACGCTCCCGAGATATTTGTCAAGTAAGTAGGTTTTAGGATAGCGGATGGTGCATGCATGTATAGAGGGCAGTAACTTACGGCATACTGTTTACCCGACAGTTGGTGGCTGTCCGTTTGCTGAAGAGGATTTCATTTCCTACGAGTGTCCCTTAAACCAGAGGGAGGTGCCTAGTGTTCAGGACGGGTGCAGTTATTGCTACGTATTTGAAAGTATATTACTGGTGAGTGACATTAGCATTCACATTGGGTGAAATTCAGCGATAAGAAGTATTGCGGAGTTTATGAGGCACTGTTGTATTTTCAGACTAATACCGGAAACTGAGTTATCGAACAACACGGATAATTGGCAGTTGCACGAGCGATGTAATTTCCTCCTGTGGCAGCAACACTGTTTTCTTCAGCATTGTATACAAATACTCTAGTCAGTACAAGAGAGGATATTCAGCTTGAAGGTACTTTTGGATTCTTTTTGAAAACCCCCACCATGGTATCACATTGTAGTATTATAAGGCATGAGTGCACAGTTAATTCTTTACGGGCATCACCTATCGAGTTTAAAATTCTGGGGAGTTTGAGCGGAATAGTGTTTTGCGTCGGGGTGAGCATGCCCACTGACAGGGTGTCACTTTCACTTGGATCATTAGAGCACGATCAGTTACATGAGATTCACATTCTCTTGTTTGCTCCTTTTCTCCTTGTTTCACATTTTTTCGTTGTGTTGTTCATCGTATTCAATTCAGTTTTGGTCTACAGGCTTGTACTAAACTTGGGCTTTTTCTGATCTATTTGACATTCCCTACTCTCAATTACCTCACAAGATTAAGAGCCTTTGATTAATCATATGTATCAATGTGACTGTATTCGATGCATTTTTATTAGTTTTATCATCTGTTTGTAGATTTCCCTGAGGAAGGGTGTTTTCATCACCCAAAATGCATTGGGATTTATGTGACCCACGCCTGACACATATGCATGTCACATAAAGGAGTTTTGATTTGGAAAGTTTCAACTTCGAATAAACCGAGATTCATGAAGTAATGAATTGATGGTGTCATGGACAATGGTTTGGGACTCTTATTCAAGATTCTTCCTGTTTACATTGGAACTCACACAATGTGTACTGTTTATTAATTGATCTAAGTGAAGTTTAACAATTGTGAGACAATCTAGTGAGTGCAGGTAGTAGTGCACTTTCTGTCTAAGACTTCTGTCCTAGTTTTCCTTCTCAATTTCTGTATGCTTTGGCATTCAAATTGTATAGTTGATTTTTAGAATAGATTTTATAATCATTTTTACATGCATATGCTGTGACACAATTTATCGTTTCTTTCCTATTAGATAGCTTGTTAAATGACATGTCTGAGAAGTGGGTGTTATGTGTCTTAGGGGCTGATTAGGATGGCGGAAGGACCACCACCGCAGGGCCGGTGGTGGCGGTCCTTCCGCCATCTGACAGCAGTTTTCCCCCCACCAGATTATGATGGCGTGGGGAAACCTCAGGGAAGCGTGGCGGATGCAAAGACCATCCGCCACGGTTCCGCAAGGCGGTCCGTTTCCGCCCGCCTTGCGGAATCAAAAGATAGGGTAGCATTGCGGCGGTGCCGTGCAGCCACCGCCGTAGGGATTACGATATCCCTTTCCGCCTGTCTTTTCGCGTCGGTCATCCCACTGTGAAAAGACAGGCGGAAAGGGATTCGGGGCCCGTAGCGGGCCCCCCTTGTTGTGGGGGGAGGTGTTGCTGCACTTGGGGGGTACCCATGGTACCATTTCCCTGCACTGCGTGGCAGGCACCGCCTGGTGCCTGCCACGTAGTGCAGGGAAGTGCAGTGCATGCCATTGTAACATTGCGTACGGTGCTGCAGCCAGCAGCACCGTCCGCAATGTTAAAGGCCCTGGATGCACCCGCCAGTGTGGCGGGTGCATCCTAATTGCAGTGGTAGGACCGCTGCATGTCTGGCGGGCGGTCCCAAACACCGCAACGATGGCGGGTGGACTCAGGTCCGGCCGCCATCGTAATGAGCCCCTTAGTTAGGCCCGAGGATGAATGCTTCCATTTTTGCCATGAACACAATTCCTAAGTTGCCTTCTCTGATGCATGCTGACTTTTGACACACATTTGCATGCGTGACAATTCAGGATTAGTTTCTCTGAAACTACATTGCTTACAAACTCCTCTTAATAAGAACATTATCACAACACCTTGAACATCACGTACAAGGCCTCAACACATTGTGCAAATGCTGTTATTTGTTTTTATCCATAAGGCAACGCAACTATCAATAGATCATAAAAATCTCGGCCTGACTAAGGCCTCGACTCGAGAGCAAGGATGCTTTTTGTTATAAATAAACAAGCATTTCTAGGTTTAGGCAGAGGAGCTCTTGCTGTCATTGCGAGGTCACTGCACACTGAAACCTCAGCTCAGCTGTTTGCTGATCCCTCTGCGAGGTGGGATGTCCAACCTGTGACCAAATAATATCTTTCCAGATACACTAGTGATCACTAAGGGAAAAAGATAATGTTCTTAAAAGAACCCTCACCCACCAAAAGGCCCCTTGCTGGCATGCTTCATCATCGGGTTCTTCCCGCCCTGCTGCATCTCTCTGTATCTTTTGAAGCCTCCCCTCTCCTGCAACAATTAACCTTAGGGAGCTGGTGAAAGTGACAGAGGCACCAGGGAGGGACCAGGGATTTTGGCCTCAAAGGGGAAATGCCTGTCTGGCTCTAATAGTTCTCTATTGTCATGTATGCACCTGAGGGTCCTTGTACTCAGGGGTGGCTGGCACGTATGTGTACTGGTGGAGCATGCGTGTGGGCAACTAAGTGGTGGGTGGGTGTATGGGTGCATGCCTGCAGGCAAGGTCAGTGGCAAATAATAAAAAATTAAGTCACTTACCTTGCCTGCTGCACGTCGGACTTCCTCTTCGGTCCCTCCTCCATCAGCTCCATGGGCTCCAAGACTCCAGGAAGTTCCACTAACCAATCCTGGCGCTACTCTCACCAGCATGAGAGCAGCGCCAGGATTGGCTGGAGAGTCCTGGCTGGATGCTCCTCTAGGCCCTTTAGGCCTGTGCTTGGTTTCCATCCAGCTGTCTAAGACAGCTGAGTGGAGAGCTGCAAAGTGCGCCTGTCACTTTTGCCGGCTCAAGAGAGCCGGCCAAAGTGACATGTGCACTTTGGAGGATCCATCTTGCTCCTCCAATCCTCCTCTGCTGCCAATCGGCAGCAGAGGAAGACATGCTCCCACTAATCCCAGCTGCAGGCTGCTGCGCTGCTAAACGTAAAGAAATAAAATGTCAATGAAATCATTTAATTGCCATTTTTCACATTTGACACCGCAGTGGGTGGGGGTGTTGGCACCCCCTCACCCTCACGAAGAAACTGCTGCTGCTTGTAATGTGCCACTTACCTAATGAAGCAATACTCCTGATTCATCCCCTTGGTGTGAATGTTAGCAGGTCCCTCATACAGTGTTGGTGATGGAAGCTGAAGCTAATGCTATCTCAAGCTGAAATAATATGTAAAGTCACTGTATTTTCATTAGTACCTGTCTTAATCACATTTAAGAGAAAACAATTCAGTTTCATGTTTCACTGGAAGTCAATAAGGTATCTCGTAAGAATACAAGTGATGGGTTGCTTCTTCATTGCATATTATCTTCAGCTACCATCCTGAATTTGAGAGTCTGTACGGTACTAATAGTAGCATAATTGTTTCTTTCTAGTCATCAATAACAATAGCAGCTCATACTAACTGTTTCACTAGCTTTAATGTACACAACTGTATCTGCATACTATGGCATTCGTGAGTGCAACCCATCACTGTTAATAAATAATATCTGTAAAAGATCAGTCTAATTCTTTGTAAATAGAAAATATGTTTAGCAATTGTTTCCTTATTTAACCAATTTGAAAACTAAGCTACTTTTTACAACTAACGTTTATTGTATGATTATTCTTTGCGTTCACTGCAGTTCTTTTAGTTCTGTTATAGTTGGTTTCCTCCTGATGCTGGAGTGGACATTAAGTGTACACAAAAATGATGGATAGAATGCTTTAATTAATGTTAGCCACTGGTAATTACTCGAACCGCATCCCAGTCCACCATTATTTTGCACGCCATGCTACCTCAGTTTGGATCTAGCGATATGCATATGAGCCTTGACCCTGCTCCGATGGGAACAGTTCAGCCTGAACTGTCAGACCAGGTCATCCATAAACTGGAAAAATGCAATCCAGGACTGGTTTTACATATATTAGTGCTAATCAGATAGAGACAGTTGTGTTCCAGTGGCACAGTGTGCACGGGACCCATGTCTAGGCATAGCCATCCCACTTAGGGCGACACACTTAACTATGTTTGATGTAACACCCTAAGCAGACAAGGATGTGTCCAGACATGGTTCACTTGCTCACTGTGCCACTGGAATCAAGCTACACCCGACTGAAGAGGTCCAATAAGGGTGAAACTAGTCTTGTGTTGCTTGTGTTCCTGTTCAGAGAGGACCTGACTTGGTAGTTTGGGCTGCACTGTTCCTGTTGGAGCAGGGTCAGTATTGTTTTGCATATGGCTGGAACAAATCTGAGGTGGCATGGTGGGCAAAAGAATGATGAGTTGGAATGCCATTGAGCGATGGCCAGTGGTTAGACTTATTGCAAGCATCCTCTTATCACCTTTTATGTGTTTGATGTAATGCCCTAACGGGCCGATGGTATGCCCGCACATTGGTCGCTTGCTTCCTGTGCCTCTGGAACCGAGTTACACTCAATGGAACAGCCTCAGTTAGGGCAAAACAGGTCTTGGGTTGCTTGTGTTCTGGTTTACAGAGGAACTGACTTAACAGTTTGGTATGGACAATTCTTTTTGGAGTAGAGTCAAGATTGCTTTGCACATGACTGGGTCTAATATGAGGTGGCATGGCTGGCAAAAGAACAATGTGTTGGACTGGTAATCTGATTGATTGTGCTGTGGTTTGACTTCTTGCAAGCATCCTCCCATTACCTTTTGTGTCTTTCATGTAATGACCTAGGTGACCAAGGATATGCCCAGACATTTTTCCCTTTGTCACTGTGCCAAGGGAATCAAGCTACACTCGACTGATGAGCCCTAATCAGGGCGATATCACTCATGGGTTGCTTATGTTCCAGTTCAGAGAGGACCTGGCTTGGCAGATTGGGCTGTACTGTTCCTATTGGAGAAGGGTTAAGACTGATTTGCATGTGGTTGCATCTAATCTGAGGTGGCATGGAGGACAAAAGAATGATGGGTTGGAATACTAACATGAGCGATTGTCAGTAGTTAAACTTATTGCTAGCATCCTCCCTTCACCTTTTGTGTGCTTGATGAAACTCCCTAAGTGGCAAGGTTATGCCCAGAGGTGGTTCCCTTGCTCACTGTGGAAATGTAACCAAGCTACACCTGAATTAAAAGCCCTGATGAGGGAGCATCTTTCCTAGGGTAGCATATGTTCTGGTGTAGAGAAGACCTAGCTTGGCACTTCGGGTTGGACTCTTATCAAAAGAGTGTCAGGATTGGTTTGCATATGGCTGGGTCTAATCCGAGGTTGCACGATGGGGAAAGGAACAATGAGTTGGACTGCTACCCGAGCAATTGCCAGTGGTTAGACTTATTGCAAGCATCCTCCCATCACTTTTTGTGTGTTTGTTGTAATGCCCTAAGTGACCAAGGGTTGCCCAGTCATGGGTCTTTGCTCACTATTGCAAGGGAACCAAGCTACACCGACTGAACATCCACAATCAGGAAGAAACTTGTCTTGGGTTGCTTATGTTCTGGTTCAGAGAAGACCTGGCTTAGCAGATCGGGCTGGATTGTTTGTATTGGAGCAGGATCAAGACTGATTGACACATGGTGGGTCTAATATAAGGTGGCATGGTGGGCAAAAGAACAATACGTTGATATGCTACCCCAAGTGATTGCCAGTTTTTAACTTATTAAAAGCATCCTCTCATTACCTTTTGTGCATTTGATGCAATGCCCTAAGTGTCCAAGAGTATACCCCGATGTGGGTCCCTTGCTCACAGTGCCTCTGAAACCAACCTACTTCGGACTGATGAGCCCCAATCAGGGCAAAACGGGTCTTGGGTTGCTTGAATTATTGTTCTGAGCGGACTTGGCTTGGCAGTTTGGGCTGGACTGTTCCTATTGGAGCAGGAACAAGATTGATTTCCATATGACTGGGTCTAATATGAGGTGGCATGGTGGGCAAACAGATGATGGATTATATCACTACCCCGAACAATTGCATTGGTTAGACTTATTGCAAGCATTCGTTCATTACCTTTTGTGTGTTTGATGTATTGTCGTAAGTGGCCAAGTATATGCCCAGACTTGGGTCTCTATCTCAATGTGCCTCCAGATCAAAGCCACACCGACTTAGGAGCCAAAGACAGAGTGAAACCGGTCTTCGGTTGCTTGTGTTCTGCTTCAGAGAGGACCTGGCTTAGCAGTTCAGGCTGGATTGCTTCTATTGGAGCAGGGTCAAGGCTGATTTGCATATGGCTAGGTCTATTTGCGGTAGCATGGTGGGCAAAAGAACAATGGGTTGGACTGTTATCCTGAGCGATTGCCAGCTGTCAGACTTATTGCCAGCATTCTCCAATCATCTTTTGTGTGTTTGATGTAGTGACCTAAGTGGCCACGGTTATGCCCTGTGCCCTGACCTGGGTCGCTTGTTCATCGTGCCACTGGATCCAAGCTTCACCCGACTGAAGATCCCCAGTCAGGGCCAAGCTGGTCTTTGCTTGCTTGTGTTCCAGTTAAGAGAGGACCTGTCTTGGCAGTTTGCTTTGGTCTGTTCCTATTAGAGCAGGGTCATCACTGATTTGCATATGGCTGTGTCCAATCTGAGGTGGCATGGTGGGCAAAGAACGATGGGTTGGAATGCTACCCAGGGCGATTGCTAGTGGTTAGCCATATTTCATGAATCCTCCTATCACCTTTTGTGTGATTGATGTAAGGCCGTAAAAGACCAAAAATCTACGTGTCCCTGAAGCAGGCGTAACAAGGAGAAATATCTTTCTTTCTCCTTGTTACTTTCTCTTTACAGGCGTGGTGCATTCTGCTACACATACAGAAAGAAGAAATTGACTCTTAGGATTGTTTTTGTGCAGGAAGGTGTCTGCAAGTAGCCAAGGCTATGACCATGGCTATCCCCAGATGTGGGTCCCTTTCTCACAGTGCTCCTGGAACCAAGCTACAACTGACTGAAGAACCCCAATTAGGTCGAAACTGGTCTTGGTTTACATGTGTTCCAGTTTGGAGAGGACCTGGCTTGGCAGTTGAGGCTGGACTGCTTCTGTATAGCAGGGTCAAGACTGATTTGAAAACGTCTGAGTCTAATCAGAGATGGCATGGTTGGCAAAAGAATAATGGGTTGGAATGCTGCCCCAAGCAATTGCCAGTGCTTAGACTTGTTCTCCCATCACCTTTTGTGTGTTTGATGTAGCTGCCTAAGTGGCCACGGGTACGCCCAGGTGTGGGCTCCTTGCTTACTATTGTAATGGAACCAAGCTATACAACTGAAAAGCCCCAAACAGAGCAAATCTTGTATTCAGTTCCTGTTTAAAGAGGACCTGGCCTCGCAGTTTGGGCTGGACTGTTCCTATTGGAGCAGGGTCAAGGCTGAATTTCACATAGCCGGGTCTAGTCTGAGGTGGCATGGTGGGCAAAAGAATGATGGGTTAAATTGCTACCCAGATCAATTGCCAGCGGTTAGACTTAGTGCAAGCATCCTCACATCACATTTTGTGTGTTTGATGTAATGCCCTAAGTGGCAAAGGATATGGCCAGACATGGATCTCGTGCTCACTGTGACAATGGAACCAAGCTACACCTGACTGAAGATCCCCAATCAGGGTGAAACTAGTCTTGTGTTGTGTGTGTTCTGCTTCAGAGATGACCTGGCTAGGCAACTTGGGCTGGACTGTTCCTATTGAAGCAGGGTCAAGACTGATTTGCATATTGCTGGGTCTAATCTGAGGTGGCATGGTGGGCAAAAGAAGAATGGGTGGGAATGCAACCCTGCATGATTGCCAGTGGTTAGACTTATTGCAAGCATCCTCCCATCACCTTTTGTGTGTTTGTTGTAACACTATAAGTGGCCAAGGGTTGCCCAGCCATGGGTGTTTGCTCACTAACACAAGGGAACCAAGCTACACCTACTCCCTTGCTCACTGGAAGAGGTGTGGTGCAGCAGCCAGGGCAGCTGACTTCGGAGCACAGGGCTCACGGTTCGATCCCTGGCTCCGGCGGCAGCTCAGCTCAATACCTTGTGACTCTGGGCAGTAGCTCACTTAATTTCCACGACGGCCCCCAGTGCCTTGAGACCCGTAAGGGTGAGTAGTTCGTGCTTTACAAATACGGTTTAACTGTGCCACTGGAACTATGCTATACCTGAATGAAGAGTCCCAATCAGGGTGACAGTGACCTAGGGTTGCTTGTTTTGTGGATCTGAAAGGACTTAGCTTGGCAGTTCGGGCTGGACCATTCCTATTGGAGTAGAGTCAAGACTGAAGTGCATATAGCTGAGTCTAAACGGATGTTGCATGGTAGGTAAAAGAACGATATGTTGGAATGATACCCCGAGCAATTGCAAGCGGTTAAAATTATTGCAACCTTCCTCCTGTCACCTTTTATGTGGTTGATGTAACACCCTAAGTGGCCCAGGGTATGACCAGATGTGGGTCCGTTGCTCACTGTGAGACTGCAACCATGGTACACTTGATGTATTAGACCCAGTCAGGCTAAAACTTGGGTTTTGGATGTTTGTGTTTCGGTTCAGATAGGAGTTGGCTTGGCGATTCGGGCGGGAATTTGCCCTAGTGGAACAGGGTCAATGCTGATTTGCATATGGCTGGGTCTAATCTGAGGTGGTATGGTGGGGGAAAAGAGCGATAAGTTGGAATGCTACCCTGAGCTATTGCCAGTGGCAAGACTTATTGCAAGCTTTCTCCAATCACCTTTTGTGTGTTTGATGTAATGCCTTTAGACCCGAGTTTGCAGAGGTTTTGCATCCAGTCTGCGTGACTTTTATGGCATAGACCCGACGCAAAATCCTTTTTGGCATTTACTAAGCCACACAAAGCCACTTTATGTGGCTTTGTGTGGTTTAGCAAATACAAAGTAGCACAAGGCAACACAAACTTTGCATCTGGGAGGCGTTCCACGGGTGGAGCATGGGTGCTCCTATGCAACTACCCATGGATTTTGAAGCAATCCCCTATATACTATGGTGAGTAAACCTGGGATTGCACCAAATATCTACATCTCTGATGCAGGCGTAACAAGGGGATATATCTTTATTTCTCCTTTTTACTTTCTCTTTTTATGCATGCTGCATTCTGCCACATGCATAGAAAGAGGAAATTTATTCTAAGGACTGTTTTTGTTCAGGAAGGTATCTGTTCCTGCACAAAACCATCCTGCCTGTAACTCAGACACCTTTGCATCAAGGTGCATTGTGCTAGGCAACAAACAGTGCGCCAGTGCAAGGAGACAGCAGAAATATGCTATACCTTACTAGATTGGTGCATTTCTGTGATCTTCGTTTCACGCAGCACGGCAACTTTGCTTGCTGGCCTGCATTGCGTGGAATGTCGGTATATATGTCCCTAAATGGCCAAAGGAATGTCAGACGTGGTCCTCTTGCCTAATATGCTACTTAATCAAGCTATACCCAACTGTAGAGCCCTAACCAGAGCGAAACCCATCTTGGGTTGAAAGTCTTTTGGTTCAGAGAGGACCTGGCTTGGCAGCTCAGGCTCTACTGTTCCTACTGGAGTAGGAACAAGACTGATTTGCATATGGCTGGGTCTAATCAGAGGTGGCCTGGTGGAAAAAAATGTTGGAATGCTACCCAAGCTATTGCCGGGGGTTAGACTTATTGTGAGTCCTTCCACCGCCTTTTCTGGATTTGATGTAACTCCCTAAGTGGCCATGGGTATGGACAGACGTGGGTCCCTTGCTCACTGTGCCACTGGAATCATGCTACACCCAAATGAAGAGCCTAATCAGGGTGAAAACGGTGTAGGGTTGCTTGTGTGCTTGTTCAGAGAGGACCTGGCTTGACAGTATGGGCTAGACTGTTCCAATTGGAGTTGGGCCAAGATTGATTGGCATATAGCTGAGTCTAATCTGAGGTGTAATGATGGGATGATTGGTTAGAATGTGACAGAGTGATTGCCAGTGGTCAGATTTATTGCAAGCATCCTACCCTCACTGTTTGTGTGTTTGATGTAATGACTTTAGGCCTGAGTTTGCGGAGGTTTTGCATCCAGTCTGCGTGACTTTTATGGCATAGACCCAATGCAAAATCCTTTTTGGCATTTACTAAGTCACACATTGCCACTTTATGTGGCTTTGTGTGGTTTAGTACATACAAAGTAACACAAGGCAACACATACTTTGCATCTGGGAGGTGTTCCACGGGTAGAGCATGGGTGCTCCCATGCAACTCCCCATGGATTTTGACGCAATCCCCTATATACTGTGCTGAGTAAACCTGGGATTGCACCAACAATCTACATCTCCGATGCAGGCGTAACAAGGAGATATATCTTTGTTTCTCCTTTTTACTTTCTCTTTTTATGCATGCTGCATTCTGCCGCATGCATAGAAAGAGGAAATGTATTCTAAGGACTGTGTTTGTTCAGGAAGGTATCTGTTCCTGCACAAAACCATCCTGCCTGTAACTCAGACACCTTTGCATCATGGTGCTAGGGTGACTGCATTGTGCTAGGCAACAAACAGTGCACCAGTCCAAGGAGACAGCAGAAATATGCTATACCTTACTAGATATGGTGCATTTCTGGGGTCTTCGTTTCACGCACAGCTGCAACTTTTCTTGCTGCCCTGCACTACGTGGAATGTCAGTATATATGCCCCTAAATGGCCAAAGGAATGACAGACGTGGTCCTCTTGCCTAATATGCTACTTAATCAAGCTATACCCAACTGTAGAGCCCTAACCAGAGTGAAACCCATCTTCGGTTGAAAATGTTTTGGTTCAGAGAGGACCTGGCTTGGAAGCTCAGGCTCTACTGTTCCTACTGGAGTAGGAACAAGACTGATTTGCATATGGCTGGGTCTAATCAGAGGTGGCCTCCTGGAAAAAAATGTTGGAATGCTACCTGAGCTATTGCCGGTGGTTAGACTTATTGTGAGTCCTTCCACCGCCTTTTCTGGATTTGATGTAACTCCCTAAGTGGCCAAGGGTATGGCCAGACGTGGGTCCCTTGCTCACTGTTCCTCTGGAATCAAGCTACACCCAAATGAAGAGCCTATTCAGGGTGAAACCGGTGTTGGGTTGCTTGTGTGCTTGCTCAGAGAGGACCTGGCTTGGCAGTATGGGCTAGACTGTTCCAATTGGAGTTGGGCCAAGATTGATTGGCATATAGCTGAGTCTAATCTGAGGTGTAATTGATGGGATGATAGGTTAGAATGTGACAGAGTGATTGCCAGTGGTCAGATTTATTGCAAGCATGCTCCCCTCACTGTTTGTGTGTTTGATGTAATGACTTTAGGCCTGAGTTTGCGGAGGTTTTGCATCCAGTCTGCGTGACTTTTATGGCATAGACCCAACGCAAAATCCTTTTTGGCATTTACTAAGCCATATAAAGCCACTTTATGTGGCTTTGTGTAGTTTAGAAAATACAAAGTAACACAAGGCAACACATACTTTGCATCTGGGAGGCGTTCCACGGGTGGAGCATGGATGCTCCCATGCAACTCCCCATGGATTTTGACGCAATCCCCTATATACTATGCTGAGTAAACCTGGGATTGCACCAAAAATCTACATCTCCGATTCAGGCGTAACAAGGAGATATATCTTTATTTCTCCTTTTTACTTTCTCTTTTTATGCATGCTGCATTCTGCCGCATGCATAGAAAGAGGAAATTTATTCTAAGGACTGTTTTTGTTCAGGAAGGTATCTGTTCCTGCACAAAACCATCCTGCCTGTAACTCAGACACCTTTGCATCATGGTGCAAGTGTGACTGCATTGTGCTAGGCAACAAACAGTGCACCAGTGCAAGGAGACAGCAGAAATATGCATACCTTACTAGATATGGTGCATTTCTGTGGTCTTCATTTCACGCAGCGCTGCAACTTTTCTTGCTGCCCTGCACTACGTGGAATGTCAGTATATATGCCCCTAAATGGCCAAAGGAATGACAGACGTGGTCCTCTTGCCTAATATGCTACTTAATCAAGCTCTACCCAACTGTAGAGCCCTAACCAGAGTGAAACCCATCTTCGGTTGAAAATGTTTTGGTTCAGAGAGGATCTGGCTTGGAAGCTCAGGCTCTACTGTTCCTACTGGAGTAGGAACAAGACTGATTTGCATATGGCTGGGTCTAATCAGAGGTGGCCTCCTGGGAAAAAATGTTGGAATGCTACCTGAGCTATTGCCGGTGGTTAGACTTATTGTGAGTCCTTCCACCGCCTTTTCTGGATTTGATGTAACTCCCTAAGTGGCCAAGGGTATGGCCAGACGTGGGTCCCTTGCTCACTGTTCCACTGGAATCAAGATACACCCAAATGAAGAGCCTATTCAGGGTGAAACCGGTGTTGGGTTGCTTGTGTGCTTGCTCAGAGAGGACCTGGCTTGGCAGTATGGGCTAGACTGTTCCAATTGGAGTTGGGCCAAGATTGATTGGCATATAGCTGAGTCTAATCTGAGGTGTAAGTGATGGGATGATAGGTTAGAATGTGACAGAGTGATTGCCAGTGGTCAGATTTATTGCAAGCATGCTCCCCTCACTGTTTGTGTGTTTGATGTAATGACTTTAGACCTGAGTTTGCGGAGGTTTTGCATCCAGTCTGCGTGACTTTTATGGCATAGACCCGACGCAAAATCCTTTTTGGCATTTACTAAGCCACATAAAGCCACTTTATGTGGCTTTGTGTGGTTTAGTAAATACAAAGTAACACAAGGCAACACATACTTTGCATCTGGGAGGCGTTCCACGGGTGGAGCATGGGTGTTCCCATGCAACTACCCATGGATTTTGACGCAATCCCCTATATACTATGGTGAGTAAACCTGGGATTACACCAAACATCTACATCTCTGATGCAGGCGTAACAAGGAAATATATCTTTATTTCTCCTTTTTACTTTCTCTTTTTATGCATGCTGCATTCTGCTGCATGCATAGAAAGAGGACATTTATTCTAAGGCTGTTTTTGTTCAGGAAGGTATCTGTTCCTGCACAAAACCATCCTGCCTGTAACTCAGACACCTCTGCATCATGGTGCAAGGGTGACTGCATTGTGCTAGGCAACAAACAGTGCACCAGTGCAAGGAGACAGCAGAAATATGCTATACCGTACTAGATATGGTGCATTTCTGTGGTCTTCGTTTCACGAAGCACTGCAACTTTGCTTGCTGCCCTGCACTGCGTGGAATGGCAGTATATATGCCCCTAAATGGCCAAAGGAATGACAGACGTGGTCCTCTTGCCTAATATGCTACTTAATCAAGCTATACCCAACTGTAGAGCCCTAACCAGAGCGAAACCCATCTTCGGTTGAAAATGTTTTGGTTCAGAGAGGACCTGGCTTGGCAGCTCAGGCTCTACTGTTCCTACTGGAGTAGGAACAAGACTGATTTGCATATGGCTGGGTCTAATCAGAGGTGGCCTCCTGGGAAAAAATGTTGGAATGCTACCCGAGCTATTGCCGGTGGTTAGACTTATTGTGAGTCCTTCCACCGCCTTTTCTGGATTTGATGTAACTCCCTAAGTGGCCAAGGGTATGGCCAGACGTGGGTCCCTTGCTCACTGTTCCACTGGAATCAAGATACACCCAAATGAAGAGCCTATTCAGGGTGAAACCGGTGTTGGGTTGCTTGTGTGCTTGCTCAGAGAGGACCTGGCTTGGCAGTATGGGCTAGACTGTTCCAATTGGAGTTGGGCCAAGATTGATTGGCATATAGCTGAGTCTAATCTGAGGTGTAAGTGATGGGATGATAGGTTAGAATGTGACAGAGTGATTGCCAGTGGTCAGATTTATTGCAAGCATGCTCCCCTCACTGTTTGTGTGTTTGATGTAATGACTTTAGACCTGAGTTTGCGGAGGTTTTGCATCCAGTCTGCGTGACTTTTATGGCATAGACCCGACGCAAAATCCTTTTGGCATTTACTAAGCCACATAAAGCCACTTTATGTGGCTTTGTGTGGTTTAGTAAATACAAAGTAACACAAGGCAACACATACTTTGCATCTGGGAGGCGTTCCACGGGTGGAGCATGGGTGCTCCCATGCAACTACCCATGGATTTTGACGCAATCCCCTATATACTATGGTGAGTAAACCTGGGATTACACCAAACATCTACATCTCTGATGCAGGCGTAACAAGGAAATATATCTTTATTTCTCCTTTTTACTTTCTCTTTTTATGCATGCTGCATTCTGCTGCATGCATAGAAAGAGGACATTTATTCTAAGGCTGTTTTTGTTCAGGAAGGTATCTGTTCCTGCACAAAACCATCCTGCCTGTAACTCAGACACCTCTGCATCATGGTGCAAGGGTGACTGCATTGTGCTAGGCAACAAACAGTGCACCAGTGCAAGGAGACAGCAGAAATATGCTATACCGTACTAGATATGGTGCATTTCTGTGGTCTTCGTTTCACGAAGCACTGCAACTTTGCTTGCTGCCCTGCACTGCGTGGAATGGCAGTATATATGCCCCTAAATGGCCAAAGGAATGACAGACGTGGTCCTCTTGCCTAATATGCTACTTAATCAAGCTATACCCAACTGTAGAGCCCTAACCAGAGCGAAACCCATCTTCGGTTTAAAATGTTTTGGTTCAGAGAGGACCTGGCTTGGCAGCTCAGGCTCTACTGTTCCTACTGGAGTAGGAACAAGACTGATTTGCATATGGCTGGGTCTAATCAGAGGTGGCCTGGTGGGAAAAAATGTTGGAATGCTACCCGAGCTATTGTCGGTGGTTAGACGTATTGTGAGTCCTTGCACCGCCTTTTCTGGATTTGATGTAACTCCCTAAGTGGCCAAGGGTATGGCCAGACGTGGGTCCCTTGCTCACTGTGCCACTGGAATCAAGCTACACCCAAATGAAGAGCCTAATTGGGTTGAAACTGGTGTAGGGTTGCTTGTGTGCTTGTTCAGAGAGGACCTGGCTTGGCAGTATGGGCTAGACTGTTCCAATTGGAGTTGGGCCAAGATTGATTGGCATATAGCTGAGTCTAATCTGGGGTGTAATGATGGGATGATAGGTTGGAATGTGACAGAGCGATTGCCAGTGGTTAGATTTATTGCAAGCATCGTCCCCTCACCTTTTGTGTGTTTGATGTGATGCCCTACATAGCCAAGTGCAGGCTCATGCTTGGGGCACTTGCTCACTGTGCGACTGGAACCAAGCTACATCAAATTGAAGAGTCCCAATCAGTGTAAAACCGGTCTCGGGTTGCACGTGTTCCGGTTCAGAGAGGGCCTGGCTTCGCATTTCAGGCTGTGCGATTGTATTGGAGCAGGGCCAGGACTGATTTGTATTTGGCTGGGTCTAATCTGAGGTGGCATTGTGGGCAAAAGAACGATGGGTTGGAATGCTACCAGTGTGATTGCCAGTGGTTTGACTTATTGAAAGAATTGTCCCAAAACCTTTTGTGTGTTTGATCTAATGCCCTCTATACCCAAGGGTATGCCCAGGTGTGGGTCCTTGGCTCACTGTGCCACTGAAACCAAGATACACCCAACTGTAGAACCCCAATCAGGGTGAAACTGGTGTTGGGTTGCTTATTTTCCAGTGTAGAGAGGACCTGGCTTGGCAGTACAAGCTGGACTGTTCCCTATTGTAGCACAGCCAAGACTGATTTACATATGCCTATGTCTAATCTACGGTGGCATGGTGAGCAAATAAAGAATGGGTTGGAATGCTACCCTGAATGATGCTCAGGGGTTAGACTTTTTGCAAGCAACCATCCATCACCTTTTGTGTGTTTGTACTAATGCACTAAGTAGCCAAGGCTATTGAGAAGGCTATCAACAAACTTGGGTCCCTTGCTCACAGTGTCACTGGAACCAAACTACACCTGACTGAAGATCCCCTATCAGGCAAAAACTGGTCTAGGTTTCTATGTATTACAGTTCAGAGAGGACCTGGCTTGGCAGTTCATACTGCACAGTTCCTGTTGGAGTAGGGTCAAGACTGATTTGACTATGTCTGAGTCTAATCGGAAATGGTGTGGTAGGCAAAAGAATGATGGGTTGGAACGCTGTCCCAAGCAATTGGCAGTGGTTAGACTTATTGCATGCGTTCTCCCATCATCTTTTCTGTGGTTGATGTAACAGCCTAAGTGGCCAAGGGTATGCCCAGAGCCCAGAGGGTATGGTCCCTAGCTCACTGGCCACTGGAATCAAGCTACAACTGACTGAAGCACTCCATGTACTGTGAAATCTGTCTTGGGTTGCATGTCTTCCAGTTCAGAGAGGATTTGGCTTGTCAGTTTAGGCGGGACTCCACCTCATTTTGTATGTTTGATGTCATGTCAATAGTGGCAAATGGTATGCCCAGACATAGATCTCTTGCTCACTGTGGCAATGGAACCAATCTACATCCAACTGAAGTGCCCCAATTAGGGTGAAACAGGTCTTGGGTTGCATGTGTTCTGCTTCAGACGACCTAGCCAGGCATCTCTGGCTGGACTGTTCCTAATGAAGCAGGGTCAAGACTGATTTGCATATTGCTGGGTCTACTCTGAGGTGGCATGGTGGGCAAAATAATGGTGGGTTTGAATGCTACCCTGAGCGATTGCCAGTGATTAGACTTATTGCAAGCATCCACCGATACTCTTTAGTGTGTTTGATGTAAAGTCCTAAGTGGCCAAGGGTATACCCAGATGTTATTCCCTTGCTCACTGTGCCACTGGAACTAAACTACACCTGACTGAAGATCCCTAGTCAGAGAGAAACAGGTGTTGGGTTGCTTGTGATCTGGTTGAAAGTGGACCTGGCTTGGCAGTTTAGGCCGTACTCTTCCCATTGGAGCAGGGTCAACACAGATTTGCATAGGGCTGGTACAATCTGAGGTGGCATGGTGGGAAAAAGAATTATGATTTGGAATGCTATCCCGAGCAATTGCCAGTGGTTAGACTTATTGCAAGCATTCTCCTATCACCTTTTATGTGTTTGGTGTAACATCCTATGTGGACAAGGGCATGCCCAGACGCGGGTCCCTTGTTCACTGTGGCAATGAAACCAAGTTTACCCGACTGAAAAGCCCCCATAAGGGTGAAACCAGTCTTGGGGAGCTTGTGTTCTGATTCATAAAGGACATAGCTTGGCATTTTGTGCTGGACTCCAATTGAAGCAGGAATCACGTTTGATTTGCATTCGGCTGGGTCTAATCCGAGGTGGCATGGTGGGCAAAAAGCACAATGAGTTGGAATGCTACAGTGAGCGATTGCCAGTGGTTAGAATTATTGCAACCCTTCTCCAAACACCATTTGTTTGTTTGATGTAGCATCTAAATGGCCAGACGTGGGTACTTTTCTCACTGTGCTACTCGAACTCAGCTACGTGTGCCAAAAGAGCCTCAGTCAGGGTGAAACTGGTCATGAGTTGCTTATGTTCCAGTTCTGAGAGGATCTAGTTCGGCAGTTCGGGCTGGACTGTTCCTATTGAAGTAGGGTCAAGACTGATTTGGATATTGTTAGGCCTAATCTGAGATAGCGTAGTGGTCAAAATAATTATGTGTTGGCATGCTATCCTGAGTGATTGCCAGTGGTTAGACTTATTGCAAGCATCCTCCCATCACCTTTTGTGTGTTTTGCTGGAGTGGACATGGACGGTGAAAGACTGTTGGAACACACTGGTATCACTCCCATGTTTGTCCAGATGAAAAACTGCGCTGTGCCTCTTGTCTGTTTTATGAGTTGTCCCCTCGTGCACCAACCTGGCTACACAGTTTAATAACCTCTTCTTCAAAATGCTGTTCCGTCAGGGCCCGTTTTTGCTACGGTAAACATGTGATACATTTCACACGAATACATAACTATTTTAGCCATGCAATAGTGTTACTTGAAATAATTGCATTTTAGTGAATTCGTTGGCATCATGCTAACTCCAATGTGCTACTACTACAGGAATATTTGTGTTACTCTGCGCACATTTGCTTTTCATATTATTAAATGGAACTATGTTAATCTGCATATTTACGTTACAGAACTGTCTGTTGTAATCGAATATACAGACAGTTGTGTTACTAAATGTTCAGGGCAAGATTCATGCTGCTCTTTCCCTTTCTCAGGAAGATCAATATTTGCATTATTATTCATTAAATTCACATACATCACTTATGCCATAAAAACAAAAAATAATTTGCTTACCGATAAAGGCTATAAAAGACACACAGATCAATTTACATAGGTGCTACCTGACATAATACATATTTAATTTGCGAATAAACAGAGGGGCAGATTAACTAAGATTTTGCATCGAATTTGTATAAATTTAGTGGCGCAGGATGGACACAAAATCAGTTTTGGCATTTACTAAGCCATGCAAAGCTACTTTGCATGGGTTTGCGCGGTTTAGTAAATACAAAGTAACGCAATGCCGTGCATAGCACTGCCTTGTGATACCTTGCATCACGGATCCATTTCATGGTTGGAGCATTCATGTTCCCATGAATCCTCCTATGGGTTTTGACGCAATTCCAGATTCACTAAGGTCAGTAAACGTGAGATTGCACCAAAATAATGCACCTTCCAGACCCAGGTATAACAGGGAGGACTATCTTCATTTCTCCTCGTTACTTACTTTTTCAATTTGTGATGCATTCCGCCTCACACATAGTAAAATGAAAATGTCTTTAAGGATTGTTTTTCTACAGGAAAGTTCCCCTTCCTGCACAAAAACAATCCTACTCGTACTGCAGGCACCCTTGCAACAAGGCACAAGGGTGTCTGCATTGGCGCTAGGCAGCCTCAAGTGCTTGAGCGCAAGGAGGGAGCAGAAAGGCACCTTTAGTAGATATGGCGCATTTCTGCTCTCTCAGTTTCATGCAATGCAGCACAGTGCAGAGACATTGGTTGCTTCCCTGATTTTTGTGAAATGTGAGTAAATATGCCCCAAAATCACATATAGGCGTACATTTACTAATCCTTTGAGTCACTTTTGCGTCAGTCAAGGCGACGCAGGGGAACACAAAGGCTTATTTAGAAATCACAAAGCCATGCAACATCTAATATGAGTGGCCTGGCGTCGCTTTGTAAACAAATGTAACACAATGCAGCTGCTTGCACTGCATTATGTTACATTTCGACTGGGAAAGAGTTCCATGGGTGGAGCATGGGCGTTCCTGTACATCCACCCATGGATTTTGGTGCATTCCCAGATTCACTAAAGCTAGTAAACCTGGGAAATTGTCAAAATGCTACACCTTCCTCAGTGAGACGTAATGAAGAGAAATATATTTCTCCTCATTATTTCCTGTTTCCACGTGTGCAGCATTCTACTGCACACTTAGAAAGAGGAAAATGTTTCTAAGGATTGCTTTGTGCAGGAAGGTGACCCTTCCTGTATGGAAACAATGCTGCCTGTAATGCAGGCACCCTTGCACTATGGTGCAAGGGTGCCTGTGTTGGCGATAGACTGTGCAAAGTGCGCCAGCACAAGGTTAGAGTAGAAATTCTCCATAGCTTTGTAAATATGGAGCATTTTTCTCTTTCGCTTTCATGCAACGCAGCGTAGCAACTTTGCTTACTGCCATGCATCACGTGAAAGATTGGTAAAGATTCTTTATACTAAAAAGCAGTAATTAGTTGTGTGCTGTTGTTTCTTTGCACCGTGCATTAACTCCTTAAGTGCTTCTATCATCCATTAATCGGACACTGTGGAGGGGTATAAAGATCCCTCTGTAGCCCTGCACCAGAGGGATTCCTTTATTTAAATTTTACCTCGTACTACTCAGGGAGAGCTTCCCAAGCAGCCTGAGTATTTTTTCTTGCCTTTACTCCAATGACGATCAGCACGCACGGCGCCCTGACGTCATTGCAGTAAAGTGAAAGTAAAATGAGCCGACGGGCTTGTTTTACTTCCACTGAATCAGTGCTCAGGGGGATATTTTAGTCCCCCGAGCACTGATTCTTTTGGGAGAGGTATCATTGGAAAGGGGAGAATCTCCCCTGTCCAATGATATCTCTGCCCAGTGGATCCCTTCTTGGGGATTGCCACCTGAGAGTGATCCTTAAGCTGGGATCCACCTACTAGACACCAGGGATTTTGAGGGAGTGATCCCTTGGGCAAAGGCTTGTTCTCCACCCATCCCCATATCCAATTCAGTCTTTCTGCCCCCTTGGGGCAGATGGGGGTAATTACCCCTGATCTGCCCCCCCCTGGGTGGGCAGAAAGCCCACTAGACACCAGGTAATACAAGAAAAATATATGTAGGGGTGGGGGCTGCTCAACATGTGCATGGCCATGCCCCCACCCCAAATATGTATTTTGACTGTCTTTTTGCCACACCGGGTGGCATATGGGGGAGTTTACCACCAATCTGCCCCCTCAGGGGGCAGGAAGCCTACTAGACACCAGGAAATGGTTTTCTAAATAATAAAATACGGGTGATGGCTGCCCACCATTGGTATGACCATGCCCCCACCCCAGCAACAAGGCGAACAATCTTTCTGCCCCCCTGAGGGGCAGGTGGGGGTAATTACTCCTGATCTGCTACCCAGGTAGGCAGAAATCCCACTAGACACAAGGGAATATATATATTTTTTTAAACTAGAGAGGTGGAGGCTGCCCACCATAGACATGGCCATACCCCAACCCAAAGAAAAGTCTTGGCAGTCTCTTTGCCCCCCTGCGGAATGGATGGAGTTGATTACCCTTAATCTGCCCCCGGGGGCAAAATATCCACTAGACCCCAGGGAACTTTTTAATATATATATTGAGTGACTTTGCTATAATATGATGGAATTCCATGGCGCCCGATGGTGTGAGCAAGGCAGCTTGCTGTCGAAACACGTCAAGGCTTTAGTTTGGATTAAAATTCTCGTGTCATACTTCCACGGAGTCAGTGCCTGTTATTGTGTCATTAACAGGATTGGTGGTATATATATATATATATTACCTACTGGCGGTCGCCAGTAGGTAGTTATAGTTAGGACCTCGTTTCTATTCAAAAAGCGTTTTTTCTTTTACCAATATCTTTGGCGCTGGTTGACGAATCTTCGCGAAATTTTCAAAACTAATGGGGCGGACCAGTCAGCTCCTGTGATTGAAAGTTTCTGGGTGATTCGTCAAGCGGGGGCTGAGAAAAAAGGGGGGTCCCAAAGAGGGTTTTCCCCATGTTGATTTCCATAGGAATTTTGAAACAGGTTACAGCCCGAACTGCTGAATGGAATTACACCAAATTTGGCAAACCGGTAGGTCTTGGTCTAGAAAGAGTGCTTTTTTTAAACGGTGTAAATCCGTTGAGTAGTTTCTAAGAAATTCAAAAATAAAAAAATATCGATATCTGGGCAGAGCCTAACCACACATCCCATCGTGAGATCTGATTGGCTGTCAGCACTTCATCCTGTAATTGCTGGCAGCCATCTTGGGACCAATATACATGATAGCACCCCATTGAAATGCATTGTAGTGAATAGAAGGTTTTGAGGGTCACCAAAAGGAGAACTATAAAGGGTGATAACAGACTTTAGTTACATTAGAATTCATTTGTTGATGGTACCATACTAATTTTAGGAATTGAGGTGTGTTCTAAGGTGATTTTACCCTGTGAAAAACCTTCTGCTGGGATATCATGAATCATGTTTGAGAGAAAACTATTTTCTCATGCTTGTCCCATAGAGGTTTGGAAGGTGCCCCAGAAGCTAAAATGAGAGCATATTTTCTGTAAATTCACATTATCTTTCTCAGTCATGTGAGAATGAAGTCTGACATTCTCAGTAAAACATGTACATCCAACAAGAGACTGTCAGTTGATTCCTTTGTGTTCTACTGCAGCTTCCCAGAGTGTTCTAAAGAACAACTAGAGAGCTAACAGTCTTACTTATGACAAAAAAATGAGGGGGTTCATTTTGTCATAGAAATTATGGTTAGTGCTGTAGAAAGAAAAATTAGGACATGTTTTAAATGAGATCTCAAATATCTTCCTGTTATACTTCAACAGGAGCAGCCTGTCAGTTGATTCCTTTGTGTTCTACTGCAGCTTCCCAGAGTGTTCTAAAGAACAACTAGAGCGCTAACAGTCTTACTTATGACAAAATTATGGCACACCTGAAGCCATCTTGATTGGAATAAACTGGTAACACTTAAAACATTTAATTTAAAGAGAAACAAAATGAGGGGGTTCATTTTGTCATAGAAATTATGGTTAGTGCTGCAGAAAGAAAAATTAGGGCACACTTTGAGTGACTTCTCAAATCCTCTTCTATTTCATAAAAAAATTCTGACATGCAGACTGAAACATGCACTTTCAATACCAGCAGCAGACTTCCAGTTAACTCCCTGGTGAACAGTAGCTTTACTACAGTGATCTAATGAGCAACTAGAGTGCTAACATTCTGAATTTATGGCAAATGTGTGACACATCTGAATGTCTTCTTGATGGATTCAAACTAAAAAACTGAAAGCATTTCCTACTGACGAGACTGTAGTAAATGAGGAAATGAGGAAACTTCATAACAAATAAGTCTCCCAAGATGGCCACCGGAGAACAAAGAGCCCAAAAGTAGCACAAATATCACCCAGATGTAGCCCACATATAGCCCAATGACAGTAGTGTGCAAAACACTTTTTATTTTTTGTTTTTTTGCACTTTTTATATAGTGCAGACTGGTCAGGTATTGGAGCGTTGCATCTTACTTGGACCCCGTATTGCGTATTTTGCACAAAGTACTTGAGATGGATCTTGCGAAACATTGAACTTTACTATTCTGTTAACCTGAAGTTGCTCTGAGCTGGGCTTTGTAACACCCGTTTAAACATACTGGTTTTAATTAATTCTCATTGTATTGTATTAAGAAAGAGGATTTACTGTTTTTATGTACACTTTTATGATCTATGTTTCTAAATCAGATCGAAAAATGTTTATTGAATTGAATTGAAGTCTCCCAAGATGGCCACCAGTGAAAAAGGAGCCCAAATGTAGCACAAATATCACCCAGATGTATCCCACGTATAGCCCAATGACAGAAGTGTGGAAAATTACAGAACAAGTTTGGGCACTTTTAGAAGTCAGTTGGTAAGGGTTAATATGTCTAACCAATAGAAATGTGTTTTATAATTTGAAATAATGTAGGAAGGAATGTGATTTGTTACTTAAATGTATTTGTGTGGAGAAAGAGAGGGAAACTTTGCCATTACTGGTTTTGCCTTGCTGAGAGCAGTGCATTACATTTATTGTGTGCATAAGAAAATCTTTTCTGAGTTTCTGATATTTTATATTCTACAAATCAATTTGGAAGGTGAGTTATACATTTGTGAGGTGTATTATGTGTAAGCTTTATTTTTTAAGTTAAATAATTAATCAAGAACTTTGATGTTTGAAATATATAATTAAATGTAGAGATGTTTATTGTAGTTTGTTTTATTGTAGTTAAATGTTATTTGAAATAGATTCTGTATAGTATTATGTGTATATTGAAATATGGATTAGTGATTATGGTAGTTTGTTTTAGTGTGTGGATATGTATATTTGTAGTATACGGCATAATTTTAGCTGTTGCTTTAAATTTGGAGGTGGAGTCTGTCAAATTTTAAGGTGTGCATGGACTTCTGTCTCAAGTATGTTTCCACTTGTATATGTATTTTCATATGACTTATACATTTGGAGGTGCATGATGTATAACAAAGAGGTGTTGTTGCTTTTTATGTGGTAGGCTCAAGACTGTGAGTACTAGTAGAATGGTGAAGATGCAGCACAAAAGTGTGGTGTAAAGGATGGTGACATAAGGTGTTATTAATTAGGCTTTTTTTAAAAGTTTCTAAAGAGGTACAGTTGAAGTATGCTGCATACTTTTTGATGTTTGCTTGAAATTGGAAGTTTGTTCTGTGCTTTTTTTAGGTTTGGATAGTGTTATGGTATAGACATATTCATGTATGGTTTTAGTAATATGGTGAGACTTTTACTAAACATATGTGAAGGGTTCCTACTTTCTATTTGGGTAGGTGTAATATTATATGTAGTTGTAGAATGGTTAAGCAGTAGCCTGAAAGTGAGGTTTGAGATGTTTGTAGAGATGTTATTTATTAGAGTAATTTGTATGATGTGAAAAAAGTTATATTTCATATATACCGCATAATTTTCAGTGTCTGTTTGAAAATTGAAGTGTACTCTGTGAAGGTTTGAGCTGTGCATGGTGTTGTGACTGAGATATGTGTCTACTTGCTCATACACTTATAGAATCACCCAGGCACTACCTTTGCACTCCTGTAATCACTCTGGCAGTACCTTAGTACTTCTGTAATCACCCAGGCAGTACTCATGCACTTTTAAAATCACCCACTCACTTTCTATGTATTCCAGTAATCCCCCAGATATTACCCCTGCAGTCATGCAATCACCCAGGCACTAGTTATGTACTACCCCTGCAGTTATGCAATCATGCAGGCTGTGCCTATGTAGTCATATAATAACCCACACACTATCCTTGCAGTCATAGAATCACCCAGGCCCTTCTGTTGCATTCATCTATTCACCTAGGTATTACTCAAAAACTCATCTATGCCTTCAGGTGCTATTTATACATTTATCTATGCACTCAACGTGTATGTTTGCACTCATGCAATTAGCCAGTCACTATCCATCTTTTCCTGAAATTATCCAGTGACTACCCTTCAACTCATTCAATCACCCAAGCACTACCCATGGAGTTTTGGAATCACTCTGGCAGATCTATTACATAACTCAGTTTCTAGGTTTTACTATATTCCAGAAATATTGTATACCTATTTGTTTTAGATTTGAAAAGGTAGAGACGTATGTATGCACGCTTTTAACAATATGGAGAGATTTATGGTTGAATCATGTAATAGTGTGCTGCTTTATATTTGTCTAGGCCCAACACTCATGCAGTTATAAAAACACTCAAGTACTACCCATGCAGTCTTCGAATGATCCAGGCACTACATATGCACTACTGTAATCACTCAGGCATTACTGCTGCACTCATGCAATCATCTAGGCACTACCTATGCACTCATGCAATCACCAAGGTATTACTCATGCACTCTTTCAATCATGTAGTCAGTACTCATGCACTTATATAATCACCCAGGCACTACCTATGCACTCATGAAATCACCCAGGTATTACTCATGCACTCTTTCAATCACCCAGCCACTACTCATGCACTTATATATTCACCCAGGCACTACCATTGCACATCTTCAATCACTGAGGCACTACCCTTGTACTTATGTAATCACTCAGCCAGTAGTCATGCTGTTATGAAATCACCCAGGCACTACCTTTGCACTACTTTATTCACTCAGGTTCTACCTCAGTAGTCCTGCAATCACCCAAGAAGTTCCCATGCAGTTATAAAATCACCCAGTCACTTCCTATTTAGTCATGTAAATTCGCAGATATTATCCCTGAAGTCATGCAATCACCCAGGTGTTACCTATGTACTCCTTTAATCCCCCAGACGTTACTGCTGTACTCATGCAATCACCAATGTATTAGCTATACAGTGCTTCATATCACCCAGACACTATCCTTGCAGTCTTTCAATCATGCACACACTACTCTTGTACTTATGTAATCACTGAGCTAGTACTCATGTACTTATAAAATCACCCAGGCACTATCTTTGCAGTCATGTAATCACTTAGGCAGTACCTTAGTACTTCTGTAATCACCCAGGCAGTACTCATGGACTTATAAAATCACTCACTCACTTTTTATGTATTCCAGTAATCTCCCAGATAGTACCCGTGCAGTCATGCAATCACCCAGGCACTAGTTATCTACTACCTGCATAGTCAGGTAGTCATGCAGGCTGTACCTATGCAGTCATGTATTAACCCACACACTACCTTTGCAGTCATAGAATCACCCAGGCCCTACTGTTGCAGTCATTTATTCACTTAGGCACTACTCCATGACTCATCTATGTCTTCAGGTGCTATTTATACACTTATCCATGCACTCAAACTCTATGTGTGCACTTATGCAATTAGCCAGTCACTATCCATCTTATTCTGCAATTACCCAGTGACTACCCTTGCAGTCATACAATCACCCAAGCACTACCCATGGAGTTATGCAATCACTCAGGCAGATCTATTACATATCTCAGTTTCTAGGTTTCACTATATTCCAAAAATATAGTATACGTATTATTTTGAGATATGATGATGATTTGAAAAGGTAGATTCATATGTATGTGTGCTTGTAACAATATGGAGAGACTTATAGTTGACCAATACAAAGGGGGACCCCTGCAGGAGAATGAAGGGCGGGTAGAGCAGGGGAACAATTCAAGGAAAACTACCACTAGCAACGATCACCCGCCCCTAGAAAAGATTTACACAAAGGCCCAACAAGGGGTCCTAGTATTGCAAAACAACACCCAGGGATGTCTAATGCCTATGTTCAAAAGATTCAGAGAACAGGTTGCTTAACAAAATTAATTTTTTCTTTTTATTTTCATAGTATCAAAACATAGTTAACACATTCCGACAAATTCATAAATAATTACATATATAGTATCTGAAAATATGTCCCACACAAATCAATCATACCATCAATCATACTTGCACTCACTCATAGTGACATACACATTTATTCCTCAAGACAAACATATTTATAAAACATCGCAAATCACTCCAGATGGTAAGGCTGCCACTCGAAGGTGAGATGGAGCATTCTCGTGTGTTCTCCCGGTAGTGGATGGAAACAAGGTCCAGAAGCACGAGAAGAATTAAACGCCAACGCGCGTTTCGGTGTGAAGCCCTCAAGAGGGCAACACCTTCGTCAGGGCGGAGGTAGATAAGTAGTGTGGGACACACAAACACACACACCAAATCTGTCTTGATGAATGACAATGTTCGCTAAGATTCTTTTTGTAAGGTCCTCAAGAGACCAATCCATACAATAAAGCTGGTATCAAAGGTCCGGAGTACTTCATATAGGTCAATCAAGCGTTTAGTCCAGGAATTGTGACCACTGCCAGCAGCACCTCAGGGGAATCGATAATGGATCGATTGGATGAGCCCCTCCGAAAACATCAACGAGGGCTTAGGATAGCAGACCGCCCTAGCAGGCTCTCTAATGTCCGTCGACCGTACTTGATCTTCTAACGGACGCCATTAGTGCCATTTAATGGCGTCCGTTAGAAGATCAAGTACGGTCGATGGACATTAGAGAGCCTGCTAGGGCGGTCTGCTATCCTAAGCCCTCGTTGATGTTTTCGGAGGAGCTCATCCAATCGATCCATTATCGATTCCCTGAGGTGCTGCTGGCAGTGGTCACAATTCCTGGACTAAACGCTTGATTGACCTATATGAAGTACTCCGGACCTTTGATACCAGCTTTATTGTATGGATTGGTCTCTTGAGGACCTTACAAAAGAATCTTAGCGAACATTGTCATTCATCAAGACAGATTTGGTGTGTGTGTTTGTGTGTCCCACACTACTTATCTACCTCCGCCCTGACGAAGGTGTTGCCCTCTTGAGGGCTTCACACCGAAACACGCGTTGGCGTTTAATTCTTCTCGTGCTTCTGGACCTTGTTTCCATCCACTACCGGGAGAACACACGAGAATGCTCCATCTCACCTTCGAGTGGCAGCCTTACCATCTGGAGTGATTTGCGGTGTTTTATAAATATGTTTGTCTTGAGGAATAAATGTGTATGTCACTATGAGTGAGTGCAAGTATGATTGATTTGTGTGGGACATATTTTCAGATACTATATATGTAATTATTTATGAATTTGTCGGAATGTGTTAACTATGTTTTGATACTATGAAAATAAAAAGAAAAAATTAATTTTGTTAAGCAACCTGTTCTCTGAATCTTTTGAACATATGCATTTGACAGCCCTGGGTGATGTTTTGCAATACTAGGACCCCTTGTTGGGCCTTTGTGTAAATCTTTTATAGGGGCGGGTGATCGTTGCTAGTGAGACTTATAGTTGAGTCATGTAATAGTCTGCTGCTTTATATTTGGCTAGGCCCAAAATTCATGCAGTTATAAAAACACCCAAGTACTCGCCATGCAGTCTTCCAATGATGCAGGCACTATCTATGCAGTGTTGTAATCACTCAGGCATTACTGCTGCACTGATGCAATCATCTAGGCACTATCTAGGCACTCATGCAATCATTAAGGTATTACTCATGCACTCTTTCAAACATGTAGCCACTACTCATGCACTTATATAATCACCCAGGCACTATCGTTGCAGTCCTTCAATCACGGAGGCACTACCCTTGTACTCATGCAATCACTCAGCCAGTAGTCATGGTGTTATGAAATCACCCAGGCACTACCTTTGCACTCCTTTATTCACTCAGGCAGTACCTCAGTAGTCCTGCAATAAGCCAAGAAGTACTCATGCACTTACAAAATCATCCAGTCACTTCCTATGTAGTCATGTAAATCCCCAGATATTACCCCTGTAGTCATGCAATCACCCAGGTGTTAGCTATGTACTCCTTTAATCCCCCAGACGTTACCCCTGTACTCATGCAATCATGAATGCATTAGATATACAGTACTTCTATCAGTCAGCCACTATCTTTCCACTCTTTCAATCACGCAGGCACTACTCTTGTACTTATGTAATCACTCAACCTGTACTCATGCACTTTTGAAATCACCCAGCCACTACCTATCCACTTACAAAATCACCCAGGCACTACCGATGCACTCCTGCAATCACCCAGGCACTATTCAACCACTCATGCAATAACCCAGGCAGTACCCATGCACTCCTCCAATTACCCAGCCAGTACCTATGCACTTATCCAGTCACTCCACCAATACCCAAGCACTTATAAAATTACCACGCACTACCCTTGCACTCTTACAATCACCCAGGTACTACAGATGCACTCATGCAATCATCCAGGTATTACCCATAAACTAATGTAATCAGTCAAGCATTACCCATGCACTCTTCAATCACCCATACATTACCTGTGCACTCATGCAATCACCCAGGCAGTAACCAAGCACTTACAAAATCAGCCAGGCACTACCCATGCACTCCTCCAATCACCCAGACACTACCACTGCAGTTATACAATCACTGAGCCAATATGCATGCACTCCTTCAATTAGTCACGCACCATAGGTTTCAGGGACGTTATACTTTGAAATTAGCATTTAAAAAACCTTAGAAATTCACTGAAAAAACCATAGGTTTCAGGGACGTTATAGTTAGAAATTAGCATTTAAAAAACCTTAGAAATTCACTGAAAAAACCACAGGTTTCAGGGA
The DNA here is from genome assembly GCA_963921515.1 of Calotriton arnoldi. NCBI lineage: Eukaryota > Metazoa > Chordata > Amphibia > Caudata > Salamandridae > Calotriton > Calotriton arnoldi. Next base: position 371,057 of record CAWUFW010011056.1, read on the forward strand.
CGTTATAGTTAGAAATTAGCATTTAAAAAACCTTAGAAATTCACTGAAAAAACCACAGGTTTCAGGGACGTTATAGTTAGTTGGACATTTTACTCGTACCAAACCAGAGAAATTCGGCCGTTATAGTTAGTTGAGCTAACTATAACTCGCGCCCCTGCAATGCACTGCTGATGACGTTACATATTACATCATTCATGACATGGTCAGTGACATCACTGATGACATCACCCACGTGATAATCTGATGCACCTCCTCACACCCTAATATAACCTTTGATACACCCACTCTAAAATACAGACTACCATTTTTGAAACCATAGACACACCAATACCAGTTACTACATACCCACTCACTGATTCCTAGGTCTGCACACACATCCACTCATTCACCCATACAGTCACTCATACATGCAGTCACTCATCAATACAACACGATCATATGCACTCATACACCTATACAGACACTCACACACCGCCACTCATCCAGAGTTACTCACACACCTAGTCAGTCATGCTAAGAATCAATCACACTCCCATTTACTCACCTATATAGTTATACACACACCACCTCACTTATTCATACAGATACTAACACATAATTACTCTCTTATACAATCACTGATACAAGCACACACTCATCCATACAGCCACTCTCACAATCACTCACTCTCACATATAGTCATTTATATACTCCAACACTCACATATACTGCCTTTCACATATGTAGTTACTCACACATGTACCACTGAGACATCCATTCACTCACCAACACACCCATACACACACTCACCCACCCATACAGCCCTTCACAGATGCACTCTTGAACCCATATACCCAGTGAATCACCCACTCACACATCTATGAACAGAGTCACACACCCCCCACCCACCCACACAGACACTCAAGCACCCATACAGATACTCAGACAATGAATCAATAACACATATAGACACTCATGTAGCTACCTACCAACCCATGCAGGTGCTTACACACCAACTGACAGACTGATACAGACATTCACACAGTTTAGTCACTAACCCATGCATTCAGTAAGACACGTTCAATCACTCACTTATACAGTCAGTCACGCACCTACTAATATCTATATATATTCACTGAAAAAACTATAGGTTTCAGGGACGTTATAGTTAGAAATTAGCATTTAAAAAACCTTAGAAATTCACTGAAAAAAACACAGGTTTCAGGGACGTTATAGTTAGTTGGACATTTCACTCGTACAAAACCAGAGAAATTCGGCCGTTATAGTTAGTTGAGCTGACTATAACTCGCGCCCCCGCAATGCACTGCTGATGACGTTACATATTACATCATTCATGACATGGTCAGGGACATCACTGATGACATCACTGATGACATCATCCAGTGACTGTGTGTTTCTGTAAAGTTTAAATATGTTTTATATATATATATGTCAAGTTGTATTGAAGAATGAGTGGGAGTATAAGTGTCTGAATGGATGATTTAGTAGGTGCGTGACTAACTGTATAAGTGAGTGATTAAACGTGTCTTACTAAATGCATTGGTTAGTGACTAAACTGTGTGAATGTCTCTATTAGTCTGTCAGTTGGTGTGTAAGCGGCTGCATGGGTTGGTGAGTAGCTACATGAGTGTCTATATGGGTTATTTATTGGTTGTCTGAGCATCTCTATGGGTGCCTGAGTATCTGTGTGGGTGAGTGGGGGGGGTGTGACTCTGTGCATAGATGTGTGAGTGGGTGATTCACTGGGTGTATGGGTTCAAGAGTGCATCTGTGAAGGGCTGTATGGGTGGGTGAGTGTGTGTATGGGTGTGTTGGTGAGCGAATGGATGTCTCAGTGGTAGATGTGTGAATAACTACATATGTGAAAGGCAGTATATGTGAGTATTGGAGTATATAAATGACTATATGTGAGAGTGAGTGATTATGAGAGTGGCTGTATGGATGAGTGTGTGCTTGTATCAGTGATTGTACAAGAGAGTAATTATGTGTTAGTATCTGTATGAATAAGTGAGGTGGTGTGTGTATAACTATATAGGTGAGTAAATGGGAGTGTGATTGATTCTTTGCATGACTGACTAGGTGTGTGAGTAACTCTGGATGAGTGGCGGTGTGTGAGTGTCTGTATAGGTGCATGAGTGTATATGATAGTGCTGTATTGATGAGTGACTGCATGTATGAGTGACTGTATGTGTGAATGAGTGGATGTGTGTGTAGACCTAGGAATCAGTGAGTGGGTATGTAGTAACTGGTATTGGTGTGTCTATGGTTTCGAAAATGGTAGTCTGTATTTTAGAGTGGGTGTATCAAAGGTTAAATTAGGGTGTGATGAGGTGCATCAGATTATAACGTGGATGATGTCATCAGTGATGTCATCAGTGACGTCATTTGAGATGTCATCAGTGATGTCAACAGTGATGTCACTGACCATGTCATGAATGATATAATATGTGACGTCATCAGCAGTGCATTGCGGGGGCGCGAGTTACAGTTAGCTCAACTAACTATAACGGACGAATTTCTCTGGTTTTGTACGAGTAAAATGTCCAACTAACTATAACGTCCCTGAAACCTGTGTTTTTTTCAGTGAATTTCTAAGGTTTTTTAAATGCTAATTTCTAACTATAACGTCCCTGAAACCTATGGTTTTTTCAGTGAATTTCAAAGGTTTTTTAAATGCTAATTTCTAACTATAACATCCCTGAAACCTATGGTTTTTTCAGTGAATTTCTAAGGTTTTATAAATGCTAATTTCTAACTATAACGTCCATGAAACCTATGGTTTTTTCAGTGAATTTCTAAGGTTTTTTACAGGCCACGCCCCCTTTCTCCACCACTATGCAAACGCGCCTCTTGGGGCGTTCTAAGTTGGGGGATTAAGTCCCCTTGAATACCGAGGGTCCCTGGGGGCCAACTAGCCCACTAGGTGCCTCCAGTAAGCCCCACACAGCTGGATTGCTGAGAGTGGTACGAAGCCACGCCCCCTTTTTACACCACTCTGCAAAACACGCCTCCTGGTGCACTGCTGCTTGGGGGATGAAGTCCACTTCAGTCCTGAGGTCCTCAGGACACAAGGGGACTTCATCACCCCACAAGCAGTGCGCCAAGAGGCGCGTTTGCAGAGTGGTGTAAAAAGGGGCGTGGCCTCATACCACCTCTCAGCAATTCCACTGTGTGGGGCTTACTGGAGGTTCCTGGTGGCGTAGTTGGCCACCAAGGACCCTCACTAGCAACGGGGACTTAATACCCAAACACAGAGCATGCCAGGAGGCGCGTTTGCAGAGTCATGCAGGGAGGGGGCGAGGGCTCCGGCGAGTTGCCGGTTTCTTTTTTTTATGGGAGGGGGACACATGGACCCCCTTCCCTGGGCCACTTCTGGCCCTGGGGACCCCATCCCCCCGGGGCCTGGCCAGCCTTTCTTTTTTTAAAAATTTTTTGGAGGGGGACCGCGTGGCCCCCCTCCTGAGGCCAATTATGGCCCCGGGGACCCCATCCCCCGGGGCCTGGCCAGCCTTGTTGGGTTTTTTTGGGAGGGGGGCCGCGTGGCCCCCCTCCAGAGGCCAATTATGACCCCGGGGCCACATACCCAGGGCCCGCCTTCCTTTTTTTTTTATAATTAATTTTCTTGGGAGGGGGGCCATGTGGCCCCCCTTCCCTGGGCCAATTATGGCCCCAGGGACCCCATCCCCCAGTGCCGGTCCTCACGTTGGGAACCGCGGGGGGAGTCCCAATGCCCCCACGGTCCCAGCTGGCTCCCCCCATCCTGCGGGAGCCGGCATTGCTTTTGGACAAGGGGACCTGCGAACATGCAGCTCCCCTTGCCCAAAAGCAATTCTGCTTCGCTTCATGGAAGCGAGAACAGGTTTTCTGCTCTCGCTTCCATGAAGCGAAGCAGAGTTTGCAATGACAGGGCGGGAGCCGTGCTCCCGCCCTGCCATTGCAAACGGCAATGTCCCGGGGGTGGGCACCCCGGGACATTGCAGGAGCCGGCCCTGGGGGGTGGCAGTCCCCAGGGCCATCGCGGGCTCCAGGAGGGGGGCCGCGCGGCCCCCCTGCCATCATTTGCATAGCCCCGGGGAGGTGGTGGTCCCCAGGGCCGGGGGTCCGTTGCCCCCGGCCCCGGGGATGTTTGCACATCATAAGGAATTAGAAATATTTCTAGTGATCGATTCTTTTAATTGAAAAGTTTATTGATTTTGATTTTGTACTATTGAGGATGAAATGCCGGTTAATTGTGGTTTAAAACATTGAATGATTTATGATTATAATCCTGACATTATGAATTCTATGATGAATTACAATTTAAATGTTTAATGTGTTGAAAACATGTAGTATTTCGTCACTATCTATCAACTGCAACAAGTATTTCTATAGGCAATTGAGCACATCATTTCACTTGAGAAAGGCTTTGCCGAAACGCGTCGTTTTTGTGCACAATAAATTATTGTGCTGTCCTGAGGTGTGCCGCTTCATTTTTTCCTGGATTTCATGGAATTCGTTTTGACTACATATATATATATGGCGGCATCGCAATAAAGAACATCTAGCACTCATCTGGTGGTCCGTGTCCATATGTAGGATCAATCCGGGCAGACGACGGAGTTCAAGATATATATATATATATATATATATATATATATATGGGTGGGGGCCCATGGGCATGGCCATGCCTCCACCTCACAGAAATATGTTGACAGTCTGTTTGCCCTCCGAGGGACAGATGGGAATGATTACCCCGAATCTGCCCCCTGGGGGCAGAAAGCCTACTAGAGACCCGTGAATAAAAAATATAGGGGTGAGGCTGCCCACCATGGGCATTGCCATGTTCCCACTCCAACAATGAGGCAGACTTTCTGCCCCCCTAGGAGGCAGATGTGGGCATTTACCCCCAATTTTTCCCCTGGGAGGCATATTGCCCACTAGACACCAGGGGGTGGGCCCGTGTTCTCCCCCAACCCAGGGCCCAGTAGACCTTCTGCCCTTTGGGGGTATTTCCTCCCAATCTACCCCTCGGGATAGGGAGGGCATAAATGCCACTAAACACCAAGACTTTCAAAATGCCATCAAAAGAAACAAAAGGAGGGACCAGCATACCCTGGCATCGAGCCATACCCCCACCCCATAAGGGGCAATAGCATCTTTCTGTCCCCCTGGGGGAAGATCTGAAGTTGGTCCCAGTTGGGAAGGTTGTCCCAAATCTGCCACCCTTGGGGGGTAGAAAGCCCACTAGACACCAGGCATTTTGCATTTGGGACAAAAGAAAGGAGTGTGGATGCTGCACTCTGGCATTGGCCACACCACTACCCCAAAAGAGACGAACCAATCTTCCTTCCCCCCAGGAGTAGCCTGGGGGTTTGCCCCCAATCTGCTCCTGTGGGGGGCTGAAAGCTCCCTAAACACAAAGAAATTCAAAATGGTGCCGAAACAAAAAAAAGGAGGTGGCGGCCTACCCTTGCATTGAGCCATACTCCCGATCCAGAAGGGGCAATAGCATCTTTCTGCCTTCCTGGGGCGAGATAGGAAATTTGTCTCACTTGGGGAGGTTGCCCCAAATCTGCCCCTGGAGGGATGGAAAGCCTACTAGATACCAGGAATTTTGGATTTGCGATAAAAGAAAGGGGCACGGGCGTTGGTCTCTGACATTAGGCCATACTTCCTCCCAAAGGGAACAAACCAGTATTTTGGCCTCCGCGGAGGGCAGAGTTCGAGTTAACCCCCAGTTTACCCCCCCTTGGGTCTTGCCCATTCTGACATCAGGCACCACACTCACTCCTAAAGTCTCAACAGTCTTTCAGCTCTCCTGCGGCGATAACATCCCATCCCACAGGCAAGCGAGAGGTTAGCTGATTCTTTTGGGTGTTGTTTTTCGATATAGGCCATGAAAGTTGGGCTAAATATCAATATCTCCATGGTGAATGGCTGCACCTTTTGGGCTTAGATAGGCTGCCACCTGCAGAAAACTACCAGATGCAGATATTTTGGAAAACTAGACATCGAGGGCAGTCCACGGGGGTATGCCTTGTGCGGATCCCATGACATTTTCTAACTCTTAATCCTCTGAATACCTCAAAATCTGCCTAAAATCACAAATTTTCCTTGCATTTCTGTAATGTAAACTTCCGGAATACATAGGGAACCACAACATTCCTACTGCCCAGCATTCCCCCACTTGCTCTGATAAAAAGACTACCCTTCCTGTATGGGTGGTCCTAGTGTACACAAAAGGAAAAGCCCAAATACGTAAAGTGAAAACATCAACATTTCCTGTCAAAAAACTAACATGATTTGGCAATTGGGGTAGCTGCATTAACTGAGACCTGGCTCAGCCGCCACCCAGGTAAACCTACCAAACCTTCACATTTCTGAAAAGTAGACATTAGGGTGATTGCAGGGTGATGTGCTTCGTGTGGATCCTATGAGGTTTCCTTCCCAAAATGCCCTGCAAACCTCAAACTTTGCCTAAAATCTCAAATTTTCCTTGCATTTCTGTCATGGGAACTTCCGGAATCAGGAGGAATCCACAAACTTCCTATCACTCAGCATTCCCCCACCGGTGCAGATAAAAACTCTACCCCTCTCGTGTGGCTTGGCGTAGTGACCGCAACAGGAAAGAGTCATACCAGGGTCAATGGAAGTCCCACAATAGAACGCCCACTGAACTTGGTTTGATCCGTTCCTGTTGCATACCCTAGGCCCAGGCACACAAGTGGGGCAGCGTTTTTATCGGGGCAAGTGGGGGAACACTGGGTGGGAGGAATTTTGTGGATTCCTCCTGATTCTAGAACTTTTAAACATAGAAATGCAAGGAAAATGCATTCTTTTAGCCAGAGTTTGAGGTTTGCACGGCATTGTGGGATTCACACAAGGCACAACACCGTGGAATCTCCTCGGTTTCTAGTTTTCATAAATGTATGCGGTTGGTAGGTTTCCAAGGGTGGTGGCCCAGCAAGGTCCCAAATGCAGCAATTACCTTAATAGCTGATCTTTCCACATGAACCTTTAGAGCTTTTTGTGTGGTGGTCTCTAGCCCAAGCACACAAGTGGGGTACTGTTGTTATAAGTAGATGTGTGGGAACTCTGTGTGGTACAAAATGTGTGGATCCCCCAAGATTCCTGAACTTTCCTGCACAAAAATGTGAGAAAATTGTGTGGTTTTAGTTTAAAATTGAGGTTTGCAAGGAATTCTGAGTAAGAAAACCTTGGGAAAACCATGCGGGTCCCCCCACCCTGGCCAGGTGTCTATTATTCAAAGGCGTGCAGGTGTGCTAGGCTTCCCTAGGTACTGGCTGAGCTAGGGCCTAAAATCCACAGCTACCCATATTGCAAAAAAGGGTCAGTTTTTAGAGGAAAAATGTGATTTATCCATGTTGTGTTTTCGGCCCTTTTCTATCACAGCCACTAGTACTACCCACACAAGTGTGGTACCAGTTTTATTAGGAGACTTGGGGTGGAAGGAAGTTTGTTGCTCCCCACAGATTCCAGAACTTTCCATCACACAAATGTGAGAAAAATTTGTTTTTTAGTCAAAGTTTGAGGATTTTGGGTAAAACAAACCTAGTCAGGGCCATGCAAGTCCCGACACCCTGGATTACCCCAGCTGTCTAGTATTCAAAAATGCGTAGGTTTGTTAGGTTTCCCTAGGTGGCGGCTGAGCTAGGGCCAAAATCCACAGCTACCCACTGCATAAAAAGTGGTCAGATTTGAGTGGAAAAACTTGATATGTACAGGTTGTGTTTTGGACTCTTTCCTGTCTTTCCTGTCGCAGGCACCAGACCTACCCACACAAGGGAGGTACCATTTTTATTGAAAGTCTTGACAGAATGCTGGGTGGAGGGAAGTTTGGTGCTTCCCGCAGATTCCAACACTTTCCATCACAGAAATGTGAGGAAATGTGTTTTTTAATCAAAGTTTGAGGTCTGCAAGGGATTCTGGGTAAGAAAACCTTGGGCAAGCAATGCAAGTCAGCCCACCCTGAATTCCCCTGGGTGTCTAGTATTAAAAAATGTGCAGGTTTGCTATGTTTCCCTAGGTTCCGGCTGAGCTAGGGAACAAAATCCACAGCTACACACGTTGCAAAAAAAGGGTCAATTTTGAGTGGGAAATTGTGATGTTTTCATGTTGAGTTTTGGGCCCTTTCCTGTCAAGGGTACTAGGCCTACCCACACAAGTGAGGTAAAATGTGATGAAAATGTGTTTCTTTGTCAACGTTTGTCTTGAATGGGATTATGGGTAAAAAAGTCTAGTGAGGGGGGCGTGGTCTGGCATCAGCCAAGATGGCGGCGTAGTTCTCCTGCTCAGTCCGGGCCCTCGATAAAGCCCGCAATATCCTGTACTTCTCCGGTAGCTGGAGGGCTGAAACGGCCGTCGCTGATTCCCCGGCAGTGCCCTGAAGCGGGGGGGTATCTCTGACCCCTGATGGTGCGGCTGATCGTGTGCGACGATGAAAGGCCTGTCCTGCAGTCTGCGACAGGCTCTGGAAGAAAAAGGGCCGGAGTCGCGTACTTGATCGGCCTGCCTGCGGTGCACGAGCCCGGGATTTCCGGCACTCGAGATCCGCTGCGTGGGGCCTGAGGCTGTTGTTGGTTCCTGTGCCGGTGCTGCAGATCCTGGAGGCTGTGCGGTTCGTGAATCGCTGGCGGTGTGCTCCCTACAGCCTTCCAACTGCTGAGGGGAGCCCACTGGCGGTCCTAGTGTTGCTCAGGTGTGGCCAGAAGTTAAAGAGCTGCGTGTGGAGTGACCGGCGGGGGAGCTCCCCCTGGCCGGTTTGAAGAGTGTGCAGGAGCACCTATGGACCCCCTCCCTTGACCAGCGATGCCGTGGGGCCAGTGATTGGGGTGCGCTCTCACGGCTCGCGCCCAGAAAGCTCGGCCCCTCACTCGGGATCCGCAGTGTGGGGCGTGGCTCCAGGGGGCCGGGCAGATTGTGTGAAGCCGGCAGTCAGCTAACTACTGCCTACTATCCACTGCGGAGAGCACGCTGGTGACTGCGAGACCACGCCGCCGCAGTCTGTGGAGGTGAGGCCGGACATTGAGTGATAGGTGAGGGGGCCATCCTTGGCCGGTTTGGAGGTGGGCGCAGGAGCACCTACGGGCCCCATACTTCTGTGGTAACAACGTGGAGACAGTGATTGGGGCAGATCAGCGTAGTCAGTAGCGGACGAAAAGTGGCTCCAGTGGGGGCCCAGTGGCCACAGTGGACGACAAGTGAGCCATCCTGGTGCGGTGAGGATCCCTAGGGCGTGAAGAGCGGCGATTTCCCTTGTATGACCATCTGCCAAGGTCCGTCTGGGAAATGGATTACTCTGCGGCTGGGGTGGGGCAGGATTGAGTGAGGTCGGGGGGATCTTTCTACGACTGCCTTGAGACTTCTCTACTGTGACTTCTACTGTGTGGGACCCATGTGCACTGTAGGCAAGGTGTTCGGACACTCCTTGTGACACAAGAAAGGGGGATACACCGCAATTAAAGTGGCACCTGTGATATCTGGAGGTCACCAGGAAGCCACGGTGGTGGCACGAAGTAGGCGTGCAGGGTGGTGAAGCGACTCTGTGCACCCAAACAGGGTGAATCCATCATGACAAAACCAAAGGGGGTCCCGGCTGCTGTGCAGTCTAATAAACTGGACAAATATGCTGTCCCGCGTCAGTTGGTGTCCGAGGAGGGGGTGCTTGAGGACAAGCCGACTGGAGAAGAGCCCTCCCTGGGATCAATTATGTCGGCGATCCAATCCTTGGGTACGACCCTGGAGACGAAAATCGATAAGGTTACAATCGAAATGAACTTGATGAGGGTGGACATGCGGAAAACCTCAGAGAGGGTCACAGCGGCTGAGGAGAACATAGGGGAGCTCCAGTCGGTGTTGCGCAAGCTGGAGGAGCGCGTGTAAAAATTGGTGCACCAACATAAGCTGATGGCCCTGAGGTTGGACGATCAGGAAGGGAGGGCCCGCCGCAACAACATCAGGGTGGTGGGAGTGCCAGAAGGGGCAGAGGGCCCCAGTATGGACCTCTTCATTGACGACCTTATCCTGAACCACCTCAAGCCTAAGAGGCTGTCCACCCTGTTTACTGTTGAGAGAGCGCACAGAGCTCCGATCCCCAAGCCGAAACCCAGGGCCCCTCCTCGGATGATCATTGTGCGTATCCTGAACTTCAGGGACCGGGATGCAATATTGCAGGGGGCAAGGGTGAGAGGCGAGCTCCCCTACGAGAACTCGACAGTACGGTATTTCCCGGATTTCACTCTGAAAGTGCAGCAGGAGAGGCGTACATTCGACGGTGTGAAACGTGCCCTTAGAGAGAAGGGGATAAAATACATGATGATTTTCCCAGCCAAGCTTCAGGTCCTAGACAACGACAAATCCTTGTTCTTCACCTTGCCGGAAGAGGTCCAACAATGGCTGGATGGGGGTCTCCCCCGAACACACAGGCGTCGTGAAGCAGTGGACTGGCGCTGGAGTCGCTACCGCACTCTTGAGTCTCCGATTCAGCACAGAGAGGGAGAATGGTCAGAATCCAGATCCAGGAGCTCCCGTTCTGGCAGCCCCGCTAGTGAAGCACTGTATACTGGAAAGTAGGGGACGGGGTTCCCCTCTACGAACTACTGCATGGTCTCTGAGGAGATAAGGTACAGACTCTACTTTATTGCTACGGTGTGGAGCTCAGACTCGAGAGACAATGAAGTTCGGGACACTGCCGGATGGGCCGATGTTACGTATGCTCCAGCTCTATTATATGTTGGGGGGTGGGATTGCGGGCCTGGGAGAGGGCGCTATTGGTTGGTGGTGCCAGTCAGCCCTACACTAGTTATCTGTTCAATAGGGCGACAGGCGCTCTGCTATTGGCTATGTGGGTAGTTTTAGAACTACAAGGCAGGGTTGCAGGGTGGGGGGGCATTGTTAAGGGCTTTAGTGTTTTTTATGTTCTTCATGGGTTGGTTTTTGCTTCAGAACAAGCGCTTCAACAATTGTGGCATGTGATATGTTTTCACGGGTCGGGCATTGCCGCGCGTAAGGGGTGGGTCGCTACTTGCTGGAGGGGGGAGGTCACAGGCTAGCAACATGGCCGCACGACCTATTAGAACACTTTCAATCCTTTCCTGGAATGTGAATGGCCTGGGGGACAAAATTAAACGTACCATGGTTCTACAATATCTGTACAGACACTCACCGGACATTGTCTTACTCCAAGAGACGCACCTCAAGGGAAACAACTACCTAGCCCTTAATAGATATGGATATACACTACAGGCACATGCTGGTTTCACGTCGGGGTCTAGGGGCACGGCCATACTTATTAAAAATGCGATACCACTGGTGATACAGCGCACATGGTGTGACCATCTGGGACGTTATGTGGCCCTGTCAGGAACTTGGGAGGGACAGGTTGTAAATATATGCTCTGTGTATATTCCCCCGCGACTTCAGGAGATTACATTCCTGGACCTTAGCAAGCTTATACTGGAGTTCCCTCCGGGAATTTTGATTTTGGGGGGTGACATGAACGATACGTTGACGCTGGAAATAAATAGGGAAGTTCTCCCCCTCGGGGCACAGGGGCCCCATCCACTGTACACATTGGCGCGTGCGCTGGGACTGGTGGATCTCTGGAGATGCCACAACCCCAGGTCAAGACATTTCACCCATATCTCGGCGGCCCATGGCAGTGGTGCACGGTTGGATTACATTTTTACGCACACTACTTCGGCGGGTCTCTTTCAGGGAGGGTGCCATTAGGCGCGAGGGATGTCAGATCATTCACCGGTTGCGGTGCAGTTGCACGGGCCAGATCGCGACTGGTCCCTTCCTCCAAGACTGGATCCCTTTATGTTTCGGGATCAGGAATTTCGAGAACGTTTTGAGGAACGCACGGAACAATATTTTGCCAAAAATGCCGGTTCTGTGAGCTCCGCCTGTATTCTCTGGGAAGCGTATAAGGTGCTGGCGAGGGGCTTTGTACAGGCGGCGACGGTGCACAACGCAAAGAAAAACGAGTCCAGTGCGAGGAGCTTGAGCAGGAGATACTTGCTCTGGAGTGAACTTTAAGCGCGGATACTGGGGGGGCAGGTGGACTCAAGCATATGCTCAAACTTAAGGAAAAATCCCTTTGGGTATTAGCGGGGAACGCGGCTCGGGCTCACGCGATCGCCACACAAAGAAGAGTGGATGATTTGGGCGAAAAAGCCAACAAACTGATTGCATGGCTGGAAAGGAGGGACAGGAGTTGCAACTGGGTTTCCGAGATTCGGTCCGCAGAGGGAACACAAGGGGGTACCGGGACGGCCTTGACAGAAATCTTTGCCAAGTACTACGAGAACATTTACCAGTCCCGATCCACATGGGAGGAATCGGATTGTACCGAATTCCTACGTGACATTTCTCTACCGACTCTTGGGTCGGATGACGGGGATGCGTTAGACTCCGACTTCCATCTGGAAAAGGCAGAAAACACCATGCGAGACTTGCAATCAGGGAAAGCGGCGGGCCCGAATGGGCTCCCCACAGAGCTGTTTAAATGTGTGGCGGGCAAGCTAGCCCCCTACATGTTCGAAATGTTTAGGGAGGCATTCAATGTCGACCGACTCCCCGAAGACACGAGAATGGTGACTATAGTTGTACTCCTTAAGAAGGGCAAACCGCATGACCTCTGCAGCTCCTGCAAACCTATCTCCCTTTTGAACTTCGAGGCCAAGGCTCTAGCTAAGATTATCGCAAACCGTTTGGGCCCTGTCATACAATCCCTGATCCACCCAGGTCAATCTGGCTTTATGCCACATAGGAGCACTAGGCTCAGTCTGAGACGCCTCTATGGAGTCATGCATATGACTCAAATGCAGCCAGATGTCCCGGCCGCTCTCCTCTCGCTGGACGCGAGGATGGCGTTCGACAGCATCAATTGGTCCTACCTTTTTGCTGTGTTGGAGAAGGTGGGCATTGGCCCGCAGTTGCAAAAGTGGATCCGGTTGTTATACACTGCTCCAATGGCACGCGTTAGGGTTAACGGGGTCGTCTCCAGAGCATTTGCGTTACACAGGGGGACGCGTCAGGGGTGTCCACTGTCCCCGATGTTATTCGCGCTGGCGCTGGAACCACTAGCGGCGTGGATCAGAAACGACCCTGTGGTAAGGGGCATAGATATAGGGGGAGCTGGGAAGAGCGAATATTCCTGTATGCAGACGATATTTTCCTTTACGCACACAGGCCCGACAAACATTTCATAGACTCATTCATATTATACGATCTTTTGGTTCCTACTCTGGGTATCGCATCAACTGGGACAAGTCCTTGGTTTTTTCTCTGGCTGGGGACCCTCCAGTCCTGACTTCGGCATGCTCGGAGATGGTACTGCAAGATAAGTTTAAGTATTTGGGTATTTGGGTAACTAAGTCGGTGGAGGAGTTCATGCAACTGAATCTACATGTACAACTTACTAGATTACGAGAGGATGCGGATCACTGGAGGGGGCTCCCGATCTCCCTTATGGGTAGGGCAGTCCTCTTTAAGATGATGGCCCTCCCACGTTTACTCTACGTTGTCCAGAACACTCCCTATCACATCCATGAAACGTTCTTTCGAGCGATCGAGTCCGAGCTACGCAAGTTGCTATGGGGGGGGCAGTCCTAGAATTGCACTCAAGAAGCTACAGAATGGGGTGTATGAAAGGGGGCTGGCAGTTCCGGATATCAGGAAATACTACTGGGCCGCGCACCTCATCAATGTCAATGGATGGGTTTTTTCCCCACTTGATGAACCAGCCTACAGGGTGGACAGACTGGCCTTGGGTGATCATAGCCATCTGGGTGAACTGTACCGCCGGGGTAGGGGCTCCGTACATCTGCCACCACACACAAAGACGGTCATTGACATTTGGCATAAAGCAACTAAAATGACAGGGTGGGAATTGAAACTCACTGATCAGACTCCACTATGGGAGGGAGATTTTCTGAAAGAAGTGCAATGGTTACAGGGTTTCCGGAAGTGGAGCCTGATTGGCATCGACGTGCTTGGGGATGTCTGGAAGGGTGGCAAAATGGTGACATTCAATACTCTGCGGGATGGCTTTCAAATGGGAGAAGGTGAATTCCTTAGATACCCACAGCTGCGCTCGGCACTCCATTGCCATTTGAAAGAAGGGACTATGATTCCAGAATATTCCCCCTAGAGGACAGACTCCTCTTAGACCCCATGATTGAGAAAGCGGTGTCACTCACTTACAAAAAACTGGTAAACAATTCCCCGGATTATATGGGCTCCCTGAGGGAGGCATGGGAATCGGATGTGGGACTTTTGGAGGATGACGATTGGGCGGAGGCCCTTCAGAGCCCCAGAGGAATAGCCATCAGGGCGCGTTTTATGCTTGTTCAACTCCGCATCCTCCACAGGTCCTATGCCTCGAGAATGGTGCAGGTCCGTATTAACGGGTGTGGTTCCGAGTTATGTGCCAGGGGATGTGGTGAGAAGGGGTCATTCTTTCATATATTGTGGTCTTGTCCCAGGATTCAGAAGTATTGGCAGGGCTTAACCCGCATAATGGAGGCTGTAGTGGGCGAGCAGGTCCCATTGGATTCCAGGTGGCACTTCCTCGGTGTTACGGGAGAGATCACATGGCCACAGTGGGCCAAGCTGTGGCGAGCCTTAGTAGGGGGCGTCGCTAAAAGTAATATTGCACGTGCATGGGGGGCGACGGAGCCTCCGACAGTAGCAGCATGGCTGTGTGATATGGACTGGTGTCATAATGCGGAGCAGGTGGTCTATCAAAGTTGTGGATGCCCTCGCAAGTGGGAGAAAATATGGGGGGCCTGGACATTGTATAGAGGCCTGTGATGGGGTTCGTGGGGGGTGCTGTTTGGGCTATCCTGTGAGAGTTAAGAGACGAATTCAATTAGGCTGTGTCCAGAAACGCGTCAAATGTACCTGCGCGCTGCGTGATGCAATGTCTGGTGACGACTGTGTGTTCGACATAAATTGTATATGTATATTGGGATTTGCTTGTATCTGAAGCTTGTTCTCTGGTTTAATAAAAAGATTTAAAAAAATTTAAAAAAGTCTTGCAAGTCACCTCACCATGGATTCCCCTAGGTGTACAAGTGTGCTAGGTTTCCCTAGGTGCTTCCTGACCTAGGGCCCAAAATCCACAACTACCCACACTGCGAAAAAAGGTCAGTTTTCAGAGCAAAAATGTGAAGTGTCCATGTTGCATTTTGGCCTGTTTCCTGGTGAGGGCACTAGGCCTACCCTACACAAGTGAGGTACCATTTTTATCAGAAGACATGTGGGAACATAAAATATTAGAACATTTGTTCTTACCAATTGGATTTCACTGCCCTTGTGCCTTCCAAATGTAAGCCAGTGTGTAAGAAAGAAGACATTTCGAAAAATTCCCTCTGAATCACATGCTAATATGGGTGCTCACAAATTCAGAAATGTACCAATAACCACTGCTGCTAAACTCCATATCTTGTGCCCATTTAAGAAATACATAGGTTTCCTTGATATCCATTTTTCACTTGGAGAATCCACAAACCCTATATATCCCCACAACCAGAAATGTTTAGCGGGCATAATGGTATACTGCTTTTATAAATCATAACAAAATGTTACAGATGAAAATGTCACAAATGGACGTTTTGTCCTACTCATTTTCAATATTTCTTTATTTCAAAAGTTTGTTTCTTTGGAAAAAAACCTTGAGGGATTTACACATATGACACCCATGCTGAATTCAGACCTTTGTCTACTTTTCAGAAATCTATAGATTTCCTGGATTACCCGTGGGTTTCACACTGGTTTCCACCACAAACTGGAAGTAGATTGAAAGCACAAAAAATAGGAAAAATAGGCTACCTCTTCGAAAAATGGCAAAAACGGTGGTAAAAAAGTTGGTTTTTTAATTCAGTTCTGCATGTTCCTAAAAACTGGGAATATGGTGATTTTAGCACAGCAAAGCTTTCGTTGATGCCATTTTCAGGAAAAAAGACAGAGCACTTTTTTCCAATTTTTCCCCCAAAACTCTGGGGCTCATTTACAAGCCCAGTGGGTTGTCAGAACGTCACTTTTAATGATGCTCCGGTGGCGCACACAGCGGAACCATATCTATGAGGCCACGTAAAACCACCCTGCGTGGCTTTTTATGGCCTCGTAGATATGGTGTGAGGCAATGCAGCGCAAGCCGCTGCTTTGCCTCACCCTGCGTTAGGGAGGCATGCCGTGGTCATTTCTGTGGGTGTTGTCACATAAAGCCCATGGCATTTGACACATTCCCAGATTTACAACATGCTGTAAACCTGGGAATGCGTCAAAAGTCTACGCCTCCCCAGGAATGGTGTAACAGTTGTTTTTGTGAAGGAAGGTCTCCCTTCCTGCACAAATACAACCTGATTTCAATCAGGCAACCTTGCGCCATGGGGCAAGGGTGCCTGCATTGGCGCTAGGCAGCCATTTGTGCTCCAGCACAGTAAAAGAGGTCAGGAATGCATTGTATCACATAGATACGGTTTATTCCTGCCCTTTTCATTTGCCTTAGGGCAGCGCAGCGGGAAGGCTTGCAGCACTGCCCTATGCCAAAAGTAAGCAAACGAGACCCTCAAAATAAGCAATATTTTGGCCATTTTCTCAGTCCCCTCCAGGGGAATATACAATTTCTGTGTACCTTTAGAATCCCCCGGATACTGGAAAAAAAAGGCAGCAAATATGGTGTAGCTACCTTATGAGGAAAAAAAGTTATGGAGCCCTAAGTGCAAACTACCCCAAATAGCCAAAAAACAGGACTCCCCACTGGTGGTGGGAAAGACCCAGTAGTTAAGGAATTAACAAACTAGCTGCAAAAATAAACAATACCACTTCCTAAATGTTATAAAGGAAAAAGTAGCTTTAAGGTTAACAAGGTAGAAGCAAAAGCAACAAATTCTGTAAATAGCCCATTACCATGGAAACTGAAAAAGCATTTTTGAAACTTGGGCCAGATCAAAAATAAGTTTTCAAAGATAAAAGAATTGTCTCGGCACAATTCCTAGTTATTTCACAAAATCTAAATTAAACATTTAGGTTTGAAACCTAAACATCACATAAAAAATCGAAACTCTATGCAACACAGGGGGATATTCTCAACAAAATGGCGAAAACTATCGCTAACCTCAGTTAGCGTGCGTTTTTTTATCACCGTTTACCACGGGAAACTATCGCCGTGTTAGCGGCGTATTCACAACACGCCACTAAGGCGATAGTTTCCCCTACCGGGTGAAATGTCCGGCGATAACATTAGCGGCGCGGCGATAAAAATCGTCACGCTAACGTGAAAAAAGTGGCGATGGGCCAATTAGCGGCCAGGAACGGCACGCACTTTTTTCACGTTAGGTGGGAAAAACCACTATAAAACGCCAGCTAAGCAGCCCAAACACAAAAAAAAAAGGAAACAATTGAGAAGAACCATGGAGGAAGCTGGACCCAGTACAGAAGCCAACAACAACCCCCCAAACACCCAGGAGGACCAGCCAGAGACCCAGGGGAAGGGCAAGGAGAAGAGGAAGAGGAAGACCCGGTTCAGTCCGCAGGAAAACCAGGTCCTGATTGCGGAGGTGACAGAAAGCCAACAACAACTTTTTGTCAGCTCCACAGTGTCATTGGGCACAAAAAATGCAATATGGCAGTCCATCGCAGCCAAGGTGAATGCTGTTGGAGAGGTGAGGAGTACAGTGGACGACTGAAAGAAGCGCTGGCATGATGCTAAGCGCAAGACCAAGCAGAAACTTGCAGCCAATCTGAAAGCAGCAATGCAGACTGGAGGTGGGAGTCCAGCGCCACAGGAGGAGCTGGATCCGTTGGAGGAACAGATGTCCCAAGTCATCAGCGAGGAGACGGTGGTTGGAGTTCCGGGACAGGATACTGCTCAACATGACCAGACACAACACCTACAGGGTGAGTAACAACCAGGGACTGGGGGGATGGGGGGATATGGGCCTAAGGGCACCCATGCACAATTAAATATATTGTAGTGCACACCCACAATGACTGTGGATCATGTCCTGGATACCCTTGGCCCTGGTGGCACAGACACATATCACCCTACTCACACAATACGTTGCAAGACACATATTGGTGGGCTCACAGACCTGGAAATGTGCACATAAAAGTCTAGCAAATATAGTCCAAGTATCATATCAGACCACCAAATAAGGGCTACCTGAAAGAGCAAAGGGCCACATTGATTGGAGATGCGGCAGGGTGTCAAAATGGCCCCCTGCCTCATCACCACGCATATGCTTGTTCCCGTATATCTGAGTCGCGTGCAAGATTGTGCATGTGCATCAAGGGTGACACTACTGCACATACACAATCTTGCACACAACTCAGACACATGGGCACAATGGTGCATGTGTGCTGACATTGCTGGCGGCATGCCCACTCATGCACATGATCAGTCACATACACACTGCATCCTCATTTTGGCATCAGAGAGATGCGGGCTGGTGCAGACCAGTCATATATGCGTGGTGTTGAGGCAATGGAGCCATGTAGACATCCTGCCGCATCTCCAGTTAATGTTCCCGCTTGCTCGTACAGGAGATGCAGTTCTGTGTACACCAAGTGAGAAAGCATCTAGTGATTCTGCATACCATAAACACATGCATTGTCACAACAAAGTGATCATGTAGCCTACTGGCTAAAATGTGCATATCCCACAATGCACACAATCAGCAGACTTGATCCAAAATATGATGTAATACAATGAGCAGGGGGGATATGCCTACAACACTACAGTGCATGGACAATGCATTTCAGGAATGTGTCACCCAAATATGTACCACATTACGTGTCCGTGTGCCATACTCACAGAACTACAATGTCCCTGTATAGATGTATGACAACGTAAGTATGACAACAAGCAAGGATAGCAAAGTAGCACCAAATAATGACAAGTAGCTAAATGGCACCATCACCCCTTAGGTCAAATAGCACTCCTCCACTATCAAGTGTACACATCTGCCATACAGAAAGCTGCATTCCACATCAGTCCTGGTGTGATTTGCCCATTACACCATTATGTGGTACTCCTACCATTATGTGGAACTCCTTTCCACTAGAGATTCGATCATGTACCAACCTGCTGAGCTTTAGGAAAATGCTCAAGACATGGTTGTTTACGCAGGCCCACGCTTAACTCCTCCCAATGGTGCCGGCACACTGTAGAGCCAGCGCCATGAAACCTCTGGTGTACGTGCGCTATATAAGAAATTGCTAACATAACATGTGCATGTAAACCTATCAGTTTGGTAAGTCAACAGTGTCAGTGAAAAAATATGCACTCATGGTCCTTATCATCCACACGCAAAGCCTGGCATCCAATAATCTGAACCATGACAGCATGTATCATCCATGTGACCATCTGCGTGGCAATAACACAAACACACATCACCCTGCCATTGGCATCTGTTGGGAGGGGGACAGAGACAGGGCCTGAGCACCACTAATACGCCTTAGTAAATCCACATCCATCAAATCCAGGCCCACTCATACACCACACGTGGGGTCAACGTTGAGTATAATGGGTGTTGACACTGTCTGTACAGCCAGCATAAACAATGGAAACTCAACCTGCACCATACTCACAACGGGTAAGCCAACAGGAGGGCAGAAAGCAATGCATGCAAGAAAAAACATGACTGACGACATGCACACAAGATAAAACACAATAGCCCAAGCTAGCTGGATGCACATGTGTACCGCATTGTGCAGCACACATAGAAACAGCAAGTAGGCCTTCGTTGCAAATGTGCATAATGGGGGCCCTCCTCACACATGACTATTCTCGCACCAAACCCATGCACATGTGCAGTACCCAGCAAAGCTGGCTGTCTGTGAGCCACACTGACAAAGCAAGTGACAGTGCATGATGAATAGCATGCCTGCCCCACAAACATATTAACATGGAGCAGGCCACGTCACTGAAGTGCCTGAGTGTGGACTTCATCCTTAAAGGAGCAGGTCACACTCTGACACTTCTTTGTGTACATACAACCCCTGATGTAAACAAGACATCAGCTGACAAACAATGCACAAGTGTCCCAACTCTGACCAAGACCCATATTTACCCACCTTGCAACATCTCACCATTGTAAAGGCACATGAGTGAAAGGCCCACTACCTGAAAGGGATAAGGGGCAGCAATACCAAAGCTGCTGGGGCGACTCTACCACAATGCAGTGCACACACACACATAAATCTGAGCTACTCAACATTGACTACAATGTGGGACAAACTGCATCACTTTCACAACTTAACAGAGGACACAACTGGTGCTGCTTGTGTGTAGAAATTAGCCATTCGCATGTGTCATAGCTGTAAACTGTGAGATGACAATGTACAACTACAACGTCACATCCGTGATGTTGCACTAATATTCACTATCCGGCAACAAATATGCATCTCCTCCCAAACTGTCAAAATAGACATTGTCATGCAGTCTGCTTGTAAACTCATCCAATGCATGTCCATACATGAAACACACAGTTAAACTGCATCTCCCCTTTACATTGCAGAGGGAGAAACATCACCTCCTGAACAGCAGCCTGTCCCACTCTTCACTGATGAAGAAGAGGAATTCGCCACCATCAACACTGACACCCTCCAACAGCTGCTAGACTCACTCAGCCCCCCATCTCCAGGAGCAGGGCAATCCAGCAGCGTCGTGGAAACTCCACCCCCTGCACAAACCACACAGCAGCAAGCACCTACCACCACAGCTGTCTCACAGGACCTTGAGGACCCACTACTGGCATTTCAACGCCGTGCGTTAGAGGTCCAGCAGGAGATGGCTGATCAGGTGCGGGTGGGGTTTGACAGCCTGGCGGCCAAACTTGATGCCATACGTGGGTGTCTGAGTCCCATTCGGGACCACCTACAGAACACCACAGACACCCACAGTCCGCTCCATGCCCTCCAACATTCCATGGCTGACATTGCTGGAGTCATGACTCAGAGACAAGAACAACTGTCCAGTCAGAGTGGCTCCAGCGATGGCAGCCAGGAGTTGGGCCGCATGCAACGAATAATGGAAAACATGTAGCGGATGCAAGCGGAACAAATGGCTGCCACGGCTGCACATCAACGCAATGTAGCTGGAATCTTCCATGCCCTGCAGCTGATCATCACTGCATTGCTGCAGCAAGGTTTGGCACAGATGAATGCTGCTGCAGCTTCTACATCCACATCTCCGCCCCCTTATGTGTCAGTGCCTCACAGTGCTGCAGCCAATCTACCACCAAGCCCATGTGAGGCACATGACACATCAGAGGACGAAGATGTGGATGAATCTGCATTTTTGCAAAGAAGAAGGCGGTAGCATTCATCTATGCCAAATGGCCTGTTTCTCCTTGGATCTGGGCTCAGCATCATGGCCCGTAACATCATCTTCCACTGTCCCCGATACACTCTGTGACACTCACCTTGGACCTCGACATGGACTGCCATATTATGTCTTGTTCCCAATGACACTGCAATCAGCCTGCAGACTGAACTCTGCCTCTTCCTCAGGACATTTTACCCCTAAAGGACTCTGACTGGCCCTCCACTGGGCATCGATGGAATGTGGGGATTATTTGGCCAAGTACTGGTCCAGTCTTCACCAATGTCAACAGACTTGTAAATAAAAAATTTAACTCACACAGATGTGTGTTGTCCATGATCAATCAAATATAGGGGTCTCTAAAAATCTAGGGCCAATGAATCCACCAAAAGGTACACCAAGGGAAATAAGGGAAATGTACATGTTTAACTGTGACCCAGATAGGCAGTGAGATGACCGGGTATGTGTGAACTAGCTGTGCCCTCATTGCTCCAATACAACAATCTAGCAACATCCCAACTTAGCCCCACTTCCATTAAGGAAATAGGCATGTTTGCAAAAATGTCCAAGTCTGTTGCAGGCCACAAGTAGTGTCCCCCTTTACAGTTGCTAAAAATGATCTCTTGGCAGATCTACTCACACTCTACGGGGTGGACAAAGCCTTTTGTGATGGTGCACATTGCATGTCACATCCCAAGATGGTGCACACCATATTCATATTGATGAAGATTCATAAGGGCACATGTCTACCAGCCACAATTGGAATCACAATGTCTGCCTCAGTGAAGTAGAGTTGGCAAAAGGGATTCACCCCAAAGTGCAAGGCGTCAGTTAGCCCCTTCCTGTGGACGAACAATGCTTACAAAATTAGGAAACCTCTCTTGCTGTGACTACTGGGACCGGATAGGGCAATGTGTCTAAGGATGTGTGGTGCACTGCACTTAGCATATAGTCAGTTGCAGTACCACCATTTCAAGGGTGGCATCACTATGAGCCAATGCCAAAAGTTACAGCTGGGAGAAGTGGCTATGACACTGGCACTACAGGGAGCAATGCTACATTTCCCCTCTTGTGTGCAGCAGAACAGTGTGCCCGCACAAAAACGGTATCTGGGACGAAATCATGACTTACCAACTTTAGTGATTCACAAAAGGCATTTAGGAGAAGTGAAGTCAGTATACCTAACTGTACTACTCCTAAATGCCATTTGTGAATACCGGAAATCGTAAAGTCATGACTTACTCTCAGATGTCTTTAGTGACTCAGACCCACTGTTCTGCCATATGCCGTTCACAATGGACCCACAAAAAGACTACTTCCTGCATGTCCCGGAGGTTGAGCCTCCATGCACATGAACATATAATTCGAATGAAGCTGACACACTTGCACTACGCAGCAAGTGTGCCAAGGTCTGTGCATTGTAGATGGACTCTGCGCCAGGAGCATGTGATATGCAGGGGCTTGACGGAATCTGTGGTACCCAGCACATACATCCATCTCCATGATGGATAACAGTTGCAAATGCAATATCCACTCAAGTCCATGTCCCTGCGTTGTGTTGTAAATGGGCAATAATGTGCTGTCCAACTCCGTGAGTCACACTTAAGATGTTGAACTTCACAAACGACTGTCCCTAGCCTAGGCCGTAAATCCTACTTGCCACCCTGTTATCCATGCAAGTTTACAGTGCTCACATCTAAGGTATCCTGACACAATCCATCCTGCCAAGTAACATGTCATGACCACACTTACACATTCAATGGATTGTCCAGTGATGGTATGAGTTGCATACAAGGTAAAAAGCCACACTCCACAACATCACCCCTGACATAAGTGCAAGCAGAAATCAAAACTAGTAACCATTTATTATTGAAGTACAAAAATTAACTACCCTAAACTGACACTAATCATCACTACTTCTAATATTATCTAAACTAGCTAGGAAAAACTGGTCAATTACCTAAACTCTCTACCTTAACTAATCCTAAACACGCAACAACAACCTCCCCTCCCACCCTTAAGGCACATCATGTGACAGGACAAAGACATCTAAGCTATACAAAAACTAACTACACAGTTGACCTACACAAAGATATATTTTTTTGATTTAAAAAAAAAAAATTTAACAACAAAGACATCAACCCCCCCACCCAAAGGAAGAGGAAACTTATCCCCAAATACTATACAATAATAAATATCTAAAACTACCTTATAATCTAACACTAACTATACCTACACTACAACTACACTACCTAACACTTAAAATACTTACCTAACACTATCTAAAAGACAAGATAAAACATTTGGGGAAGGGAGAAGAGGGGGATGGGGCTCAACATGTCCAGTCTTCATGGGAGACCCAGGGCTGCCTTAATGTCCATCAGGTGGCTGTGAAGCTCTGCCATGTCCCTCCGTAGTTCTGCCAGTATAACATTATTGTCCAACAATGTTCTCCGGTCCCGCGCAGTGAACGGCACCACCTGATCAGCATGTGCAGGTGGCATTGTCCCTTGGGTGTGTGGTGTTGGGGGGGATGGGTAAATGCCTGTCCACGCTGGGACCCACGACCTACGCTTGAGGGGCCTGGGATGGCCTGTGTGCCACTCTGGCTCCCACTCCTTACATCCTTGGGCACTGACTTCCAACTCCCTGCTGCCCGGTCGTCCTGGTACCTCCGTGCCATGTTGCCGTACCCTTTAGCAACCTTCTTTATGTGGAGGTACCGGTCCTTCCTCACCTGGAAGGCATGGGACTCCTCTGGCGTCATGTTGTCTGTAAAATAAGATAAATGACAAAATCTGAGTCCTTAAAAATCTGTCATTGTTCTCCATTCAAATCTGAAACACAAGGTCACTGAAACATGGGAGCCTACACTCTAGCGTAACAATGTGAAGTCAGAGAGTAACCTGGACAATGAAATGTAAATTCCAGGATCAGTGACTACATGCTGGGGAGACTGACATGACAGTGCATGGCATGGGACATGTACTCAATCACAAAGGAGGTTGATGGAGCAAGGTCTCATAAAAAAGAGACTTGCTCGGAGGCAATCCACTCGTTTAACTCATTAACAAGTTATTAATAATTTTTGTGAATAACTAATACGCACCACATGAACACGCGGGTTAGTGAAGCTTGCTTATGTGTGTACTAATGCGGATCACAATGAAAACGGTCTAATACCGCTTAAAACGGGGAAACTGTTGTGCGCATGCGTCAACTGCATCTACGCAGTATGACGAGGTAACGCTTGGAGGGAAATTCTAGCGCATGAGCAGAAGACACTAAAATGGAGTCTTGAAGACTCGCGTGCATGGCATCTGCTTAGCTGAAACTAAAACAAGCTATTTTACTAATGCTAATGCGGGAAAAGTATTAATAAATGAACTGGGACAGAGTAGAGGTGGGAGGTATACAGTGTGACCATTTATTTGTGAAATTAATATTTGTCTTTCTGACTTTATTATTAGTGCGTATTTGGGCCTCTCATGTATAACTGAATTGAGCTGAGTAATTTGAAGACTGCGCATGTCCACTGAAAGTTAACCCGGAAGGATGACTCGAATGTTGAACGAGCGCCAAGGTCGCAAATGATGTGCCCTGGGAACGGACGGTGAAAAGTTCAGCGAAGAAGACTCTTATTCATAATGTTAATAAAAATGTTGCAAGTAAATTGTGAATGTGTATGGGAACGTAATACATGAATAAAAATTAAGGGGATGGGTTTGCGAACAATAGTTGAACTGATTTTAATGACATGTAAGCATGGTGTGATGGAGCTTCCCCCCTTGCCTGACCAATCAAAATTCGTATTTTTACGATATTGAAACTTTAGTGGGTGGAACATGAAGAAACGAAGGTATAACTAAGGTAGCTTTAGTTAGTTAGAGAGAGAAGTCGGGGAGTTCGTGATGCTGTTGCTGGGAGAGATGCTGCGAGATGCTGATGAAGAATCGAATGCAGAACCTGAAGTAGAACTTTCTATCCTAACTTAATTGTGTTAGATCAGAAGATCGCGGAAGAATCTCGAGGAGGAAGAGAGTGTCAGAGAGGTGTGCGGCGCAATCGTTGGTATTCTAGAGAGGTCAACTATCCTGTCCTGAATCCTGTCCTGAAGTCTTTGTCTCCTGACCTATCCCGGGGACCCTTACCAGCCCTTAGGCCAGGGGGTTGGTTTTTCACACCATTCTTGGTAAATATAATTTCACGGTATTTGCAGATGTTCTTTTCTCTCTGTCCTCTCCCTTTCTGAGCATTAATTATTGTATGAGTCCGAAGTATATGATTGATGTTTAATCAATCGAATTTTCTCTCCTAAGAATGATGGTGACTGCACTGTATTTTGAAATGGTCCACATGCATTTAATTTAGATAAAGATTTAAAACCTTCCTGAGTCTGTGATCATTTACTTCAAATAAAAGAATAGTTAAGGGTTATGTTAATTATCACCATCAACTAGTTCAACTAATGGTCCATCGACCAGAGGAAAGAACTTTTTGATCAGTGAAAGGTTAGTTAGGAAAGATTTAAAATAACTAATCTTGAAAATTATGGAAAATATATAAAACTTTGACACTCCAGCGGTTTTCTCAAGTGTGTGTGTTTTATGGGCCCAGGTGAGTATATGGTAGTGGAGTGTTGGTATACCGCTGGATCAGTTTTCTGGTGGCAGAGTTATGGTTATTATTGACTAGTTTGGTGATAAATATTGATTATTGATTATTGATTTATGTCTAACAAAAAGAGTTAGGGGCACATGCATCAAAGTAAGGAATTGCGATTCCTTAATAGCGTTTATTAAGGAATCGCTATTAAGAAATCGCAATTCCTTATGCATGTAGGTTTCGCTACAATTTTAGCGATTTCTACACATTCCTTAATTGCAAATCGCAAATTGCGATTCGCAATTAAGGAATGCCTTCCCATTCATTCCTGTGGGCCTGGAGGCCCATAGGAATGAATGGGATCAGCATCCGCAATTTGCGAGTACCAATAGGTACTCGCAAATTGCGCATGTATTTCAAGGGTGCAAGGGTGTCAAAAGGACACCCTGTTGCACCCTGAAATTGTGATGTGCACCCATGTTGCACACACACATGCCCGAAGGGCATGTGTGTGTGTGTAACGTGAAACTTTAAAAAATGCATTTTAGTGCATTTTGTAAAGTTTTTGCAAATTACAGACAAGTTTGATTTGTCTGTAATTTGCGGTCCTAAATAGCGAAATCGCTATTTTAAAGTGCTTCTAGCATTGCATTTAAGGAATCGCAAATTGCGATTCCTTAAATGCAATCGCAACTTAGAATTCGCAAATAATTGCGAATTCTTAAATTACGCATAGGTAACTACTTTCATGCATCTCTAAGGGCCAATTTGCGATCGCAAACGGCCGATTTTTGCGAATCGCACCGTTTGCGATCGCAAAAACCTTTGATGCATGTGCCCCTTAGTGTCTTGTTTTATGTTGTCCAGAATCCCGGGAAAATGAATAGTGGGTGGTGACAGAAGCCATACTGCAGTGAGGTTACTCGTCTGTTGGAATAATACTGAGAAGCTACGTAGGGCTGGCAGTATTAAACTAGGGGCTATTTCGTATAAAAGTAGAGCACGAATTATAGCAAAGGGGGTTTGCTGGTGAAACTTTGGTCTCATTTCCCAATACGGGTGACACTGAAGAAGTAACAGGTTCTACTGAGCTTGAATGAAGAGTAAACAGGGGTTTTTGCTCGCAGTAGAAGAAGAGTAATTCTGAAACTCAAGAATAAGTTGAAATCTATCCTTTTGTTTAGTGGAACAGACAGAGTAGCGAATGTTTTTATGTTGTTATTAACGAAGAATTCAAAGAAAAATATTAAGATATAAGTTTTTGTATTACCTTGTGAAGGGAGGGTCAGTCGCAGGAGTTATACTGACGTCACAGAGAGCTGCGCTGGGATTGGTTGAAACAGCGGGCGTGAGACAGAAGCAGATTGTAAAGGAGGGGTCAGTAGTAAGGAGCAATACTGACATCACAAAAGGCTGCGCTGGCAGTGGTCAGACCACGAGCATGAGCCTGAGTCTGATTGGTTGATAAATAGAAGCTGCGCTAGGATTGGTCGAAAAAGAATTGTATGTTGAGTCCTGATTTGACTGCGGGTGTAAGTCGTGCTGACATAGGACGAGACGTAGGTAATAGAGCTAGAAGATATACGGAAGACTCTTTCCTATATCGACCGACTGAAATGTTCGGAAGACCAAAGAAAATGACATTAATTAAGAAAATTAAAAATTTCTTTAAGAAATACAAGCCTGTAATGACTAGAGAGGGAATTCCTATTCCGCCACCCAAAACACCTGCTTCATTTATGATGATGGAGAAAGGATATCACACGTGTGTACGGTTGGAGAATTGGGTGGAGTATACTAAAGGTGATGGTGTTTTAGCTTTTCCGGAGCATGGTACTTTTAATTTAAAGATACTTCAGAATTTGAGAGATAGAATGAATATGCTAGAACCAAATCCTAGAATGACACAGTATGAAGCTTTGGAAGAATGGGAAATTGAGGCATTTGATCGTGAGAAATACAGAAGTGGTCGGAGATTTAGAGGATTTTTGCCTAGATATCCGTATGAATCAAGTGGAGATCAAATGAAGCGTTGGAGAAAAGCTGTGGTGACCGAGGGTTTATATCCAGTATTAATGGCTGAAGAACAGTTAGGAGGAAAGTGTAAAGAAAAAACGAAACACATGAATACGGCAGGATATGGCGAATCAGATGATGAACTATTAGAGGATATTTTAATTAAAAATCCTCCACCGTACCATGAAGCATCTAGTAAGGTTACCCCAAGTGCACCAGTGATAGGAATGCCTTTAACCCCACACATTTTACATGATGTGTCACTTAATAGAGTGTTGCAGGATAATGAGAGAGAAGCTTTAAATAAAACTAGAGAAGAATTAGTTCAGAAAGTAAGCCAATTGAATTTAAATGCCGAAGCTTTGACAGTACCAGTGACTATTGGTCCTGTAATCCCATTATATGGAGATAAAAAGACTTGCCAGAAACCTCAAACTGTGACAATTCCATTAAATAGTCCCAGAAGAGAAGTAATAATTACGGATGATCAGTCCAGTGAAAGTGAATCAGTTATTTCATTAATGGATCTCCCAAATGTAGAACATTTAACAGAAACTCCGAAGAGAGTTATACCTGCAAATTTGAGAGAAAAGAGATCTTTGGTTCCTTTAGGAACTGGAGGTTCAACAGCAGTTACCCCTGAAGATTTAGAGAGATGGGCACAGGAAATAGAAAATCGAAATCCACAACCAAAGGTTTTAGATATCAGTAGATTAAAAGTAGATTTGGAAGAAATGATAGCTGGAAATGAGAGCATAGAAAGATTGAACGTTTATAATGATGAGGAGTTGTTGTTCTTATGTAAAAGTATAACCAGAAGAGCAAGAGTATTTCATGAAAAATTAACAGAAGTTGCCTCAGAGATTGGAATAGATATAGGAAATCTAAATTATTGCAGAGACCATATCGAGTGGATTTTACTGATAAAGATTTAGAAAGTGTGAATGCTTCTGGTAAGAGACTACAGATAAAAGAGTTGATGAATATTTTGCGAAAATGGGGAGACATTGACAAATGGAGAATTAGATGGATAAGAAAGAAAGAGGAAGTACAAGCGAGAGAAGCATCATCTGCATTTCCAGTGAGAGAATCAGATAAGGTTGAGAAAATGTGTCCAATGAGAGAAGTTCCTGGTGGTGGATATGTTCATGTCCCTTGGAGTAGACAGGATATTTTGTCATTTACGATTGATTTCCCCAGAATGAGAGAAAAACCAGTTGAATGGTATAAACAGGTGGAAAGATTTGTGAAGGTTTCAAAGGTTTTATTGAAGGACCTGGATGGTTTTTTTGATATTGTAGTACCTGCTGATTTATGGACAGAGTGTAAGATAACAGTTGATTGGCCAAATGAGGAGTATGCTAGAGCCTCGAAGACGGGAGCACCCTCAGAGGAGGTGATGAAGAAGTATCACCAAGTAATTACTTTCCTGAAAGGGAAAATCCCTCCTAAAGAAACAGATTGGGTAAAAATAGACAGAACAACTCAAGAGCCAAATGAGTCTGTACATGCATATTATGAGCAGTTACTACAAGTGTTTAAGCAGTATAGTGGTTTTGAGAACATTGGTGATAAGGATATGGGACATTTTGTGTATCGGTCTGTGTATGGTCTGAAACCGGAGACTAGTCAGATGATTCGATACAAAAGGGGATGATGGACGGAACGTTTGAGCCAATCAAACACTCACCCCCAGTCAACTGATCTGGGTTTAATCCATCATCATTCTTTAGCTCACTCCACCACCCCAGTTCAGACATGGCCATATGCAAATCAGTCTGACCCTGTGCCTCATGGGAACAGTCCAGCCCGAACTGCCAAGCCATGTCTTCCCTGGACCGGAAACAAGCATCCTAGGACCGGTTTCTGGCATTCCAGCTGTCATCAGCCAGGCTTGCTTGAATCCAGTGGCAAAGTGAGCAAGGAACCCACGTCCTGGCATACCCCCGCCAACTTAGGGCGAACAAAGCGATACAAAAGGGGATGATGGACGGAACGTTTGAGCCAATCAAACACTCACCCCCAGTCAACTGATCTGGGTTTAATCCATCATCATTCTTTAGCTCACTCCACCACCCCAGTTCAGACATGGCCATATGCAAATCAGTCTGACCCTGTGCCTCATGGGAACAGTCCAGCCCGATCTGCCAAGCCATGTCTTCCCTGGACCGGAAACAAGCATCCTAGGACCGGTTTCTGGCATTCCAGCCGTCATCAGCCAAGATAGTAGTCAGATGATTCAGCAGGACATGTTGTGTTGGCAGAGTAAGTCGATCGACGAAATTTTTAAAAATGCCAAGTATTGTGGAGACGACATTGAGGCAAGGCGTAGAAAGCTAAAAGAGAAAATGATGTGGGCACAAGTAAAATTGGCAGAACAGCAGGAGAATAAATTAAATACCCAGACTGATAATCAGGTGACAGAGCAGAGTCAGAATGTTCAAGCGGTGAATGGTGGTAAAGTAAGAGGACGGGTGAATAGAGAGGAAGCGAAGAAGAAGTTTCCTTGTCATGGGTGCGGAAAGATTGGACATTGGAAGAACGAGTGTAAGAATATTCAGAATAATAATGGGCCAAACCAAAATTTAATTCCACAGATGCAGAATGAAGTACTTATGAATCAGCCGCAGCAGGTAGTTACTCCACAGTATCAGGTGCCACCAGCTCCTATGCCAAACTTTGTGAACTCACAAAAGTACAGTGCGAACACCGGATTTCACAGAGACAGTGGTAAGAATAACAGAGTGGTTACACAGTATTTTTTTGCAGAATGATGAAGAAAATTCGGACTTCGTGCAATGACGGTGCCTGAGGGGGGAGGAAGAGGAGTGCGTGCTTGGCGCATCCTTGCCGGTAGATCAGACAGGTCCATTTATTGATGGGAAAGTGGAAGGTAATGATATCACTTTTCTATTGGATACTGGTGCTCCCCGGTCTACTGTGAGACTAGCAGACATCCCAAACCTACCCCTCTCAGGAGAATCTATCCAAGTTGTAGGAGTGTCAAATCAACAGATTAGAACCCCAATCACAAAACCAATGGAGGTACATATCGGAAATTTTAAAGATATGCATCGGTTTGTAGTTTGCGATTCAAGTCCAGTAAATCTGTTGGGAAGAGATCTATTGTGCAAAATGAACTGCACGATCTATTGTACACCAGATGGTGTCGCTTTCCTAACCCCTGATGAAGATGTTATATATAAAATGATGCTAGCTAAGCAAGGTACAGAAGTAGACGAGATGTTTTCATTGATAACTGAAAGTGAATTGCCAGAAGAGTTGAGAACCACAGTGAATCCAGAAGTGTGGGATTTTACAGGAAAAGATATAAGGCTGATGTCAAATGTAGATCCAGTTAAAGTGACGGTGAAAGAAGGTGAGGTTTATCCAAACATACGACAGTACAAAATGAGTCCAGAAGTGAAAGCAGGAATTGCTCCAGAAATTGACCGAATGATTAAACAAGGCATTTTAAAAGAGATAATGGGTAGTCCTTGTAATTCGCCAATAATGGGACTTAAAAAGCCAAGCGGAAAATACAGGATAGTGCAGGATTTGAGAAAGATTAACAAAATTGTAGTGCCTTGTTGCCCAGTAGTGCCAAATCCAGCAGTGATCCTTTATCAGATACCCTGGAATGCAGGCTGGTTTACAGTAATTGATTTGTGCCAAACATTCTTTTCTATTCCTTTGCACCCAGACAGCCAGTATCTTTTCGCCTTCCGGTTTGAGGATCGTATTTTGGCATGGTGCCGAGTTCCTCAAGGGTACACAGAGAGTCCCTCAATTTTCAATCAAATACTGAAAAAGTGTCTGGAGTCATTAGTTATGCCCGGGAAATCAGTTCTGGTTCAGTACATTGATGACCTATTGGTGGCATTAAAAACACGAGAAGATTGTGTCATCGACACAATTGCATTACTGAACCATTTGGCCGAAGGAGGACACAAGGTGTCTCCAGAAAAATTGCTGTTCTGTCAACAAGAAGTTAGATACTTAGGGCATAAAATAGAAAGAGGAGTTAGAAAAGTGACACCGGAAAGAATAAAAATAATCAAAGAAATGCAGCTACCTCAGACACAGAAGGAGATGAGAATGTTTCTGGGAGTAGTTGGGTACTGTAGGCAATGGATAAATAGCTTCTCCATGCTAGCAAAGCCATTGATACAATTAACTCGGAAAAGAGCGAAAGATCCAATTGATTGGAATGATGAATGTCTGGAAGCCTTTGTGAAATTACGAAACTGTCTATGTGAGGCCCCTGCCTTGGGCATGCCTGATTATTCAAAAGAATTTGCGTTGTTTTGTTGTGAGAGAGAAAATTGTGCACTTTCAGTTTTAACACAGAGACATGGACTGAGCCGACGTCCAGTGGCATATTTCTCTGCCACCTTGGATCCAATGGCCTCAGCCTTACCTGGCTGCTTAAAAGCAGTAGCTGCTACCTGTATGAGTCTGGAGCAAAGTGAGTCAATAGTGATGGGACATCCCGTAAAAGTCTACGTTCCACACTCAGTTGAGATTCTTTTGACAAGAAAGCGAAAACAACATCTCACTCCTAGTCGGCTGACTAAGTATGAAAGAGTGATTTTGGGAGCAGAAAATGTGACAGTGATAAGATGTACAATAATGAATCCTGCCACATTATTGCCAGATCCATGTTGTGAAGAAGTGAAAGATGAGATTGATCATGATTGTCTGGATGTGACTGAATTATGTACTAAGCCCCGCCCAGACATAAAGGAAACACCATTGAAGGAATCTGATCATGAATTGTTCGTGGATGGGTCATGTCTAAGAACAGAAGGAGGAGGGTTAAGTGCTGCATACGCTGTATGTAAAATAACAGGGGTAGTTGAAGCATCCTGTTTACCGGGAGTCAAGTCTGCACAAGTAGCCGAATTGGTGGCCTTAACAAAGGCATGCAAAAAGGGAAAAAATTGGAGAATAACCATATTCACGGATAGTCAATATGGTTTCGGGGTTGTGCATGATTTTGGATGCAGAGGGGATTTCTGACTTCTTCAGGATCTCCTATCAGAAATAGTAAAAATGTAAAAGATTTGTTGGAAGCATTACAATTGCCAAAAGAAGTAGCAGTTGTTAAATGCGCCGCACATCAGTCAGGAAATGACTATGTGATGGCCGGTAATAGATATGCAGACCAAATTGCTCGATACTGTGCAAGAAATACAATGTCAATTAACAGACAAATTACGGGTGAAACCAGCTGCCAACTTATGTTTTTTTCAGTTCCAGAAACATGGGATGAGGTCAGACAGTTACAGGAAGAAGTTGAGGAAAAAGAAAAGGAGATCTGGATAAAATCAAGTTGTACAAAAAGGACAGAGGATGAAGTGTGGGTGTACTTAGATGGCAGACCAGTCATGCCAGATTGTCTACTCTCTCAAATGGCAAGAGTATATCATGGGACAACACACATTGGCAGGGATTCGATGATCAGATTATTCAGACAGAGTTGGTACAATCCAGAGTTTAGGGTAGTCGCAGAGAGCCTTTGCCAAAGATGCTTAATCTGTCAGCAGCAAAATCCAGGATGGAGGACAGTGGTTAGTTGGGGAAAGATTGGAAAGGCAGAAGGACCCTTCACCAGACTGCAGTTAGACTTCATTGAGTTGCCTCCTTGCAATGGATTGAAGTATGTACTTGTCATAGTGTGCCTGTTCTCGAGATGGGTAGAGGCATACCCCACTAGAAGAAATGACAGTCTCACAGTTGCAAAACTACTATTGAGTGAGTTGATACCTCGTTTCGGTTTTCCAGTCACTTTGTAATCAGATAGAGGACCTCATTTTAATAATGAGATAATTCGATTAATCTGTGCTGCATTTAACATTGAACAAAAACTGCACTGTGCTTATCGTCCAGAGGCTTCTGGAATAGTTCAACAGCTTAAAGGCACAATCAAATCAAGATTAGGGAAGGTGTGTGCATCCACAATGCTGAAATGGCCAGATGCATTGCCTCTTGTACTGATGGGTCTCAGAAGTATTCCAGACAGAAAAACAGGATTGAGTCCACATGAGGTACTCATGGGAAGGGCAATGAGACAAGCATTTATTCCTGGAAATAAATTGATGAATATAACTGATGATCTGGAGTTGGACTATTGCAAAGGATTGGCTGAAATGGTGCGTTCTGTCTCTCATCAGGTTGGAGAAGACGCAGTTGAAAGGCAGCCAGACCAAGCACATGATTTGAATCCTGGAGATTGGGTGTTAGTGAAGAAACATGCAAGGAAGTCGTGTCTAGCACAAAGGTGGGATAAACCACGTCAAGTCATACTAGTCACTACCACAGCAGTGAAGTGTGCAGGTTTACCCAATTGGATTCATGCTAGTCATACCAGAAGAGTTCCGAGCCCATCTGAACAACAAGAGCAGCCACTGACTGAACAAGCTGAGACGTCAAAAGTTGTAAGCTGTGACGCTGAAGAATCTAGAGTGATAGATTCTGAAAGACAACTATATGGCGAACAGCCAAGTACAAGTCAAGAAGAGTGGATACCAGTGATTGAAATACCTGATGCTGTTGTCGAAACAAGGAGAACAACTGCATTAAAGAGACAGGAAGGTAGAGAGGAAAAGTCAGGGAAAGAAGAACACACTCAAGTAGAAATAAACAAAGCTATTCAGAAACCTTTGCAGGGTGAGATAGATCTAGAAGAACAAGTTCAGGCTGAAGAAGAACAAACTATAGTAAGACCTGAACAGGAACAAGCAGAAGAAGATCCGAATACAGAAAATACAGAACAAAGACAATTAGAAAGAGAAGAAGAACTGATTGTGCCCAGATTAAGTGAAAATAAAAGAACCTTAAAAGAAGACAGAGAAGGTGAAAGTGCAGTTCAAGTCAAAAGAGCTAGAAAAGGAGACAATTGGCCAGAAGGAGTGAAGAGACATACAGGCACATGCATCAAACATGCCATTTGCGATTCCTTATTAGCGAAAAATAAGGATTCGCTAATACGGAAGTGCAAATGCCTATGCATGTAGGAATCGCTGAGAAAATAGCGATTCCTACAAATTCCTTAATTGCGACTCGCAAATTGCGAGTCGCAATTAAGAATGGCTCCCCATTCATTCCTATGGGCCTACAGGCCCATAGGAATGAATGGGAAGATACATGCGCAATTTGCGAGTACCAATAGGTACTCGCAAATTGCGCATGCTATTCAAAGGTGCAAGGGTGTCAAAATGACACCCTGTTGCACCCTGAAAAAGTGATGTGCACCCATGTTGCGCACACACATGCCACAAGGGCATGTGTGTGCGCAACATGAAACTTTGAAAAATGCACAAAAGTGCATTTTTCACAGTTTTTGCAAATTACCATGAAGTTCAACTTTATGGTAATTTGTAGCCCCTAATAGCGAAATCGCTATTCTAAAGTGGTTCTTGCATTGCATTTAAGGAATCGCAAATTGCGATTCCTTAAATGCTATCGCATTTGAGAACTCGCAATTAATTGCGAATTCTCAAATTGCTAGTGCCTTGAACCTTGATGCATCGCAAATGCCATTTTTGCGGGCGCAAACGGCCGATTTTTGCGAATCGCACCGTTTGCGCTCGCAAAAATGGTTGATGCATGTGCCTGTAAGATATTATCTAAGAAAATCAGAAAAGAAACCAGAGCAAGTGAATGAAGTTACAAGTCAGACGCAATCTAAACAAACTTTAGTAAAACTTACACGGAGAAGCCCAAGATTGAGAATTCTGAATAGAAAATACAAGGCCCCTGAGTGGACCTATGTTATACTAGAAGAATTTGAAAACTTAGATTTACGTGAAGAATCAGAAAGAGTTCATGTTGCACAGATGGATGAAAGCAAATTAAGACCTCCTTAAAATAAAAGACTGGATTTTTAAGAAATTTAGACAAAGAAAGAAAAGAAAAGAGACATTTTCTCTGATTAAAATGGCAGAAGTTGAAGATACTGACAGACTGAAACGAAGTTTAAAAAGAAAATGTTTAAGATTTTGCTTATGTAGTATTATATTAGTATGGTTATTTCTAACAATAGGAGTACCTTTGTTAATGGAAACAAGTAACAAGAATAATACAATTATTAATGAAAAAATAGATAGAATAAAGGGAACTAAAATAGAAATAGGGGTAGAAGATGAGATAAATTATCATAATGAATCAGACAATGATTTATCTTTAAATGTGTTTACTAAATTGTTATTTCAGTATGTTAATACGATGGAGATTAGTAATTGTTATGTTTGCATGAAGTTACCCTCATCAGTATCAGAAGGGGTGACCTATCACCATATACCTTTAACATATGGTGTATCATGTAGTGTTTTATCAAGTTTATTTTACATAACAGGGAAACTTCAGTATTTTTATTCAAACTTAGATGTAGTATTTTCAGAATTGCCTATTAGAAAGAATATGAATCCAGTGATTAGTAGTAGAAATGCACAGTTCATGGGTGAATTCTTTTTAACAATGAGTTCAATAGATCTAGCTAAAGCACACAAGGATAATTTAACATGTATATTACGTGAAGAAGAAAAAGAGTTTTTGAATTTAGTAGAAGAAAGGAGACAGGATTTAACAAGGAAAGCTGCTGAACAGAAATCCCATGTACCTCCATGGGCTGAGAGAGAGGGAATTTATGCAAAGGGCGAAGCTCATGCTGCGATGTCCCTAGACTTTGTGAAAAGGGGAAAATTCTGCCTCCATAGGTTAAAGACAGATTATAATAACAATTTCATTGGTTCCA
Source organism: Calotriton arnoldi (assembly GCA_963921515.1). Taxonomy (NCBI): domain Eukaryota; kingdom Metazoa; phylum Chordata; class Amphibia; order Caudata; family Salamandridae; genus Calotriton; species Calotriton arnoldi. The sequence continues at coordinate 407,770 of CAWUFW010011056.1, forward strand.
GTGAATGTGAACACAACTTCCTAATTTTAGGAGGGTAGGGACTAAAAGGGGGAACAGATCCTGTATTTCCAGGAGTTTATTATGTATGCGGGAATTATGCTTATTATAGGTTACCTGCAAGATGGTATGGGAGTTGTTATTTTGGAATAGTTTTTCCAAAAATCTACCATGTTGACAGAATCAATGGAAATTCTAATGGACTAACAAGGAAAAGAAGAGCTAGTTTTTCTGAAATAGTAGGTGATATATTTAGTGCATTGATACCCTCAGTTGGAGTCATTCTAAATTCACGCAAAATTTGCAAATTGTCGACCATAGTTGATCGTCTTTCTACAGATACTGCCGGAGGATTCTTAATGATTAATACAGAGATGGTTGCAATAAGGTCCATGGTTTTACAAAATCGTCTTGCTCTTGATATTTTATTGGCAAAAGAGGGCGGAGTCTGTGGTATGTTGAAAATTAAACATTGCTGCACTTATATTCCGGACAAAAGTAAGGAAATTAAAGGGTACATTAGAAATATTACAAGAATGCATAATGACTTGACCCAACTGGAGGTTGACAGTGTATGGGGAAGATTAACAAAGAGTATAACATCAATAGGGAATTGGTTTACTAATTTTGGGAAAAGTTTTCTAGGTCAAATAATCTTACCAGTAGTTGTAATAATGACAATAGTAATGACAGTAATGATCACATGTAAATGTTGCAGAAGCAAGGGAAAGAGAAGGATACATACAGAGAGGGAAGGAAAGGTAAAGAAACGAAAGAGAGAATATGAAGAAATTCAGTTAGAAGAAATGAAAGGAAAGCTATACAAAAAGATGAAAGATTTAAAAGGAAAAGAAGTAACTGACAAAGTGATGAGAGGAGAAGGAGAAAACTGAGATTTGCTAAAGTTGGCATCTGGGAATGGATGGGTAATTTTGTGATGGCTCAAAATGCCATCAGAGAGGGTATTGATGGAGCAAGGTCTCGTAAGAAAGAGACTTGCTCAGAGGCAATCCACTCGTTTAACTCATTAACAAGTTATTAATAATTTTTGTGAATAACTAATAAGCACCACATGAACACGTGGGTTAGTGAAGCTTGCTTATGTGTGTACTAATGCGGATAACAATGAAAACAGACTAATACCGCTTAAAACGGGGAAACTGTTGTGCGCATGCGTCAACTGCATCTACGCAGTATGACGAGGTAACGCTTGGAGGGAAATTCTAGCGCATGAGCAGAAGACACTAAAATGGAGTCTTGAAGACTCACGTGCATGGCATCTGCTTAGCTGAAACTAAAACAAGCTATTTTACTAATGCTAATGCGGGAAAATTATTAATAAATTAACTGGGACAGAGTAGAGGTGGGAGGTATACAGTGTGACCATTTATTTGTGAAATTAATATTTGTCTTTCTGACTTTATTATTAGTGCATATTTGGGCCTCTCATGTATAACTGAATTGAGCTGAGTAATTTGAAGACTGCGCATGTCCACTGAAAGTTAACCCGGAAGGATGACACGAATGTTGAACGAGCGCCAAGGTCGCAAATTATGTGCCCTGGGGACGGACGGTGAAAAGTTCAGCGAAGAAGACTCTTATTCATAATGTTAATAAAAATGTTGCAAGTAAATTGTGAATGTGTATGGGAACGTAATACATGAATAAAAATTAAGGGGATGGGTTTGCGAACAATAGTTGAACTGATTTTAATGACATGTAAGCATGGTGTGATGGAGCTTCCCCCCTTGCCTGACCAATCAAAATTCGTATTTTTACGATATTGAAACTTTAGTGGGTGGACCATGAAGAAACGAAGGTATAACTAAGGTAGCTTTAGTTAGTTAGAGAGAGAAGTCGGGGAGTTCGTGATGCTGTTGCTGGGAGAGATGCTGTGAGATGCTGATGAAGAATCGAATGCAGAACCTGAAGTAGAACTTTCTATCCTAACTTAATTGGGTTAGATCAGAAGATCGTGGAAGAATCTCGAGGAGGAAGAGAGTGTCAGAGAGGGGTGCGGCGCAATCGTCGGTATTCTAGAGAGGTCAACTATCCTCTCCTGAAGTCTTTGTCTCCTGACCTATCCCGGGGGACCCTTACCAGCCCTTTGGCAAGGGGGTTGGTCTTTCACACCATTCTTGGTAAACATAATTTCACGTTATTTGCAGATGTTCTTTTCTCTCTGTCCTCTCCCTTTCTGAGCATTAATTATTGTATGAGTCCGAAGTATATGATTGATGTTTAATCAATCGAATTTTCTCTCCTAAGAATGATTGGTGACTGCACTGTATTTTGAAATGGTTCACATGCATTTAATTTAGATAAAGATTTAAAACCTTCCTGAGTTTGTGATCATTTACTTCAAATAAAAGAATAGTTAAGGGTTATGTTAATTATCACCATCAACTAGTTCAACTAATGGTCCATCGACCAGAGGAAAGAACTTTTTGATCAGTGAAAGGTTAGTTAGGAAAGATTTAAAATAACTAATCTTGAAAATTATGGAAAATATATAAAACTTTGACACTCCAGCGGTTTACTCAAGTGTGTGTGTTTTATGGGCCCAGGTGAGAATATGGTAGTGGAGTATCTGTTGTTGGTATACCGCTGGATCAGAGGGACTGAGGGCTTTTTAGACAGGTCCAGCATACATGCCCTAAAAGTAGTAAAGATACAGAAGGTATGCTGTTTCTAATTACGTGACAAGGCAACACTGGTTTTGCGTGGTCATGAAGTGTAGGAGGATGAGAATTCCTCCTCTTGGAATATAGGGCCCTCACACACCCAGCAAGGTGTCATGCTTCATCATATGGGCTGCTCCTCATCAGGTCGGCGCTGCAATACCTGACGGGCTCCCTATGAGGGGCTCTTTGGCGGAGATCTTTTATTCCAATTTGCCGTTTGGTGCAGTGGGGGTGAGGGGCCGGATCAGTGTAGATGAAGGAGTGGAGGTGTATAACCTGAAGGAAATTTAAAACAGGTAAGGGAGTACCAGCGAAAAATATTTTGATGAATGGGTCTCCCACCCTGATTTAAAGAAACAAAGGTGCATGTCTGAGAGTATGTCTCATGTAGGGCGCTATATTGTGCGGGCCCGTCAGGTATTGCAGCGCCGACCTGACGAGGAGCAGCGCATATGATAAAGCATGACACCTTGCCGGGTGTGTGAGGGCCCTATATTCCAAGAGGAGGAATCCTCATCCTCCTACACTTCATGACCACGCAAAAGCAGTTTTCCCTTGTCTCGTAATTAGGAACAGCATACCTTCTGTATCTTTACTAATAATGGGACATGTACTGTCACAACCAAATGAGACTGTCAGTGTCAAATGATGGTGCTATGACATACCCTGACTGAGGGTGACATGTACAAGGAATTGGAGGAGGGAGGCATTAGCCCTCTGTGTGTAGCACCACCCTCATCCTCTCCTGTAACACAGTGCTGCATCATCTGTACAATGCTCATTGGCAGCCCTGCATGTCCCCCAGCAACTGTGTGCAATTCATCAAGTCTGTGCAAACACAGGCACTCTTGCACAAGAGTGCAAGGGTGTCTGTGTGAAGGGGGGGCTTGTTAACGTGTAGGAAGGTTACCCTACCTGCACAGGAGCAATCCTGGAACAGCCCTACTCACACTTTCATCTGTGCTGCAGCATGCAGCACACATGGAAACACGTCAGGTGGCTGAACACTCACTTGTACATGAAGCGCTGGCCCTCTCTCCACCACTACATCACAATAGGTGACACGTTGCTGCCGAGAGGGGGATACATCGTTTCCTCAAATTTGTCAATCGTGCATGTCTTGGATCCGCTATGATCACTCAGTAGAACATTTTAACTACGCAGGCCTCTACAACGCAAACTGTTACAATACATTCCCATTGTAACGGCACCCTGGAGTCATAATGGTTACTGAGTTGTAATGGGTAATGCTTTCTCACAGATAGCGTTGTAGAGCCCTGCATTGTAAAATATATGGCACAGCAATAAATGCAGAGCTAAAGCATACGGTGTAAATGCATGCGGAGTAATGTCACCAATTCGGACAGAGGGGCTCGTACACCTGAGCCTGAGTCGACCAGGGAATGACCCCAAGGAGACAGCTTGACAACACCATTGCAGTGGCCAAACATGCCAATGAGATTCATAGGCCCATCTTTGCTAGTTGCTTGGGGAACGTGCCATTGATATGCTTGGCTCAAAGCTACGCACTGCTACTTCAGTTAAGCTGGTATGCAGCATACCTACGAAATCACACTGCCAACCGTTGTCTGAGCACGCACGGCCTGAAAACGACTGCCTCCTTGTGCATGATCGGCCCACTTACACAGTCATCTCAGTCAAGGATGTACATGCATTTAATGTCTGCTCATACTCATCAGCAACACCACTTACATGTCTCCTCTCCAATCTGTACGCTCTGTAATCCACATGCATGTGCTGTTGTGACAGAACCCATAGATCAAATTTGCATGTGTATCACTGATTAGGGATATGCAAAGTTACATCTGGAAGACATACGCATTGCTCTAACTTCACTTACATATTTGTACACACTTCTGACTTCCACAATACATCATCACACTGTAGGCAAGGTACATTTGATACACACCCATACTGCAGACCACAACATCTTTCATTTGACCCTGACATTCATGAAATGGCACTATGCCAATTTATGATGGCCAAACTCACCAGTGGCGTGTGGGTCCGTGAAGCTGTCGATGTCCCCCTGTGTGATGAGAGGTCATCCAGCTGTGAGACATGAAAAGAAATGTGTGTTGGTATCAGACGTAAAATCACACGGGTCATATTCATCATACAAATCATCACCATAACTGACAATGCTCCGTAACTGTACTGTTGCATTTCATGTTGGCTGCATGATTGGGTCTACTTTGCCTGCCATTCACACGAGACCTGTGAATGCTGAGTTGGGCCAAACAAGACAATGATGCTAGCAAACTTGCACATACTAGTTGTGTGACACATTCACAAGGCCCCATTTGTACACGCAACATGATGTAACACATGCTCTGTGTACAATAGCATTGCTGCAGATCGCACAACGCTGTTTCACAGATGTTGGTGTTGTATGACACTCTGGAGATGTCCTATTTCCTTTGATCAATTGTTCATATCTCATACATTGTCACACGGAGCCTATGTACAAGGGCAGCGTAGCAAACGTACCAAATAATGATGAGGACAGCATTTTTACACTTCCTTTTGTGCAGCACACAGGTCCCAGAAACAATGCCTTGGATTGTTTATGTACAGTCACCCTTCCTGTACACAAACAATCTTTGTCATGCACGCAGTATTGCGCAAGGGTGCCAGCCTTGGCACTACAGTGCTAAGTGTTGCGCCAGCGCAGAGGGTAACACAAACCTGCACCCTATGCTTGTCGATATGAAGCACCATTGTGTTGCTGATGTGCCAACATTAGGCGTGAACGCATGAAGTCTCCCGCCTCACTATGCCACATTTTTACACTTGGACAACAGTGTGTCCCACACGGCATTTATGGGTTTGCGTTACAGTGTTAATATTTAAATTTAGAGGTAGAACTTACCACACTGTAGGCCAACGATGACTGCCAGGTGGTCCAACAGGTCACCCTCACGGCCCAGGCAATCCTGCCAGCGGTGCTTCCATTCAATCAATCAATCAGGGAATTGTAAGCGTGCTACTCACCCGTGAGTGTCTCAAGGCGCTGAGGCGGGGGGGTCCGCAGATCTGTTTAGCCGAAGAGCCAGGTCTTGAGGGTCTTCCTGAAGGTGTTCAGGGAGGGGGCGCGTCTGATGTCTGCCGGTAGCTCGTTCCAGGTCTTGGCTGCAATGTGAGAGAAGGATCTTCCGCCTGCTCTGGCTCTGTGGATGCGCGGGGTTTCAGCCAGTGCGAGGTTGGAAGATTGGAGGTTTCTTTTGGGTACGTGGAAGTTGATTCTGTCGTTGAGGTATTTGGGTCCGTTGTTGTGTAGGCATTTTGTAGGCGTGAGTGAGGATTTTGAAAGTGACTCTTTTCTCCACGGGGAGCCAGTGGAGACTTCGTAGTTGTTGGCTGATGTGTTCGTGTCGGGGGATGCCGAGGACGAGTCTGGCGGCGGTGTTCTGTACTGTCTGGAGTTTGCGGAGTAGGGACATGTTGATGCCGGTGTAGTGTGCGTTTCCATAGTCCAGTCTGCTGGTGATGAGTGCGTGGGTGACTGTCTTCCTTGACTCAGGGGGGATCCACTTGAAGGTCTTGCGGAGGATGCGGAGGGTGTTGAAGCAGCTGGAGGTGACGGCATTGACCTGTCGGTTCATGGTGAGTGATGAGTCGAGTACGATGCCGAGGTTCTTGGCGAGGTCTGAGGGGGTAGGTGGGCTTCCGAGGGCGGTCGGCCACCAGGTGCTGTCCCATGCAGTAGGGGTGGTACCGAGGATGAGGACTTCTGTCTTCTCGGCGTTGAGCTTCAGGCAGCTGTTGGTCATCCAGACTGCGACGTCTTGCATTCCTTTCTGGAAGTTGAGTTTGGCAGTGGTGGGGTCTTTGGTGAGGGAGAGGATGAGCTGGGTGTCATTGGCGTAGGATACGATGTTGAGGCCGTGTTGTCGGACGATGGCTGCGAGGGGGGCCATGTAAATGTTGAAGAGGGTGGGGCTCAGTGATGAACCCTGTGGGACTCCGCAGGTGATTTTCGTGGGGTCGTAGAGGAAGGGTGGGAGTCTGATCCTTTGGCTTCTTCCGGTGAGGAATGATCGGATCCAGTCCAGGGCTGTTCCTTGTATGCCTGCGTCGTGTAGTCTGGCGACTAGTGTGCGATGGGAGACGGTGTCGAAGGCCGCTGATAGGTCGAGTAGGATGAGGGCTGTGGAGTGGCCTTGGTCCAGGAGGGTGGGGATGTCATCTGTGGTGGCGAGTAGGGCGGTCTCTGTGCTGTGGTTGCTTCGGAATCCGGATTGGGACGGGTCGAGGACGGCGTTCTCTTCAATGAATCGTGTCAGTTTCCTGTTGACTGTTTTCTCTGCAACTTTGGCTGCGAAGGGGAGGAGTGAGATGGGCCGATAGTTCTTCAGGTCGGTGGGGTCAGCTGTGGGCTTCTTGAGCAGGGGTCTGACTTCTGCACGCTTCCAGTCGTCTGGGAAGGTGCCTGTTTTGAAGGTGGTGTTGATGGTGCGTTGTAGTTCGGGTGCGATGGCGGCCACGGCTCTGTGGTAGATGTGAGGGGGCAGGGGTCGGTGGGGACCCCCAAGTGGATGCTTTTCATGGTCGAGGCGGTGTCTTCGGCCGTGATCGGTGTCCAGTTGGAGATGGTGGGCTGGCTGGTGTTTCTGGGGGGCGGGGGGCCGTCTGTGGCACCAGGTGGATGGTCGATGAAGTTGTCGTAGAGGTTTTTGATCTTGAGGTGGAAATAGGTTCCAAGCTTGTCGCAGAGGTCTTGGGATGGGGTGATGTCTGTGGCTTCGCTGCGTGGGTTGGTGAATTCTTGAATGACACTGAAAAGTTCCTTGGAGTTGGAGGAGTTGGCCAGGATTTTGTTGTGGATGAAGTTCCTCTTGGTGGCTCTGATCTGGTTGTGGTAGTCCGTCATGGCGTCCTTGTAGGTGGTGTTGTTTTCGGTTGTCTTGGTGTTTCTCCAGTTCTTCTCCAGGCGTCTGCAGGTGCGTCTGGCTTCTTGGAGAGCAGTTGTGAACCAGGCGGCTTTCCTGAGGCGTTGTCTGTCGGGGTTGCGTAGCGGGGCGAGCTCGTCTGCGCAGTTGGAGATCCAGGTGTGGAGTTCTCTGGCTGCGTCGTTTGCGCCGTTTGCGTCGGGTGACCAGGTGTGGTTGTCTCGGGTGAGGGTGGAGTTAAGTTGCTCGTCGGTAACCTTGCTCCAGTTCCTTCGTGGTGGGCGTGGGGCTGGTTTGGGTGCCTTGGGTTTGTTGATGGCGAAGTGTACGCAGTGGTGGTCGGTCCATGGCGGCTGCATTGTGTGGCTGAAATGGACGCTGTTTCCTGCCGCGAAGATGGGGTCGACGGTGTGTCCTGCTCTGTGGGTCGGTGTGTTGACGAGTTGTTTAAGTCCGATGCTGGCGAGGTTGTCACGAAGGATAGTGGAGTTGGGGTCGCTGGGGTTGTCGAGGTGGAAGTTCAGGTCTCCAATGAGTATGTAGTTTGTTGAGGCGATGGCGTGGGGTGCGATGAAGTCGGTGATGGTGGTGGCGAAGGGTGTTCGGGGGCCGGGGGGTCTGTAGACGAGGGTTCCTCGGAGTGTGGCTTTGGGGGTGGTCTGGATCTGGAAGTGCAGGTGTTCGGCGGAGGGGAAGGTTTCGCTGGAGGTGGTGAGGCGGAGGGTGCTCTTGTGGGCGATGGTGAGGCCCCCTCCTGGGTGGTTGGGGCGGTCTTTCCTCTGGATCTTGTATCCGTCTGGGATGGCGGTGCTGATGTCATGGGCGGAGGATGCGTTGGTCCAGGTCTCTGTGAAGAAGGCGATGTCAGGCGAAAGAGAGTCGAATAGGTTCCAGATTTCCATGGCGTGTTTGTGTACGGAGCGTACGTTGAGGTGGTTGCATTTTAGGGTGTCGCCGGTGCTGGCATCGGCGGTGTTAGAGGCCAGGGTGGCGGTGAGGGTCTGGCGGCAGTGGAGGCAGGAGAACTGCCCGTGGGTCATGTTCGGCGAGGCCTGTTGGCATTCTCTAAGTCTTCCAGGGTTGAGTGCGAGGAGGGTGGTGGTGTCGTATCGATGGGTAGTGGGAGGTCCAGGGTTCGTGGCGCTGGCCGCGGTCGGGGACGGGTGCAGACAGGCATGCCTTTGGTGCGCCTTCGGGGCGCCGGTGGCGCGACCGCGCAGCGGCCGCCATTAAGTAGGGGAGGTGGGAGGGAGTAGAGGCTGGGAGGCGGGAGCAGGGGAATTCCGGGGGGAATTCCGGGGGGAAATTCCAGGGGGGAATTCCGGGGGGGCGGGGCCGCAGGGGCAGCAGCGGCAAAAGGCAAAAGGAACAGGCAGGCACGAGAAAATAAAAACAGTGGTGGAATTAGAGCAAGACACAGATGGGCACAATAACAGTGGCACAACAGGGAAAAAATTAAGAAAAAAAACGGCTGAGAAAGGTTACGGTGGTTGGAGGCAGTCTGGTCCCAGTTGGAGCGGGCAGCAGGCGCAGGAGCGGGCAGCAGCCTCGAACCTCCCAGGGAGGAGGTCGGGGTCTGGAGGCAAGAGACGGCACAGCGGAGCAGCGGGGAGAGAGTGGACCTAGACCGAGGGTCGGAGCACAGTCCGGTCCATGCCAAATACACGCAGCATCTGCGCCCGCACACGCTCCCACCTGACCTGCCGCACATTGACGCCATATCCGGAGAGGATCCGGCCTCCCCTCTCCACCATCAAGGGCAGGTAAAACTTACGAGCCAGAGGAAGCCCCCAATGCCCCCTCTGACATCCTGCCCTCCCTGCCCACACCCACCATCTCCCTGCACACACCTAAACCCACTGTCAAAAGGAAAGAAGCCCAATAGAATAGCCCCAACAACGACAAAGAAAGTTAACTACCCCAAGACAAACACCCGACAATATTGAGGACAAGAGACAAAAGAACACGTAAAAACAAGTACACCACACTTCACAGAGACACTATCGACAGGACACAGGACACAGCACCACTCTCCAAATCACCAATCTGCACCACACATCACCAAACACCTCCCAACACTCTCCACAATCACCAGCAATGTGCTCAAAAGAGAAAGTGAAAGTGCACAGCACTCCTCCTGTAAATAGGAAGCATGCAGACACCACTTCCTGTGTGTTTGCGGCCCGTTTTTTGACAAAGCGGTGAAAATCTGCAGGCAAATAGGCTTAGGGGTAATATTTTGTATTGTCCAATGTGTTTAGCGATGGATTTTCCATCGCGAGTATGAAAAATACACTGCGTTGACGTTAATGCGGGCAGATTTTGCACGCTACGTGCAGGTTCTTACACAGGTGAACAGTTTTAGATTAAATTTCATTTCAGAGCCCAAAAAACACCATGAAGAGCTTGTTTTAACCCCAAATGACACCCTGAAGTTCAATATTTTGCCCCAAATGACACCCTAAAATTCATAATTTACCCCAAATGACACCCTAAAATTCATATTTTACCCCAAATGACACCCTAAAATTCATAATTTACCCCAAATGACACCCTAAAAATCATTGTTAACCACAAATGACACGCTAAATGTCATATTTTGTCCCATATGACACGCTAAAAAGTAGATTTTAGTACCAGAATTGACACCCTACAAAGTCTAGTTTTGCACAAATGACACATTAAAAAGCAACTCTCTGTACAGAGGAGACATACCCACCATCAAATTACAATTGTGATATTATTACCACTTTATGTTAAACTTACACTTGTCAGAGTGATGTACTTATGCAGAGGAGAAACATGCACACAGGGTATGTGTGTGGTGTTTTTTATTTGTACATACTGTGCTTGGGGTCATTTTGAACAGATATATGATTGCTAAGGACAGTCACGATGTGCCGTGCTCAGGTGAAGAAATTGTTCATGATTCGGTTCCTTCGGGCAGTTCCTGCTGCAGAAGCTGTGGGGTGTGCTCCACCTGCCTCATCTTCCTCATCATCCTGAGCATCGTCCGGTGCATCTGCCACTTGGATCCATGGGGCATTGGTGCGTACACACATATTGTGCAATACACAACATATTATGATCATCTTGCACATTATTTCTGAGCTGTACAACAGTCTGCCACCTGTGATGTCAATGCGATACAAAAGGGGATGATGGACGGAACGTTTGAGCCAATCAAACACTCACCCCCAGTCAACTGATCTGGGTTTAATCCATCATCATTCTTTAGCTCACTCCACCACCCCAGTTCAGACATGGCCATATGCAAATCAGTCTGACCCTGTGCCTCATGGGAACAGTCCAGCCCGAACTGCCAAGCCATGTCTTCCCTGGACCGGAAACAAGCATCCTAGGACCGGTTTCTGGCATTTCAGCCGTCATCAGCCAGGCTTGCTTGAATCCAGTGGCAAAGCGAGCAAGGGACCCACATCTGGGCATACCCCCGCCAACTTAGGGCGACCAAAGCGATACAAAGGGGATGATGGACGGAACGTTTGAGCCAATCAAACACTCACCCCCAGTCAACTGATCTGGGTTTAATCCATCATCATTCTTTAGCTCACTCCACCACCCCAGTTCAGACATGGCAATATGCAAATCAGTCTGACCCTGTGCCTCATGGGAACAGTCCAGCCCGAACTGCCAAGCCATGTCTTCCCTGGACCGGAAACAAGCATCCTAGGACCGGTTTCTGGCATTTCAGCCGTCATCAGCCAGGCTTGCTTGAATCCAGTGGCAAAGTGAGCAAGGGACCCACGTCTGGGCATACCCCCGCCAACTTAGAGCGACCAAAGCGATACAAAAGGGGATGATGGACGGAACGTTTGAGCCAATCAAACACTCACCCCAGTCAACTGATCTGGGTTTAATCCATCATCATTCTTTAGCTCACTCCACCACCCCAGTTCAGACATGGCCATATGCAAATCAGTCTGACCCTGTGCCTCATGGGAACAGTCCAGCCCGAACTGCCAAGCCATGTCTTCCCTGGACTGGAAACAAGCATCCTAGGACCGGTTTCTGGCATTTCAGCCGTCATCAGCCAGGCTTGCTTGAATCCAGTGGCAAAGTGAGCAAGGGACCCACGTCTGGGCATACCCCCGCCAACTTAGGGCGAACAAAGCGATACAAAAGTGGCATACCCCCGCCAACTTAGGGCGAACAACCTTTTGTATCGCTTTGGATTAAACCCAGATCAGTTGACTGGGGGTGAGTGTTTGATTGGCTCAAGCGTTCCGTCCATCATCCCCTTTTGTATCGCTTTTTTCGCCCTAAGTTGTCGGGGGCATGCCCAGACGTGGGTCCCTTGCTCACTTTGCCACTGAATTCAAGCAAGCCTGGCTGATGACGGCTGGAATGCCAGAAACCGGTCCTAGGATGCTTGTTTCCGGTCCAGGGAAGACATGGCTTGGCAGTTCGGGCTGGACTGTTCCCATGAGGCACAGGGTCAGACTGATTTGCATATGGCCTTGTCTGAACTGGGGTGGTGGAGTGAGCTAAAGAATGATGATGGATTAAACCCAGATCAGTTGACTGGGGGTGAGTGTTTGATTGGCTCAAGCGTTCCGTCCATCATCCCCTTTGTATCGCTTTGTTCGCCCTAAGTTGGCGGGGGTATGCCCAGACGTGGGTCCCTTGCTCACTTTGCCACTGAATTCAAGCAAGCCTGGCTGATGACGGCTGGAATGCCAGAAACCGGTCCTAGGATGCTTGTTTCCGGTCCAGGGAAGACATGGCTTGGCAGTTCGGGCTGGACTGTTCCCATGAGGCACAGGGTCAGACTGATTTGCATATGGCCTTGTCTGAACTGGGGTGGTGGAGTGAGCTAAAGAATGATGATGGATTAAACCCAGATCAGTTGACTGGGGGTGAGTGTTTGATTGGCTCAAGCGTTCCGTCCATCATCCCCTTGTATCGCTTTGTTCGCCCTAAGTTGGCGGGGGTATGTCCAGACGTGGGTCCCTTGCTCACTTTGCCACTGAATTCAAGCAAGCCTGGCTGATGACGGCTGGAATGCCAGAATCCGGTCCTAGGATGCTTGTTTCCGGTCCAGGGAAGACATGGCTTGGCAGTTCGGGCTGGACTGTTCCCATGAGGCACAGGGTCAGACTGATTTGCATATGGCCTTGTCTGAACTGGGGTGGTGGAGTGAGCTAAAGAATGATGATGGATTAAACCCAGATCAGTTGACTGGGGGTGAGTGTTTGATTGGCTCAAGCGTTCCGTCCATCATCCCCTTTTGTATCGACCTGTGATGTCAAGGCACCGGAAACGTGACTTTAGCATGCCAAATGTGCGCTCCACAATGGCCCTGGTGCGTCCGAGGGCCAAATTATACTGCCTCTGGGCTGGGTGTTAGTGGCTCGGAGGGGTGTCATCATCCATGGGGTGAGTGCATATCCTTGATCACCTGTGACATGTAATGGAGAGATGTGTCAATTAGTAGTTATGCATGCTGTGTTGGCAGTGTACATAGTTTTGTGGTGTGTGATTTGTGCTACTTTGGAATTCATGTTTGCCATGTGTAGCTTCTGACAAATGACCAGCATCAATGCAAATTACATTGCCTCACAGCTGCTCGTAACTCCCCCGAGCCTATTTAATTGTGTGCGCTGCGCTTTTGCATCACTAGCACTCCAACAGCGCACCAACGTCAAGCCTGTCTGCGCATGTCCGCAAGCCTAACACCAACACCAGCAGGGACCCTGGCTCTCCTAACATCTAGCGCTACCACTCATCCACCCTCCTCGCGGTCAACGCCAGGAGAACGTTTAAATGCCAATGTGCCACACCAGACATGGCTCACGTTCAGTTCTGCTGCTGCCGCTGCCGCCAGACCTTCCCCACCGCCCAACACCTGCACTTTCCGATCCAGACCTGCCACAAAGCAACAGTCAGCGGCACCCTCACCTGCAGGGCCCACAGAGGGTGGGAACGCTTCGCCAACACCATCAACATCATCACACACCACGCCATCTACTCCATGGACTACGTACTCATTCCTGAGCGGAGCCTCCACCTCACATACCACAAGAACTTCAAATCCATTACCCTCTGGCAGATGCTTGCTAACATCGAACTGAGCCAACTCTTCACCACACTGAGCCACAAGGCAGGGCACACCTTTGACCCCATCTTCGCATGTGGTAACTGCGTCCACTTCAGCAACACCACTCAACGCCCATGAAGTGACCAGCACTGCGTACACTTCCTCGTCGAGAAACCCCATGACACCCAAACCCACAGCAGGCACCACACAAAGCTACTGGAGCTGAGTCACCGAGGAGCTGGTACACTCCACCATCAATAGCAACACACCCACCGCTGCAGCCAACACCAACAGCGCTGCCCGGGATTTCCACACATGTATCTCCAACTGCGCATACACACTTGCCCCAATATGCTACTCCAACATACAGCGTGCAATGAATGCCACCTCGGTCACCAACAACATCCAAGATGACAGATGCATCTGCAGACGCCTGGAGAAGAACTGGAGCTACATGAAGGGAACCATTAGACATCACCACCTACAAGGACACCAAGATCATACTCTCCCTCACCAAGGCGCCCACACACACCAGACTGGGCTTCCAGGGAGGATTGCAGCAAGTTGCAACATGGATGATCAACAGCTGGGGGGTGCTCTACAAAGAGGAGACATTAGTCCTCATCCTCGTGACCACCCCATCAGCATGTGGCAACTCCTGTTGGGCCTCTGCCTTCGGCAGCCCCCCCAACAACTCTAGGTACCTAGGCATCGTACTCGACTCCTCCCTCTCCATGAACAAACAGGTCTACGAAGTGGCCTGCAGCTGCTTCGACAGCCTCTACATCCTCCATGCGACCTTCACATGGTCTCCCCCGTCAGGTAGGACAGTCACCAACACAGTCATTGCCTTCAGGCTGGACAACGGAAACCCAATATACGCCCACATGGACATGTATGAGCTCTGCAAACTCAAAACTGTCCAGCACACCACCGCCTCACTCAGCCTTGTGTACATACTTTCTTCATAGGTCGAGTACCTCCATCGCACATACTTGGTTCCCACCTCTCCCCACATTTGCAAATGTGTTGCGGAGGGGCTAGGCCTTTGGGGAGGGTTTGTCTACATGGCTAGCCCCAGTTACCACAGTTACTTGTGTTGTCGTGTCTGGTAGGTGGGCATGTTGATTGACATGTTGTATGTGAGTTTGGAACGTGTGAATTCTCACATTTGTGAGTTCCATGATTGTGGAGTTGAGGTGTGTGGTGTGTTCAGTTAGTACTTACCAACAAGCAGTGCATTTCCATATGTGCCATCTTGAAAGCGCTGGTTGATGATGGAGGCGGAAGATGTGGGAATCATGCACACTCCCTGGGAACTTGGCTACGACATTGGTGAACAGGCCCCTGTGGTCCACTATTGCCTGCACATTGATGGAATGTGTGTGCTTTCTGTTGCGGTATATGTGTGCAGTGTCCGCAGGTGGCACAAGTAGGACATGTGTGCAGTCAATTGCCCCCAACACCTGCGGGAAGCCAGCTATGGCGTAAAAGCCTTGCTTGGTCTCAAGCTGTTCCTGCGCAGTGTTGGGGAAGCGTAGGTGCTGGGGTATCAGGCTGATGATGGCATCCAAGACAGTTGGGAGGAACTTTGATAGGGCTGGCTGTGAGACTCCTCCAACTCTGGCAGTTGTTGGTTGGAAAGTACCAGAGGCCAACATGTGCAGCACAGACAGCAGCGTTTGCGGAGGGATGTTGGTTATCCGCTGTGTTGGTGCCATCAGCCTGTGGGCTATCTGGGTCAGGATGCGGAGGATGGATGTCCTTTTGAGCCTGTAGTGGGCAATGACATCCTCTGGTGTTAGGTCTGTGAGGCTGAGGCGTCGGCGATGGACCCACTGTCTTATTCGGCGCTGCCTCGCTGGTGGTCCTGGGGGAGGTGGCAGTGGTGGTGGTTGTTGTGGCCTTCTTGGGTCTTCAGATGGGGCTCTGGGCTAGTCTCCCTTATATACTACTCTTTATCACCATTTTTAAGATCTCCTTTTTTCTGGTCTTAAGTCCCATCCGCTAACGGGCCTAGCAGCAGTTTTTTTATCGCATCGCAGGTCCGGGCGTGTGTTGTGAATATAGCGAAGTGGGGTTAGCGTGCGTTTTTGCACGTGAACGCCTACATTGCATGTCATTAGCGATAGTGATCGCTAACATCGTTGGCGATGCTGGATGCGGCCGCAATTGCCAGAAAGCTGTCGCTAACGGCTGTTAGCGACAGCTTGGTAATAATGCGATAAGAATATCGCCGCATTAGCAGCAGAAAAGTGCCGCTAACGCTGCGATAACTCCTTGTGAATATGCCCCTCAGTTTTCTGATGTGAATTCCATAAAAGTCGAGCATTTACTTAAAATGCATCTGGTTCTTCCTCATCACTGGCAGGAGAATTTAGTGAATTAAACACACACCCCTGGAACATTATGTTGAATGATGGTTCCTGGTAAGGCTGATTCAGTCGTCCATCAATTCGGGACATGAAACAGACTACCTTTAAATTGGGGACTAGTTACATCTGTTATTTGTATCTCATAAAAAAGGGAAAAATGGGACGTGAAGTAATATACAAAAATTAATTTTTACTATTTTGATTTTCGTTTTTGCATATGAGGACAGCATCAAGACTTAAAGTTCTATAGGGCTCAGAGTAGGGGTAAACTTCGGGGTCAAGTTCTGGCAATTCCTTTGATGAAATCTCAGAAAATCTGTTCAGCACAAGTCAAAAGCATTTTGGGGCAGATTTACTAAGAATTCACACAACGCAGTGCAGAAAGGCAAGTTGCTGCGCTGCGTTGCGTGAATGGAAGAGAGCTGAAAAGCGCTATATCTATTAAGATATTGCAGTCTTCCGCTTTCTCCCTGCGCTGGCGCACTTGAGGCTGCTGGTGTTACAGGCAAGATTGTTTATTGCAAGTAGGAATACCTTAGAGGCATATTCCTATTTCTACACGTCCTTCAGAATGCAGGACACACAGAAAGAGGAAGTAACGAGGAGAAATAAAAATATTTCTTATTGTTACGCCTCACTGGGGAAGGCGTACCATTTTGATGCATTCCAGGCTTACTAGCTTTAGTAAATCTGGAAATGCCCCAAAATCAATGGATGGATGCATGGGAATGGCAATGTTCCATCCATGCAACGCCTTCCCAGTGCATGGTAATGCAAGGCTGCACACATTCTATTGTATTTACTAAACCACGGAAAGCCCTGCAAAGTGGCTTTGTGTGGCTTAGTCAAATGCCAAAAAGGATTTTTCAAAAGTGACGCAACTCCTACGCAGTCCCTTAGTACATCTGACCGTTTATACTATTTTCACTGAGTCTGTCCTTTGTGTTTCAGTGGCTTATATTGCTTAAGACTTATCAGCCAAAAGCTGAACTAAAAGATATTAAAATAGTTTTATATGTGTTCTTCTGAATATAATTTGTACTACATATTATAAATACCAAATAGGATTTTCATATAATGCAGCCTATGTATCAGGTGATAGAACTTGAGATTTATTTAAAAGGTGTCTGCAGATGATTTAAATCATAGATTATTATTGCATTTTGTTTCACTGAGATTAGTTTTCCTTCTGACAAATTTCTGGGTAAATATTCTGGGATCTCGCTCTTACAAAACACAGCAGTGGCTTTCGTGTAGTTTACATCAAATATAATTAATTGCAGTAGTTGTTGTTAATCTATTATTTATAAGTAAACCACTTCCTTCTTATCACATCCTTCCTCATCTTATAGAGAGTTTCAAATCCACATTTTGCTCTGCTATGTACTTCTAAGTTATTTCAAATTTCCTGTTTGATTTCTATCATGACCTACTCCAATATAGTTACCTTTATGACAGACATTCATAGTTTAGGGATGAATATGTATAAGCTTTGCTGTGGATAGGGTTTGGGTCTCAGTGTCAAAAACTTACTATGAAGAGAAATGTTTTTTTAGACAGAAATCAGAAACAACACACCTTTCTTCTATAATTGCCATAACCATGAGCATCAACAATTAAAACAAATATCCAAACTATAGGTAAGGTAAGGTAAGGTAAGAAAGCAAGTATATTTAGACAATTGTCCATAAAACATTCTAAAACACAAATGACAATTAAAATCATTAAAAACACCCCATCCTAACTACCCAACACCCCCTACCCACTACAGTTCTTCATTAAAACTCTCTTTAACAGACAGTAAAAATCGAGCAATTCCAACAGCCACATCTAAATAATGCATTTCTGTCAACAGCTCCATAGCTTTCCTCCTATGGAGAACATCATATTTAAAAAACAGTGGTCTTAAAACTTAATTCGATTTGCAAGATAAAAAACACAGTCCATTAATATATGCAGTAGGGAACATTTAACTTTCAGAGGGCAGGGGCAGAGACCACTATTATCCTGGACCCTGGCCTGATATAGGCGGGATGAATAAATTGGGTTACATCCCACCCTAACCCCTAGTATTTCATTTCACAACCCTGGGTCTGGTAGCTGTGATAAATAAGGAAAAACAGTGTCCTGGCCCAGAGTGGGGATTGAGAAGCTGATGGATCGTTTCTTACTCAGATAAGATAGATTATTCAATTCAGACACCAAAGCGACATATTCTTTCAACGCATGCTTGCCTGGGAAGGGGGACCAAGATGTAATTGTATCACTATCTAAATGGAGGTTCCTAAGAGCAATTAATCGATTTCGTACAACCTTTGCCCACATTCTTTCGCTATATTGAATCTCTTCCCAGCACAATTTGGAGACTTTAGACACCTCACCATTCTCCAGGAATGTATTAAAATATCTTAGGGCCCGAATTGAGGCCATCAGGCTCCAGGAACACAGATTGCACTCTCTCCCTATGGCCTGAACCATAGTACCCCGGGGGGGGGGTTAACAGCCTTCTAAGCACTACCCCTTCTAATCTGTCCCTTTCATATGACGGATCAAAGGAAAAAACCTCTCCTCCGTATAGACCCAGCGGAGGTATCTTCCCTTCATAAGCCCTTAGTAGTGGAATATGAGAGAGCCCCCCCAATCTACTATTAAAGCTTGATAGACAGCTGGCCTGCAATAAGGCCTTCTGCTTGATGCCATCCCAATGCATACCCAAGTTCAAGTTCCTCCTGAAGGTTAAGCCCAAATATTTGTATTGGTCGACTTGCTCCACCTCCCGTGTGTCTAAAGACCAGTTAAATTTCTTTACTCTTTTCCCAAAGACCAAAGTCTTGGTCTTTTCCAAGTTAATGTGAAGCTGGTTCTGCTTACTGTAAGTTGCTAGAGCGTTTAGTTTCCCGTGCAGACCAATAGGGGTATAAACCAATAATACCAAATCATCTGCATAAAGTAGACAAACAATGTGCTGTTTCCCAATTTTGGGTGAAAAGTAGTTAGATTGGGAAATAAAGGGGGGAATGTTGGCTAGAAATAGACAAAAAAGCAGGGGTGCTAAAATGCACCCCTGCCGGAGACCATTGTCAATAGGGATTCTTTGAGATAACCAGTTACTAGAGTGCAAGGATTGGAGTACACTGAGGAGGTTTAACGGGAGCCCCCAGGTGGCAAGTTTCCCCCATAGGATATCCCTATCCTCAGAATCAAAGGCTGTCCTGAAGTCTACAAAACAGCAGCACAGCCTTTGATTTACCTCCAGGGCTTTCCGAATAATGGCCCATAGTGCAAAGCAATGATCCATAGTGGAATGACCCTCCCAAAACCACCCTGTTCTATTGGAATTCTCTTGGTTTCAATAGCCCAGTCTTCTAGCTTAGAGAAGATAATCTTAGTAAAGATCTTTAGTGAAATATCAAGAAGGCTAATTAGCCTATAATGTATTGGGTCTGTGCCACTCCCTTTTTTAAAAATGGGTTTCACTATTGACCCTTTCCAAGGATGTAGCAATCCAGCTAAACAAGGAAGAATAGACTGTGGCCCACCAAACACTGTTCGTTTTAATTATTACTGCTGGAATGTTATCGAGGGCCGGCAGCATGGGAGAGCTTTACTCTCTCGATTACAGCTTTTACTTCCTTAATTGAAAACCAAGCAACAGGGAGTTTTTGTCCAAGACTTCTATGGGACCTATCTGGGCCAGAGGGTCCCCTGTAAAGATCTGTCGAATAAGTAGCCCACTGAGCTTCCGGGGTCATACAAACGAGAGTACCCCTATTTTGGCCTCTAAACTCGTTGACCTTTGCCCAGAACTTCTGCTGATCCTTAAGGAGTATAATTTCCTGGATCTCATCCCACTTGCTGTGATAGAAGGTTGCTTTTTTGTCTGCACAAGAGATTTATACTGTTATGTAAGCTTAGCCAGCTCCTGGGAGGCTAAGGAGCTTGGAAGACGCCTAGCGCTCCTGGCACTCCGACTCACCAATTGCTTCAACTCTCAGCAGTCGGAGTCAAACCAGCCCCCACCCCCCTTCGGACGAGAGTCTGCTCGCACACCCTTCCCACAGATGTTTACTGTGATGCAGCCCAAAACTTGTTGTACTATTTTATTGTACCATACAATGGTATCACCTAGATAAATAGGGGGGATATCAATCTTCACCTCTAATTGAAAGATGGCTAACTGTTGGAGATGGATAGGATCCAAGCGTGTTGAGAGCCTACGTGGGTATGATATTCCTAGGGGCAGAACCCTCTCAGGAGACACTGGCTCGCACAGGTTGAGGACTGCTGTAATTGACCAGTGTTCGCTACTCTCATATTTTGCCACCTCAAAATTCTTAAAAAGGTTGAATTGCCAAAAAGGTGTAAATAGGGGACGAGGTGTGGTGCCGCGCTAGGGCGGCTGACTCTGGAACACGGGCGCTCACGGTTCGATCCCCGGTGCCGGCGGCAGGTTTGCCCAGCACCTTGTGACTCTGGGCAATCGCTCGCTTAATCTTAATCTTCCCGATGGCCCTCAGCGCTGGTACACCTCTCCGGAGGTAGCTGTGCACTTTAGAAATGCTGGTATTTCATTTCATGTGTAGTCAATGCGGCCTAAGGACTGTCCCTGCCGGAACGTTGCTGCTGCTGTCGAATCATTTTTATAACGTCCGTTTAAATAGGTCAGACCATGATTCGCCAGCCATTAACTCAATATTTTAGCCTCCTTTTTAATGACACCAGAGGGGAACTGCGCTGGGGGAATGTTCTTTGCAACCAAAATCAATTCCCTGGTAAATGAGCTGAATTTCACCGCTAGCGCCCATTCTCTTCCTCCGACGACACAAACCAACGTCTCCACTCACCTCCGCCAGTCAGCACCCAAAACCCAAGCCCACTGGTCTACCTTCGACCTATACGATGACCATATCATCTCAAAAATCCTAACAGCCAATAAACCGAACAACCACTTCAATGACCCGCTCCCCTCCAACTGCTTGTCCGCAACCAACCAATTTATCATACCCATTTGGACCACAATAATCAATGCTTCTCTAGCTCAAGGGTCCATACCTGACTCTCTAAAAGCTGGGCAAGTCATCCCCATCTTAAAAAAACCCACTCTGAAACTTGCTGAACCGGACAATTTCAGATCTATATCCAATAGTCCTCTTCTAGGTAAAGTCCTCGAGAAATGCGTGCAACAACAACTTAGCCAACACATCGCCAGATTCAACCTGCTAGATGTATGCCAATCGGGCTTCAGGCCAGATCACAGCACTGAAACTACTATTCTCCACATAGTAGATGACGCCCTTCTAGCCCTAGACCAAGACAAAACGTTTCTCTTAATTCTTCTGGACCTATCATCGGCGTTCGACACAGTTAACCATGAGAAGTTACTAGAACATCTTGAAAATAGGATGGGATTAGGGGGAACCGTCTTCGAATGGTTTAAATCCTTCCTTCGTAACCGCTCCCAAAGATTCTTAGTTAATCGAAACCTATCCACTCCTACTCACAATCGGAGTTCCCCACGGTTCAACTCTCTCCCTACGCTTTTTGACCTCTATCTGGAACCGTTAGCTGAAATTCTGCGTAACGCTAGCATCTCTTTCTACATGTATGCAGATGACACACAGATCTACATCAAAATCTCATCCCTAGAAGAGATCAAAACAATGAACGAGGCTCTAAAGCTAACTGTGCAATGGCTTGCTAGCAACCAGCTCAAGCTGAATGCGCAAAAAAATGAATTCTTGCTAATCTCCCCTCCTAAGAGTTCAATTGGCATACTGGAATGGACTAACTTGATCACTGCGCTGAACTGCACCCCGACCATAGTGGACTCAGCCAAATCACTAGGAATCACACTGGCAAGAACTTGAATATGAGAGCCCACATCAACACACCTGAGCTACCGGAGAAAACTAAAACCATTCCTAGATACATCGAACCTTAAAATCGCAGTTCAGGCACTAGTTATTTCTAGGATCGAGTACAGATGCTCAACCCTCTCCGATCTACCCAAGATCTCAACGGCTCCCCTAAAAGCTTGTCTCAATGCAGCCGCAAGACTCTTAACAGGTTCAAAAAAATTCTACCACATCTCTCCGCACCTCAAAGCGCTGAACTGGCTTCCGTACAAAGCCAGAATACAACTCAAATTGGCCTGTGTCGCACACAAAGCGTTACACTCTAACTCTCCAGCATATCTCGCCCAGAAAATCATGGTATCTGGAGGAGATGGGCACTCCCGGTCTGCCAGGGCTTTTGTTCTGAAACCTCCCCTCTTCCGGAAGAAGAAAACATACAACAGAGCTTTCTCTGGGGCCGCACCCAGAATCTGGAACTCGTTGCCACCCAACGTCAGAAGAATACCTTACTTGTCTAGATTCAAAAAGGAAGCGAAGACTTTCCTAATGGGCAAATTCCTTCCTTAACACTCTCAGCGCATATACAGCTCAGCTGCCTAGCGATATGCTTTCTTCTTGACCTCTACCAGTGTATGCCAATCTGGATTTCCTTGATGTAGCCTATGCAATGTCTTGTATCATGGTTGGTGCTATTTCCTTTTGCTTCATTCGTACTTCACTGTCACCTTATGGGGCAGAGACTGGTGCTGTGCAGTCTGTCTCTGCTCCCGCTAATGTTTGTTTTTCTCCCTTAAGTTGTACCCATATTGCCTATTCCCTCTCACTGCAATATCCGATTTATCACAGCAAAATGTTCTCATGATTTCGTCTGTTCTGAACTTTTGTAAACATCTTGCTTAGCCTTGTAAAGCGCTCTGATAGCCTAACAGGTCACGTTTGCGCTCTATAAAACACTAAATAAATAAATAAATAAATTATATAAAGCCAAAGCCTCCTCCAGCTGCAGGTCCAGCTGTACATGGAAGAGACGAGCATTAACATCCCCGGCCATTATTATCACTGCTTCCGGATATTTTGCTACCAGATGCTGGAAGGGGAATTCAAATAATTCCAGCCAGGATCTCATTTGCTGATGGTCTTCTTTATGGATATAAACATATATAAGAATGAAGTATCTAATAGTGCTGTTGCTCAGACCCATTTCTGCCACTGAAAACTGGAGGCCACTTGATACATTTAAAACCTCCAATGATCTCCTGATGATCTTGGTAGATATTAATGTTAGGACACCTGCAGATGCTCTCCCCTTATCCCGGCTCCTGCCTTTGCTATTCAGTGCCATAAAGCCTTCTACTGACTGGTCCTCTCTCAACCAGGACTCCTGAAGAAATACCATATGGAAGGGTTTCAGACTTTCCTCCAATTCACCGCAATTCCTCAAGCGTTCGAACCCATGGATATTCCAACTCAAGATTCTCAGGTTTGGAGAAGACCCCTCATTCTAGGGGGAGCTAGGACCGGTGTTCCGATCGCCATCCTCCAAATGGTACTGTAAGGGAGAAAACCTATTACCCTGCGCCCATGCTGGTTGCCTAAACTGCTTGAGTGATCTATTATTTACTATAACCACTCTTAGGTCATTAGGTGGCTGGCTACTTTGCCATGTACATTCTTGCCTTACGGGCGGATTGTACGGTATAAACCGCTCCCATTGGGTAGCGGATAATCCGCTATGCAAACTTAGGATAGTAGGAGGAATAGGGCTCAACTGAGGGGCTGAAAGTGGGGGGCTCTTTTTTGAGGGGCATAAGGCTTGTAGTCCTGCTTTAGCTAAGTCCTCTTCAGCCTTAACTACTAGCTGTGCAATGCACGGCGAAATAAAGGAGACTCTAGAAACTTCTCTACCTTTTTCGCCAAGTTGAAACCCAACCTAAGTTAGATCCTGCGAAGAGATCCCTGAAAGGGAGGGAATTTGAAGGAATACATGGAGGATTTTTGAGCGATTCAAAGGTCAGAGTTTCTTTGATTTTGTCCCCCTACGAGTAATATCCAGGAATAGCTCTGATGTCACCGGCTGCGTACTGAAGGGGGATTCAAAGGAAGAAGGGAGTTCTTTAAGGGATTTGTTTAGATACTGAGGTTTAACCACCTTACTGCAAGCTACTTTTGGGGCTTTATTATTTGCGGTGGGATGTGCTACCCGGGGTGAAAAAGTGGGGTCCGGACTACTTTTAGGACCAGTTTTTACATTTGATGTTGCTTTTTTGTATGAGGATGCATCTACACATCTACCACCCGAGCGCCTCAAGTATTGACCTTGGGGGCAGGCTCCATTATTAGCTATACTATAGAGTTTATTCGCAAAGACATTTTGGAGTACATAAAGTAGTATCATCATAACTTTATTTCAATCTGAAAGGATCATAAAAGTACAGATAAAAACATAATAAAACCAACAATCCATTATACATAGCAGCCATACAAATCAAGGGCATCAAAGATAGAAACATTATACATTTAAGTCAAGGTAATTTCATATAAAACTTTACACCGATCCCCAAATCAACTGTGGAGGAAGACCTGTTGGGATTTACGAGGCTATGCATAGAACAGCATATTATTCTGCGTAGGAACCCTGCTGGCCACCCATCAGGAAAAAAGGTAATATTCTGTGCAATCAAAATTCAATACAGGCAGGAGATTCTAACGGTCCCCAAGACAACTGTGCAAGGCCTTTACAAATATTGGGATAAAGTGCAAATTCTTATTATAGACCACATAAGTCCCAAATTGTTAGGCCTTATATACCTTCGAGGCATGTGCAAAATAGCAACAAACCACTAAGCAGTAAAGTGCACATTTTCTGTTTGGGCTCCCCAATGAATACCTAACATACCAATTATTATGTGTCACTCTAAAGCAACATTCGCATACAACTACGAATTGGATCGAACGATTGGGGAGTTAATCATTTCCTCTCATCAGGATAATGTCCTACAGGTCATTCAATTAGTGCCAAATAAATTAGAACATGACTATAAAAATTATTTAAAAACTGTAATTAAAGTAGAGTCATATAACCAAGAGTAGATACAAAAAGTTAAAAACATAGGAGACTATCTACAAAGGGTTGGGGGGGGGTATAGATACAGAAGGGGGATGCCTCGGCCAGACTCTCCCTCATAAGTAATGTAACAGTTCCTATTCACCTGTTTCAATGCACTTAGAGCGCCAGAACCAGTCAGCCATGGGGCATCTCGCAGCAGCAAAAACAACTAACGTAGAGTTGTCTGTCTTTAGAAACTTAGGGGCATATTCTCAAGGACTTATCGCCGAGTTAGCGGCACTTTATTGCAGCCAAAGTGGCGATACATTCATTGCACCATTCACAAGCTGGTGCTAACCGCAGATATCACCTGTTTTCCTGCGATAGCAGTCGCAAAAAACATCGCCACGGATGACACCGGCAACTAACGCTAATGAGATGCAGAGTAGGCGTTCCCGTGCAAACACCACTTCGCAACATTCCCAACAACCAGCCAGATTGGCGATAAGACCACAAAACATGCGATAAGGCGCGTTAGCAGCAGGGATTTAACACCTGCTCTTACCTGGTGTTAAGTCAGACGACAACCTGCACCACAAAAGGGAGCCCAGCCCACAGCCACACCAGAAGAACAACAGATGCCATGGAGCTACTGACCATGCAGCTCGGAGCCCCAAGAGGGCCACAACACCCACTGCCACCACCCCCAGGACCACCACTCCCCCAGCACCCCCCCTGGCCCCACCGCCGGCACCCCCGGACAAAGATATTTCACATCTATCTCACAAATTCATGAACACAACAGTTCGCCTGATGTCGCACAAGTACACCAAACAACATCCATGTGTTGTTCGAAAAAGGAAAAACATACACATCTCAGAATTCCAAAAATAATCAATTTATTCAAATTCAAATCAACATCAATAATTGGAAGAGTCATGGCGGGTCTTCTCCGGACAAACCGCAAGTCACAGCCTGCAAGACAAAATTGAAGATAAGAAGGTGTGTCATGCGCACAACAAAGGACAGAGAGAGAGAGAAAGAGAGAGAGAAAGAAAGGGAGAGAGAGAGAGAGTGAAAGAGAGGGAGAGAGAGAAAGGGGGAGAGAGGGAGAAGGAGAGAGAGAGAGAAACAGAGGAAGAGAGAGAGAGACAGTGAAAGGAAGAGAGGGAGGAGAGAGAAAGTAACAGAGGAAGAGAGAGAGACAGTGAAAGGAAGAGAGGGAGAGGGAGAGACAGTGAAAGAAAGAGAGGGAGAGAGAGCGAGAGAGAGAGAGAGAAAGATAGAGAAAGAGAGGGAGAGGGAGAGAGAGAGAAAGAGAGAGAAAGATAGAGAAAGAGAGAGAGAGAGAGACAGTGCCGACACTGAGCACCCAGGCTGCTGCACCCCAGCCCCTCCCGCCGCCCAGCGGGGATTGCCCGCCCCTGCGCACCCAGGCCTCACTGCTCACCTGCTGCCACCGGTGTGTCTCCAACCACATGCCGGTTCACACTGCAGGCCACCAGGTCCCTCATCTGAAACAGAGTCCACAGCTAATGATGGCAGAGTACATATCATTGCACATGGCAACATCGCATGGCCGCCCCTGCGCACACAGGCCGCTGCACCCCAGCCCCTCCTGCCGCCCAGCGGGGAATGCCCGCACCTGAGCACCCAGGCCTCACTGTTCACCTGCTGCCACCGGTGTGTCTCCAGGAGGGCCCACAATGTCCCGGTGCAAGCTCCGAGCCCGGGGCCCGCGACCTTGGCAGCCTCCACATCACGCATCCCCGCAGCGTGGGCCACCAGGTCGCACACTTGATTCTGGGTCGTGATTTCACAATGGCAGAGATCATATCAGTGCACACGTCATCATCGCAGGCTGCACACCCGCTCAGCTCTCTAAGTGCCACTAACTCTGTGAAACGCGAGGCAACGCCACGTGGCGGTAGGCCCGCGCTGCCCGCTGGCTCAGGCCTACAATGCGCTCCACCAGGCGCACACTTGACTCTGGGTCTTGATATTGCAATGGCAGAGACCATATCAGTGCACACATCATCATCGCAGGCTGCACACACGCTCAGCACTTTAGGTGCCCCTACCTCAGTGCACAGTAAGTCACCGTCCCGTGGCGGTAGGCCTGTGCCGGCCGCAGTGCAACCGGTGCCACCGACTCTGTGCAACGCAAGTCATGGACCCTATATGATTGAGTCTCGTCGTAGGCCAGGCGGACGCAGCCATGTCACCTCAGGCAGTGGGGAAGAACTGGGACACGTAGCGTCGTCGTCCCCCCCTTTATACATACGCCGAGTGGGCTGGCTCGGCGTACGCCAGGCCAGCGTAGTGGTGTGAACAATTATCCCTGGCCTCTGGGCGTGGTTCATATCTGGGCTGCACAGGAAACCAACTGATGTGTGTGTCTCTGTTGCAGTGTCTGCGCCACACGGCCCGCAATCGACAATGTTGCATGCAGCCGGAGGGCGTCCGCGCACGAAGGGACTGTACAAGGAGCGCAAGGCCGCCGGGATCTTGGCTCATACATGGCAACTGGTGTGTGTGTACATCGCTTTGGTGCACCATAAGCCCAAGGCCTAGCCTCAATTGCAGCGCGATTGCCACATCACATTCCCAGAATACAAGCAGTAGTCTGACTAACATTAGGGATGAAAGCCCCTTTGTCTCAATACAGAAGGCGGAAGGACATCTGCACCCCCTGACCTTGGAAATGCATGCGGCAGGCACCCCCTAAGAGAGATACCATGGCAGACGAAGATGACTCCCACTCTACACACGGCGCCAATGAAAGATCAACGTATCAACACCCCACACACAGAAGTCCTTGCTCGAGGTACTCCTGCATGGAACGGCCTTGACA
Source organism: Calotriton arnoldi (assembly GCA_963921515.1). Classification (NCBI taxonomy): domain Eukaryota; kingdom Metazoa; phylum Chordata; class Amphibia; order Caudata; family Salamandridae; genus Calotriton; species Calotriton arnoldi. The sequence continues at coordinate 435,552 of CAWUFW010011056.1, forward strand.
CTTACGTACAGGACAACCCATACGTACAAACTTTGCACACTCATACGACTCATTGCTCCGAGCTGTGGCATATCATCCACATAACAGCCGCAGGTCAGAAGAGTGCCGGTTCTACGAGTGCGAACAACCCAATGTCAGAACATCCCGGGCACATGCACAACCCCCGTCACGTGGAACTGTACCGTGACCGAATGCTGCATTTGTTGGGGGCACTGCCACTGGCAGTGTTGCGCATCAGTTACCGTCTGAGCTTCTGTCTTGCTTACGTCACCTGCATCCAGCCCTGGTTCCACTGCTGATCATGCATATTCGAGTGGCCCATGGATGTCTGCCTATCCAATACAACGGTAGCTGAACTGGATTATGACATGTGTGTGCGCCCCCTGTTGGACCACGACCAGGAGCGTAACCGTGATACCCGTTCATGGGATGCCTTTGTATTGGGCGTATGTGCTGGCAGTTGGGCATGTGAGATCGCACAATTCCTCGTGTGCAGTGACCACATCGAAGCGCTCCCCTATTGGGCTGTGCTGCGGATTGGTGAAACGGCGTGGACGGAGCACATCTGTCTGCACCAGCTAATGGACTGGCTCGCCCCCGTGTTCGTTGAAGTCGACAACGACGTACTCTTGGAACTGATTGCCCATGAAGCTGCGCTCGCTTTCATGGACGCAGTAACTACGTTCCTGCAGCCACAAAAGATTGTAACCCATGGCACAGGTCCCAACACCCTTTTGCATCTTGGTGAAATGGACACATATCCCACCATGACAGTGGACATGTCTGCATTCGCCTGGACTCAGAATGCATGTGCGTGCAAGACTGCGGGTTGACACACACCTGTGCAAGGTGAGTGGACAGCGGTGCCTGGCAACGTTCCTCAACCTGACACACCGCTGGAGGGACAGTACACACATGGCAATGTAGTACTACATGTGGCCTTGTTGTACTCCTTCACCTGCTCACTGTCAGCAGAGCAGACAGTCAGCGCTGTCCGGTGGTACAGGACTACGCAGATCCCATGGGCTGTGAGTGGTGTCCCCTGACACGGTGCAATGAGCATTCGCCAAACACCACATGACTCGTCCAGCAAGGCAAGGTGGGCTGAGACCGTTGGCATTCGTCATGGTTGGTGTTCATTTGTGCCTCCCCATGTCTTGCTTCTCTACATGTTCCTTGGCTGCCTGTTAGTGTATGATGCATTGGTCTGCATGTTGTGGCCCTTGTCTTGCCCGTACTGACACGCACATGCTAATAAAGTGTACGCAGCTTCACTAGTGTTCAACTGTGATGAGTGTTGATTTGCATGCCAAATCGTGTGCCCCAATGAGCATTGTCCGTACACAGGGAGGGACTGACTGACGCATTTCACTTAGGGGTGAGTCCCTATTGCCAGCTCCACCTCTGTGAGCCAGACATTGTGGTTGGGAGAGTTGCTGGTAGACCTGTACGCATACGTGTCTTCAGCAATGTGAGTATGGTGTCCAACTTCTTGCCATGTGGATCAATGTGTTCCATCAAACCAGGCTGTGTCCACACAGTTGAGTGTGTGTAGGTATGCGAAGAGATGTTCTGTTGTCACATGTGATGTGGGACACTACTTTAGGCCTCCTACCGACTTTGACATATTTACACACAGCCCTATTTAATACATGGACGTGGGGCTACGTTGGGGGGTTGTGAGATTGTTGTTCATGATCAATGAGGCCACAGCTAGTTCACACCTCCACAGTCATGTAATTGGCCATGTGTGTCATGGCCAAACATGCGCATTGATGTCATTTCCCAGGGTGTACCTCTTTGTGCAATCAATGTCCCTACAGTCATCAATGCTGTTATACTTGATTGAACATAGACATGACACATCTGTGTGATTAGGAATGTTTTATTCACATCCTGTGGAGTGTCGGAGCTGGAGCAGTACATGGCCATACACACCCCACATTACATGGTTGCCCAGTGGAGGGCCAAACAGAGTCCTTTAGGGGATGACAGGTTAATCGGTAGAGGAAGGGTTGAGTCTGCAGCCTGTTTGCTGTGTCATTGGTAACCAGAGCAGATATGGCAGTCCATGTCGGGGTCCAGGTGAATGTGACAGAGTGTTTCGGGGGACAGTGGAAGGTGTGGTACCAGGGCATGATGCAGAGGGCTGTACCAAGCAGGAACAGGCCATATGGCGGGGGATGAATGCTACAACCTCCTTTTTGACACAGAGTCATTACCGTCCACATCTTCGTCCTCTGATACGTCTTCTGTGTCAGGTGTGCCAGGTGTGTGTGGTGGTGTTATGGCTGCATCACCGTGTGCCACTGACACATCAGGGGGCGGAGGTGGTATGGCTGCATCACTGTGTGCCACTGACACATCAGGGGTCGGAGATGTGTGTGTCGAAGTTCCTGCAGCAGTCATCTGGGACAGGCTCTGTGGCAGCAATGGCAAGATGAGGATTTGCAGGGCATGGCAGATCTCAGCTACATCTCGCTGGTGTTCATCCGTGACAGCCATCCCTCCTGCCTGCATCTGCTCCATGTTCTCCATTGTCCTCCGCATCTGTGCCAACTCTGTGCTGTCGTCGCTGGTGCCTCTCTGCCTAGACAGTTCTTGTATCCGAGTAATGGATCCAGTGAGGTCAGCCAAGGATTGTTGTAGGGCATGGAGCGGACTGTGGGTGTCCGTTAGGGACTGTAAGTGGTCCCTGATGGGACTGAGACACCCACGTATGGCATCTAGTTTGGCTGCCATGAGGTCGAAACCCACCCGCACCTGTTCAGCCAGCCCCCTCTGGCAGTCTGACACACGGCATTGGAATGCCATGTGTTCTTCGGTGAGGTGCTGGGAGCCAGCCATGGTGGTGGATGCTTCCTGCTGTGTGGTCTGTGCAGGGGGTGGGGTCACCTCGATGCAGCTGGACTGCTCTGCTCCTGGAGGTGGGGTGCGGAGGCTGTCCACGAGCCGTTGGAGGGTGTCGGAGCAGATGGCCAGGGGTTCCTCCTCCTCATCACTGAAGAGATGTCTGCTCTGCTCTGCAGGAGGTGTTGATTGGCCATATGCAATGTGAAGGGGAGATGCAGGTTAACAGTGTGTTCCATGTATGTGCACGCATTGTACATGTTTACATGCTGACTGCATGACAATGTACATTGTGACTGTTTTGGAGGAGCTGGGTAGTTGATGGGGGACAGTGGACATTCCGACTACATGACGAATGTGTGGTTGTACTCGTACATTATCATCTGACAGTTTCCTGCTATGCCTGATGTGATTGGCCATTTTCTACGCACATGCGGCACCAGTTGTGTCCTCTGTTCTGTGGTGTACGTGTGGCACTTTCTACCACATTGTGGTCAATGTTGATGTGCTGTGATTGCTATGTGTGTGTGCTGCATTGTGGGAGAGTCGCCCCTGCAGCTCTGATTTTGTGGCCCCTTATCCCTTTGAGGCGGTGTGCCTTTGACTTGTGTGCTTTTACGGTGCTGAGATGTTGGCGACTTGGGTAATTTGTGCTCTTGTACGGATTTTGTACTCTTGTGCATTGTTTGTCTGCAGATGTGTTGTTGACGTCAGGGGTTGTATGTGCACGTGGATGTAAAAGAGTGTGACCTCCTCCTTTGAGGATGTTATCCACACTGGGCCACCTCAGTGTCGTGTCGTGCACCATGTCATGTATTTTGACTGCAGCCATGCTATTGGTCATGCAGTGTCACTTGCATTGTCAGTGTGGCTCACAGATCCGCTGCTTTGCTGGGTTCAGCACATGTGCCTGGGTAGGTTGTGAGATTGGTGAGAGGGGGGGGCATTTGTGCACATGGTGGACGGGGGCCTACTTGGTGTTTCTGTGTGTGCTGCAGTGTGCCAGGGCCATCAGGGACAGGTTCCACAGTCATTGTGGGTGTGCAGTGTGCTATTCTTGATTGTGCATGTGTGCCATTGTGCCCGTCTCCCCCGTCCCCCCAGTCCTTGGTGGTTACTCACCCTGTTGCTGTTGGGTCAGGTCATATCGAGCAGTGTCCGGACCCCCAACTCCTTGCACCGTCTCCGCACTGATGACTGTGGGCACCATTTCCTCCAGCACATCCAGCTCCTCCTGTGGCGCAGGACTCCCACCTCCAGTGGCCGTTGCTGCCTTCCGGTTGGCAGCAAGTTTCTGCTTGGTTTGGCTTTTGACGTCATGCCAGCGCCTCTTGACCTCCTCCATTGACCTCCTTGACACTCCGACTGCATTCACGGTGCTCACGATGGACTGCCATATTTCCGTTTGTGTTGCCGATTACACAGTGGAGGTGACGAACAGTTGTTGGTAGTGTTCGGTCACCTCTGTGACGATGATCCGGTTTTCATGCGGACTGAACCCCGTCTTCCTCTTCTCTTTGCCCTTCTCCAGCCCCGGGGTTCATTGCTGGTCGTCTGTGGGGCTTGTAGGGTTCGCGTTGTCCTCTACACTCGGTCCGGGTGCGTCCATGGTGCTATGCAGTTGCATTTTTTTTCTTTTTACTTCTCTGCTTTTATAGTGCATTTTCCCGCATGACGCGTGGGAATCGCAGGCCTGTCGGTTATCGCTGCTTTTTGTTTCGCGATTTGGGACATCGCAACTTTTTGGGCATTCGTGTTTCGCATTTTTTCGGCGTCGCGTTAATTTTAACGCGGCCATTTGTCACGTTCTCGTGTGACTATCGCATGGTGCCGCCAGGTTGGGAATTGTGCGTTGACACAGTGTTATTTTCCCGCGATAGACTGCGATGTGAGAATTTGCGTTAAGCGATTTTGGCGATAGTTAACACACGTTCTTGAGAATATCCCCCTAAGTGTCTCCAAGTGCCTCATTGTGCCCAGACTTCTACACAGGGGTAATATCATGTTTTTCCTCTGGGGACCATAGGCTAGACAAAAAAAAAAGGAGGTATGGTCTCCGAAGGTCCTCTACAGGATGGACACTCATCTCCCACAATGTTCGTGTGAGCCCACTTAATACAGAAGGCTCTATTGGGGAGAGACTGAAACCTAAATTGTAAATACAATTTTCGAACCAGAGGGGGTGTAATTTCATCAATCACTTTTTCTTACACAGGGAGCAATATAAAATTATTAAATTCTGTAGTTAGAGTACCTCCACTACTACGAATATTGACTACAGATATAGTATAGTGATTTGATGTCCATTTTGGAGATTGAATTGAATTCCTCCGGACACAGCCAAAGCCTCTCCAACCCCAAATTCCAGAGTGCAGATCTAACATGCATTAACCATTGTATTTCATGGTCACCTGGTGAGGGCAAAAGATCGCTTAGGGGTTCGCGATAGGCTCCCAAAGTAGTAGACAACAATAGTCTGTGCCAATATAACAGTAGCCTATATTCAGATTTCAGAGAGATTTTTCTAAATGCGATGTCAAGTTGCAAAGGGTTCAGGGGTGAACTCTACAGAAGAGTAAAAAGAGATCTAATAAAACTATTTTCAACTGTAGTTAATATATTACAATTTGTATGTCCCCATATCCTGGAGCCACACAAGATGGCTCCCAGTGCCTTCACATTGTAAATCTCTATGGCTGGGTTAGCTCTCTTTGAATTGGTTTTCTTTGGGATCTTTAACAATCTTGAGATATAATATAGTAGAGAGCAGTGTGATTTTTGCACCTGCATGGACCACTCCAGGTTTGATATTAGTCTTAACCCGAAATAGTCGAAGTTAGAAACCTGTTCTATAGGCTCATTACTGGAATATAGCTTAGATGTATAGTTTTTACTTTTTGAAGGATTAAAAACCATAAATGTCATTTTAGAGCTGTTAAGCTCAAGCTCACGGTTCATTAAAAAAATTGTTAAAGTCATTCAGGAGCTGCTGTAGACCTTTAAGGGATCTGGAGATCAAGAGATTATCATCCACAAAAAGTTGAGCGGGCACTCTCCTGTCCGCCCCTTTAGGTGAATCACAACCTTCACTAGTCAGTCATTCCACTACATCATTAATATATAGTAAAAACAAAGTGAGGCAAGGACACTGTGATGACATTTCTTATGAATCGGAATAATCTCCACAGAAAGCAAACAGGCAGGGATCTTCATACCCTTTAAGATAAAGTTTGAGGGATAATTAAGATAGGAGCCCCAAACTTCCAGGTATGACATAAAGAGCCAATCTGGGATTCTATCAGGTCCTGGGGCTTTTGCTGGTAAACTAGATCTATTGCCTCTACCAGCTCCCTGCTCTCAAATTCCAAAGTATTGTGGTTCCTTAGCTTGACTGGCAGCAAGGGATCGATACCAACCCATGCTGGATCCTCACGAAAGGAACACAGATTACTAAAATGGGAAACCCAATTCTGGGGTTGTGCAAAGTATTCCACTGCATTCCTGCCACCTTTTTCTCTCACTGCCAAAATATTCCAAAATCTTAGATTGTCCTTGACTCTCATAGCAAGTGACAACTCTTCCCAGAGTGCATTTTCCCAAATCCTCTTCTCTTTTGCCAATTCTCTTTTGTCTTTTGTAATTTTTCCTACACAGCACAAGCTAGAGCCTATTATTGGCTTTGGCTGCTGGCAATAGCCATGTCTTAGCCACTCTACAGGCTTTGGTGTACCACTGGACTTCCTTCCGGATCTTAGGAACGCAGTTATTGTCCTGCATCAGAAGGTCCCTTATATTAATAAATAAGCTCTTAATGGGCTTTTTCCAGAAGCAAACCTCTCTCTCCTGGGGGGAGACTGTCCAGTATCTCTAGCTTCTCCTTAACTTTCTTGACGACCAACTCCAGGGCCTCCGGGTGCTTTTCAACCCGTCCCCACTTGATAGTTTTCTAATTGTTAGTAAGTGCATTGCCCCCAACTAGAGCACAATCTTAAACTTGGGGGCATTAGCTAGCGTACACAACAGCGACAGACTACGGGCATTGTGGTCACTGTCGGTTCGTTCGATAACTGTCATATCATGCACAAATGACCAACCATTCAGACTGATTAAAAAATAGTCAATCCGACTAGAGTAACTTGATCTATTATATGTTTGTCTGACATAGTTCTCCCATTTGCTTCTCTAAGATCAAATTTTACGGTTATCTTTAAATAGCTGTGCCGCCCTCGGAGACCATTTCACTTTAGGGAGATCTAAAGGGTGGATTCTCCATTTTACATCCTGTTCAAATGACAGGTTTAGGTGAGAGGACACAAGGGTTCAAAAGTGGAGTTAAGGTTGCCAGCTACTATGACCTCTCATTTAACATTGTACTCTAGGAGGAACTCCTTTAGTATACTTATGGCTTTGGTTTCCTCATTCCAACCATCTACCCAATTATACACGTTGAACAACACCAGGGAGTTGCCACCATTGAAATCCATCCTGACTGCCAACACATTCAAGGATTTAACTGGTAGGACCCTTATTTTACATTGGAGTTCTGTCCTTAGCCATATCTCTAAACCCCTAGAGGGTCTTCCCTAGGTGAATGAATTGCATGGGTGCTGAATGAAAATGAGGTATATCCATTTCTAATGGCTGGGGTTGTGCTCCAGGTCTCCTGGAAGAGACAAATATTGTATCCATCTATGAACTGCCCCCAAGTCATATCCCCAGCTTGGGTCCGATCCCAGCCACGTTCCAAGACATTTAATCAAATTATTGGTACAATCTAAAGGTACTTCCTGGTCACATGGAACAAATGTCCCCTCTGACCTACGGTTTCTATTCAGCCTATCAAGGATCAACTGGGGGCTACCCCCGACTATCCTTTGGGAAGTAGGATACACTTGATCTAATTATATTGTAGCAATTGCCAGCCATCAAAGAACTGACAGTTTCCGTGGGCTCTATTTCTGTAACTCCAGACCCACTGGGTAGATTGTCTGCAGGCTTATCCCTAGTGGCAATTATGCCCAGTCAGTCGATATCACCCAACCTGCTGTGCCGGTGTGGCCCTTGTACTACTAATCTTGGGGATAAAGTAGTATTCCCGTAGTGCCCTTTTACTTACTCTTACATGAGAATGGAAATAATAGGGAATATTCAGGTAATATTCATGTACAAATAGAAAGGACCATGCCCTCTTTGCACTTTTACAAATAAAGAGTTGGATGTTACAGGCCACTTCACAAATGCATGTAAGAGTATTAAATGAGTACTCCTTAAGCACTACTTCCCATACTCAGACATGCTTTTGTGAATCAGCCCATACAAATGCATGCAGCCAGGGCCGGCTTTAGCTCTGTTGGCGCCCAGTGCAACAATAATTTGTGGCGCCCACCCCATGACCTCCTACTCGAATTCCCTCATAACCACCGGGCAAAAGTACCCCTCATCTCTCCATAGACACTCTCTCACATACATTTAATTTGTTTTAAAGCACTGGTAAAGGCTGACTTTACTAATAAGAATGTATTTCTACCCAAACAAACCATTTTCAGCAACATTAGAAATAGATAATGAAAGACCGGGGGAAAAAACATAATGTCCTAACCTATTTTATGCAGATTGTATGCACCTCTTTGATTACAATTTGTAACAGTCACCGTTCTACATTAGAGTTGTATCTTTTTTTCCAACATATTTTTATTGGCATTTTATGATGAGACAATGCAATTATGTAAATGATAACAGGAGTACACCTCCATGCACACCACAGGTGTAGATTCATACGAGAGACAATACTGCACTAATGGAGTGTCAGCATCCTGCTAGACAACTATTGACTTAGAGCAACCAATGGTTGAGTAATATCATCTATGTACGGGCAGTCTATAACAAAACTACAATCTATATTGGTTTGTGCAGTACGGGAGGTATTGTGTTATTAACAGCCATATTCCGTGATATTTCACCCGTACCTCAGTGTGCTCAACTGTCTATAACATCCTGGTTCTCCGGGAGCCATGGTTACGGATACAGACATATAAAACATGCATTCTGTTTCCATAGAAAAAATTACAAATAAACTACAAAAAACCACAAAGTTACCTACGGCACATGGGGGCCGGAAGACGAGGAAATACATGGCAGGGGAATCACCAAAAATGTAAAGTGTTGAGCCGGGGAGAGGGGGGTGGTAAGAGGGAAGACTCTAGCTCACCACCCAGGCATCTTCCACTCCGACCCATGGGGGCCACTCAGGGGGGGACCCCACTGGAGGCTCTGCCAATGATGTGTTCATCAATGTTTCATCTGCCTGCGTAGTGTGTCATGTATCCCAAGCTCGGGCACCTCCGTCCAAAGCTCCGTCAATGGGCCAGCGCCAGAGTTCCCGGGCATCCTCCCTCATTAGTGCACTCTCTTCTGCCCTGGACCATGCCTCTACATCTCTTTCCCAGGCAGTGACTCTGGGGTTTGCCCTGGACATCCACCTCAGGGCTATGTGATGTTTCGCTAGAATCAATGTTAAGTCTATGCGTCTGGTGCCAATCTTGCATGATTTGGGTCTAAGGAACAGGCCGAGTAGGCAAACCTCTGCCGTACATTGGAGAGAGCCCTCCAGAACTCCATTAAGCATAGCAAAAACAGCCTTCCAGAAATCCCTCAGCCCTGGGCAGTCCCACGTCATGTGAGCAAATCCCACATCAGGTGTCCCGCTTCTTGGACAGGCTCTGGGTTTCCTCCCATGCATAACCCGGAGTCGGCGGAGGGTCAAATATGTCATGTGTAGATAATTGAATTGGACATACTTAAAGCTAATGTTTCTAGAGACACTCCTAGGGCTTTCAACAATTCTACTCCACTCTGCATCTGCCAATTCCCTGCTGAGCAATAATGTTCATTTGTCTAGTGTCCTCCACAGAGGCCCTGTGACTATCTCCAGTTGAGCTCTGTAGAGCCATTTCACAAGATGTTGCTCTGAGCCCAGCATCACCAGTGCCTGCAAAACCGCATGTGTGTCTGGTTCACCCTGATTCCCATGCCAGAGAACCTGTAAATGGAGAGGGGGGATCTCCATGCGGTAGGCCTACGAGTGGCAGGTCCGGGGCATAAAGAGGGGCCCCGGGTGTACACTACAAACATCTCCTCCAACACTGCAGTGCCACTCGCAGCAACACCCCAGGGGTGGGTGTAATCACTTTTGGGTTAAGTAGCTTCACCAGCAGTAGTCCCTGGTGAGCTGTCAATCCAATAGGCCCTACTAAATCTAGGTCATTACCATTTAGCCAGTGAGCCAGCCACTGAAGCTGGGCAGCCAAATAATACAATTCAAAATCGGGTGCACCCAACCCACACATCTCCGAAGCTCTCTGCAGGACTGACAGGGAGACTCTATGCCGTAAAGTAGTATAAAAGTCTGGGGAGCATTATCATTTTGGAGGGAGAGATACTTGCCATCACCGAAAGCTTCAAGGAATGCTAAAATTGTATGCTAGTTTTGAGGGATCGAACCACCGGACCCAGGTTGCCATCCCTAAGATCGTCTAGGGTATGGAACACTTGTATACCCAAACAGCGGAGAGACTGGGGTGACCATGCCATACCCACTGGCACGCCAAGTGGTCGTATCATGCCTGCCCTCATGGGGAACAGGTGGGTCTTGGCCCTGTTGACTCGCAAGTCCGAGAGTGTAGAAAACTCCTCCAACAACTTGATAGCATTCGCCACGCTCAAAGGACCATCTCCCAGATAAAGCAACAAGTTGTCATCAAATAGTGATATAACATGCTCTCTTCCCCCCACGGCCAGTCCATCCTCCACTCCCCGTTGCCGGAAGTGTACCACTAGGGGCTCAATAGCCAAGGCAAACAACAGGGGCAACAGTGGGCACCCCTGTCTAGTACTGCGATTGGACACAGTATGCCCGCGAGAACACACTCCCAGTCTTAACTCTCACCGTCAGATTGGTATATAACAGGCATACCCAGTGAACTCAGCCCTCTCCCAATCCCATCCGCTTCATGGCCATGTGTAGAAAGTCCCATCGTAAGGAATTGAATGCCTTCTCCAAATCAATGGACATAATCAAGGCATCTGGATATCGGGAGGGGTCCGAGTGGTCGAGAATGTGGAACAGTCTACAAAGGTTCCCCGAGGTAGATCTAGTGGATATGATGCTGTTCTGATCCTCATGGAGGAGTTCCTTCATATGATGAAGTAGTCACATCACCAGTATTTTACTAAGAATGTTAAAATCTACGTTCAACATAGACAGGGGGCGATAACCAGACGGACCCACTGCAGCAGATTTAGATTTAGGAAGGATCACCACCATCGCTTTTCTGGACAACGTTGGTAAGAAGCCCAGTCGCAGGGACTCAGCAAATACGGTTACAAGTTTGGGGATCAAAATTGGGGCAAATGCAGAATAAAATTCTGCCGGCTGGCGTCCAGGCCAGGTGTTTTCCCTTTAGCCATCTCTTTGATTGCTTGTCGAATCTCCAGCGCCGTCACAGGCCCTCCGAGGTCCCCATGGAGCTCCGGGTCTAATGATGTAAAGGAATCGTTCATTGTCACCGATGAAATATATTCCGGTTGGGCTTAGAGAGTTTCGTAATAATTATGGAAAGCCACATTAAAGGGCCCTTGGAACATACAGAGGTATCCCCTCACTGCTGAGGATCTGCGTTATAGGCGAGCCTCTAGTTTCCGGATGCACCAACCAGGCCAGGAGCCTGCCCGAACGACCCCTTTCCTCATGCACCCGCTCTTGGTATTCTCGCATGTCAATGCAACGGAGTCGCTCTAAGACAGCATTATACTTGTCTTTCACTTCTACCCACCCGTACAGTATCATCTGTGCCCAGTCTGTAACCCAGGTCGCGTAGATGCCGTTCTTGGACCATGAGTTCCCTATTCAGTTCTCTCTTCACCCCCACCCTCTGTCCCATGCACTAGCCACTCACCACTACTTTAAAAGTATCCCATTCAATGAGGGGGTCCCTGGCAGTACCCTGGTTAATCCAGAAATTGTCCGAAACTGCTGTCTGGAGGGTGTCTCTAAAGCGTGCATCCTTTAAGCGTGACAGATGGAGGTGCCAGGGGCGCCTTTATTTGTAATAGAAATAAAATCAGCCATCAGGCTGATGGCTGATTTTATTTCTATCACAAATAAAGGAGAATAATGGACTAAAACTTGCTATCCCGACTTCATTTCTGGTGCACCTTCCATTCTAAAGTATTTGAACATATAAACATGTCAAGGCGTGTGTGTGGATCATAGAGTTATGAATAATAAGAGTAGACGCGGTCATTAACGTGGTGTACCCTCCAGATGTTCGTAATGTCCCAATGTGCGGCCCATTTCACAGAAGCCCTTCGATGTCTTTTCAACAGCTGTCCTGCGCAGGGGTGGACCTGTCTATGTTGACATCTACCACACAATTAAAATCACCTCCTAGAAGCAAATCATCTGCCACCAAGGAAAGACAATAGCACTGATAGAGCCTGGAGAAATGATAATTGATCATGGTAAGGAGCATATACACTACCCAAAGTGACCTCCCTCCCTAATAGCCTGCCCTTAACTAGGATGTAACAGCCCTTCGTGTCAATGATGGAACGGATGACCTTAAAGGGCGTCCCTGCTCTTATCCACAGCAGTGCACCCCGGGAATAGGTGGAGTAAGAGGTAGCGAATATATGGCCTCGCCATCTATGGTGCAGACGGAAAGGCTCCTCCTTAGTGAGGTGGGTCTCCTGTAGCATAACCACCTGTGCATCCAGGCGGCATGGATAGTGGTGTATACTATGCGTTTGGACGCCGAACCCATGCCCCGCACATTCCAGGTCAATAATTTTCTGGCTGAGTGTGCATTCGACATGGTGACAGGCCAGTACCCGCCTCCCACATTCTGGCTTTGAGTCATTTCCCCGCCCTCCTGGCATCCCCAGAACCAACCAAAACACCCCGGGCGACTGAAAAAAAATTCCCCAACGATAAACTCCCACACCCAAAAGCAGTCCCGCAACGGCTGGCCATCCAAACCTGTAAAGGAAGAAGACATTGTTAAGGGAGAGTCCCCTACTGAGTTTCAAGAGGGGCAATCCAAGGGGGGGGGGCTGGCAAACCAATTCAGATAGAAGACCCAAGTCCGCACCAGTCCATTCATAAGAGGAGTCCGAGTCTGTAGCAGCATCGGAAGGAGAGCCAGTGCGAGTCTTTGTTAGACAATGTCATCAACAGATTGCGGGGTAATAACAGGCAAGTTCCTGCCTCTCAAGACTGAACTGCCTGAGTCCAGAACTCATGGAGCGGCGCTCAGAGGATTCGTCTCTAGTGTCCACAGACTTCTGTGAGGTTACTATATCGGCAACGCCTGTAGCGCAGCTTTCTGCTCCTCCTCCGTCTGTGATGTGGAGGCACTAAGCAGGGCCACCAGTAGGCCTTTTGAGTCGCCTCCGTAACTTATGCCTGGCATTCTCAGGTTTTACCTGCTGTCCCGCAGAAGGCACCCCGTTTTGTATGATTCTATCCATGCCCACACTGCAGCCATGTTGTCGCAGAAATACATTTTGTCATCAAGCATTATACTGAGCCGGGCCAGGAACATCAGAGATTATTGTATGCCCTCTGTATGGAGAGCCTTCTTGGCACCCCAAAGGAAGCCCGTTGTTGCTGCACTTTCGTCGTGAAGTCCGGGAAAATTAGCACTTTGCTGTTGTCGAGTTCATATGGGCCATGTGTACGTGCCCTCTGTAAAATAATGTCCCGGTCCCTGTAATATAACAATTTGGCTATTACCTGTCTGTGCGGTCTCCCCGGTGCCAGAGGGCGGGCCGGCACTCGATGAGCTTTCTCCAAAGCGAAGAATTTGGTAAGGTGGTCCGCCGTCACCATTGAGGAGAGCCAGTTCTCCAGGAAAGCTACCCTGTCCATCCCTTCGACTCCCTCAGGAAGGCCAACAAGGTGAATGCTATTGCAGTGATTCTGCCCTTCCGCATCCTCTGCCCTCCTCTCCAAAGTAAGCACCCTAGCTGCGAGGTCCTCAACCTTGTGATCTGTCGTTTTCTGTTCTGGGAGGACATCTTCCAACGTCTGCTCAGTCACCTTGACCCTGTCCGATAACTTATGGTGCTACGCCCTCAGTAGGCCCAACCCCACGGACACAGCTCTGATGTCCTGCTGGAGTGTGGTTTTGGTGTCTGCGATAGCAGCCAATACCCTTTCAATAGGGGTGCGTATCGATACATCGTCCTCCTCCCCAGCTACTCCACTCCCAGGTGGAGGCAGAAGGGCCTCCCCAGTCTGCAAGGCACCCTGCTTGGGCCTGGTCTTCCCCATCTTAGTGCCAATAAGAGCCAATAGAACAGGTGTAGGGAGCAGACAACTGTCACAGAATTTCCAAATGGTATGTTGCCACCTCCAGGGGGGATGAAGTCCAGATGTTAGGGCCCCTGTCAGCAGCAGCCGCCGGTCTCGGGGCGATCACCACAACCAAATGGCCCAGATCTATTTCTTCCCGGCCTTGCCCCCCTTTACCGTGGAGGATCCACCCCGTGGCAGTGCCAGGTGACTGGTTCTCCAGACAGGCATTCAATCCAGCAATCCCTGCCAGAGAAGGAGGCCCCAAAAATCCAGTAGCCACCTCCAGACCAAGTGGGGGCCTTTTCCGCCCCACAGCACTCTGCAGATAGGAATGGCAGCCACCCAGAGAGTCCACCCCGGGGCCGCGACTGCTTCCTCTGACTCAGCAGGTCCAGAAGGGGCCAATCATGCACAGGGGGCCACACAGCATCACATCACTGTCTCACCTCCAAGCTGGCACAGTCTTGCGCAGGCTGCACAGCGCGGCATGAGAAGGTGAAGAACAGTTGATCCGCACCCTGCTGGGCGCATCAGACAGTCAACGCTGTCCCCACGGCTGATAGGGCAGGTCCCGCAAGAGAAGGGACTCACTGCGTCTCTCCTCAGTGCTGGGACAACTGCCAGTACCTTGCTGGAGAACTAGGCTTAACGGCCCCTGCTCAGCTGGGGCCTGTCTCTAAGCAAACCTGGGGCCTCCCGTGACCTCTGGGCAGCCCCCGGGCCTACTGTGCTCCAGTTGCCCCTCCGGACCCCAGTATAGGTCCTGATCACTTCGCCGCGTTCCACGATTGGCAGCCAGCTCCAGCACCCCGCCGGGGCGGCCCTCGAATCTGCCTCTCTCCAGCTGCACCTCCCGACCCCGGTATGGGTCCTAATCGCTCCGCCTCATGTCACCTGCGGCTGCCGGCTCGAGCTTGCCACAGCAGTGCCCGGTTCCGTGCGAAGCACTCCGCCCCATTGAGGTCACACACCCCGGTCCCGAGCCGCAGGCAGCAGGCGGCCAGCCCACAGTGCTTTAGTGCTCAAGGGACAGATCCGCCATCTTGTCTCAGGACCGGGAATATTTCACTGCTCACAGCCGCCATCCATCGCACTCGGCCTCCAGATCGGCAGCAGGTGATTCCGGAGGCCCGATTGTCTTGACCCCCACAGCAGCAGGGGGCCACTGGAGGCCAGGGTCATGAGAAGGTGCAGGATTTCAGATGGGCTTGCGCAGAGCCTCAGAGCTACGCATCCACCATTTTCGGCCAATTGGCCACGCCTTAGGGTTGTATCTTATGAACTGGTGTGACAAAAGGGTCTCTGTGGCAAAAGCAGTAATCCACTCAGCTATCCACATAAAATACAGATCTGCGATCTGCACGGTAAGAGTTCTTTGCAGCAGGCATATTAAACCTCTGCACTACTTTATGGCCATTGAAAAGTGCCACTAGACAAAACTCTGATCTCTCTCTCTAGCAGGAACATTATCACAAGAGTTATCATGACATTTTTAATGCTGCCTAAAAACTGGACGCACAAGTAACTGCAGCAGGTGTTTTTAAATCATAAGTTATTGCTAAACCTAGCACCCCCCCTGAGGTCAGTGCCCCTCCCCCCTCCCCAGGTCAGTGTCTAGTGCGACTGCAACAGTCACCCGGCCCTAAAGCCGCCCTGCATGCAGCTTTCATATACTGTCAAGTGAAAATTGAGTATATCGGACAAGCATCCCAGAGCAATTCCACCTTTTTTTGCTCAACTGAAGACTTAGAAAATAACTCATTAAGAGGAAATCATCAAACCCCATTTTTAATTCATTAATGTCACGTCACCTGAGGGCTCGACTAGAACCTTCTCGCATAACTTGATATATATTGAATAGAAACCTCCCACACTCTCGCTGGGAATCTAACATCACGAGATCGTGACTTACACACTGCCGCTCGGTCGAGTTCATGACTTGAACACTCTCACATCACCTTATCTACTGCTTGGCAGCCTCTCACATCATCTAAATTCAATATTTCCTCTGAAATACAAAAGGAGGGCTGCTTCTGTATATTCACTATGTTAATAAAATCAGAACGTTTACTTTTGGAAATGATCCACATTCAAACAGGCCCTTTTCAAGATAGTAAGAAGCAGATTTACTATAGTGCAACAACAAAAGTTGCTGCACGGCATTGCGCACAGCGAGCGCAGATCCATGTTTACTAAATATGGTCTGCCTCTGTTCTCTTCCTCTGCAGCACAAACAGGCAGCCTAGCGCCACTGACAGACCTTTGCACAATGTTGTAAAGATGTGTGCTTGGGGGCAGATTTACTTTGAATTCACACAACGCAGTGCAACAAGGCAAGTTGCTGCACTGCATTGCGTGAATGGGAGAGAGCTGAAAAGCGCCATATCTACAACAATATTGCACTCTTCATCTCTCTCCCTGCACTGGTGCACTTGAGGCTGCCTAGCACCAACTCAGACAGCCATGCACCATGGTGCAAGGGTGCCTTCGTTACGGGCAGGATTGTTTTTGTGCAAGAAAGGATGCCTACCTACACAAAAACAATCCTTTGAGGCGTACTACTCTTTATATGTGTGCTGCAGGATACATCATATGCGGAAAGAAGAAATAATGAGGAGAATTAAAGATATTTCTCCTTGTTACGCCTCACTTGGAAAGGTGTAGAATTTCGAGGCATAATTTCCTTGGTTTACTGACTTTAGTAAATCTGGGAATGTGCCACAATCCATGGGTGGATGCACGGAAACGCCCGTTCTCCACCCATGGAACGCTTTCCCAAAGCAAGTGGCAGTGCACAACCATAGCAACGCGCTGCTGTGCGTTACGTTGTATTTACTAAACCATGCAAAGCCATGCAAAGTGGCTTTACATGGCTTAGTAATACCATAAATGATTTTGTGCTGGGGCTTCGTCACAAAAGTGACGAAACCCCAATGCAAAATCATAGTAAACCTGCCCGAGTCACCTAAGTCTCTCTTGAACTCATCAGCCAGTGGAAGAAAAGGGGCAGAGGGTTTCAACACCTGCATGCACTCCACGTTTAAGTCACACCAGACATGAGGTGGTTGATGCAGAAACTCAAGTAGGTTGCAGACATCGAGCCAGACCTTCACCATTAGAGGAGACAAATATAAAATTACGCTCTAGCAAAGGATATCATTCATATTTAACACACACAAAAAAAATCATTTACACGTATATAACATTCCTGTCTTGTTGCTATCATTGCAAGAAGGCTACAACTCTAAGGAAATAAATTAAAGTAGCCTGTCAGATTGATGCTCTGATGTTTGGTCCCAGCCCCTCTCAAATCCCCTGCATGCAAAAACTGTCAATCCTTGGGGTGAAGCAGATACCAATAAGGGGGAAGCTACACCTGCCAGGTTTACTAACCCCTATGTCCAGATCCTCGGACATCAGTATGACCCCCACAGGAAGTTAACGTCACTATCTGGAGGCCTGGGACCCACCGCACATCAAATATATATTTTAATTTACTTTCTGCTACGTTAAAGACCTGTTGATTTCTTTTTACATCAGCTGGTGCTAGGAAGAAGCCCGCATCCTGCCCGTGGTGTTTATTTCAATGTTATTGCTCCAGATAGCTCTAATCCTACCTAGATCAGGCTTCTGTGCTCTGAGGGAGGCAACGTGTTTGCTTTGTAAGCCGAACAATCCTTTGCTTCCAACAGCTTATATAATGAGGCGGCCTCCTCCGCCTATCGAGATCTGGAAGAATAGAATACCCGGAGCATCAATTAAGCGGAAATCAGATGTATGTGACCAGAACACTGTCCTAGGAAAATATTTGTATGAAACAGAAGTAAAGATGAGTTTCAAGCGCATTCTTAACTGATTGTTACCAACCTAGTGTTCGTATTTTACAAAAATTGCTGTAGGCACGGTGTTGTATCAGTTTAAGAAAATACCACAAGCATAATGCTTCTAGACAGACGTATGAAATAAAGAGCGAAAGAGTGAGGGAGAGAGAGAGAGATAGATAGGGAGAGAGAGAGACAGAGAGAGAGCTAGAGAGAGAGAGAGACAGAGAGAGAGAGAGAGATAGGGAGAGAGAGAGAGACACAGAGAGAGAGAGAGAGAGAGAGAGAGGGAGAGAGAGAGAGAGAGAGAGAGAGAGAGAGAGAGAGAGAGAGACACAGAGAGAGAGAGAGAGAGAGAGATAGAGATAGAGATAGGGGGAGAGATAGAGAGAGAGAGAGCGATAGGGAGAGAGAGAGAGAGGGCAGAGGGCATATTGGTGCCTGTTTGCGTCCATCAGCACATGCGTAAGTAAAAAGCATGTCAGTTATTGCTCAGTGGGCTTTGTGATGCCTTTGATGGGATTGGTGAAGAGCACACAGATACTGAGTACAAATGCTTTGGAAATAATTATTGGGCTCAATAAAATTTGATACCTCAGATTCTGTATTTGTCGGGCGCTGTAATTGTGTTCGTTTTACTAATATAGCCTTTGCAAATTGGGTATTATAGCGTCCTCCCCAGCATGGGTACCCACCAATGACTACGCCACACACAGAGCTTAGTATTACATGCCTTTATTCGTCTGCGTTTAGCGGTGAACTCAACATTCTAAACCAGCCTTCATTGCATACCGCTCTAAGACTCACCTCACAGCTCTACGGAGTCCATCAGGAGCCAAAAGGGTTCCGTCATTGCTAACTCGCAAGACACTACATCTCCCCCTCTTCTAAATAAAAAATAAACATTTTTACCAAATAAATACACATGTACAATTACATCTCTTCAATCAATTTTTTGATGCTTTAATTGTTCGACCTTACCTTATCACTGGAAACTGGGAACTGTCACCATCAGTGATTAGGATCGGCATTGACAGTGGAGAGACAACAGCAGTCATTGATGCTTCAGAACCAGTCTCTATTTCAACATGTACATCTGATGAACGATGAGTTAAATGCCGAAAATGAGAAAAGTCGCAGGTAATAGACTTACCGGGGCGCTGGGCAGTCACCATGTGTCCCATGGTAGACACTACTTGAAAAGGTTCTGCATCAAATGGAGCATCAGATTTTCTTTTCCGCATCTGGTGGGCAAACACTTGATCTCCTTTTTAAAGAAGATGTTCTTCGAATGTCATCTTTTGTGAGCATATGCTTTCATCTTTTGTTTATGAACCAAGTCCTTCTCACAAGTTGCGTTCATGTTTTTCTCTTTGTGATTGGTCCACTGAGGCATCTTGGATGTCATTGCTCTCCCGAACATCATTGTCGCAGGACTTTCACCTGTCATTGAGTGAGGTTTCGAACGATAAGCTCTTAGAGTAGAGTTTAACACAGTTTTTAAATTGAGTTTCTCAAGGGTAGCACACTGCACTGCTTTCTTTAATGTACTCTTAACGTGCACAAAACGTAAATTGGCCTGCGGCCACAGAGGTGTGCTCTTCTCATGCTTTATATTCAGATGCTCTAAGAAATCTTTGAACTCTTGACTGTTAAAAGGCAGACCATTGTCAGATTTCAATATGTCTGGAACACCCCATGTCACAAAGATGCCATCTAGTCTCTCAGTAACTCAGTCTTGAAAGGTAGACGAGAGATCCTCAATTAATGGAAATCGTGAGTATTCATCCACAGTCACCATCAGGTGATGGCCATTGTCAAGTGGACCGAAAAAGTCAATGGCCACTCTCTCCCAGGCATGCTTCAGGAGTTCTGACATGTTTAAGGTGTGTTGAGTATCTTTTGTAGAAAGGCAGATGCATAGATGACAGGCCTTTAATTCTTTTTCAGCCCACTCATTGAGATGCGGAAACCAGATGCGGTCTCGGAGAGCTTGTTTTGTGGCAACATTTCCACGATGTCCTTCATGGACCACTTCAATCATTTTCTGCTGCAGACTCTCTGGAATCAGGATTCTTGACCCTCACAGTATAACTCCTTCCTGAGTTATGGTCAGTTCATCTTTGACATTTGTGTATTTTTCATATTCACCATCACTGGTGAGGGGTCGAGGGTGTTGGTTCCACGACTGATATGTAATTATATCTTTCAACTTTAGCATGTCACTATCATGGCTCGTGGCAGTGATAATCTGGGCTAACGAAATGGCAGCTGGTGTGTTTGATTTTACAATGAAATAGGCTTCAGCCATCTCGGATGGAGTACACTGACCTTGTATAAGCACCTAAACTCACAGAAGAGAAGGACTAGAAAAACCTAACAGAAGAGACTCTGCTTCAGGCAGTTTTGTCAGTGTCTCTGCCTAAATCAAATTAGACAAGAATTTTTGAGGGGGGAAGGAAATAAAGAGGAAAATCAATGGATTTTTAAATACTGCTCTCACCCACTATGCAGTGGCATGCTTCATCATAGGGCCGTTTACGACGCCCACGTGCAGACCAACACACTGGGCGGAGCGCTGATTTTTTTAGAAATGAATTGAGAAGACAGGTGAGGCAAGATAAACAAAGGAAAAGTTTTCCCATGAGGATTCACTGGTGCAAAAAAAGTGAATTAAAACTACCTAAGAAGTATCACCTAGATTCCTTTATTGTTGGTCTCCTTGGCAGGATTAAAAGTTTAAAGCGGGGTATGTAGAAGGAGTTACCACTCCTTATCCCCTGCTGCATACCAACATGTTTCAGCCAATATTAAATGCCCCTTTGGGTCACTGGCATTCTTCAGGGTAAAAGATCCCTCTTATTGTTGGTCTATTTCACGATGTGACCAATACGTTCAAGGTGGTTAAATCAACCTTACTTCTATCTCAGTAACACTGTAGTCCTTAGTGTCTTTGAAAAGAAAGATAAAAATCATAAATAATCCCCTCTATACCCCAATGCATATGCAAAGAGATGTAAAAGTAAACCATTATATTCTCCGTTATAAGGAGCACAACTGTGTAATGCCCCCTGATCCAAGTGTTGCCTTAAACACACATGTTAAAAAACACACACTCTCAACTCCCAAACACCCAGTGGAGGTATGACGTGATCATCTTATGCACACTAGTGGTTAAAACACAGAATTCTTCACAGTGAGGTTGCCCTCAGGTTATCTTACCCGAGTTTCATATTCAAATCTCCAAACACAGGACCGTCGTGGTGGTCACCGTCCTGTAGTCACACACTGCAATATAGAGTAAGAACTCATCTTCCCTGGACTGTCAAGTGGTTAATTGTTCGAAATCTAACGTGTTTTAACATCGCTATTGTTATATCTATCATTTGTGATGGCGGTAGCATGTAATCGCATATCTCTCAGAAAGACTGAGACTCTGTAAGTCTCTTTGCTTACGCGTTTTACGCCGTGTGGATGGAAATATTGCTTCATCTGAGTGTTATTTTTCAGATGCCAGCCAAATTGAAATTACACTTTGGTAGTAAAAAGTATATTCACTCCCGCTCCCACTAGTACCCATCTAGAACAGTGGCAACCAGTAGGTTGCATGACCTTTCCGGCATGATGGTTTTTATGCGCCTGCTCTGTACAGTGAGCGGTGAATGCTCTAACCAAGTTAGTTTCATGGTAATCACTTCCCTACCCCTTCCCTGCTTACTTGATCAAGGGTTGGTGTGTTCCGGGTACGCCACTCCTTCGCTGATACTGTGTTCAGCGCGTCCTTAGAAGTAGCGATTTCTCCCGGATGTACATTGTATTTCCGGTTCCTGTCTCGGCTGACTAGACCTACACCCTCCATTATTGAGTGGCAAATGGCGGTGGCAATCTTACAGTATCTTGCAACTCAGATAACGTGATCTATTTGATTTGGTGCCCTTGTGGTCTCCAGTATTTAGATATGAACACCAGGAAGGTGAAGATCCGGATACTGGAGCATATGAGCACCATAAGATGTGGAAAGGCTAACACCAAATTAACATCACATTTCATGGAAAAGGGACATACTGAAAATAATCTGTGGTGGATCGTAATTGATAAACCATATCTCCCACTCACAGTAAGGGATACCGCTAACTTACTCTTTGTTAGAGAACAGAGGTGGGTGGACAGGTTAAAAAGTAACGTGTTAGGGTTAAACGATTGTATTCCCTGGCACCAGTTGAACAACATAGGACCACTGGGATAGAACAAGGCCATCAAGCAGATAATACCTGGAGTACAGCTAGCCAGAAAAGTATAAAAGAATGGGGTGAACATTATACTGTTTTAATATACTGACAGTAACCCACCCCTTTGGGCCGATGATCGCTGACAGCTGGGGTCCGCATAAGATGCTGAAACGCATTTTGTTCCAGGCAACTAACATCTAATTTGAGCCTGTCCTACATTTAATATCCAATTTAAGATCCAATAGTGAATATATCATAGGCCCTTATGTGACATTCTCTACTTCTGCACTCCTCCAGGTCATAGAGTGGCCAGGTCGGGAAGCAGGGACAGTTGTATGACCATCAGTATATGATTAAAAATCAGAATGGAGTATGTGCTAGTCAAATACAAGAGCCAGAATTGTATAACAAAATAATCCCTTTAATTGTTATAAATGACCAAGTCTAGGTCGATCTCAAGCACCAAGAGACTTCTCATTGTCAGTGAAATTGCTCTCCCACCCTCGCAGCTCCACCATTAAGTGAGGCCTGCCCCTGCACTCTCGAGTGTTGGTGATCGAGGCCCGCCTCCACCCGCAGGTTTCCCTGCGCCTCATCCTGGTGGTCCAGTGGACCTCTGTCTCCTTCCTCTCACTCTGCTCTTTCACTCGTTTTTCTACCTTTTTATCTTTCACCTTTCTGCACTTTTCTGCATCTCTGCTCTTTTGTGCCTTATTTCTGCTCATTTCCCTTCCTCTCGCTCTGCCTCGTTTCACTCGTTTTCTACCCTCTTTTATCTTTCACCTTTCTGCACTTTTCTGCATCTCTGCTCTTTTGTGCCTTATTTCTGCCTATTTTCCCTTTTTCTTTATCCCTTATTTCCTCCCTTTACCTTTCCCCGTCGCTGCTGCCCCGCGGACCCTCCCCCAGTGCGACCGGCCCAATCCAGCTCCCCTCCCGCTCCGCCTCCCAGCTGTCCAGCCCTCCCGACCCTACTTAATGGCGGCCACTGCGAGGACAGGCGAGCAAGACCACTGACTCATTGTCAGTGAAATTGCTCTCCCACCCTCGCAGCTCCACCATTAAGTGAGGCCTGCCCTGCCCCTGCACTCTCGAGTGTTGGTGATCGAGGCCCTCCTCCACCCGCAGGTTTCCCTGCGCCTCATCCCTGGTGGTCAGTGGACCTCTGTCTCCTTCCTCTCACTCTGCTCTTTCACTCGTTTTTCTACCCTTTTTTATCTTTCACCTTTCTGCACTTTTCTGCATCTCTGCTCTTTTGTGCCTTATTTCTGCTCATTTTCCTTCCTCTCGCTCTGCCCTTTCACTCGTTTTCACTCGTTTTCTACCCTCTTTTATCTTTCACCTTTCTGCACTTCTCTGCTCTTTTGTGCCTTATTTCTGCCTATTTTCCCTTTTTCTTTATCCCTTATTTCCTCCCTTTACCTTTCCCGCCGCTGCTGCCCTGCGGCCCCTCCCCCAAGCGCGACCGGCCCAATCCAGCTCCCTCCCGCTCCCGCCTCCCAGCTGTCCAGCCCTCCCAACCCCTACTTAATGGCGGCCACTGCGAGGGACAGGCGAGCAAGACCACTGACTCATTGTCAGTGAGAAGTGCTCTCCACCCTCGCAGCTCCACCATTAAGTGAGGCCTGCCCCTGCCCCTGCACTCTCGAGTGTTGGTGATTGAGGCCCTCCTCCACCCGCAGGTTTCCTGCGCCTCATCCCTGGTGGTCAGTGGACCTCTGTCTCCTTCCTCTCACTCTGCTCTTTCACTCGTTTTTCTACCCTTTTTTATCTTTCACCTTTCTGCACTTTTCTGCATCTCTGCTCTTTTGTGCCTTATTTCTGCTCATTTTCCCTTCCTCTCGCTCTGCCCTTTCACTCGTTTTCACTCGTTTTTCTACCCTCTTTTATCTTTCACCTTTCTGCACCTTTCTGCATCTCTGCTCTTTTGTGCCTTATTTCTGCCTATTTTTCCTTTTTCTTTATCCCTTATTTCCTCCCTTTACCTTTCCCGCCGCTGCTGCCCCCACAGCCCCTCCCCCCAGCGCGACCGGCCCATCAGCTCCTCCCCGCCCCGCCTCCCAGCTGTCCAGCCCTCCCGACCCCCTACTTAATGGTGGCCGCAGTGGCCGCTGGCGCTCCGAAGGCACGCCAAAGGCAAGCCCGTCTGCGCCCGTCCACGTCCCAACCGCGACCAGCGCCAGGAAAACCTGGACCTCCACCCCGCCAACGCTGCGACCCAGCAGCACTCCATGCACTCAATCCAGGCCGCAACAACAACTGCAAGCTAGCATCACCAGCAGCCAACACCCACGGACCCTTCCGGCTGTCACCACTGCCGGCACACCTGCAGCACCGCCAAGAACATGGATCCAGCACAACCAGCCCACAAGAACACAACCGAACCGAAGACCCTGCAATGCATCCTCCTCAATGTCCGATCCTTCCACAAACATGCCACCGAAATCTGGGACCTCTTAGACAGCACCATCCCGGACGTAGCGTTCTTCACCGAAACCTGGACCAACACCACCTCGGGACCGGACATCGCCATCGCCATCCCCAAGGATACAGATCTCCAGGAAGG
This sequence comes from Calotriton arnoldi, assembly GCA_963921515.1. Classification (NCBI taxonomy): domain Eukaryota; kingdom Metazoa; phylum Chordata; class Amphibia; order Caudata; family Salamandridae; genus Calotriton; species Calotriton arnoldi. The sequence goes on from CAWUFW010011056.1 coordinate 460,374, forward strand.
ACCGCCCCACCCGCCCAGGAGGAGGAATCGCCATAGTCCACAAATCCAGCCTCCACCTGAGCACACTCTCCAGCGAGCCCACAGAACTGATGGAACACCTTCACTTCAAGATACTGGCCAGCCCCACCGCCACCCTCCGAGGAACCCTCATCTACCGACCCCCTGGACCCCGCGGACCCTTCGCCAACTCCATCACGGACATTATCTCCCTGCAGGCCATCGTATCCACCAACTACACCCTGCTGAGGAGACCTCAACTCCACCGCGACAAGCAACTGGACCCCAACACCACATCCCTCTGAACAACCTCCCACAACATTGGACTCTGCCAGATCGTGACCGAGCCACCGCACTCAGCAGGACACACCCTCGACCCCCTCTTCACTACAGGAAACTCCATCACCTTCAGCCACACCACCGAACTCCCATGGACCGACCATCATTGCGTCCACTTCACCTTCAGAACACCCACCATCCACAGACACCAGCACCTGCTCCCACGAAGAAACTGGACCAAAATCACACGGCGACCAGCTCACCTCCTCACTCAACAGCTCCACCCCAACCATAGCCGGAAAATGAGCGACCCCAGCACACAGCCTGAGACCCTGCATAGATGGATCTCGGACAGCACCAACACCATAGCCCCTCTCAAGAAAAACAACAATACCCGCCAGAAAGCCAGAAGGTTTACACCCGAACCTCGAGAGTCCAGACGCACATGCCGCCGCCTCGAAAGGCCTGGAGGAACATCAAATCCACAGAAGCCCACAGCAACTTCCAGAGCCGCTACCAGCGCCCACCATCCAACTCATCAGAGAAACAAGGAAAAAAGCGATTGAAGACAGAATCTCACCCACGCGCACAACAGCAAGGAACTCTTCAGCATCATCAAGGAGTTCGCCCAACCCACCAGCGGGTCTACCGACATCCCTCCCTCACAAGACCTCTGTGACAAACTCAGCACCTTTTTCCACCACAAAATCAAGATCATCTACAACTTCGACGAAGACAACCAACACACTGAACCCTCACCAACCACCCCCGACACCCGGAAACCAGCGATTGGCGACTGGACAGCCCTCACCACCGAAGACACACTGAAGACAATGAAGTCAATCCACTCAGGGGCCCCCACGGACCCCTGCCACACCACATCTTCAACAGAGCCACCGACACCACATCGCACCCATGCTCCACCACCATCATCAACCGCTCCTGGCGACCGCACCTGGACTCCCGACGACTGGAAACACGCCGAGAGCCAACCCCTCCTAAATAAACCCTCAGTGGACCTCACCCGACCTCAAAAACTAAAGACCCATATCCCTGCTCCCGTTCCCAGCGAAAGTCACTGAGAAAGCCATCAACAGCCAACTCGCCACATTCATTGAAGAACACAACATCCTCGACTCCTCCAAATCCGGCTTCAGAAAAAACCACAGTACGGAAGCTCGACCTCCTCGCCGCAACAGACAACATCCGCACCCTACTGGACAAAGGAGGAAACAGTAGCCCTCATCCTCCTCGACCCATCAGCGGCGTTCGACACAGACTCCCACTGCACTCCTAATACGCAGACTCTCGACACAGGAATCCAGGACAAGGCCCTCGACTGGATCCGCTCCTTCCTCTCGGCAGGACGCAGCAGGTCAGACTCCCCCTTTCCTCTCGGACCCCACACCTACCACCTGCGGAGTCCCCCAGGGCTCCTCCCTCAGCCTGATGCTCTTCAAGCGTCTACATGGCTCCACTGCGCCCCCATCGTCCAGAACCTACGGACTCAACATCGTGTCATACGCATGAGCGACACCCAACTCATCCTCTCCCTATCCAGCGGGCCCAACACCGCCAGACGCAGCTTTCGAGAAGGCATGGAAGCCGTCGCCAAATGGATGAAAAACAGCTGCCTACAACTAAGCACCAACAAAACAGAAGTACTCATCATGGGCCCAAACCCCCATGCCTGGAGCGACACCTGGTGGCCCCCCGCCCTCGGAAACCCGCCAACCCCCATGGACCACGCACGCAACCTGGGAATCATCCTGGACTCCGAGGCTCAAAATGGACCCATGAGATCAACTCTGTCTCGTCTTCCTGCTTCCACACCCTCCGCCTCCTTCGTAAGACCTTCAAATGGATCCCCTTCGAACACCGAAAGACCGTCACTCACGCCCTGGTCACCAGCAGACTCGACTACTGGCAACGCACTCTACGCCGGAATAAACAAAAACCTCACCCGCAAGCTACAGAACATCCAGAACGCCGCCGCAAGACTGGTCCTCAACCTGCCAAAAGCACTGCCACATCTCCCAGCACCTGCGCACCTCCCCTGGCTCCCCGTCGAGTTGAGAATCACCTTCAGATGCTCACCCACACTTTCAAGGCCCTCCACGGCACCGGACCAGCATACCTGAACAGCCGACTCAAATTCCACCGCACCCCAAAGGACCCTTCGATCAGCCCAGCTCTCCTCGCCGTGGTCCCCCGCACCAGAAAGACCAGTTCGGGAGGCCGCTCCTTCTCCTTCCTCGCGGCCAAAGCATGGAACGCCCTTCCGCTCCACCTCAGACAGACAACATCGCTCCCCATCTTTGCAAGAAACCTCAAAACCTGGCTCTTCGACAGACCCCCTCCTTGATGGAATGGAACCTGCACCCCCCACCCCTAGCGCCTTGAGACCCTTACGGGTAAGTAGTCACGCTTTAACAAACCCCTGATTGATTGATTGATTGATTGAGGCCTCTGGAATAAGGAGATGAGACCGAGGGAACTATAAGATGGCCGCCGCCATTTGACACTCAGTAGTGGAGGGTGCAAGCCCAGTTAGCCGACATAGGAGAACAGGTTACCTACAAGCACCCCAAACAAGCCCATGGTGCATGTGGAATATGGAATACCATGGTTGAGGTAGGCCCACATCCACTTGCTTGCTGTTGATTGTTAGTGGACAGGCCTTGCAGTGGGCGCATGCATTATGTCCAGTTACAGGTTGTAAGCCCCACGGTGTATTTGGCCATTGTCCAGTATGTCTTGGGGTCCTAGGTCATGTATGTACCATCATATATCTCGTATGCTCACGCTCTTCTTGAAAGAAAATAAAGGACTCTCTAGATTTAATCCATTAGAGTTAAGGATTTGCCAGTTTCTCAGAGTGATCTTCCTTACATGATTTGAGGATGTGTTGAATGTTGTAACACAAATGCTCCTTTCTTTTGATTCTCTTGGATGAGTCTCCAGCAAGGCATCTCTATTGTTGTTTTTAGCTCGCTTCAGTGATCGTTGTATCACCTGATCTGGTTAATTCTGTTCTTGTAGTTTTTGACTCAGCAATTCTGCTTCCCTCTTAAAATCCCTCAGGTCTGAGCAGTTTCTGCGCAAACACACAAACTGCCCGCATGGCAGGTTCTCCCTCAAGGATTTGGGGTGAAAACTTCTGAAGGAAAGCAGATTGTTCCTGTCAGTTGGTTTATGGTAAACACCACTTACCAATTTTTCATTTTCCGCTTTGATGTTAAGATCTAGAAAGGTAGGGCATTCAGTAGTCATGGTCGAAGTGAAAAACAGATATGGATTTCTATTGTTGAGCCATATCAGAAACTCCTCTGCTGTGGCCCTGTCTCCCTTCCAAATCACAATCACATCGTCGATGTATCTTTTCCAAATTCGTATGTGATTAAAGAATGGGTTAATTCGTGTGTAAATGTTCTCTCCTTCGAAAAATGAGACATACAGGCATGCCAAGCTAGGAGCGAAAGAACTTCCAATGGATGTAGCATGGACCTGTAGATAAAATGTATCCTTGTATTGGAAATAGTTCTTGGTCAGTGCTATTTGCGCCAGGCACATGATAAAGGATCTCGGTATCTTGTAACTCCAGTCTTCCGCAGAAAGAATGTTCTCCACAACTCTTAATAATTCCCTTTGGGGGATGTTTGTATACAAGGACTAGATATCTAGTCCAATCATGATCTCAGAGTCTGGATCAAATTCCATGTCCTTGATTAAATTCAGTACCTCCCTGGTATCCTTCAGGTACGCTGGCATTTTCTGCACAATGGGGCGAAGAAAGAAATCACAAAATTGCGAAAGGGGTTCCAGTACAGAGTCTATCCCCGAAACTATCCTTGCTCGTGCTCGCCCAAGATCAAGTTGGCGAGCTCGAGAGAGGAAAATCAATCTCCTGGCGAGATTTCTTAGCGTGAGTGGTCAGATTTCTCAATGAGAGTGGTTGCGGCAGGTCGCGACCACTCACATTGAGTAACCTTCAGTTGAGAAACCTTCAGTTGAGAAAGCTGCCGCTTGAGTAGAAAATCTACTTGAGCAGCAGAAAGGGAGCTGCGCCCTCTTGGGCTGCGCATGGTGCAGTTCGCAATGATTTTACAGCGCGGGACTAACACCCGGTGCTCAAAAACACCGCGAACAGCATGACCCTAAAGCACTCCACCACTCGTGGAACTCCAAGTAGCATGGCAGAGTTAACTCCGCCCTGCCTTAATATCAACAATCGAGACTAATTTTGACTTTTTCGCAACTATTCGCAAATGCGTGCAACAACAGAAATGTTGTGTTTGGCTGGCTGCAACCTGAGCAGAACATTGCGGCCACCATTTTAGTTTATCAGCACAGTCCCCAGAGCTAAAGTGAAATGGTAAAACTTGTATAAAGGGTCAAGTTGGATGTACCCTGACCCCATGGGTGGGATATAGGGGTGTTTCTGGGACACAGTATGGGCAGAAAACATAGAAGGAAAGGATTTTCTGCACCACGCGTGATAGTCATGAATTTCCTGCAATGCTCTGTGAGGCCCCCCATGTAACGTTGCGACGAATTTGTGACATCAAAGAAAACATTTAAAAAAATATATATTTACACACCCACCCTCAGCCTCACTCAGACACTCACAGACACACTCAGACACTTATGCACTCACTAAGAGACCTACTCAGATACTCATGCACCCACTCACAGACTGAGTGAGACACTCACACACTCATTCACAGACCCACTCAGACAGTCATAAAGCCACTCACAGACCTTCTCAGACACTTACACACCCACTCACAGACCTACTCAGACACTTATGTATCAAATCGTAGGCCCACTGAGACACATATGCACTCACTGACACACCCACTCAGATACTATGACACTGACTCACGGACCCACTTAGACACTCTAACGCACACTCTTTTTTTGTTTATTAAATTTATTTATTGATTTTTTTCAAATTTAAATTTGCACGTATCAATGATAAACACATTTGGATCACACAGTCTTCCTTTAGTGCCGGTGGATTGGGAGCAGCAACTCGTAACATAGTCACTTGCATTGTCTGGGAAGGTCACTGCCAGATGGCATGATTGGCTAAAGACGATAACATGTCTATGATGTTGGCAGTATATGTTCTGCGTGTGACATGTGGGGTGTAGGGTAGGAAGGGTGGGTGGGGAGGGAGGGAAATGAGGAGCAGGGGAGGGAAAGATGGTGAACAAGTATGTAAAGTATCAACTGTTGCCCAACTAAGTACTCTGCTGTCCCCCAGTGCCTGCGCTCTACTAATGAACTGGATCAGTTCTTTGTGTTTTGTATGTTAGTTTTGTGCAGTAAAGCCTCCACCTTTCTTATTGGATGACATGCACCCTGGATATGTATGTAGGATGTTTAAGGTATTAGGTCACCTGAAGTTCTATCTGATAGGCCGTATGGATGCCCTCCTTACACTGCACTAGTTGCCAGTACCTGCGCCACTCCAGTGCCCAGGGTAGTCTCCTGGGATTCTTCGTCTGCTTGCCAGGCAGTGTGGAGATCCAGTAGGATCGTGTCCCATGCCACTGCTATTCAAAGTCTGCACAACCCTAGGGAATCCCCACGGTGCAGAGCGACGCTCTCCGCCTGGGCCCAGTTCACCAGTGAGTGAAACCAGGCTTTCTTAGGTGGGGGTTCTGGACACTTCCAGTGCCTGGTAATTAAGTGCTTAGCTACGATCAACCCCAGGTCTATGAATCTGGGAATTACCTTATATTTTTGGGATCTGTGGTAGAGGCCCAGTAGGCATACTTCCCACGTGCATTCTACTACTCGACCAGTGCAGTGTGACTGGTGAGTGGTAAAAGCATCTCAATAGGAGGTGAGAGCAGTACAGGCCCACAGCATATGCAGTAGGTCCTCGTCCACCCGCCTACACCTGGGACAGTGAGCCTCAGTGCATTTAAAGTATTTGTTTATTTTGGCTGGTGTCAGGAATGCCCTAAGTATTATAAAGTATTGTATCAGACGGAATCTGGCATTTCTGGGTATGCAAGTGGGTCCCCCTAGCATAGCCTACCATTCTCGTTCTGTACTTGGCCGACGGAGGTCAGTGTCCCAACACTGTCTAAGAAATGTCACTGTGTGCGCTTCGTGTGATCTCAGTGAATCAGCTAACCACTTTGTGAGATGCCTCCCTGTGCCCATCACATGCATATATTGGATGGTGCGGGTTCTTCTGTTATGTCTCCCCATAGTGCTCATAGCACCGACGTCAGCGAGATGTGTAGTAGGAATTGGCCCCATGGCAGGTCATCCTCCTCAGCTAGGGTGTCAAAGGGTGCTAATTGCCCGTCGCAATATATATCTCCCAATGTTTGTATCCCTGCTTCTCCCTAGGCTGAGATTTCTGGGCAGTGATTGCACTTTGCCCTCTTGGCATCCCTTGTATAGGTAGGGAAGGCGCATATGGGATTGCGCTGTTTGTGAAGCATAAGCTGCAGTGAAAGCATCTGTAAGCTACTGCTAAAATCAGCTGGGTGGGTGTTGTTCCTTTCCTCCCGGGGTGAAATAAGGTTATGATTGATGAGTGTGTGTACGCTGGTAGTTGTGTTGTGATGCAGAGTGGCAGGTTAGTGAAGGAATATATTAGTCGTGGGAGAACTACCATTTTAAGAAGCGCAATACGACCCATGACTATGAGGGGGAGGGTGCGCCAGAAGGCCATCTGTGATTTAATTGCACTAATTGCCTGCATGAGGTTTCCTTCTAGTAGATCTTATGGTTGGTGGTAAATCCTGACACCCAGGTAGCGAAATTAAGGGTGGGCAAAGTTGGCGGAGTACCACTACGCGGAGTTCTGCGGAGTTGAGAATTTTGCGGAGTTGACGCTCCGTAACTCCGTTCCATCTCATCCCAATTAATAAAACAGAAACCTCACATACCTGTGGTAAAACAAGTAACTCTATCTTTACATGCTAAAATGCATATAGTGACTAGTCATCTCACAAAAGTGAAAATGAAAATATGGCAAGCAGAGAGAGAGGTGATGATTTTGGGGTCCTCCTAACCTAGGGAAGAAGCCAAGCAGATGCCTTGAACACAAAGAGCACATCATGCTGAACGATTCGGTGGTGGTGCCATCCTCCTAGGACCACCCCAAGCACAGTTATGGGCAAAAATACAATCCCAACCAAAGGCCCTGCAAAGCATTATGGGATGAGATTCTAGAGTGCAGTGAATATTATAGTATCCAATATCAAAACATTCCTCAAGCAGCAGCGGCTCTCCTGGCTCAGCTGAGAGCTAATACTATAATATTCACTGCACTCTAGAATCTTGCCCCATAATGCTTTGCTGGGCCTTGGTTGGCATGTACTGCCCATAGCTGCTTGGGGTGGTCCTAGGAAGATGGGACCACCACCGAATCGTTCAGCATGATACTCTTTGTGTTCAAGGCATCTGCTTAGTCCTCCCCCTAGGTTAGGGGGGACCCCAAAATCATCACTTCTCTCATTGCCTAATATTTTTGAAAGCTCTCCTTTATGAATTGGTTATATGCTTTTTAGTATGTAAAGGTAAAGTTGTTTTATCAAAGGGTTGTGGGTGCAGTAGCTAACTCCGCTATGTGGAGTTTTTGCATAATTCCGTGTTTTCAATTTAATGCGTAGTTAGCAAATCTCTGCAACCTCTGCTAGCGGAGCAGAGTTCATTGCCCACGGTTAAGCGAAATACAGACGCCTGCCATTATACTCCAGTGCCATTGACCATTAGTGCTGGGCCAGGGGTTGCCACAGTGAATGGGTATAGGCACGATTTTGCCCAATTTACTCGTAGGCCCGATAGGGAAGCAAAGTCAGATAGTGTCTTCGCTATGATGTTGCATGGCTCCCTTATGTCTCGGAGGTATATCATCAAATCATCGGCATGTAGAGATACAGTGTGTGTGCCATCCCCTAGGGGGATTCCCCATTCTTCCCCACCCCTACGACGGGTTTCAGCCAGTGGCTATATAGCTAGGGAGAGCAGCAGTGGGGACAGCGGACATCGCTGCCTGGTGCCACATCCAATGGGAATTAACTCTGACATATAAGGGCCAGTCTTGACCATGGCGGTGGGTAGGGTGTATAATAGTTTGATAAGACGCAGGACGTGGGTGCCCAGTCCGTACTTGGATAAGATGCTCCCAGATCAAGCACCAGACAACCTGAGTGTGGCCAGCGGTCTACTAAGTAGTGAGCTACTAAAAAAAATGCTGTAGGTTCAGGGATGTGCTACTAGCCAGCACAAAGCCATTTTGGTCGGCGTGCACTAACCGATGCACCAGCGGAGCCAGTCGATCTGCTAATATTTTGGCCAGGATCTTTTAATCCATGTTTAAAAGTGCTAGTGGGTGGTAGGAGCCAGCAATTCAGGATTCCAATCAGGTTTAGGCTGTGACACGAGCAAGGACTCGCGGAGTGACGTCGGGAGAATGGACGCCTCTATTGAGTTACCGTATAGTGTCAGTAAGTGCTGGGCCAGGACTAACTCATATGCCTTGTAGTATTTGGCTGGTAGCCAGTCCGGCCCAGGCATCTTACATGTACCTAGTGCCTTTATGGCTGCCTGGACCTCAAGAAACGCTATTGGCTCGTGCAGTTCCGCCCTCTGTGACAGGGCCACCCCTGGCAAGGAGAGAGGGGAAGGGAAGGCATCTAGCGTCTCCCGATCTACGTTAATAACAGACTCATGTAGTTTAGTATAGTGATAGGTAAATTCTTGGTGTATTTCTTGTTGGGTAGTTAATGAACATCCTAACATAGAGCGTATCGAGAGGATCGGACATTGCGTTTGCTCCTGTCTAATCAGCCACACCAGCAGACAGCCTGCTATGTCTGCTGCTGCATGGGTGCGAACGGGGTAGGCGGCAGAGTTCAGACATCGTAGCCGTTCCATCACTTCTGCGTGCTCATGCCTCGATTTTTCTAACTTATGCTTGTCAGCTGGGTTCAGCACTGCACCAGACTCTAGGTGAAGATGCGAGTTTTCGAGGTGCGTCACTTCTCGGTCTGGTTGCCGGCGAATGTCCAAGCTGAGACCCAGGCATTGCACTCTCACTACTGTTTTAACTGCTTCCCACTCTGTCCCCTTATTGGCAACCGAGTCTGCATTCATTTCAAAGAAAGGGTCAATAGTTTTGCCCAGTGACCTTTGGCAGGGTGGGTCCTCTATCGCCACCGGCTGTAGGTGCCACAGGCTCCTGGCTTGTCCAGCTCATTCCCACTTAATTTGAAGTATATGAGGATTGTGATCTGAGTGCATCTGATCCAGGTAGTCCACTATGGTGCAGTCGGAGATTAATTCTGTTGTTCGCACAAAGCGGTCGATGCGGACATGAAGGCCATGCGCGGAGGAGTAAAAGGAATAGAACCGCATCCGTGGGTTCAGTGTCCTCCATAAGTCGGTTAGGTGCCAGTGGTGCAGCCAGTCCCCTAAGGCCCTGGTGTTGGACGAGGCAACCGTCTGTGGGAGAGGTGGGAAGGACCTATTCAGCGTAGTGTCGAGGACTGCATTAAAGACCCAGCCATCAGCCAAGAGACATCACTCCAACGGGACAGCACACTGGATAATGTATGCCAGAAGGTTATCTGATCTGCGTTTGGGGCATATATGGTCCCCAGCAGTAGATGTTTCTCATCCAGGTGGCCTTTCACAAATACATAGCGACCATGTGTGTCGATCTCCACCTCTTCAGCAATAAAGGGAGTCCCTGGTCGCACCCAAATAGGAGCTCCTCTTCCGTATGAGGAGTAGCCCATGGCGAATACCTGCACCTGCCATCTGTGCTGTAGCCTGTGGATTTAGGGCTTTGCAATGTGCGTCTCCTCCAGTAATGCTACGTGAGCTGCATGGCGCTTGAGATAGGAGTAAATTTCGTACCAGCGCTGGTGTGTTAATTCCTCTTACACTCCAGGTGATTATATTTGTGGATGACATATGTTATGTGGGTAGGAGCGTTATTGCATGTGGGTGACGCTGCACATTGGGGTGAACAGTAGCTGTACACAGAAACTATAGGCGGGGGCCACGCCTGCAGAAACAATTGCTGCGTAACTATTAGGGATAACATATCTGAGTATGAACGCTATATTGTTAAACAGGGGAAGAGCAGAGGGACTGCGTGTGTCTGCCCAAACTATTAACTGTGCCTAGTGGCAACTACCGACCAGTCACGTTCGGTTCTTAGGGTGTGGTGTCTGTTGAGGGGTGCAAGGGTGGTGCATATAAAGGCCCCAGGTTAACTTAGGAATGAGCACGTGGTGCCTCACCGTGTATGTCATGGTCCCTTATTAGATAGTTGACCGAGCCCTCTATTTGTGCCCTGGGAAGTTAGACTAGCGACGTCTCCCCTATCGCCTCCTGGCAGCGTGTTTGTGCAGCATGCGTGTCCTAGTGTGACTGTTCGTGTGTTACTGTGGCAATCATAAGCTACATCAAGTAATCTGCTGTTTGTGGCATCACATTTGGAGGTCGCAGAGATTCCTCCCCAGAGGGCCACACTGCAGAGGAGCTGTCTTCACTGAGGACTGCTTGGATGAGGCGTCTAGTTCTTGACCGCTGCTGCAATCTCACATCGTTGCAGCTGTTTGTAGGCTTCACGTCTCTCATGCAATACCTGCTCCAGATTGGGGACAGCATGTCGCTGTGTGGGCGGTCGTCTATTGCGTTTGAGTTTCCCCCTATGACCTCAGCGACTGTCCGAGTTGGCCTGCGTGCGTTCTTCTCGCCTGTTTGGCGATGTTTGGTGACCGGCTGATTCTAACCAGTCCCAGGCCTCCTACGCCACGCCGAAGAAGTGGGTGGCACCATTCGAGACAATTGGGAGACAGATCGGGAAGAGGTGGGAGTATCGGATGTCCAGTTCCTTCATGCATCTCTTGACTGCTAGGAAAGACCCTCTCTGCCTCTGCACCCCCAGGGCGTAGTCCGGAAAGAATAGGACTGGTGCACTGTCCAATCTCACCTCCTTAAATCTACAAACTTCACAGAGTACAGCATCTCGATCTTTAAAGTTAGGAAGGCAGAAGAGGAATGGTAGGGGCCTCGCACCTGGCAGGGGGCAGCCAGAGGGTACTCAATAGGCTCTTTCAACTGCAAAGAATGTAGAGAGTGTTCCAGATGGTAATAGGGATTTCAGCAATTGCTCCATGTATGCCACAGTGTCTGTACCCTGCACACCTTCAGGCAGTCCCACCACCTGGACATTATTGTGGCGGGAGCAGTCACTCTGTGTTCTAGTGTGTGCACTCGTGCTGTTAGCTCTTGTATGTCAGTTGCTGTGGCCTTGGCAATAGGGCGGGTCCCCTCAAATTCTATTTCTATCACACGCACCATGTCTGTCAGTTACTGGTGGTCCGCATGTAGCAAGGTGAAGTCTGATGTAATTTTATCCATGTGTCCTTCGAGAGAGGTGCATGTCTGTGCCAAGGAGGCTCCAATCTAATCCACCACCTGCAGCACGGAGTCTAATTTAGATTCCAATGTGAGGGCTGTTGTGGAGTCTCGCGCCGCCTGTTCAGGTTGCCTGACGCTGGTGGCTGGCTGTGAAGGGGCAGGTCCGGCTCCAGCACGCTGTCGGCCCATTTCTAGGGTGTCCCAGGGGCGAGGCGCCGCTCTCCCTCCTTGGTGTGCAGCATTGAATAGCACTTAGATGCACAGTGCCCACTCCCGGCCGTGGAGAGGGAGCAGAATTGTCGCACATTCCCTGCAATCTATGGCTCTATAGGCAGTAAGAGGTTGGCGCTTACATAGGCAGAGAGAAGTTCGAGTCTCACAGGGGGTTTGCAAATCGACAATGCCCCTGGTTGGTTCTCAGGGCGTTAGTGTCATGATGGTCCAGGAGATTATGTTGGCTGTTCAGCCATTACATGTACATCAGTAGGTGGCGGGTCTAGGCCTGATAAGGCCCCCGGGGTGCCGCAATGCTCTGCCGCCCGGCCTCCTACTTACACGCAGGCAGCAAGCTGTTTCTTTGTGCCTGCAGTGGTTTACACGGGTGTCGCAGTTTGGCTGTGCAGATAAAGTGACAGATGCTGGTGTTAAGCCCATAAGGCCAGTCGGGCGTGTTACAACAGATTACGTAGTGAGGGGGATATTGTAGGTGTCTCTCCCTCTCTCCAGTTTTGCACGACCGCAAGGCCTAGGTCACCATGGAGGCAAAGGGGTCCTCCAACACAGCTCTCTCTCTGCACCAGTTTCAAGTGGGGGCAGTTGTTATGTGTGTACCACCAGCCAGAGTTGGACAACAGCGCTGGTTTCCTCCGAAGTTCTGGCCCACTGCTGAAGCTCTGGGCATGGGCCTGATAGAACCTGTTGACGTCATGCTACCCCTGCCTCATCCGGTCTGTATGGCAGTCCCCAGCACCGGCTCAGGCCCCTTAGGGCTGTGAGGCATTAGGTGGGCCTTCTTGTGTGCTATCCGGTGCACCCCTGAAGCTTGGGGCGTTGCATGGGCAGCGATCACCACTGGGAAGGCACTGTATATGCCTTATGGGTCACTTGCCCATGCAATCTTCAGTTTGGTCGCATCCTGCTCATCCTGTGGGCCCAAGAGCTGGCTGTCGCAAGCACTGAGTTGCCACTTGTCTTCCAGCGGTCAACTCTGCAGCAGCACGTCAGTGCCCGTCTTGCATGGGACTCAGTCAATCATGTGGATGGCGCTGCAAGATGAGTTATTGTGGCGGATAACAGGGCTAAGATGCAGAGCCTCACTAAAGTGCATCTGCCATCTTGGCTGGTTAGCCACACTCTCCTCTAACATGCTCTCTTAGACCCACTCAAACACTCATGCATCCACTCACAGATGTACTCAGACACTCTCACACCCCTTTACAAACCCACTCAGGCAGTCATGCACCCAGTCACAGACCCACGCAGACACATCTATACCCACTCACAGACCCACTCAGACACTCAAACACCCACCCACAGACCCACTCACAGACATTCGCACCGACTCACAGACCCATAGTGAAACACTCATGCACTCAGTCACAAACTCAAACAGTCATGCAACTATTCAGAGATCCTCTAAGATGCTCATGCACTCATTCACAGACCCACTCAGACTCAGAGACCCAGTCAGAAACTCATGCACCCACTCACAGACCCACTCAGAGATTGATGTACCCGCTCCTAGACCCACTCAGACACTCTTGCACCCTTTCACAGACTCGTCAGATACTTAGGCACCCACTCACAGTCCCACTCAGACACTCATGCAGCCATTCATAGACCCACTCAAACACTCTGGCATCCACTCACTGACCCACTCAGATACTCATGCACCCACTCACAGACTTACTCAGATACTATGCACCCATTCATAGACCCATTCAGACACTGACACACCCACTCGCACCCACTCAGACACTGACACACCCACTCACAGATCCACTCAGATACTCATGCACCCACTCACAGACCCTTTCATCCACTCAGGCACCCACTCACAGGCCCACTCAGACACTCATAAACCCAATCAGACACTTATGTAGGCACTCACAGACTGACTCAGACACTTGTGCACCTACTCACAGACCCACTCAGACACTTACACACCAACTCACAAACCCACTGAAATACTTATGCGCTCACTCGCATACCCATTCAGACAATCTCACCCCCACTCACAGACCCACTCAGACAATCTTACACACACTCTTAGACCCACTCAGACACTCATGCATCCACTCACAGACTCACTCAGACACTCTCACATCTGCTCACAAACCCAATCAGGCAGTCATGCACCCACTCACAGACACACTTAGACATTATCACAGCCACTAACAAACCCATTGAGGCAGTCACACATCTAGTCACAGACCCACTCAGACATTCATGCACCTACTCACAGACCCACCAAGATACTCATGCACCCACACACTCACAGACTGACTCAGACACTTGTGCACCTACTCACAGACCCACTCAGACACTTACACACCAACTCACAAACCCACTGAAATACTTATGCGCTCACTCGCATACCCATTCAGACACTCTCACCCCCACTCACAGACCCACTCAGACAATCTTACACACACTCTTAGACCCACTCAGACACTCATGCATCCACTCACAGACTCACTCAGACACTCTCACATCTGCTCACAAACCCAATCAGGCAGTCATGCACCCACTCACAGACACACTTAGACATTATCACAGCCACTAACAAACCCATTGAGGCAGTCACACATCTAGTCACAGACCCACTCAGACATTCATGCACCTACTCACAGACCCACCAAGATACTCATGCACCCACTCACACACCAAGTGAGGTACTCACATACTCACTCACACATCCACAGAGATACTCATTAACTCACTCACATACTCAAAGACTCATGCATCTGCTCACAAATCCTCTCAGATACTCATGCACTCATTAACAGACCCACTCAGACACTGATATACCCTCTCAGAGACACAGTCAGATACTCATGCACCTACTCACAAACCTACTCAGACACTATACACCCACTCGCAGACCCATCAGACACTGACACACCCACTCAGAGACCCCCTCAGACACTCATGCAGCCACTCACAGACCCACTCAGACACTTACGCACCCACTCATAGATCCACTCAGACACTTACACACCAACTCACAGACTCACTGAGACAATTATGCACTCATTCACAGACCTACTCAGACACTGATATACTCACTCAGAGACCCAGTCAGATACCCATGCACCTACTCACAGACCTACTCAGACACTCGTTTACCCACTCACAGACCCACTCAGACACTCTCACCCCCACTCACATACCCACTCAGGCACTCTTACATGCATTCTTAGACCCAGTCAGACACTCATGCATCTACTCACAGATGCATTCTCACACCTGCTCACAAACCCACTGAGGCAGTCATGCACCTAATCACTGGCCCACTCAAACACTCATACACCCACTCACAGACCCACTCAGAGATGCACGCACAGGCTCACAGACCCATACAGACCCTCACAAACTCAGATACTTATGCGTCCACTCAGAGATCCTCTCAGACACTCATGCACTCATTCACAGACCCACTCAGACACTGATACATCTACTTGGAGACCCAGTCATACACTTGTGCGCCCACTTACAGACCTACTCAGATACTACACACCTACTCACAGACCCATTCAGGGACTGATGCAACCACTCAGAGACCCACTCATACACTCATGCACCCACTCACAGACGTAGACACTCACACAGCCACTCATAGACCCACTCAGACACTCACACACCCTCTGATAGACCTACTCAGACACTTATGCACCCAATGACTGATCCACTCAATGACTCATACATGCAGTTATTGAGTTATTTAGATAGTGATGTACCCAGTGTGATGCACAGAATCACTTTTATAGTTATGAATTTTGAATGTACAGGGCGCTATTGAATGTCTGCTTTTGTTTTGTGTATTCGTGACGTATTCACTAATTTTGAAAAAAAGTTATATTTTTAAAGAAAATGGACATTATTTTCGGAAATTGGTGTGGCTTTGAGAAGAGCCTTTGTGTTGATTGTGTGCACACTACACGTAAAACAGGATGCAGAGTTTCAAGTTGCTGGGAAACATGCTGTTGCCTTACTCTGTGAAGTGAACTTTGTCACTTCTATAGATTCCATGCATGTCAAAACACAAGCATGCCCGAGCAGGGCTGGCGTAGTTGCACTACGCGGAGGTCCACGGAGTTGGGCAAAAACTCTGCGGAGCTCCGCTCTGCTCCGTTCCGTGCTCCACACCCCCTAAATTAAGTAAATATTAAAGCAAAAATAAAAATTAGATAAAAACACACTTACCTCTATCGCGGCGTCTCCGGGCTGCCCTCCTCCTCGCCGTGGTCTCTTCTGCAAACCGAAACCCCTATGTCAGACGTACGTCGTGGTAGGACTGTGCGCGCATGCGCAGTCCTACCATGACATACGTCTGACTTAGGGGATTCTGCAGGAGAGACCACGGCGAGCGAGAGGCAGCCTAAGACGCGCGATAAAGTAAGTGTGTTTTTATTTTAATTTTAATTTTTGTTTTAAAATATTTATTGGGGGGTGGAGGCGGGGAGGGCCGGGGCTGAACTCCGCTCCGCTGTGAGTCGGAGTTTTGCATAAACTTTGCGTTCTCAGTGGAGCGCGGGTATGCAAAAATCCGGAAGCTCCACCAGCGGAGCGGAGTTCTCTGTCCACACCTAAACACAAGTTGTTTTTGTAGATAGAGCCCATGTTATATACCATGAGAAAAGCAGAAACTGTTTTATTAACCTGTTTCCTGGCTTTGTCAATCTTTGGACAGAATTCCTTTAACCACTTCCATTTCTGCCTTTGGCATATGTTGGAGTACACAAGGCAGAGTGAGGGAAAGTTTCATTAATTGTACAAAGGTATCTTTCATTAGAATTTCCAGTCCTACCCCAGTCAATGTGCCTAGTCCATTGCCACCACAGTGCACAATCATGAGGTCAGGAGGCTGGTAATCCACAATGCTTTCAACCAAAGGCAGCAGTTGATGCTACTTTAACCCTCTCTGGCCAATCCACATAATGTCCACATTAGTCAAACCCAGGTCCCTCTCAATGCCACTCTTTCTAGCACACTCTCTAGCCCAAAACACATAGCTGTGGCCCACAATCCACACTCTAACCATTTTGAAGTGAAGCAGCAGTAGCAGACAGGAGACGCCTGGAGCTGAATGAGACAGTTTTCAAATTGAAAAGCAGTTAAAATGGAGGTGAGGTTCTAGTTTAAAAAAATATATTTGATTGAATGCTGTAAATATGCAAATTAATAAAATTAGGTAGTGTCCTCAAAGGATAAGTAAGTAGATCTTCATTTGGCTCTGGTAAAAATAAAAAAGGTAATGCAAACTTGGATATGCTTTTAATTCTGTATAGTCAACCACACCTGCTGCAGTTGATTTTGTAACTAGTATGGTCCTTCTAGAATGAGACTCTGCTAAGAGAGTGTTGGGGGAAGTGTCTTAAAGAGAGTGTTGTCTGTTTTATTTTTAAATTAGAGGTGTGTAGAGTCATTTTTGAAGAATAAGGTCTTCTTTTTCTAGTGAAGGCTTTCTTATAAAGTGTAGTGTAGATTTAAACTAATAAAACTACCTAGCTGAATATGTTTTTGGACTCCCGTAATTATTCGTCATGAATTTACATGGAGGACCACGCTGACGGTCGTGTATAATTCGTGAATATGCACAAATAGCCTCCCATAGTGCATGAAAAGGTTATCACATACTAACCATTCAGAATTGGAGTGGCAAAACTAAAATATGAAAGGTATGTTTTTATTTGCTGCCTTCCGCAGTGTCAGAGAGTGCAAAGTTTAAAAGGTTGTCATTAATGGTTGCTTTGTATGAGAATGGTGTGCCATTCTTAAGCTTAGTTTTCACATTTTCTGAGAGTATTCAATCTATCTAATAAGAGCAAAAAAAAACTTATTTGATCAACGAACTCAAATTTCAGGTATGTGAACTAGTTTGAACTTGCAAAAAAATTAATTTGATTGAAAAGGTATATGTGTGTGAGGGATTGACAAAAGTGAGCATGATATATAGAATAGTATTGTAACTTTATAAGATGATCTATGAGTGGCTGTTTGAGTAATTGTATATATTTATTAAGAGGTGAGTAGTCTCTTTTATGGTGTGTGAGTATGTGACTGTTTGTCTGAGGTTCAGAATAGCTGTGTGAGAAGTTGCTTAACAATGTGTTGCCCTGGAACTGTATATTTTACATGTGTTGTTTTAATGCATGCTCTAGGGAGTATAATAAACTACTTGCTAAGCTTTAACCTTATACTTAAGAATGTACTAGAAGTTCTGCAATGTTTTACAGGTCCATACATGGTGTGCTGCTCAAAAAGAATGTTTTTCTTTGAACTCTGGGTATTGTAGTCTCATTTATTCCATTTTAAAAAGAACTACATACCACAGAATTGAAAGGAAAAAACATGCACTGGAGTAGTACAAAACGCATGAACCTGTGAAACCTGGAAGCTATCGATTAGATGCCCTTTAGGGTAGGTGTTGGCAAGTTGTAGGGCAGGATTGTATGTGCTTAGATGGTAAGACATTCTCTTTTAAGTAATACTGACTCATATATGTAGTTTGAGACATTGGCATACTTAAATATGCAGTCTTTCATATATAGTACAAGTTTTATACATATGTAGGAAACAATTATTGCTCATCTAGTCTGTGAGAGAGAGTCAGAGGTATGTAGATATTTAGTGCCCTACCTATACAAAACTTGTATATGCAGCCGTAATTACATATAACTGATTCCTTTGGTAGGCGGTAGGTAGGCTATAGGACAGAGTGCTTTGTAGTTAAATGTCGTTTTAAGTTTACTAAGTTATATGTGTACTTATAGAGCTATATGTCCAGTTACACATGCAGTATCCCACCCATACTGCAACTTACTGACTCACCCATTAAGAAAAACATACAGGTACTCATACACCTAGTCAGAGAGAACCAGAGGCACTTGCACATTCAGTCACATGCCCATACAGCACTTTTTATGCAGCAGTAATAGAGACAGTTGCACACACAGTTATGTACCCCAGTAAGCAATCCATACAGCCAGTTACATACACTTATAGAGACCCATAGAGATACTAAGACAACTAGTCATATAGCTTCATATACACATGTTTTCAAAAGCATAGAGTCTCTCTCTCACCCATTCACACAGTGACAGAGCCATGTATACATTCACTCACATACTTTAAAACTAGTTATGTATCCGGCAGTTTCAAAGGCAGTTGCAGACACACTTACATAGCCCTGTATTCACCAATGGAGGCGCTGACCTATTTGTCAGCCACTTATATACACATTTAGAGAGCCATAGAGTTAATAAAACAGAGTGTCATATACTGGCACACTTCCTTAAACATCTGATGGCACAGGTGGACTCCTACACTCACTCAAATATGTAGCCAACTACTGACACAACATTGTCACCCATCCAGAAAAATAGCCATTTAAACATGGGTCAGGCCTACTACTGCAGAGGGTATCTCTGTATTTTTAGGTCAGGCATACTTCTGCAGACCGTATCTTTACACTTTTAGTGCCAGCTCGACTTGGCATAAAAAAGCCTTTCACCAAGTCTTAAACCCACCTTTTAGTGCACATAACTTATCTCTGAGATAGGCTGTAGGTATGGCAAGAACAGAAGTATGCAGTTCCTAAGGGAGGCGTGAATGGGAAGGGGGTAGGGTAAGAGGGAAGGGAATAGTGGACAGTGGATGTTTGGTGTTTCAGGTGTAGAAGGGGAACTGTAAATGGAGTAGCTCCAATTAGGAGCAATGGCCCTCACACACCCCGAGGGGTGTCATGCCTCATCATTAGGCAACTCCTCATTGGGCTGGCAATGCAATGCCCAACAGACTCCGCAGGGGGGGTCTTTGCCGGAGGTCTTCTCTGGTTGCCAACGTGAAGCTAGAGAGTGATGTGGGGGCGTATGTGTAGTGAGTAGAGGTGGGAAGCAAAAAGTGTAAGTTAAAAATAGCTAGAAGGTTCCCAAAAATAATTTTATTCACTGGTTTCCTATGCGGGACATACCCACGTCTGAACATCCCCGGTGATGTCCAGATGTGGGTAGGTCCCGCTCTGTGGAGGACCTCATACTGAGTTGCTATTCCCTTGTCAATTGGCGAGTATTTTGGACATCACGGTGGGGTCTTTAATACTTCTCTTCTAGGTGTTCTCCAGAAGGTTGCTCTTCCCACGTCAATTGGCGAGTATTTTGGACATCAAGGATGGGGTCTTTAATACATCCCCTTTTAGGTGTTCTCCAGAAGGTATTACTGTACTTTTTTCCACACTTTCACTTTTACACAGGACTACGATATGAGTCCAGATTACAGGGGACATGATCTTTCATTCCAAATACCCTGACCGTCCCCACTAGAGTAGATGAGGATCCCCCGGTCCTGAAGAAATGCCATAGATCCGACTGTTAGGGCATGAAACATGTCGACCATCTCCACCCCACACATACCACTCTGAGCTGAAGCAGGTATAATTTCCTTCGCTAGCCACGACTTTTATAGTCAGCTGTTTTTATCTGTAGCATAGGAACCCAGCAAATAAAATTATTTTTGGGAACCCTCTAGCTATTTTTAACTTACACTTTTGCTTCCCACCTCCACTCACTACTAATACGCCCCCACATCACTCTCTAGCTTCACGTCGGCAACCAGAGAAGACCTCCGGCAAAGAGCCCCCCTGCAGGGCCCATTGGGCATTGCAGCAACGGCCCAATGAGGAAATGCCCAATGATGAAGCATGACACCCCTCTGGGGGTGTGAGGGCCCTTGCTCCTAAGTAGAGCTACTCCATTTACAGTTCCCCTTCTACACCTGGAACACCAAACATCCACTGTCCACTATTCCATTCCCTCTTCCCCTTCCCCCTACCCGTTCACACCTCCCTTAGGAACTTCATACTTCTGTTCTTGCCATATCTACTAGGGGCCTGTATGCTGGACCTACCAAGGCCTGTCCCTCCCTTTTGTGACAGGCTGTAGGTATGCCATAAAGCATGGTGCTCTTTGTTTAAAAGGTAAGAGATGTCCTTTTCAGTTTCACGTAATTACTCGTGCACTTGGAAACCCCTATGTCAAGTACTACATAGCATAGAGTATACCACCCATAATGCAACTGAGATACATGTTTTCAAAAGCCTACCTCTCACCCAGTCACACAGAATAGAGGCACTTATATAATCACTCACATAGTCAAAAACTAGTTATGTATCCAGCAGTATCAAAGGCATTTACAGACACACTTACGTACCCCTATATTCACCAACACAGGCACTGAGCTATTTGTACAGCCATTTACATACACATTTAGAAAGTTATAGAGTTACTAAAATAGACAGTCATATGCCAGCATACTTACTTAAAAATCTGATGGCACTCCTACAGTTGGACTACTACACTCACTCAATATGTAGTGAAGTTCTGGAACATCCTAGTCACCCATCGAGACAAGTAGTCCTTTAAATATAGGTAGACACATAGGAACACAATAATGGATATGGTAGTATACCCAGTGAGAGACTGATATGTACACTGACACAGACAAGGACTCAGAGACATAAACATTAAAATGATTAGAGTAATGGTAGCTATATTATAATAATACTTTTTATGTTGGTAGTTACATACTTAAAATATGTAATCTGATAGTACATAATGAAAAGGCAAATGTACTTATTTTATTTTTTATTTTCAGGCATCAGTTTCTAGATAAGTAGAGCCAGTTACAATGCCATCAAAAAGTGAGAGGAGAGAGAACAGAAGCAAAGATCTCCTCAGAAATGAAAAACGAAAGGGGCAAAATACAGAGAAAGTGGTGAAAGAGAAATGTGCTGCTGGTAAGAGAACCAAGTCATTTCTTAAAAATAGCATGTGGACAACTGGAAAGTCAGCGAAATCAAGTAAATAAAAAGCAAAGTTTGAGATCAACTAAGAAAGGAGAAAAGGTACATGATATGAAGAGTAAAAAATTGTGCAAAAAAGCAGAGAGTTTAACCAGAAGACAGAGGCAGTTTAAGGAAATCAGAGCTGGAATATTCCGTAGAAGAGTAATTTAGAATCTAAAAAGAACTATTAAGAAGTATATAAGAAGAAGAGAAGCAGTCAGACAAAAGGAACGTGCTGAGGCTGTAGTCAATAAGGCTTTTGCTCTCAAGAGGAAGCTATTTATTTTGATTCTAAACAGAATG
Organism: Calotriton arnoldi; assembly: GCA_963921515.1. NCBI lineage: Eukaryota > Metazoa > Chordata > Amphibia > Caudata > Salamandridae > Calotriton > Calotriton arnoldi. The sequence continues at coordinate 482,425 of CAWUFW010011056.1, forward strand.
AGGACACTGGATAAAATAGCGCTGTCTATGAGAAAAAGAAGCCAAAAGAGAAGACTTGTCAATAGAAGAAACTTTTGCAAAGTTTTCAGTGGTGAATGGAGACATACTTCTAGTACTGAGCCTTTCTTTAATGAAGAAAGCTACTTCCAAGAGAACACATTAGTGCATGCAGTTGAAGAATCTGGACAATGTTATGAGACGAAGAATGGTAGTCCTATTCCAAAAGATGTGATGGTACCTAGAAATGTAGAGGGAGTGATAGCTGAAGAGGTACAGGAAAGGTGAATATAAATGGAACTGTAGCAGTATTTGTAGTATTTGACACATGAATCAATTGATATATTGAGAGCTTTGTTTCGACAGTTTCTCTGGAAAACTCTGAAAATTGGGATTTTGCAAGTATTAGATCCATGTAAAGTAAGGGTGTATACTAATTTACAGGCACATTTGTTAGCATGTCTTTCGAAAAAAGAGTGCAGAAGCACCTTTCATCACTTTAGAATGTTAGCTGTTAACCACTCTAAAATGCAAAATTTAGTAAGGAGGCTTTACTGCATCAAAGCTGCTGCCCTATGTCTAGGAGAAATGAATAGAGCTCTTTAGCATGGTAGAGTAGCAGAGGTAGAAAACGTTTATGATAATGTTCAGTTTAATTTCTTTGGACCTGGACAGGAGTGTAGGGAAAATGAGGACTTGGTATCTGCAGGTGTAGTGGAGCAGGACACAGGTATTACTGTTGATAACTTTGAAGAACAGATTAAAAAGTTTAGCACAGTTTGTTCTGAGAAACAAAACTGTGTTTGTATATGTTGTCAACGCACTCACTACAAAAGTCAAACTCGTTATGTCTTGTCTTCAAAAACTGAAGAAGAGAACAAAGGTAAGTGGCAAGAATTTGCAGCTCATTTATTTGTAGAGGAATGCTTTGATTGTTCCACATGACAAATTATATGTTAGTACTGTTATAAGTTAGAGGATCATAACATGCCAGCTAAAGCAGCACCAGTTAGAACTAGTTTAAATTCCACAAGAACTTCAAGATTTAAATGTTTATGAATCAATTCTTATACAGTGTATACATTCATTCCAAGCTATAGTTTGTGTGGAGCCAAAGACAGGGACATTACGTTACAGAAACAGAAAGGTTTAAAAGGTAGAGTTGTGTACTTGCCATTAGATTTCAAGCAGAATATTGAAACTATAGGAATGCAGAGGGATTTTGAAGAACCACTAATTATTCAAGTCAATGGTGTCCCTACCAAGGGCAAACAAATATGGCAAGAGTTAGCGGATCTTAGTAAACTAAAAGAAAGCAACATTATATTTGGTACAAAATAATATTTGTTTATAAAAATGTAGATGTTCTTCACGATATAACACATATGGAAGATAATACATTACCATCAAGAGGTCAGATTGAAAAGATGGATCGATCCAGATCAGAAGAATTTATGAACACTACAGTATCCATCCTCTGCACTCTAAAAAGATTATTGGTTATGCTATTGATCTGTTTCAAATGAAAGAAGGAAGAGTGGGCTCCCTTTAGCGTATGGGAGAAAAATTTAGAAGCTCAGTGTTTTCCACATCTGTTTCCCACTGGAGTAGGTGGTAGGTATGATGGCCGGCCTGTACAAATACCAGCAGCTGAGTACAGATCAACTAGACTTTATTCAGAGGACCCTAGATTTCGCCAGTTTATTCCCTATATATTCCATCTATTATTTGAGAGTGATTTGTCAGGACTATCTTATGCAGTAAACCAAATTCTCAAGACAGGAGTGAATCTGCAAAATCTCACAGCAAGGGAATTTGTTGACAGTTCAAGGAAAAGGTGAAAACCTAGAATACAACTTGATTAATTTGATGGTGTGTCAACGTGGCACTAACGAGTATTGGTATCATCATCACGGTGAGCAGAAGTGCATGTTGAGAAACCTAGGAGCACTTACTTGGTTTCTAATACACAGTTGTGCTGAGTATGTGTGTGATGACCTGCTTGAATTCTTTCAAGAAGCAAACTCAGACATAAAGGGCGTCAAAGTGAAGACAGCTGGAGAACAAATGTTTGCAGACATTTTAACCACAGGTTTCAAGCCATAATATATTTTATTTGCAGCAAAAGCAATCCTCCTCTTAGTGAAGTAAGTGATTTCTTTTGGTGTAAAGAGTACCAAGCTAGAGGTGCTCCACATATTTACATGCTGATATGGGTAAAAGATGCACCGAAATTTGGAACAGACAGTGCTGAATGTGTCTTGTCTTTCATAGAACAGTATCTGACTAACCCTGGGCGTAGTTGGCGTAGTAGCACTTCACGTAGCTACGCGAAGTACATTTTGAACTACACGTAGCTATGCAAATTGCGTAATGCATAGCTGTGTGGTTGACTGCACAGTGCAAGTTAAGATAAAATAACTATCTCTGTCTTTATATGCTAAAAATGCATATAGTTATTTCACAAAAGTGAAAACGATAAATTAACAAGCAGTGAGAGAGGTGATGATTTTGGGATCCTCCTAACCTAGGAGAGAACCAAGCAGATACCTTGAAAACAAAAAGCACATCTTTTGAATGATTCAGTGGTGGTCCCATCCTCTTAGGACCACCCCAAGCACAGTTATTGGCAAAAATACAATCCCAACCAAAGGCCCTGCAAAGCATTATGGGACGAGATTAGCAGTGGGCAGTGAATATTATAGTATCCAAAATCAAAATAATTCTACAAAGAGCTGCAGTTCCACTGAGTCGTTACTAGATGTCCCTCACGAGTCAAATGCAAAAGCTTCATGAAAGGGTTTCAATGCTTTTGCATTTGACTCGTGAGAACATCTAGTAACGACTAGTGGGACTGCAGCTTGATGTATTAATAATTTCAATGCTTTTGCATTTGACTCGTGAGGACATCTAGTAACGACTAGTTGAACTGCAGCTCTTTGTAGAATTATTTTGATATTGGACACTATAATATTCATTGCCCACTGCTAATCTCGATCCCATAATGCTTTGCAGGACCTTTGGTTAGGATTGTATTTTGCCTCATACTGTGCTAGGGTGGTCCTAGGAGGAAGGGACCACCACTGAATTGTTCACATGATATGCTTTTTGTGTTCAAGGCATCTGCTTAGTCCGCCCCTAGGTTAGGGGGGACACCAAAATCATCACCTCTCATTGCTTGATATTTTATTGTCAAAGTTCACTTTTGTGAATTGGTTATATGCTATTTAGCATAGAAACTTGCTTTATCAAAGCATTTGAAGATGTTTATTTTACTGTTGCTACGCTATGTCAATTAGCACAGTTTTTCACTCTGCTACGTGCAATTTGCGTAGTAGCACAAACTTTGCATGCTCCGTGAGTGTAGCGAAGTATTATGCCCAGGGTTATATCTGACATGTGCCATCCGAAAAGATGTTGGTGAAAAGAGCTTGAGAAAACAAGTTCTATGCTTTCAAAGCCATAGATGTGGGAAGTACTGTCATTAAAAATACAGATGCAAAGGAAAATTTAACACAAGATGTTGTTTTGGATTCCCATGACCTGTCATTTCTCAAGAAAGAGTGAACAGCTTTTTGTCTGTAGTCAGACATACACTGACACGGAAATCATCAAAAAAATCATACAGCCTCTGAAGAACAGAGTCTTCCAAGTATATTAATTACTACAACCCTGTGATTCTGAATATGTGGAATGCAAATATGGATCTACAATTTGTTGCAGACAACTCCATCGCTGCTAGTCACTACGGCACTTCATATATAGCAAAATCAGAGAAGACAGAGATGAAAAAGATATGAGGGGAGATTTCTGCAGAAAAGAGTCTTACTAAGAAATTGTACAGTTTCAGCTTGAAAATGCTTTCCCATAAAGAGAGAGGATCCTATGAGTGTTCGGATGGGTTGAGCTCGGCTAGTTTGTTCTCAAAGTCAAGGGGAATTGTTTGGGAAAGTCTAGGCCTTGCAAACAGTCGAAATAGAGTATTAAAGTCTTTCACAAAAATACAATATCTAGCAGAACTTGATCCAGAAAGTAGAGACAATCTGAAATCCACTATGGTGGATACATATAACCCAGGAAGAGTCTACATCTTCAGAACATGTGCCTCTATGGAGTACTTCAATACTATACATATAAAAGTAATCTAACTGAAAACATAGAAGAAGGGAGATATGCAGTACTTGGATGTGATGGTTGTTTGGTTAGACACAACAAAGGAAATCTAATTAACCGCAGAAATCTTGGTGCCAAACTCCAGAGAGGACAGAGTTTCCTATTTGACACTTTTGAAGTTGTTCAAGCCATGGTGTGGTGAATCAGATTTACTTGGAAACTATGACTGTTACGAAGACTCTTTCAATGCTGTGAAAGACAGCGTTGAGTGTTCAGTCTTTCCAACCTACTTGCAAACATTGAAAGATGAGATTGAACAGCAAGAAAACATTGCTGCTGAGATAGCCAAGGAGAGTTTCCAAAGCAGCCAAAGTCTGGACCACTAATTTAAGATCCTCTTGGAGAATAATTCAAAATGAAGCAGCTATAGCGATGAATGAGGGGTAGAGTACAATACAGCAAGCAAGAGAGGAAACTGTTAATTTTAAACAGTTAGTAGAACAACTAAATGATTAACAGAAATAAATTTACTTCCAAGTTAAAGATAAAATATAGCATGGATTTCTCCATGAGAAGAAATAATATGAATGTTCTTCTTTTAAAGCAATTCTACTATACATCAGTGGTCAACTGGCATTGGAAAAGGCTTTCTAATTAAAGTTCTCAACGGTTAGCTACAGAAAAATACAGAATCAAATTTGTCATGTGTAGTAACAGCACCAACAGGATTAGCTGCATATAACATTAAATGAATTACTTTACATCAACTACTTATGCTACCTGTTGAACATGACAGTAAACTAGAATACCAGAAATTATCTGGTTAAGCTTGTCATGAGGTATAAAAAGTATTGAAGAAACTGAAGCTTTTAATCATTGATGAGGTGATCATGGTATTGAACTTAATGATTGCCACATACACTGAAGGATGTAGCAGATTTTAAGAAAAAACGACGATGTACTCTTTGGAGGAAAGCATTTGATTGTATTCTGTGACCTACTGCAACTTACCCCCGTAAAAGGACAGTCTGTTTTCAAAACACTTGTCCATAATAAAATAGAAATTCTATGGGGAGCATTGGCAATGTAAATATTTGGTTACACTTTGAATATGAGGAACTAGTGTAAAATATGGATCAAGCATCTGATGTGGATTATGGAAACATTCTTAAGGACATTGGAATAGGAGTTCAAACAAACAATGGAAAAGGTGCTTTAGAAAGTCAACTTATCAAGAATCTATTTCCATCTAACATTACAGCAGCAGAACGAATGTACAATTTTATTGAAGAACAGAAATCCATAGTCTGTTTAATGCATACAGTTCAACAGTGCTCCAACTTCAACGAACAATTACTAAAACTGGAGAAGGAAGATATTTTGGAAATCACAGCTATTGATAAAATGGAACATCAGGGAGTGACAATATTGCTCACAGAAAAAGTACAAGCGAAATTGGATTCTTTACAGAAGTCTATATCCAGGTCTACAGGATTAGAAATGCATAATCTTAATGTTGAAGAAGGGCTAATAAATGGTGCAATGGGTAAAGTTATTGATTTCTAATTTTCCGAATACAGATGATTTTGAATTCTTTGCCATAAAATTTTATCAGATTGATGGCGTCAAACAGATTGGCCAATGTGTTGTACAATTCTTTGATAGTGAAAGACTTATTTGTGGCGCCAGCAGTTCCACTCTCTCTAGAGTATGCTGTAAATATACATAAATCACAAGGATTAAGTGTAGATGCAGCTTTTGTTAATATTGGAAGTACTGCATTTAAAGAAGGAATATCATATGTAGAATTGTTGCAAGTTTGAACATTATCTGGTTTGTTTTTGATTGATTTTGATGATAAGAAAGTTAGTGCCAATGCAAGTTGAGTGTTAAGAAGTCTATACACCCCTCATTTAGAACAGAATCCTATTTATGAGAAATGGATAATCTGTCCTAAGCGGAAGCTTGCAAAAGAGTTGACTGATGTTCAAAAAAAGAAAGGAAACAAGGACAAGCAAGAAGGCGGTAAGAAGAAAAAAGTGAAAAATGAGGAAGATATTGTAGGATACCAGTTGGAAAATAGTTCAGGTGACTACTGCTTTGCAAATGTTGTTATGAATGTACTGTTTCATTTACCACATATTGTAAATCAAATTAAACAAAAACCAGATAAGAGATTATGTTCTGCACTGTATCATTTGCTCGAGCATTTAGCCACTGACAGAACTATAATACATTCTGCTGCAGGCATTCAAGACCTTTTAGATATATGTAGTGGATCACTAATATTTACTCTCAACACTCAACTAGACGCACAATGATTTATTTTGGTCATCCTTGGAGTTTTAGACCAAGAGGAAGTAAACATTGATGATTCATTTGGACTGAGTTACAGATCAAACCATGACTGTGAAGATTGTTATTATTCATCTACCACTCAAGTAAATTCTGAGCATTTTCTGTATTTAACATTACCAGATTGCAAAACTGTGCCTTTTGACAGATTGATGAAAAAGGCTAACCAAAATATGGCCTGCCCAAAATGCAGATCAGATGTTATGTCTAAGTTGATTCTAGGAACAACTGGAAAATGCCTTATATTAATGCTACAACAATGCAAAGCAGATGGATCTAAATTAGAAAATCAAATTACAAACTCAATATAACATCTGGACACTTTTCTGTCAATTTAAAGAGTGAAACTGGATGGACAGAATGAAATGACAGGAACATTAATTTCAAACCAAAACGTCCTTTCAAGATACCCAACTTGTATCTTTTGTTTCTTCAAACAAGGGGGCATATTAGCAAGTGATTTATCACCGCTTTAGCGGCACTTTTTGCCGCTAAAGCGGCGATAAATCTATCGCCCTATCAGCAAGCTGTCGCTAACAGCAGTTAGCGACAACTTTCTGACGAAAGCGATCGGTTTGGGTGCCGCTTTGCATGTCAGCGATGTTTATCGCTAATGACATGCAAAGTAGGCATTCCCGACCAACATACCCTGTAAACAGACGCTAACAGGCCTATCACCTATTAGCAAGGAGTCCCTGTCCCCGGTTAGCGACGTGAAAAGTCGTGCTAACCGGGGCCATCGCCATTTTTTATCACCTGCTATTTTCCTGACTTAGCCATACATTACATGGGGTGGATTATGCTGATACGACCACAGGGTCGTATCAGCAAGGTTTTCCACCTCCCCCATGCAACATCGCTGGTTTTGTCGCGATGTTGGCCCTTCCCTCCCGCTATCGCTGGAATATTTATCGCCATAGCGCTAAATGTCGCTAATACAGCGTTAGCGTGGCGATATATTCCAGCGATAGCCGGCGATAAAATAAATCACGCTAAGCAGGGTTAGCGATGATTATCGCCTCTTCTTGCTAATATGCCCCAAGGTTCTAAGGAGGATTTCAGGGGAAACAAAGTGCTGTGCGGTGTTTCTTCTATGTGGATCATCAGTGTTTTAGACGTCATTCGGCCTATCGCGGGTGAACCCTCTAAAAAGTTTTACAAAATTGAAGAGTCATTTTTATCTTCCAGAAAGAGTTAATATAACATCTAAATACTACACTCTTTAATTAAAGTTTGAAACTGGATGGACACAATTCAAACACAGGAAACTTAACCCCTTCTGTGCTCATGACGGAATGGTTCCGTCATGAGAACAAGTGGAAGTGTGCTAATGACGGAATCATTCCGTCATGAGCACACTTACAAAAAATCCCTCTGCTGGAAACAGCAGAGGGATTTCCCATTTTTTTTGCCTTGGGAGGTGGGGAAGAGCTTCCCCAACCTCCCAAGGCATGGTTTTGGTTTTCCTTGTAATTATGATCTCACGCATGGCGTGCTGTCGTCATTACAACGAAAACAAAACTGAAACTTAGTTTCAGTTTCACAGTTTTGGTGCTTGTGGGGCTATCTCAGCCCCCGAGCGCCGAAACACATGAGAGATGTATCGTTGGAAAGAGGAGAATCTCCCCTTACCAATGGTACGCTTCCCTAGTGGATCCCTGCTTGGGGATCGGCCCAGGAGGTCGATCCCCAAGCAGCGATCTACCCACTAGCCACCAGGGATGGGGGAGCGGCCCCTTGGGCAAGGGCTTTGCTCCCTCCATTAATTTTTGCCACAGACAGCCTTTCTACCCCTCCGGGGGCAGAAAGCACCCTAGACGCCAGGGATTATTTTTTTATAGGCCGGGGTGGGGGCTGCCCAGAATGGGCATGCCAATGCCCCGCCCCCTACCCCCCTAAGTAGGCAAAAGACTTTCTGCCCCCCCCAGGAGGCAGATGGGGCAATAGCCCCTGATCTGCCCCCGGGGGGCAGAAAGCCCACTAGGCACCAAGGATTTTTTTTTATATACGTAGGGGTGGGGGCTGCCCAGAATGGGCACGACAATGCCCCCACACCAAAAAAATGCTACAGTCTCTCTGCCCCCCTGGGAGGCAGATGGGGCAATAGCCCCTTTTCTGCCCCCCCCTGGCGGGGCAGAAAGCCCGCTAGGCACCAGGGATTTTTTTCCCCAAATTTTGGGGTAGGGGCAGCCCAGAATGGGCATGCCAATGCCCCCACCCCCCAAAAAAAATGCCACTGTCTTTCTGCCCCCCAGGAGGCAGGTGGGGTAGTAGCCCCTGATCTGTCCGGTGGGGGGGCAGAAAGCTCCCTAGGCACCAGGGATTTGTTTTTCTTATACGTAGGGGTGGGGGCTGCCCAGAATGGGCATGCCAATGCCCCACCCCAAAAAAATTGCCAGTCTTCCTGCCCCCCCCAGGAGGCAGATGGGGGCAATAGCCCCTTACATGCCCCCTCGGGGGGCTGAGAGCCCACTAGGCGCCAGCGATTATGCTGGCTTTTTTATACGTAGGGGTGGGGGCTGCCCATAATGGTCATCCCAATGCCGCCCGCCCCCCAAAAAAATAGCCACAGTCTTTCTGCCCCCCTTGGGGGCATATCGGGGCAATTGCCCCCTATTCCCCCCTCCCCAGGGCGGCAGAAAGCCCACTAGGAAATGACTTTTTTCGGAATGTGCCTACCTGTGGATTTTGGGTCCTAGCGCAGCCGGCACCTACGGAAACATAGCAAACCTGTATATTTTGGAAAACTAGACACCCAGGGGAATCCAGGATGTGGTGACTTGTGTGGCTCTCACTAGGTTCTGTTACCCCAGATCCCTTGCAAACCTCAAACTTTCTAAACAAAACACATTTTCCTCACATTTCTGTGATGGAAAGCTCTGGAATCTTCATGGATCCACAAAACTCCTCCCACCCTGTATTCCCCAAAGTCTCTCGAGCAAAATGGCACCTCACTTGTGTGGGTAGGCCTAGTGCCCATGACAGGAAATAGCCCAAAATGAAATGTGGACACACCACATTTTTACACTGAAAACTGACCCTTTTTTTCAAAGTGCCTAGCTGTGGATTTTGAACCCTAGCTCTGCCGGCACCTAGGGAAACCTGCAAACCTATACATTTTTGAAAACTAGACATCCAGGGGAATCCAGGATGGGGTGACTTGTCTGGCTCTCACCAGGTTCTATTACCCAGAATCCCTTGCAAACCTCAAACTTTGTAAAAAAAAAAACATTTTCCTCTGGAGTTCTACGTCTTTAGATGCTTCAAAATACTTGTTGTAACACAGAAATATTTCTTAGACATACACCTGGAGATTGTTTTATGCATGAAGAACATTTAACATACCTTGCCATCACTTTGTTTTTCCCATGTCCTAATTATTACTTTCAGTGTAGTTCAGCAAATTTTACACTGTAAAACTATACATCAAGATAGAGTCTTATACATCCACTGACACATTCATGGACACACTGATAACACAACTCAGTTACCCAGTCACTCATCCATTCAACTACTCACTCACCAATTAACTCACTGACACAGTTACTATCACACCGTCTCATTTAAGAATACACCTACTACTACATGATCTTACTTACCCATACAGATATTCACCCACTTAGTTACTTCGTAGTACAGGTATGAAAATATGCACTCTGTCACCTACACAGTACCTTTTACAACCAGTCAACCATGCATACAATCATTAACATAATCAGTCACTTTTCCATGTAAATATTGATAAGCCCAATCATTCACCAATACTGCTAGAAAGAAATCCACTCAATCCCGTAAAAAGTGATGCATACACAAACTTACCTAAACAGCATCTACAACAGCCAGTCAGTTACTTTTGCAGCTACTGCCATACATATTCAATATTGCATACAGGCACTGACTAAGTCACTTACTCATCGGTACAGGCACTCACACAGCCAATTAGTCAATGATACAGACACTCATGCACCCGCTTACTCATCTATATAGATACTCACAAACCAATTTACACACAGCTACAGACTGTGACACACCCAGTAACACAGTGTTGCATACACTACCACACCCAGGCATACACTGGTGCAGACACTAACAGACCCAGACACATACTCATGCATAGACTGACACACCAAGGCACACACTGATTCATACACTAATAAATTCACCCACACGTTGATAGATACCGTAACATACCCAGGCATTCACTGACATACCCAAATGCACTCTTGTGTAACACTGATACACCCAGGCACACACTGTCTATACACTATTACACCCATAAACACAATATTACAACCACTGAGACACCCAGACACACACTGATGCAAACAATGACATAGTTTCTCACTCACTCATAGAGCTACTTACACACACATTCACTCGCCCATATAACTACTCACACAGTTACTTATTTACACACACCACTGCTGACACTGCTAGCTACTCACTCATACAGTCTCTAACACACCCATTCAGTCAGAAAGGCATTTACATACCCAGTGACTAAATTATACACACACTTACCCACCCACTCACTCACCCCTACAGTCACTTATAAACCCAGTCACTCACTTATACAGACACTCACCCACCCACTCACTAACTCATAGAGGCAATAACACACCCAGCTACGCACCCATACAGCCAGTCACACAACCAGTCACTGAATCATACAGGCACTCACACACCAACTCATTCACCTATATAGACACCCTCACACCCAGTCACTCACTCACACAGGCACTTACACACCCAGTCTCTCACCTATGTAGTCACATTTGCAGCAGTCACTCACTCATACAATCACTCAAATACCCAGTATCTAACTCATACAGCAGCTCATGCACATACCTTTTAGTTCACTCATAAATCTTACTCACACAGCCACTCCCTCATTAATACAGTCACTTACACACTGATATAGCCACTCACATACCCAATCACTCACTCATACAGCCACCCACTCACCCATATAGACACTCATACACCCAGTCGCTCACTCACACAGTCATTCACAGATCCACTCACTTACCCTTACAGACACTCACACCCACTCACACATATGCACATTAACACAACCAGACACTCACCTATACAGCCACTTACATAACCACCCATTCAATTGAACAAGCAGTCACACACCCACTCACTCAGTCATATAGACACTTTTACACCGAGTCACTCACTGATACAGGCACTAACATACCCAGTCTCTCACCTATGCACTACTCATACAACCACTCACTGAATGATACAGGTACTAAAACAGACATTGACTCACCCATACAGCCACTCACACACACAGTCACTCATCCATACAGCCACTCCCACACCCAGTCACTCACTTATACAGACCCTCATCCACCCACCCAGTCAGTTACTCATACAGGCACTAACACACATACTCACTCGCCTATACAGTCATTAACACAAACATTCACTCAATCATACAGGCACTTACACAGTCATTCACTTACCCACTTACAGAGGCAGTCACTAACTCATGCAGCCACTAAACACCCATTCAGTCAGAAAGGCATTTACATACTCAGTGACTAACTTACACACACACTTACCCACCCACCCACTCACTCACCCCTACAGCCACTTATATACCCAGTCACTCACTTATACAGACACTCACCCACCCACTCACTAACTCATAGAGGCAATAACACACCCAGCTACGTACCCATACAGCCAGTCACACAACCAGTCACTCACTTACAGCCACTCTTCCTTATATATATACAGCCCCAGAGTTCAATAGTAAAAAAGACATAGCCTCTGTGAAAGCCAAGTACTGGGCTCTTGTGTCTGAAAGGTATGCTACAAGTATGTGCTTACCTAGTGAGTTTTTAAATTTTAAGTTCCACGCAAAGTTTGAGCCCTTTCTTGATTTGATTACACCACCATTGGCAAAACTTCTCTATGTGAGGTTCCGTCTAGGCTACCTTCCCCTTAGGGTTTTTAACACCAGGGCCCTTGAATCAGACTCAATCACTTGGCCTGTTAGTGGCCCCACTCGGCAAACTGTGGAACATATTCTGTTCTTTTGCACCGAATACCATTTCCTTAGAAGAAGTGGATCCAACCTGTCTGCTGCAATCTGGGAATCAGACATTATTGGCTTGCTTTGAGGATCCTAAGGACTGACACATCAAATTCTATTGCCTTTGCTGTAAGCAGGTTTTTATTGAATATTTGGCTTAGGTGACAGAAGTTTACAACCTAGACTGTCTGGGTGGTTTTTACTACCAAAGGTGTAATTATGTATAGTGCAGCTTGGATTCTGTTTCTAGGAATTTTACTATGATTGTTTGATCACAAGTGGCACTTAGCACTTTAATTACATGATAGTATGCTATTAATGTGGCTTTAATTGTTCTTATGGAAGCCTTTTAAAAAAATTGTTTCAAGATGTGCAAATTGGGTAAAGACTGTTTTAGTTATTTATTGTCACTTATCGATTGTGTAAACTCAGATGGTCTGATAAACTGAAGAAGCATATGATGTTGATGAAACACCCGTGAGCCCTAAAAGATTATGATTTCCCCAGATTGGTATGGATTAGACACACAACATGGCAGACCCCTTTAGTCTATGGGGCATATTAGCAAGACCGGCGATAAAATTATCGCCGTTTTAGCGACAGGAAACTGCCGCTAAAACGGCGATAATGGGCTTGCTAATATGCGTTATAGAATTCAATAGAAGCCCAGGTTAGATGTGCAGGACATCTAACCTGGGCTTCTATTGAATTCTATAACGCATATTAGCAAGCCCATTATCGCTCGTTTTAGCGACAGTTTCCTGCCGCTAAAACGGCGATAATTTTATCGCGGTCTTGCTAATATGCCCCTATGTTTCAGGATTTTTTGAGGTTTTTGTTGTTTAGAGCTTACCGCTCCATCAGAAGATATCGAACAAGATTAATTGGTTATTTATTGAATATGGGACTGTGCATGTATTTTGGCTGCTATAACAATGTATTGTATGTATTTATTGCTTTTGCACTTTTATGGTCACTTGACCGAAATAAAGTATTATTATTATTGACACAGAAATACAGGTTTTTTTAATTTAACCATGAAAGGTGGCCCTAATGAGAACCTTTTTTTTCCATTTTTCTGGAACAGTTGTTTAGTTTACTAACCGTTTGTATTTTTTGTGTGTTTTTTCTTAAATAAAATGGCAACACGGAAAAAAAACATTATCTCCAGAAACTCAAAAACAGTTTAATAAAAAAAAGTAACATTTGTGATTTTTAGCTGTCTCCAATGCTACAACAACAGACTGTTGACCAACAATAAACACCGTATTGCAGTCTAGGCAAAATGTTCCAACTCTCCTGAGTTCTGGAGGCTTTTCCAGCAGCTGTTTCTTCACTTCGGTAGGAATTTTCTTTCCAGTAGCAGCTGGAGTAGCAGTTGAAGTTGATAGCTGATCAGCACTTCTCTCCCTCTGTGCTCTCTTCAGCTGTGTGCCATGGTAGGTTTTTAAATGGGACAACATGCTAGTTGTCCCATATGAATATTTTTTTAAGTGCCCATGAAAGAGCACTCAATGTATTTGGCTGCAGTTTTTTTTCCACTGAAGGGGATTTAAAAAAAATCCCAGGCGATGGTCTGGTGTTTTGGGGCTGGTTCTTCATATGAAGACTCTCCTTGTGAAAGGCGTGGTTCCTGAGCCTCACTTCCCCCAGATGCCATTTTATGAAAGATAAAGGACAAAAAAAATCAAAAGACAGTTGTATCCCTGCAAAGTACAGGGCACCTGCAAATAATCTTCCAATATCTCCCCTGTAAGGTTGAGAAAGAGAAAAATGAATGGGTGGGACCTTCCTTTGAGACTCATGAAAAGTGACTTGTCCAGTCAAATCTCTTTGTTACATAAACACGTGATATTCGTGAACGCTGACGTCATCATGAAAATCGTTGTGAAGACCTCAAATACAGTTAAGATGTTTTTTAGAATAAAATTACTTGCAGAAATACAAGTTTAAACCCTATATTAGTAAACTACTGTTCTCAAACTTTAACTTTTAACTTTAAAATCTTTATTCGGCACAAAGACAGAGGCTATAAAAGTGCATAAAACTGTTCTCAAACATTAATTATAATATGTGTATTACACTTTTAAAAGCATACGCTAACTTCGCGAATATCCGCTACTCCAGAAACTGCGTAATGTGATATTTCGCGAACAATAAAAAAATTTAACAAAATATATATACAGTGAGCAAACCACAAAAAAAATCCTCAATAAAGACATATGGACATATAAATGTGTGTTAAATAGGTGGCTCCTTTCACAATCACAGAAATGTTAGGGTGCAAGGCTGACTAAGGGCCCAGAGAAAAAATAGTTACAAGGGGTGTTACACTACACTCTATGATTTAGTACATAACATATAAGCCACGGCTACCATGAACACTTATTTGGGGTCACTTTGGTTACAGGGTAAAAGCTTTGAGCCAGTCTTGCAGTGTGTAGGGACAATTAGTTAAGAAATAACATTTAAAAAAAATAGAAATTCACTGGGAAAACCAAAGTTTACAGAGACATTATAATTAGGAAATAGATTAAAAAAAGGTTAGAAATTCACTGAAAAGAACAAAGGTTATGGGGACGTTATAGTTAGTCTCATACTTCACTCGTACAAAACCAGTGAAATTCATCAGTTATTGTTGCCTGACATGCGCCCCCGTAATACACTACTTATGATCTCACATATTAAATCACTCATGACCTGGTCAGTGACATAACAGATGCCATCACTGATGACATCTCAAATGACATCACTGATGACATCATCCATGGAATTGCTTACACACCCACTCATACCCCCATAGAACATCTCATACACTCACTCACACACCCATACAACCACTTACACATCCACACAACCCCACACATTGACAGACCCATACAAGCACTCACATAGCCACTCACTCATCCATAGAGACACTAACACACCCACTCACTCACCCATACAGCCACTCACACAGCCAGTCACTCACCCACACACACAGCTACTAACAGTGCTACTACTTCACCCATGCAGCTACTCATGCACCCATTCACTCACCCACACAATCACTTACATACCCATTTATACATCCATACAAGCACTCACACGCCCACTCACTCACCTATATAGCCACTCACACAGACACTTAGGGTATAATACAACCACAGGCACACTCACTCACTTACCCAAGCACCCACTCAAACAGCCACTCACTCACGCATACACCCACTTACACACCCAGTCACTCACACATAGAGCCATTCATACAGCCACTCACCTACCCATACAAGCACTCAGACACCCACTCACCCACCCATAGAGCCACTCACACAGTTGCTCACCCACCGATAGAGCCATTCACACAGCCACTCACCCACCCATACAGTCACCTACACACCCACTCACTCACTCATAGAGCTACTCACACAGCCACTCACCCATACAGTTGTGAGTCAGTCATGCATTGTTAGACCTGGCTTTTTCAATGGATTTATTCCCAGACTTTTAGCTTCTTGGCCTCCTGGTTTTGACCCTGTTTTTGTTGGTTTTAGAACTTTGGGCACTTTACTACTGCTATTCAGTGCTAAAGTGCATATGCTCTCCAAGTAAATTGTGCATATGGATTGGTGTTTCCATGATTGGCCTGTTTGACTTACCACTATGTCCCTAGTACAGTGCACTGTGTGTGCCCAGGACCTGTAAGTCATATGCTGCTAGTTGGCCTGCACCACTAATTGTGAAACCCACACAAGCAGCCTTTCAAAGAGGTCTCAGACCTGCCATTGCAGTCTCTGCACGCAGTCTCTACTGCCATGTCGACCTGGAAAGTGCACCTGCTTGCCAGGCCCTAACCTTCCTTTTTATTACATGTGAGTCATCCCTAAGGTAGGCCCGAGGTGCCCCTGTGGCCAGGGTGCCGTATATGTGAAAGGGAGGACATGTACTGGTGTGTAGGACATATCCTGATAGTGACATGCAGTGTCTTTCGTTTTTCACTATGGAAAGGCTATCTGTCCCATAGGATAGAATGAGAGTTAATTTATAACATCTTATAAAAATAACTTTCCATTGGGGCCAGGTAGAAAGATGGAGTTTAGTATGCCTGAACTCAGAATATAAATATGCATTTTATAGTGAAGATAATTTTTAGATTGTGTGTTTGAAAAAATACCACTTTTAGAAAGTGGGTATTCTCTTGCTTAGCCATCCTGTGTGCCTCTGCTGGGTTGTGCATTGACTGTCTGGTTTTTGAGTGACAGGGGCTGGGGATGTGCATTCTCTTCAGACAGCCACTGAGGGGATTGAAGTGTGTCCTGCCTTTCCTGGATAAGTCAAGGCTGGGCTGAATAGACCTGGGCTGCATTTAGAGGAGTGGGAGGAGTTTTCCCTGCACCTGAATAGGCCTGGTCTGCCTTGGACAATGCTGTCTTCACCTCCTGCTAAGAATGCCAGAGAGGACTGAGCACAGATACTCTTTGCCACAAGAGAACAAAGGGAGATGTGGTATAAATATTGGGGCCCAGACCCCAGGATTTTAGAACTCGCTTGGATCAATGAACCTGCCAAGAAGAAGAGCTGGGGAAGCTGTGAGGAGAGACTACCACTTTTCTGTGTGCTTTGCTGTGTTGGCCTGCAGTAGCTCCTTCTGTCTTGGGCAGAGAAAGGACTGGACTGGACCTTCTGAAATTTCTTTGTTTGAGTTTCTCCAAGGGCTTGATGTAGAGCTTGCCCCCTGTTCAAGAAGTCTCAGGAACAGCAAAGACTTCACCTTCCTCTGGGTACCGTCTGTGGGACCATGTATCTCAGTTGCCACAGAGGGAAACCGCAACCAGACGCCGCAACCAAGACCGCCAGAGGTTCTGTGATCTGAAGGCACTGCAGAGGGCACCGCCGCACTTCGTACCACAACCCTGGTCTCACCGACGACCGCGGCTGCCACGAGCCTCTGCTTGCACCGTGTCCTGTGGGCACCGCACTCCGCACCACCTCGCTTCACCCGCCACCCTGGTCTCACCAACGACACAGTTGCCAGCTGACATTGCCACTGTGGTCTGCACCGTGGTCTATGGGCACCACTTGCAAGCTACACAAACCACTGCCCATCCCACACAGCAGCAGTGACCCACCGAGGCCAGCTCCCATCGACCGGCACTGCCGCCTGCACCGCCGGCACTGCAACGAGCACTGTCAGCACTGCAACGAGCACTGTCCCACTTCGCATCGCCGCCCCAGTCACACCAACACTGCTGGATGACCGTCACCCAGCCGCTGCCTGCACCGCAACCTGAGGGCACCGTATGCCGGCCGCACCGCTCCACTTCACACTGCAACCATGACAGTTGCCACGACGGGCCAGCATCGACACAGTTGGCTGGGACTAAAATGTACTGTTTACAAGTCTTCCAACGCCGGTCTGCATCGACGCTGTCGACTGAAACTGTTGGATCTGGTTGTTTTCAGCACCACAGTAACCCCGGACGGAGCTACCGACTGTAAAGAACTGCATTTTTGAGGTTATTCTTGCAAAGTGCATATTTTGATTATTGTTTGTTGGATTTTTGTCGTTTTGGTCTTGTTTGGTTTAGATAAAGATTACTTATTTGTCTAAACTGGTGTGGTGTCCATTTGTAGTTTTTTCACTGTATTACTGTATGTTTGGACAAATGCTTTACACACTGCCTCTGAGATAAGCCTGCCTTCTCGTGCCCAGCTACCAAAGGGGTGCGCAGGGGTTGTCTAATGGAGTAAATCCCTTACCCTAACTAGAAGCAAGGGTCCCTACTTGGACAAAGGTGCAACCCATTGCCAACAAGAGACCCCCATTTCTAACACCCATACACCTACTCACATACCTACTCACTCAACCATACAGTCACTCTCACAGCCACTCACTCACCCATACAGTTACTCACATACTCATTCACTTACTCATCCATATATTAACACATGTACTCACTCACCTATCCAGTCACTAACACAAGCACACACTCACCCATACAGCTGCTGTCCCATTTACTCACTCACCCATACAGTCACTCACACACCCACTCACTCACCCATACAGCACTTATGTACCCACTCACTCATACAGCGACTCACACATCCCATCACTCACCTACACAGCCTCTCACATACCTACTCACTCACCCATACACCAGTGACACACCTACTCACTCACCTACACGTCCACACACACAGTCACTCACACACCCACTCACACACCAATACAGCCACTCACTAACTCATACAACCACTCACACACCCATAGAGCCACTCAGACACCTACTCATACATCAATGTACCCAGTCATGCAGCCACTCACATATTATGTGTTACAAATAGTATCACTCATTAGTAGTGCACAAGGTTTACCAATTTAACATTTGTAGTATCTTACTATATATCTTTAACACTCAGAAATAGTTAGAAAACACAATCAGTGGATGATATCATCAGTGAGGTCATTTGAGATGTCATCCGTGATGTCATCGGTGATGTCACTGACCATGTAATGAGTGATGTAATATGTGAGGTCATGGTAAAGTGGCAAGTTATAGTTAGTGTCCTCTGGTTAGCGAGCTGAAAAGAGTTTGTAACAAGGTGCGCTGCTTGTAATAATTTGAAGGTGGTGAATAAATTGTAAATGAAGTTTATAACAAAAACTATAGAAGGTTTAAAGTTTGTATACTTTACACTTGGTTTGTTTAAGGAAAAAAAGATTTCCTAACTATAACTACATTTTAACCTTTGTTTTCTTCATTGAATGTATATATATCTATATATATATATATATATATATATATATATACTATATATATATATATATATATATCTATATTCACTGAAAAAACCACAGGTTTTGAGGACGTTATAGTTAGTTGGACATTTCACCAGTACAAAACCAGAGAAATTTGTCCGTTATAGTTAGTTCAGCAAACGATAACTCGCGCCCCCGCAATGCACTGCTGATGACGTCACATATTACATCATTCATGACATGGTCAGTGACATCACTGATGACATCTCAAATGACATCACTGATGACATCACTGATGACATCATCCAGCGACTGTGTGTTTCTGTAAAGTTTAAACATGTTTTATATATATATGCCAAGGTGTATTGAAGAATGAGTGGGTGTATAAGTGTCTGGATGGAGGATTTAGTAGGTGCGTGACTGACTGTATAAGTGAGTGATTGAATGTGTCTTAGTGAATGCATGGGTTAGTGAATAAACTGTGTGAATGTCTGTATCAGTCTGTCTGTTGTTGTGTAAGCTGCTGCATGGGTTGGTGAGTAGCTACATGAGTGTCTACATGGGTTATTGATTGGTTGCCTGAGTATTTGTATGGGTGCCTGAGTGTCTGGGTGGGTGTGTGGGAGGTGTTTGACTCTGTGCATAGATGTGTGAGTGGTTGATTCACTGGGTGTATGGGTTAAAGAGTGCATGTGGAAACAGCTGTATGGGTGGGTGAGTGTGTGTATGGGTGTGTTGGTGACTGAATGGGTGTCTCAGTGGTACATGTCCAAGTAACTACATATGTAAAAGGCAGTGTATGTGAGAGTTGGAGTATATAAATGACTATACGTGAGAATGGCTGAATGGATGAGTGTGTACTTGTATCAGTGATTGCATAAGAGATTAAGTATGCGTTAGTAACTGTATGAATAAGTGAGGTGGTGTTTGTATAACTGTATAGTTGAGTAAATGGAAGCGTGATTGATTTTTTGCATGACTGACTAGGTGTGTGAGTAACGCTATGGATGAGTGGCGGTGTGTGAGTGTCTGTATAGGTGTATGAGTGCATATGATAGTGCTGTACTGATGAGTGACTGAATGTATGGGTGACTGTATGGGTGAATGAGTGGATGTGTGTGTAGACCTAGGAATCAGTGAGTGGGTATGTATTAACTGGTATTTGTGTGTCTATGGTTTTGAAAATGGTAGTCTGTATTTTGGAGTAGGTGTATCAAAGGTTATATTAAGGTGTGAGGAGGTGCATCAGATTATCACGAGGATGATGTCATCAGTGATGTCATCAGTGATGTCATTTGAGATGTCATCAGTGATGTCATCAGTGATGTCACTGACCATGTCATGAATGATGTAATATGTGACGTCATCAGCAGTGCATTGCGGGGCGTGAGTTATAGTTAACTGAACTAACTATAACAGGCGAATTTCTCTGGTTTTGTACGAGTGAAATATCCAACTAACTAACGTCCCTGAAACCTATGGTTTTTTCAGTGAATTTCAAAGGTTTTTAAATGCTAATTTCTAACTATAACGTCCCTGAAACCTGTGGTTTTTTCAGTGAATTTCAAAGGTATTTTAAATGCTAATTTCAAACTATAATGTCCCAAAAACCTATGGTTTTTTCCAGTGAATTTCAAAGGTTTTTTAAATGCTAATTTCTAACTATAACGTCCATGAAACCTATGGTATTTTCAGTAAATTTCAAAGGTTTCTAACTATGCCTACAGAGGTAGGACGTGCAGAAAGAGGAAGAAAAGCACAGAAAGAAGCAAGAGAAATGCAGAAAGAGGCAACAGAAGTCCAGAAAGACGAAAAAAGGTGCAGAAAAAAGCAAGACATGTGCACAAAGAACCAACAGAGGGGCAGAAAGAGGCCTTGTTGCAAAGTCATCCTGTGCACCCAACTTTTTGCTGACGGGTACTGGTGGTAACTGACTCTGACTAACCTGGCCTAGAGCCAGTGCTATACTAAAAGACACTACAGTGAAAACACCTACATACACTAGGGAACACTATGCATTGGTGTACCCGTGATTGGCGTGACCTCCTCTGTAAGGCCCTATTACATAATAGGGCAGGGGGATTAAAACTACCTCTAAGTCAGAGGTGCAGAAAGATGCTTATTTAAGTAGTAGTCACATTTGCAGAGTGGTAGAGAAAGGGTGCTCGGCCTCCGACCAGCGCACAGGAATTCCGCTGCGTAGGACTTACAGGAGGTACCAGGAGAGCTTCTTGGCCTCCAAAGTCCCTCGAGAGTAAAGTGGACTTCATCCCCCATCCCGTAGTCTGCCAGGAGGCGCGTTTGCAGAGTGGTGGAGAAAGGGGGGCATGGCCTCCAAAGACGTCTTAGCAATCCCACTGTGTGGGACTGCTGGAGGTAACAAGAGGGGTAGTTGGCCCCCAAGGACATCCTTGGGGGCCAACTACCCCTCCTATTACCTCCAGTAAGTCCCACACAGCAGGATTGCTAAGTTCTCATAGCAGGCCACGCCCTCTTCGCCCACCACTCTGCAAACGCGCTCCCTGGCGCGCTCTTAGATGGGCATTGAAGTCCCCTTCGCTGCTGGGGGTCCTTTAGGGGCCAACTAGCCTACCTCTTACCTCCAGTAAGCCCCACACAGTGGGATTGCTGAGAGGTGGACAAAGGCCATGCCCCCTTTCCCCACCACTCTGCAAACACACCTCCTGGTGCGTTCTAAGTTGGGGTATTAAGTCCCCTTCATGCCTGAGGGTCCCTGGGGGCCAACTAGTCCACCAGGTGCCTCCAGTAAGTGCCACACACCTGGATTGCTGAGAGTGGTCCAAGGCCACCCCCCCTTTTTACACCACTCTGCAAACGTGGCTCCCGGTGCACTGCTGCTCAAGGGATGAAGTCCACTTGTGTCCTGTGGTCCTCAGGACAAAAGAGGACCTCATCGCCCCACCAGCAGTGCGCCAAGAGGCGTGTTTGCAGAGTGGTGTAAAAAGGGGCATGGCTTCGGACCACCTCTCTGCAATCCAGCTGTGTGGTGCATACTAGAGGTGCCTGGTGGGCTAGTTGGCCCCCAGGGACCCTCAGTATTCAAGGGGACTTAATTCCCCAACTTAGAACATGCCGGGGGCGCGTTTGCAGAGTGCTGGAGGAAGGGGGCGGGGCCTCCGGGTATTTGTGCGAACCCCTGAGCAGGCCTAGGGGGTCAGGGTGTTTCTACCCTGCCCCCTTTTCTTAATTTTTTACTTTCTCCCCCCCTTTTTCTTGTGCCTCGGTTACCGAGTCACAAGATGGCTGCCAACACTTCCTGGTTTGGAGTGTTGGCAGCCAATCAGAAGTCAGCTCGTGCTCAGGATGAGTCGTGACTCCTCCTCAGTGCTCAGTTTTCGAAATTTTTCTTTTTTTAATTTCTCAGGAACTACTGAACGGATTTACACCATTTAAAAAAAGGGTGCTTTCTGAACCAAGAGCTACCCTTTTGCCAAATTTGGTGTAATTCCGTTCAGCAGGTCGGGCTGTAGCCTGTTCCAAAATTTCCAATGGAAATTAACATGGGGAAAACGGGTTTTGGGACCCCCTTTTTTCTCAGCCCCTGCTTGACGAATCATCCCGAAACTTTTAAGACAGGAGCTGACTGGAGCGCCCCATTAGTTTTGAAAATTTCGGCGGGATGTGCTTAGGATGCGCGGATCCCGCCGTGAAAAAAAAAAAACCGAAGCGTGGGCTCCCGCGCTTTTTTGTGATTTGGCCCCCGGGTGGGCCAAGTCCCGGGGGCATGTGGGGGTTGATAAAATATTTGTATGGGGGGGCCTCTAAGGCCCCCCCAAGCCCCGGGGACCGCCACCCACCGGGGCTTTGAATTAAGAATGGTGCGGGAGGGCACTCGGCCCTCCCCGCAGCCCCGGGGACCGCCACCCCCGGGGCTTCTTTTTAAAAATAACAGTACCTGTGTGGGGGGCTCAACCCCCACATGCCCCGAGACCGCCACCTCCCGGGGCACTAAGAATTTAAATGTGGGGGTCCGTTTCGGACCCCGAGCCCCAGGGACCACCACCTCCCCAGGGCTTTGAACATGTTGGGAGGGGGCCACGTGGCCTCCCTCCTGAAGCCTGTGATGGCCCTGGGGACCACCACCCCCAGGGCCGGCTCCTGCAGTGTCCCGGGGTGCCCACCCCGGGACACTGTAGTTTGCTATGGCAGGGCGGGAGCCTCGCGGCTCCCGTCCTGTCATAGCTAAACTTGCTTTGAATTTTGGAAGAGAGAGCAGGAAACCTGCTCTCTCTTCCAAAATTCAAAGCAAATTGCTTTCCACACGGGGAGCTGCATCTTAGCAGCTCCCCATGTGGAAAAGCAATGCCGGCTCCCGAGGGACGTGGGGAGCCGGCGGGACCGTGGGGGATTGGGGACCCCCACGGTCCCCAACGGAGAGGGCCAGCCCGGGGGATGGGGTCCCGGGGCAAGTAGTGGCCCGGGAGGGGGCCACACGGCCCCCTTCCCCAAAATGTTTTTAAAAAAAACAAAGGCCGGCCACGGGGGATGGGGTCCCCGGGGCCATAAGTGGCCTGAGGAGGGGGGCAACGCAGCCCCCCTCCAAAACAATAAAAAAAAAAAGGCCATGCCCCGGGGGATGGGGTCCCCGGGGCCGATTAAGGCCTCGCGAGGGGGGCCACGCGGCCCCCTTCCAAATTAAAAAAATAAATAAATAGGGGGCAGGCCCTGGGGGATGGGGTCCTCAGGGCCAATAAATTTGAAAAAGAAGGGGGGACACAGCAGCCCCCCTTCTTAACAAAATAAATAAATAAAAGACCGGCATCGTGCCGGAGGCCAGGCCCCCTTCTTGCAGCACTCTGCAAACGCGCCCCCTGGCGCGTTTGCAGATGGGGAATGAATTCCCCTTGAATACTGGGGGTCCCTGGGGGCCAACTAGCCCACCAGGAACCTCCAGTATGCGCCAGGGGGCTGCATTGCAGAGAGGTGTTCTGAGGCCATGCCCCTTTTTACACCTCTCTGCAACGCAGCTCTGTGGCGCTTAATGGAGGTAGCTGGTGGGCTAGTTGGGCCTCAGGGACCCTCAGGATTCAAGGTGACCTAATCCCGCAACTTAAAACGCACCACGGGGCGCGTTTGCACAGTGGTGAAGGGAGGGAGCGGGGCCTGAGGTGACATGTGTGCAAACACGCCCTGTGGCGTGTTTTAAGTTGGGGGATTAAGTCCCCTTGAATCCTGAGGGTCCCTGGGGTCCAACTAGCCCACCAGGTACCTCCAGTAAGCGCCACAGAGCTGCGTTGCAGAGAGGTGTAAAAAGGGGCGTGGCCTCGGACCACCTCTCTGCTACGCAGACCTGTGGTGCTTACTGGAAGTACCAGGTGGGCTAGTTGGGCCCCAGGGACCCTCAGGATTCAAGGTGACCTAATCCCCCAACTTAAAACGCACCACGGGGCGCGTTTGCACAGTGGTGAAGGGAGGGGGCGAGGCCTCAGGTGACATGTGCGCAAACACGCCCTGTGGTGCGTTTTAAGTTGGGGAATTAATTCCCCTTGAATCCTGATGGACCCTGGGGGCCAACTAGCCCACCAGGTACCTTCAGTAAGCACAGCAAAACCAAAGGGGATGATGGACGGAGTGTTGAACATTGCAAGCACTCACCCCCAGTCAACTGATCTGGGTTTAATCCATCATCATTCTTTAGCTCACTCCGCCACCCCAGTTCAGACATGGCCATATGCAAATCAGTCTGACCCTGTGCCTCATGGGAACAGTCCAGCCCGAACTGCCAAGCCATGTCTTCCTGGACCGGAAACAAGCATCCTGGGACCGGTTTCTGGCTTACAGCCGTCATCAGCCAGGCTATCTTGAATCCAGTGGCAAAGTGAGCAAGGGACCCATGTCTGGGCATACCCTGCCAACTTAGGGCGAACATAGCAAAACCAAAGGGGATGATGGACGGAGTGTTGAACATTGCAAGCACTCACCCCCAGTCAACTGATCTGGGTTTAATCCATCATCATTCTTTAGCTCACTCCGCCACCCCAGTTCAGACATGGCCATATGCAAATCAGTCTGACCCTGTGCCTCATGGGAACAGTCCAGCCCGAACTGCCAAGCCATGTCTTCCTGGACCGGAAACAAGCATCCTGGGACCGGTTTCTGGATTACAGCCGTCATCAGCCAGGCTATCTTGAATCCAGTGGCAAAGTGAGCAAGGGACCCACGTCTGGGCATACCCTGCCAACTTAGGGCGAACATAGCAAAACCAAAGGGGATGATGGACGGAGTGTTGAACATTGCAAGCACTCACCCCCAGTCAACTGATCTGGGTTTAATCCATCATCATTCTTTAGCTCACTCCGCCACCCCAGTTCAGACATGGCCATATGCAAATCAGTCTGACCCTGTGCCTCATGGGAACAGTCCAGCCCGAACTGCCAAGCCATGTCTTCCCTGGACCGGAAACAAGCATCCTGGGACCGGTTTCTGGCTTACAGCCGTCATCAGCCAGGCTATCTTGAATCCAGTGGCAAAGTGAGCAAGGGACCCACGTCTGGGCATACCCTGCCAACTTAGGGCGAACATAGCAAAACAAAAGGGGATGATGGACGGAATGTTAACATTGCAAGCACTCACCCCAAGTCAACTGATCTGGGTTTAATCCATCATCATTCTTTAGCTCACTCCGCCACCCCAGTTCAGACATGGCCATATGCAAATCAGTCTGACCCTGTGCCTCATGGGAACAGTCCAGCCCGAACTGCCAAGCCATGTCTTCCCTGGACCGGAAACAAGCATCCTGGGACCGGTTTCTGGCTTACAGCCGTCATCAGCCAGGCTATCTTGAATCCAGTGGCAAAGTGAGCAAGGGACCAACGTCTGGGCATACCCTGCCAACTTAGGGCGAACATAGCAAAACCAAAGGGGATGATGGACGGAGTGTTGAACATTGCAAGCACTCACCCCCAGTCAACTGATCTGGGTTTAATCCATCATCATTCTTTAGCTCACTCCGCCACCCCAGTTCAGACATGGCCATATGCAAATCAGTCTGACCCTGTGCCTCATGGGAACAGTCCAGCCCGAACTGCCAAGCCATGTCTTCCCTGGACCGGAAACAAGCATCCTGGGACCGGTTTCTGGCTTACAGCCATCATCAGCCAGGCTATCTTGAATCCAGTGGCAAAGTGAGCAAGGGACCCACGTCTGGGCATACCCTGCCAACTTAGGGCGAACATAGCAAAACCAAAGGGGATGATGGACGGAGTGTTGAACATTGCAAGCACTCACCCCCAGTCAACTGATCTGGGTTTAATCCATCATCATTCTTTAGCTCACTCCGCCACCCCAGTTCAGACATGGCCATATGCAAATCAGTCTGACCCTGTGCCTCACGGGAACAGTCCAGCCCGAACTGCCAAGCCATGTCTTCCCTGGACCGGAAACAAGCATCCTGGGACCAGTTTCTGGCTTACAGCCGTCATCAGCCAGGCTATCTTGAATCCAGTGGCAAAGCGAGCAAGGGACCCACGTCTGGGCATACCCTGCCAACTTAGGGCGAACATAGCAAAACCAAAGGGGATGATGGACGGAGTGTTGAACATTGTAAGCACTCACCCCCAGTCAACTGATCTGGGTTTAATCCATCATCATTCTTTAGCTCACTCCGCCACCCCAGTTCAGACATGGCCATATGCAAATCAGTCTGACCCTGTGCCTCATGGGAACAGTCCAGCCCGAACTGCCGATCCATGTCTTCCCTGGACCGGAAACAAGCATCCTGGGACCGGTTTCTGGCTTACAGCCGTCATCAGCCAGGCTATCTTGAATCCAGTGGCAAAGTGAGCAAGGGACCCACGCCTGGGCATACCCTGCCAACTTAGGGCGAACATAGCAAAACCAAAGGGGATGATGGACGGAATGTTAACATTGCAAGCACTCACCCCCAGTCAACTGATCTGGGTTTAATCCATCATCATTGTTTAGCTCACTCCGCCACCCCAGTTCAGACATGGCCATATGCAAATCAGTCTGACCCTGTGCCTCATGGGAACAGTCCAGCCCGAACTGCCAAGCCATGTCTTCCTGGACCGGAAACAAGCATCCTGGGACCGGTTTCTGGCTTACAGCCGTCATCAGCCAGGCTATCTTGAATCCAGTGGCAAAGTGAGCAAGGGACCCACGTCTGGGCATACCCTGCCAACTTAGGGCGAACATAGCAAAACCAAAGGGGATGATGGACGGAGTGTTGAACATTGCAAGCACTCACCCCAGTCAACTGATCTGGGTTTAATCCATCATCATTCTTTAGCTCACTCCACCACCCCAGTTCAGACATGGCCCAATGCAAATCAGTCTGACCCTGTGCCTCATGGGAACAGTCCAGCCCGAACTGCCAAGCCATGTCTTCCCTGGACCGGAAACAAGCATCCTGGGACCGGTTTCTGGCTTACAGCCGTCATCAGCCAGGCTATCTTGTATCCAGTGGCAAAATGAGCAAGGGACCCACGTCTGGGCATACCCTGCCACCTTAGGGCGAACATAGCAAAACCAAAGGGGATGATGGACGGAGTGTTGAACATTGCAAGCACTCACCCCCAGTCAACTGATCTGGGTTTAATCCATCATCATTCTTTAGCTCACTCCGCCACCCCAGTTCAGACATGGCCATATGCAAATCAGTCTGACCCTGTGCCTCATGGGAACAGTCCAGCCCGAACTGCCAAGCCATGTCTTCCCTGGACCGGAAACAAGCATCCTGGGACCGGTTTCTGGCTTACAGCCGTCATCAGCCAGGCTATCTTGAATCCAGTGGCAAAGTGAGCAAGGGACCCACGTCTGGGCATACCCTGCCAACTTAGGGCGAACATAGCAAAACCAAAGGGGATGATGGACGGAGAGTTGAACATTGCAAGCACTCACCCCCAGTCAACTGATCTGGGTTTAATCCATCATCATTCTTTAGCTCACTCCGCCACCCCAGCTCAGACATGGCCATATGCAAATCAGTCTGACCCTCTGCCTCATGGGAACAGTCCAGCCCGAACTGCCAAGCCATGTCTTCCCTGGACCGGAAACAAGCATCCTGGGACCGGTTTCTAGCTTACAGCCGTCATCAGCCAGGCTATCTTGAATCCAGTGGCAAAGTGAGCAAGGGACCCACGTCTGGGCATACCCTGCCAACTTAGGGCGAACATAGCAAAACCAAAGGGGATGATGGACGGAGTGTTGAACATTGCAAGCACTCACCCCCAGTCAACTGATCTGGGTTTAATCCATCATCATTCTTTAGCTCACTCCGCCACCCCAGTTCAGACATGGCCATATGCAAATCAGTCTGACCCTGTGCCTCATGGGAACAGTCCAGCTCGAACTGCCAAGCCATGTCTTCCCTGGACTGGAAACAAGCATCCGGGGACCGGTTTCATGGCTTACAGCCGTCATCAGCCAGGCTATCTTGAATCCAGTGGCAAAGTGAGCAAGGGACCCACGTCTGGGCATACCCTGCCAACTTAGGGCGAACATAGCAAAACCAAAGGGGATGATGGACGGAATGTTAACATTGCAAGCACTCACCCCCATTCAACTGATCTGGGTTTAATCCATCATCATTCTTTAGCTCACTCCGCCACCCCAGTTCAGACATGGCCATATGCAAATCAGTCTGACCCTGTGCCTCATGGGAACAGTCCAGCCCGAACTGCCAAGCCATGTCTTCCCTGGACCGGAAACAAGCCTCCTGGGACCGGTTTCTGGCTTACAGCCGTCATCAGCCAGGCTATCTTGAATCCAGTGGCAAAGTGAGCAAGGGACCCACGTCTGGGCATACCCTGCCAACTTAGGGCGAACATAGCAAAACCAAAGGGGATGATGGACGGAGTGTTGAACATTGGAAGCACTCACCCCCAGTCAACTGATCTGGGTTTAATCCATCATCATTCTTTAGCTCACTCCGCCACTCCCAGTTCAGACATGGCCATATGCAAATCAGTCTGACCCTGTGCCTCATGGGAACAGTCCAGCCCGAACTGCCAAGCCATGTCTTCCCTGGACCGGAAACAAGCATCCTGGGACCGGTTTCTGGCTTACAGCCGTCATCAGCCAGGCTATCTTGAATCCAGTGGCAAAGTGAGCAAGGGACCCACGTCTGGGCATACCCTGCCAACTTAGGGTGAACATAGCAAAACCAAAGGGGATGATGGACGGAGTGTTGAACATTGCAAGCACTCACCCCCAGTCAACTGATCTGGGTTTAATCCATCATCATTCTTTAGCTCACTCCGCCACCCCAGTTCAGACATGGCCATATGCAAATCAGTCTGACCCTGTGCCTCATGGGAACAGTCCAGCCCGAACTGTCAAGCCATGTCTTCCCTGGACCGGAAACAAGCATCCTGGGACTGGTTTCTGGCTTAAAGCTGTCATCAGCCAGGCTATCTTGAATCCAGTGGCAAAGTGAGCAAGGGACCCACGTCTGGGCATACCCTGCCAACTTAGGGCGAACATAGCAAAACCAAAGGGGATGATGGACGGAGTGTTGAACATTGCAAGCACTCACCCCCAGTCAACTGATCTGGGTTTAATCCATCATCATTCTTTAGCTCACTCCGCCACCCCAGTTCAGACATGGCCATATGCAAATCAGTCGGACCCTGTGCCTCAAGGGAACAGTCCAGCCCGAACTGCCAAGCCATGTCTTCCCTGGACCGGAAACAAGCATCCTGGGACCGGTTTCTGGCTTACAGCCGTCATCAGCCAGGCTATCTTGTATCCAGTGGCAAAATGAGCAAGGGACCCACGTCTGGGCATACCCTGCCAACTTAGGGCGAACATAGCAAAACCAAAGGGGATGATGGACGGAGTGTTGAACATTGCAAGCACTCACCCCCAGTCAACTGATCTGGGTTTAATCCATCATCATTCTTTAGCTCACTCCGCCACCCCAGTTCAGACATGGCCATATGCAAATCAGTCTGACCCTGTGCCTCATGGGAACAGTCCAGCCCGAACTGCCAAGCCATGTCTTCCCTGGACCGGAAACAAGCATCCTGGGACCGGTTTCTGGCTTACAGCCGTCATCAGCCAGGCTATCTTGAATCCAGTGGCAAAGTGAGCAAGGGACCCACGTCTGGGCATACCCTGCCAACTTAGGGCGAACATAGCAAAACCAAAGGGGATGATGGACGGAGTGTTGAACATTGCAAGCACTCACCCCCAGTCAACTGATCTGGGTTTAATCCATCATCATTCTTTAGCTCACTCCGCCACCCCAGCTCAGACATGGCCATATGCAAATCAGTCTGACCCTCTGCCTCATGGGAACAGTCCAGCCCGAACTGCCAAGCCATGTCTTCCCTGGACCGGAAACAAGCATCCTGGGACCGGTTTCTAGCTTACAGCCGTCATCAGCCAGGCTATCTTGAATCCAGTGGCAAAGTGAGCAAGGGACCCACGTCTGGGCATACCCTGCCAACTTAGGGCGAACATAGCAAAACCAAAGGGGATGACGGACGGACTGTTGAACATTGCAAGCACTCACCCCCAGTCAACTGATCTGGGTTTAATCCATCATCATTCTTTAGCTCACTCCGCCACCCCAGTTCAGACATGGCCATATGCAAATCAGTCTGACCCTGTGCCTCATGGGAACAGTCCAGCTCGAACTGCCAAGCCATGTCTTCCCTGGACTGGAAACAAGCATCCGGGGACCGGTTTCTGGCTTACAGCCGTCATCAGCCAGGCTATCTTGAATCCAGTGGCAAAGTGAGCAAGGGACCCACGTCTGGGCATACCCTGCCAACTTAGGGCGAACATAGCAAAACCAAAGGGGATGATGGACGGAATGTTAACATTGCAAGCACTCACCCCCATTCAACTGATCTGGGTTTAATCCATCATCATTCTTTAGCTCACTCCGCCACCCCAGTTCAGACATGGCCATATGCAAATCAGTCTGACCCTGTGCCTCATGGGAACAGTCCAGCCCGAACTGCCAAGCCATGTCTTCCCTGGACCGGAAACAAGCCTCCTGGGACCGGTTTCTGGCTTCACAGCCGTCATCAGCCAGGCTATCTTGAATCCAGTGGCAAAGTGAGCAAGGGACCCACGTCTGGGCATACCCTGCCAACTTAGGGCGAACATAGCAAAACCAAAGGGGATGATGGACGGAGTGTTGAACATTGCAAGCACTCACCCCCAGTCAACTGATCTGGGTTTAATCCATCATCATTCTTTAGCTCACTCCGCCACCCCAGTTCAGACATGGCCATATGCAAATCAGTCTGACCCTGTGCCTCATGGGAACAGTCCAGCCCGAACTGCCAAGCCATGTCTTCCCTGGACCGGAAACAAGCATCCTGGGACCGGTTTCTGGCTTACAGCCGTCATCAGCCAGGCTATCTTGAATCCAGTGGCAAAGTGAGCAAGGGACCCACGTCTGGGCATACCCTGCCAACTTAGGGTGAACATAGCAAAACCAAAGGGGATGATGGACGGAGTGTTGAACATTGCAAGCACTCACCCCCAGTCAACTGATATGGGTTTAATCCATTATCATTCTTTAGCTCACACCGCCACCCCAGTTCAGACATGGCCATATGCAAATCAGTCTGACCCTGTGCCTCATGGGAACAGTCCAGCCCGAACTGTCAAGCCATGTCTTCCCTGGACCGGAAACAAGCATCCTGGGACCGGTTTCTGGCTTAAAGCCGTCATCAGCCAGGCTATCTTGAATCCAGTGGCAAAGTGAGCAAGGGACCCACGTCTGGGCATACCCTGCCAACTTAGGGCGAACATAGCAAAACCAAAGGGGATGATGGACGGAGTGTTGAACATTGCAAGCACTCACCCCCAGTCAACTGATCTGGGTTTAATCCATCATCATTCTTTAGCTCACTCCGCCACCCCAGTTCAGACATGGCCATATGCAAATCAGTCGGACCCTGTGCCTCAAGGGAACAGTCCAGCCCGAACTGCCAAGCCATGTCTTCCCTGGACCGGAAACAAGCATCCTGGGACCGGTTTCTGGCTTACAGCCATCATCAGCCAGGCTATCTTGAATCCAGTGGCAAAGTGAGCAAGGGACCCACGTCTGGGCATACCCTGCCAACTTAGGGCGAACATAGCAAAACCAAAGGGGATGATGGACGGAGTGTTGAACATTGCAAGCACTCACCCCCAGTCAACTGATCTGGGTTTAATCCATCATCATTCTTTAGCTCACTCCGCCACCCCAGTTCAGACATGGCCCAATGCAAATCAGTCTGACCCTGTGCCTCATGGGAACAGTCCAGCCCGAACTGCCAAGCCATGTCTTCCCTGGACCGGAAACAAGCATCCTGGGACCGGTTTCTGGCTTACAGCCGTCATCAGCCAGGCTATCTTGAATCCAGTGGCAAAGTGAGCAAGGGACCCACGTCTGGGCATACCCTGCCAACTTAGGGCGAACATAGCAAAACCAAAGGGGATGATGGACGGAGTGTTGAACATTGGAAGCACTCACCCCCAGTCAACTGATCTGGGTTTAATCCATCATCATTGTTTAGCTCACTCCGCCACCCCAGTTCAGACATGGCCATATGCAAATCAGTCTGACCCTGTGCCTCATGGGAACAGTCCAGCCCGAACTGCCAAGCCATGTCTTCCCTGGACCGGAAACAAGCATCCTGGGACCGGTTTCTGGCTTACAGCCGTCATCAGCCAGGCTATCTTGAATCCAGTGGCAAAGTGAGCAAGGGACCCACGCCTGGGCATACCCTGCCAACTTAGGGCGAACATAGCAAAACCAAAGGGGATGATGGACGGAGTGTTGAACATTGCAAGCACTCACCCCCAGTCAACTGATCTGGGTTTAATCCATCATCATTCTTTAGCTCACTCCGCCACCCCAGTTCAGACATGGCCATATGCAAATCAGTCTGACCCTGTGCCTCATGGGAACAGTCCAGCCCGAACTGCCAAGCCATGTCTTCCCTGGACCGGAAACAAGCATCCTGGGACCGGTTTCTGGCTTACAGCCGTCATCAGCCAGGCTATCTTGAATCCAGTGGCAAGGTGAGCAAGGGACCCACGTCTGGGCATACCCTGCCAACTTAGGGCGAACATAGCAAAACCAAAGGGGATGATGGACGGAGTGTTGAACATTGCAAGCACTCACCCCCAGTCAACTGATCTGGGTTTAATCCATCATCATTCTTTAGCTCACTCCGCCACCCCAGTTCAGACATGGCCCAATGCAAATCAGTCTGACCCTGTGCCTCATGGGAACAGTCCAGCCCGAACTGCCAAGCCATGTCTTCCCTGGACCGGAAACAAGCATCCTGGGACCGGTTTCTGGCTTACAGCCGTCATCAGCCAGGCTATCTTGAATCCAGAGGCAAAGTGAGCAAGGGACCCACGTCTGGGCATACCCTGCCAACTTAGGGCGAACATAGCAAAACCAAAGGGGATGATGGACGGAGTGTTGAACATTGGAAGCACTCACCCCCAGTCAACTGATCTGGGTTTAATCCATCATCATTGTTTAGCTCACTCCGCCACCCCAGCTCAGACATGGCCATATGCAAATCAGTCTGACCCTGTGCCTCATGGGAACAGTCCAGCCCGAACTGCCAAGCCATGTCTTCCCTGGACCGGAAACAAGCATCCTGGGACCGGTTTCTGGCTTACAGCCGTCATCAGCCAGGCTATCTTGAATCCAGTGGCAAAGTGAGCAAGGGACCCACGTCTGGGCATACCCTGCCAACTTAGGGCGAACATAGCAAAACCAAAGGGGATGATGGATGGAGTGTTGAACATTGCAAGCACTCACCCCCAGTCAACTGATCTGGGTTTAATCCATCATCATTCTTTAGCTCACTCCGCCACCCCAGTTCAGACATGGCCATATGCAAATCAGTCTGACCCTGTGCCTCATGGGAACAGTCCAGCCCGAACTGCCAAGCCATGTCTTCCCTGGACCGGAAACAAGCATCCTGGGACCGGTTTCTGGCTTACAGCCGTCATCAGCCAGGCTATCTTGAATCCAGTGGCAATCAATCAATCAATCAATCATGTCACTTATAAAGCGCACTACATACCCGCGAGGGTCTCAAGGCGCTAGGGGAAGAGGGGGGTGGTGCTGCTACTGATCGAAGAGCCAGGTCTTGAGGAGTCTTCTGAAGGCCAGTAGGTCTTGGGTCTGTCGGAGGTTGGTGGGGAGGGTGTTCCAGGTCTTGGCGGCGAGGTGGGAGAAGGATCTGCCGCCGGCGGTCGTTTTCCGGATGCGGGGGACTGTGGCGAGGGCGAGGCTGGTCGAGCGGAGCTGGTGGGTGGGGGTGTAGAAGCTGAGTTGTCTGTTGAGGTAGGCTGGTCCGGTGTTGTGGAGTGCTTTGTGTGCGTGGGTGAGGAGCTTGAAGGTTATCCTCTTGTTGACAGGGAGCCAGTGCAGGTCTCTCAGGTGGGGTGTGATGTGGCTGCATCGGGGGATGTCGAGGATAAGACGTGCAGAGGCGTTCTGGATGCGTTGCAGCCGTCTCAGGAGCTTAGCCGTCGTTCCTGCGTAGAGGGCGTTTCCGTAGTCCAGCCTGCTGGTGACGAGGGCCTGGGTGACTGTTTTTCTTGTTTCGGTGGGGATCCACTTGAAGATCCTGCGGAGCATTCGGAGGATGTTGAAGCAGGATGAGGAAACGGCGTTGACCTGCTTAGTCATGGAGAGGGTGGGGTCGAGGATGACCCCTAGGTTGCGTACGTGGTCGGTGGGTGGCGGGGCTGTTCCCAGTGATGTTGGCCACCAGGAGTCGTCCCAGGCTGAAGGGTTGGAACCAAGGATGAGGACCTCCGTCTTGTCCGAGTTCAGCTTCAGGCGGCTGGTCCTCATCCATTCGGCGACGGCCTTCATTCCTTCATGGAGGTGGGCTTTGGCGGTGTGAGGGTCTTTGGTGAGGGAGAGGATCAGCTGGGTGTCGTCGGCGTAGGAGATGATGTTGAGGTTGTGCTGTCGGGCGACGTGGGCGAGGGGTGCCATGTAGATGTTGAACAGCGTTGGGCTGAGGGAGGAGCCTTGGGGTACGCCGCAGATGATCTTGGTGGCCTTGGATCGGAAGGGGCGAGGCGGACGCTTTGTGTTCTGCCGGAAAGGAAGGATGTGGTCCAGTCCAGGGCCTTCTCTTGGATCCCGGCGTCGTGAAGGTGTGTTCGTAGTGTGTGGTGGCAGACCGTGTCGAAGGCGGCTGATAGGTCCAGGAGGATGAGGGCTGCTGTTTCTCCGTTGTCTAGCAGGGTCCTGATGTCATCGGTGGCGGCGATGAGGGCGGTTTCGGTGCTGTGGTTGCTGCGGAAGCCGGACTGGGAAGGGTCCAGGATGTTGTTCTCCTCGAGGTAGCGGGTCAGTTGTTTGTTGACGATTTTCTCGGTGACCTTCGCGGGGAACGGGAGCAGAGAGATGGGTCGGAAGTTCTTGAGGTCCTTGGGGTCTGCCTTGGGTTTCTTGAGTAAGGCGGTGATCTCGGCGTGCTTCCAGCTTTCCGGGAAGGTTGCTGTCTCGAAGGAGATGTTGATTATTTTCCGGAGATGGGGCGCGATGGCTGTACTGGCTTTGTTGAAGATGTGGTGAGGGCACGGGTCTAGCGGTGAACCGGAGTGGATGGTGTTCATGATCTCGCTGGTGTCCTCGTCGTTGATGTTGGTCCAGGAGAGCAGGCGGTTGGTGGTTGTGGGGGCAGTGGTCTCGGTGGTTGCCGGGGCGGTCGTGGTGTTGAAGCTGTCGTGGATGTCGGCGATTTTGCGGTGGAAGGAGGTGGCCAGTGAGTCGCACAGGTCTTGCGACGGCTGGATGTCGTTGGTGTTGGAGCTGGGGTTGGAGAGTTCCTTCACGATGTTGAAGAGCTCTTTGCTGTTGTGTGCGTTGTTGTCTACGCGGTCTTTGAGTGAGGCCCTTTTGGCGGATCTGATGAGGTGATGGTGACTGCGGGTGGTGCTCTTGTGGGCGGCGTAGCTGTCCGCTGTCCGTTCGTGGAGCCAGATCTTCTCCAGTTTTCGGCATGTTCGTTTGGAGGCCTGGAGGTCTTCGGTGAACCAGGTGGCTTTCTTGCTGGTGTGGCTGTTGGGCGGATTCTTGAGCGGGGCGAGGGTGTTGGCGCAGTCGTCGATCCACTGTCTGAGGTTGCGGGCGGCGGTGTCGGGGTCGGAGGGTTCGGCGGGTGGGCTCAGGGCGAGGTTGTGGTTAGCTGGTCTTCCGTGACTCTGCTCCAGCAGCGGCGAGGCATTTGTTCGGTGCGGTGGTGCGTGGTGGGCTTCCTGTAGGTGAAGTGGATGCAGTGGTGGTCAGTCCAGTGGGGTTCGGAGGTGTGGTTGAAGGAGACGTGTGGGCTTGCGGAAAAGATGGAGTCTAGCGTGTGGCCGACGGTGTGGGTGGGTGTAGTCACGAGCTGTCTGAGTCCGAGGGTGGCGAGGTTGTCGATCAGGGTGGTGGAGTTGGTGTCCTTGTTGTTCTCGAGGTGGAAGTTCAGGTCCCCAAGGAGGATGTAGTCCGTGGAGGCGATGGCGTGTGTGCTGACGAAGTCAGCGATGGAATCGCTGAACTGTGGTCGGGGTCCGGGGGTCTGTAGATGAGGGTTCCTCTGAGGGTGGTGTTGGGATCGGTGTGGATCTGGAAGTGCATGTGTTCGGCGGTGCTGAGGGTGTCGTCGGTGTTGGTTGAGACTCTGAGGGTGTTCCTGTGGACGATGGCGATGCCTCCTCCGACTCCGTTGGTGCGGTCCCTGCGGGTGATCTTGTATCCGTCCGGGATGGCAATGGCGATGTCGGGGGCTGAAGCGGAATTCAGCCAGGTCTCCGCCAGGAATGCGACGTCTGGGGAGATTGAGTCGAGAAGGTCCCAGAGTTCGATGGCGTGTTTGCGGGCGGAGCGGGTGTTGAGGAGGATGCATCTGAGGTAGTTGGGTTCTTTCCTGGGCGGTGGTTTGGCGGAGCGGGTGCTGGCGAAGCTGCAGATCCGGCAGGTAAAGGGCCCTTGGGTGCGCTTCGGGGTGGCCTGGTAGCAGGCGTGATCTTTTCCGGGGTTGAGTGCGTGGAGGGTGCTGGCGTCGTATCGGCGTCTGTTGATGTGGCGGGCGCGGGAGATGCCCGGACCGGGGGGTCTGGCGCTGGGCGCGGTCACGGAGCGGACGGGCGCAGACGGGCTTGCCTTAGGCACGCCTTTGGCGCGCCAGCAGCGCGGCCGCGCAGCGGCCGCCATAAATGGGGAGGTGGGAGGGAGGAGCAGGGAATGGGGCAGCAAATGGGCAGTGAGGGGGCAGGGCCGCAGGGGCGCAGCGGCGGGAAACAGGCACAGAAGGGAAAACGAGCACAATCAGGGCATCAAGGGGGCACAGAAAGGAAAAACGAGCACAATCAGGGGCAGCAAGGGGGCACAGAAAGGAAAAAACGAGCACAATCAGGGGCAGCAAGGGGCACAGAAAGGAAAAACGAGCACAATCAGGGGCAGCAAGGGGGCACAGAAAGGAAAAAAACGAGCACAATCAGGGGCAGCAAGGGGGCACAGAAAGGAAAAAAAGAGCACAATCAGGGGCAGCAAGGGGGCACAGAAAGGAAAAAACGAGCACAATCAGGGGCAGCAAGGGGGCACAGAAAGGAAAAACGAGCACAATCAGGGGCAGCAAGGGGGCACAGAAAGGAAAAAAACAGAGCACAATCAGGGGCAGCAAGGGGGCACAGAAAGGAAAAACGATCACAATCAGGGGCAGCAAGGGGGCACAGAAAGGAAAAAAAACGAGCACAATCAGGGGCAGCAAGGGGGCACAGAAAGGAAAAACGAGCACAATCAGGGGCAGCAAGGGGGCACAGAAAGGAAAAAACGAGCACAATCAGGGGCAGCAGCAGGGCACACAGACGGAGCTGTGTGGTGGGGAGCGACCTACCAGTCAAGGTCAGGGGTCGCTCTCTTCACCACGCAGTGGCCGCCATAAATGGGGAGGTGGGAGGGAGGAGCAGGGAATGGGGCAGCGAATGGGCAGTGAGGGGCGGGGCCGCAGGCGCAGCGGCGGGAAACAGGCACAGAAGGGAAAAAGAGCACAATCAGGGCATCAAGGGGGCACAGAAAGGAAAAACGAGCACAATCAGGGGCAGCAAGGGGGCACAGAAAGGAAAAAACTAGCACAATCAGGGGCAGCAAGGGGGCACAGAAAGGAAAAACGAGCACAATCAGGGGCAGCAAGGGGGCACAGAAAGGAAAAACGAGCACAATCAGGGGCAGCAAGGGGGCACAGAAAGGAAAAAAACGAGCACAATCAGGGGCAGCAAGGGGGCACAGAAAGGAAAAAACGAGCACAATCAGGGGCAGCAAGGGGGCACAGAAAGGAAAAAACGAGCACAATCAGGGGCAGCAAGGGGGCACAGAAAGGAAAAAAAAACGAGCACAATCAGGGGCAGCAAGGGGGCACAGAAAGGAAAAAACGATCACAATCAGGGGCAGCAAGGGGGCACAGAAAGGAAAAAAAACGAGCACAATCAGGGGCAGCAAGGGGGCACAGAAAGGAAAAACGAGCACAATCAGGGGCAGCAAGGGGGCACAGAAAGGAAAAACGAGCACAATCAGGGGCAGCAGCAGGGCACACAGACGGAGCTGTGTGGTGGGGAGCGACCTACCAGTCAAGGTCAGGGGTCGCTCTCTTCACCACGCAGTGGCCGCCATAAATGGGGAGGTGGGAGGGAGGAGCAGGGAATGGGGCAGCGAATGGGCAGTGAGGGGGCGGGGCCGCAGGGGCGCAGCGGCGGGAAACAGGCACAGAAGGGAAAAAGAGCACAATCAGGGCATCAAGGGGGCACAGAAAGGAAAAACGAGCACAATCAGGGGCAGCAAGGGGGCACAGAAAGGAAAAAACTAGCACAATCAGGGGCAGCAAGGGGGCACAGAAAGGAAAAAACGAGCACAATCAGGGGCAGCAAGGGGGCACAGAAAGGAAAAACGAGCACAATCAGGGGCAGCAAGGGGGCACAGAAAGGAAAAAAACGAGCACAATCAGGGGCAGCAAGGGGGCACAGAAAGGAAAAAACGAGCACAATCAGGGGCAGCAAGGGGGCACAGAAAGGAAAAAGCGAGCACAATCAGGGGCAGCAAGGGGGCACAGAAAGGAAAAAAAAACGAGCACAATCAGGGGCAGCAAGGGGGCACAGAAAGGAAAAAAAACGAGCACAATCAGGGGCAGCAAGGGGGCACAGAAAGGAAAAAACGAGCACAATCAGGGGCAGCAAGGGGGCACAGAAAGGAAAAAAAAACGAGCACAATCAGGGGCAGCAAGGGGGCACAGAAAGGAAAAACGATCACAATCAGGGGCAGCAAGGGGGCACAGAAAGGAAAAAACGAGCACAATCAGGGGCAGCAAGGGGGCACAGAAAGGAAAAACGAGCACAATCAGGGGCAGCAAGGGGGCACAGAAAGGAAAAACGAGCACAATCAGGGGCAGCAAGGGGGCACAGAAAGGAAAAAAACGAGCACAATCAGGGGCAGCAAGGGGGCACAGAAAGGAAAAGCGAGCACAATCAGGGGCAGCAAGGGGGCACAGAAAGGAAAAACAGAGCACAATCAGGGGCAGCAAGGGGGCACAGAAAGGAAAAAAACGAGCACAATCAGGGGCAGCAAGGGGGCACAGAAAGGAAAAAACGATCACAATCAGGGGCAGCAAGGGGGCACAGAAAGGAAAAAAAGCGAAGCACAATCAGGGGCAGCAAGGGGGCACAGAAAGGAAAAACGAGCACAATCAGGGGCAGCAAGGGGGCACAGAAAGGAAAAAACGAGCACAATCAGGGGCAGCAGCAGGGCACACAGACGGAGCTGTGTGGTGGGGGAGCGACCTACCAGTCAAGGTCAGGGGTCGCTCTCTTCACCACGCAGTGGCCGCCATAAATGGGGAGGTGGGAGGGAGGAGCAGGGAATGGGGCAGCGAATGGGCAGTGAGGGGCGGGGCCGCAGGCGCAGCGGCGGGAAACAGGCACAGAAGGGAAAAAGAGCACAATCAGGGCATCAAGGGGGCACAGAAAGGAAAAACGAGCACAATCAGGGGCAGCAAGGGGGCACAGAAAGGAAAAAACTAGCACAATCAGGGGCAGCAAGGGGGCACAGAAAGGAAAAAACGAGCACAATCAGGGGCAGCAAGGGGGCACAGAAAGGAAAAACGAGCACAATCAGGGGCAGCAAGGGGGCACAGAAAGGAAAAACAGAGCACAATCAGGGGCAGCAAGGGGGCACAGAAAGGAAAAAACAGAGCACAATCAGGGGCAGCAAGGGGGCACAGAAAGGAAAAAACGAGCACAATCAGGGGCAGCAAGGGGGCACAGAAAGGAAAAAAAAACGAGCACAATCAGGGGCAGCAAGGGGGCACAGAAAGGAAAAAAAACAGAGCACAATCAGGGGCAGCAAGGGGGCACAGAAAGGAAAACGAGCACAATCAGGGGGCAGCAAGGGGGCACAGAAAGGAAAAAAACGAGCACAATCAGGGGCAGCAAGGGGGCACAGAAAGGAAAAAACGAGCACAATCAGGGGCAGCAAGGGGGCACAGAAAGGAAAAACGAGCACAATCAGGGGCAGCAAGGGGGCACAGAAAGGAAAAAAACGAGCACAATCAGGGGCAGCAAGGGGGCACAGAAAGGAAAAACGATCACAATCAGGGGCAGCAAGGGGGCACAGAAAGGAAAAAAACGAGCACAATCAGGGGCAGCAAGGGGGCACAGAAAGGAAAAAACGAGCACAATCAGGGGCAGCAAGGGGGCACAGAAAGGAAAAACGAGCACAATCAGGGGCAGCAGCAGGGCACACAGACGGAGCTGTGTGGTGGGGGAGCGACCTACCAGTCAAGGTCAGGGGTCGCTCTCTTCACCACGCAGTGGCCGCCATAAATGGGGAGGTGGGAGGGAGGAGCAGGGAATGGGGCAGCGAATGGGCAGTGAGGGGCGGGGCCGCAGGCGCAGCGGCGGGAAACAGGCACAGAAGGGAAAAAGAGCACAATCAGGGCATGAAGGGGGCACAGAAAGGAAAAACGAGCACAATCAGGGGCAGCAAGGGGGCACAGAAAGGAAAAACTAGCACAATCAGGGGCAGCAAGGGGGCACAGAAAGGAAAAACAGAGCACAATCAGGGGCAGCAAGGGGGCACAGAAAGGAAAAACGAGCACAATCAGGGGCAGCAAGGGGGCACAGAAAGGAAAAAACGAGCACAATCAGGGGCAGCAAGGGGGCACAGAAAGGAAAAACGAGCACAATCAGGGGCAGCAGGGGGCACAGAAAGGAAAAACGAGCACAATCAGGGGCAGCAAGGGGGCACAGAAAGGAAAAAAAACGAGCACAATCAGGGGCAGCAAGGGGGCACAGAAAGGAAAAAAACGAGCACAATCAGGGGCAGCAAGGGGGCACAGAAAGGAAAAAACGATCACAATCAGGGGCAGCAAGGGGGCACAGAAAGGAAAAAAAAACGAGCACAATCAGGGGCAGCAAGGGGGCACAGAAAGGAAAAAACGAGCACAATCAGGGGCAGCAGCAGGGCACACAGACGGAGCTGTGTGGTGGGGGAGCGACCTACCAGTCAAGGTCAGTGTATGGCAAAGTGAGCAAGGGACCCACGTCTGGGCATACCCTGCCAACTTAGGGCGAACATAGCAAAACCAAAGGGGATGATGGACGGAGTGTTGAACATTGCAAGCACTCACCCCCAGTCAACTGATCTGGGTTTAATCCATCATCATTCTTTAGCTCACTCCACCACCCCAGTTCAGACATGGCCATATGCAAATCAGTCTGACCCTGTGCCTCATGGGAACAGTCCAGCCAGAACTGCCAAGCCATGTCTTCCCTGGACCGGAAACAAGCATCCTGGGACCGGTTTCTGGCTTACAGCCGTCATCAGCCAGGCTATCTTGAATCCAGTGGCAAAGTGAGCAAGGGACCCACGTCTGGGCACTACCCTGCCAACTTAGGGCGAACATAGCAAAACCAAAGGGGATGATGTACGGAGTGTTGAACATTGCAAGCACTCACCCCCAGTCAACTGATCTGGGTTTAATCCATCATCATTCTTTAGCTCACTCCGCCACCCCAGTTCAGACATGGCCATATGCAAATCAGTCTGACCCTGTGCCTCATGGGAACAGTCCAGCCCGAACTGCCAAGCCATGTCTTCCCTGGACCGGAAACAAGCATCCTGGGACCGGTTTCTGGCTTACAGCCGTCATCAGCCAGGCTATCTTGAATCCAGTGGCAAAGTGAGCAAGGGACCCACGTCTGGGCATACCCTGCCAACTTAGGGCGAACATAGCAAAACCAAAGGGGATGATGGACGGAGTAAGCACAACAGAGTTGCGTTGCAGAGAGGTGAGAAAAGGTGCGTGGCCTCGGAACGCCTCTATGCAACTCAGCTCTGTGGTCCTAACTGTAGGTACCTGGTGGGCTAGTTGGGCCCCAGGGACCCTCAGGATTCACGGGGACTTAATCCCGCAACTTAAAAAGCACCACGGGCGTGTTTGCACACATGTCACCTCAGGCCCCCCCTTACTTCACCACTGTGCAAACGCGCCCCGTAGCGCGTTTTAAGAGGTAGTTTTAATCCCCCTGCCCTATTATGTACTAGGGACTTACAGAGGAGGTCATGCTAATCACAGGGGTACCCCAACGCATAGT
This sequence comes from Calotriton arnoldi, assembly GCA_963921515.1. Classification (NCBI taxonomy): domain Eukaryota; kingdom Metazoa; phylum Chordata; class Amphibia; order Caudata; family Salamandridae; genus Calotriton; species Calotriton arnoldi. Next base: position 525,279 of record CAWUFW010011056.1, read on the forward strand.
TTTCCCTAGTGTATGTAGGTGTTTTCACTGTATTCTAAGTGTCTTTTAGCATAGCTCTGGTTAGTCAGAGTCAGTTACCACCAGTACCCATCTGAAAAAGTTGTGGGCACAGGATGATTTTGCAAACAAGGCCTCTTTCTGCTCCTCTGTTGGTTCTTTCTGCACATCTTTTGCTTCTTCCTGCACTTTTCTTCGTCTTTGTGGACTTCTGTTGCTTCTTTCTGCATTTCTTTTGCTTCTTTCTGTGCGTTTTTTCTTCTTTCTTCACATGTCCTACCTCTGTAGGCATAGTTAGAAACTAGCATTTAAAAACCATTGAAATTCACTTAAAAAACCATAGGTTTCAGGCACGTTATAGTTAGAAATTAGCATTTAAAAAACCTTTGAAATTCACTGAAAAACCATAGGTTTCAGACACGTTATAGTTAGAAATTAGCATTTAAAAACCTTTGAAATTCACTGAAAAACCATAGGTTTTAGGGACAGTTATAGTTAGTTGGACATTTCACTCGTACAAAACCATAGAAATTCCCCCGTTATAGTTAGTTCAGCTAACTATAACTCGCGCCCCCGCAATGCACTGCTGATGACGTCACATATTACATCACTCATGACATGGTCAGTGACATCACTGATGACATCACTGATGACATCTCAAATGACACCACTGATGACATCATCCATGTGATAATTTCATGCATCTTCTCACACCCTAATATAACTTTTGATACACCCACTGTAAATTACAGACTGCCATTCTCAAAACCATACACACTCCAATACCAATAACTACATAACAAATCACTGATTCTTAGGTCTACACACACACATCTACTCACTCACCCGTACAGTCACTCATACTTACAGTCACTCAGTACAGGACTATCATATGCACTCATACACCTATATAAACACTCACACACCACCACTCATACATAGAGGTACTCACACACCTAGTCAGTTATGCAAAAATTAATCACACACCCATTTACTCACCTATACAGTTATACACACACCAGTTCACTTACTCATACAAATACTAGCACATTCTTACGCTCTTATACAATAACTGATACAAGCACACACGCATCCATACAGCCACTCTCACAATCACACACTCTCACTTATAGCCATTTAAATACTCTAACACACATATATACTGCCTTTTACATATGTAGTTACTCGCACATGTACCACTGAGATATACATTCATTCACTAACACACCCATACACACACTCACCCACCCAAGCAGTCCATCACAGATGCACTCTTCAAATCATGCACCCAGTGAATCACCCACTCACACATCTATGTACAGAGTCACACACACCCCACCCACACAAACACTCAGGCACCCATACAGATACTCAGAGAACCAATCAATAACCCATATAGACACTCATGTAGCCATTCGCAAATCCATGCATCCACTTACACACCAACAGAGAGACGGATACAGACATTCACACAGTTTAGTCACTAACCCATGCATTCAGTAAGATACGTTTAATCACTCACTTGTAGAGTCAGTCACGCACGTACTAAATCATCCATTCAGACACTTATACACCCACTCATTCTTCAATACGCCTTTCCCTATATATATTAAACATATTTAAACTTTACAGAAACACACAGTCACTGGATGATATCATCAGTGATGTCATCAGTGATGTCATTTGAGATGTCATCAGTGATGTCATCAGTGATGTCACTGACCATGTCATGAGTGATGTAATATGTGACGTCATCAGCAGTGCATTGCGGGGCACGAGTTATAGTTAGCTGAACTAACTATAACGGGGAATTTCTATGGTTTTGTACGAGTGAAATGTCCAACTAACTATAACTGTCCCTAAAACCTATGGTTTTTTCAGTGAATATATATATAACTCACGCCCCAGCAATGCACTGCTGATGACATCACATATTATATCACTCATGAAATGGTCAGTGACATCACTGATGACATCTCAAATGATATCACTGATGACATCACTGATAGCATCAGCCACTTAATCTCTGATGCACCTACTCACACCCTAATATAACCTTTCATACACCCACTCTAAAATACAGACTACCATTCTCAAAACCATAGACACACCTATACCAGTTAGTACAAACCCACTCACTGATTTATAGGTCTACACACACATCCACTCACTCACCCATACAGTCACTCATACATGCAGTCAATCATCAATACAGCCACTATTATATGCACTCATACACCCATACAGACACTCACACGTTGCCACTCACCCATAGAGTTACTCACACACCTAGTCAGTCACCCAAAGAGTCAATCACAATCCCATTTACTCACCTATACAGTTATGCACACACTACCTCACTTATTCACAGATACTAACACATCTCTTATACAATCACTGACACAAGCACACACTCATCCATACATCCACTCTCACAATCACTCACTTTCACATACAGTCACTTATATACTCCAGCACTCACATATACTGCCATTCACATATGCAGTTACTCACACATATACCACTGAGACATCCATTCACTCACCAACACATCCATATGCACACTCACTCACCCATACATCCCCTTGCAGACACACTCATGAACCCATACACCCAGTGAATCACCCACTCACACATCCATGCAGGTAGTCACACAACACATAGACACTCAGGCACCCATACAGGAACTCAGACAACCAATCAATAACCCATATAGACACTCATGTACCTATTCACCAACCCATGCAGCCACTTACACACCAACTGACAGACTGATACAGACATTCACACAGATTAGTCACTCACCCATACATTCACCCAGGCACGTGTAATCACTCACTTATACAGTCAGTCACACACTGACTGAATCATCATATATATATCACATTCTTAAACCTTTTAGAAACACTCACAGTCACTGGATGATGTCATCAGTGATATTATCAGTGATGTCATTTGAGATGTCATCAGTGATGTCACTGACCAAGTCATGAGTGATGTAATATGTGATGTCATCAGCAGTGTATTGCAGGGGCGTGAGCTATAGTTAGCTCAGCTAACTATAACGGCTGAATTTCTCTGGTTTTGTACGAGTGAAATGTCAGACTAACTATAATGTCCCTGAAACCTGTGGTTTTGTCAGTGAATATCTAAGGTTTTTTAAATGCTAATTTCTAACTATAACGTCCCTGAAACCTGTGGTTTTTTTCAGTGAATTTTATATATATGTATTCAATCTCCTCCCACTCTTACAAGGAAGGAATCAGCACTCAGATTGTAGTGTGGAAGTATTTAATCTGCAAAGGATGCGATCCACGCATTTCATCTCGTCCGAACCTTGATAACGATACAAGACGTCATTGTAGCTTCCTTTTTTAAATGTACAAATGCCTCCAGTTGCCAACATTAACAAAGGACTACATATTACTTTAATCCAAAAAGCTGGCAGCCAGATTGGCCTGGTCACGATGTGAAAATTCAGGAATTGATACAATAAAGAAAAGAAAACAAGTGTTAATATGCACACAATGTCATTTCAGCATATCTTGCCCCGTGACCGCCGTACCTGTATGTTCGTCAACGTGACTTGTTCATAATAAACATACTTAGGATTGCAAACATCAACATAAACAATGGACTACACATTACTTTAAAGTGAAAGGCTATCGGCCATATTGATCTGGGCACATTGCTTATTATAGTGGTTCTTACACGAAAGAAAAGAATAAAAAGGGGTGTTAATATACACACACTATCCCTAAATAAAGTTCTAGCGATTATAGTTCCATTCCATTCACAGCTCATTTGAGATGTCATGAGTGATGTCATGAGTGATGTCACTGACCGTGTCATGAATGATGTAATATCTGAGGTCATAAGCAGTGCATTGCGGGGGCGTAAGTTATAGTTAGCTCAGGTAACTATAACTGCTGAATTTCACTGGTTTTGTACGAGTGAAATCTGAGTCTAACTATAACGTCCCTGTAATCTTTGTTTTTTTCAGCGAATTTCTAGTTTTTTTAAAAGTTAAGTAAGATGCCTATCACAATGGATGGTGGGGGGTTGGAAGCAGGGCCTGGCCTGGCATTGTGCTGCCCCCACCCAAGCTTGCTGCTCCTGCCCCCGTCTCCTTGCCATCCATTGTCCAAGTCCATGCCTCTGCTCCCTCATTACAGCCCTGTGTGGCTGTTGTTCTGCCACTGGCCTTCCCGCCTTCTCTGAACAGTTAGCTTGCTGCCCCATCCACCTCCTCCCTATCCTCTTTTGTCTGAATCCATGCACTAGCCTCCTCCCTCCTGCCATGCATGGTCTGATGTGCAGCCACTGCCCTCCATTTAGCATGATATCCCAGTCCACTCCTCCTGCCCTCCATTGCCCAATTCTATGCCCAATCATTGACCTCCTGCTTAGCCTCTGTGCTTAGTTTGCTGCCCCTACTCTCCTTTCCCCTGCCCTCCGATGTCTGTGTGCATGCCCATGCTCCATCCTTTTTGCCCAACATGTTCCATGGACCTGCCCCTCATATCTACTCTGATTGTTCTGTTGAGCTTCCATGCCCCTCTTACCTGCCTAGCATTGTCAGATGACTGTAACCTGTCCCTGCCACCTCCACCCTGCCTGTCCACGTTCCATGCCCCTATCCCCTTCCTCCTGTCCTCCATGGTCCATTTTACTGCCACACCCTTCTGCCCTCCCTGGTCTGTTGTGCTGCAACTGCTCCTCCTGCCTGCCCCCGTGGTCTGTTGTGAGGCCCCTTCCCTGAACTCTCTTGTCTGTGCCCAGCTCCTACCCCTCCCTTCTATTCTCCATGGTCCTTTGTGCATGACCCTGCCCCCTCATTCTTGCCCATCATGGCCACTGTGCTGCCACTAACCCTCCCACTTGTCATGCATGGTCTTCTGTGCTGCCATAGCCCCTCCCACCTTCCCTGTGTGGTCAGCTAGCTGCCCCTGACCCCCTCCCACCTTCCCTCCATGGTCTGTGTGTATGCCATTATAGTCTCACTGTTGCTCTCCATGGTGTGTCTTGCTTCTAGTGCCCATCCTGCCTGACCTCCATGGTCAGCTTGCTGCTCCTGCCCTGCCCCCTGCCCTCTGTTGTACATGTGCAGACCCCTATTCCCTCCCTCCTGGCTTGTCTGTTCCATTGTAATGCTGCTGATCCCTCCCTCCTGCCCTTTATGGTCCGTTATGCTGCAGCTTTCTCTCCTGTCTGTCCATTATGGTCAGCTAGCTGCCCTTGCCTCTTTCCCCTCTGTTCTCTGTTGTCCATGTGCATGGTCCTGTCCCCTCCCTATTGCTTTCCATTGATTATTGTGCTGCACTCCCGTCCCGCATGCCCTGTGTGGTGTATTGTGCTGCTGCAAACCCTGATGCCTGCCCTGTAAGGTCAGTTTGGTGCACCTGTCCATGTCCCTCCTGTCCTCTGTTATCCGAGTCCATGTCCCTACCACAATTCCTCCTGCCTTCCATGATCCAATGTACCATACTTGCTAACATTTTGAACTTGGTAAGAGGGAGATTTTGAAAAAAAACCTGGGGTATTGATTTTCCCCATTGACTTACATTGAAAAAGAGGAGATTGTAGACAGGAGACAGATCAAATAAAGCCCATTTGGGCTTAAAAACATTGGGCGTTTCCTGGCTGAATCGGGTCTGTTGGCATGTATGGTTGTACTACCATTGCCTCTTCTTCTGCCCACAATGGTCTATTATATTGCCACAGCCTCTCTTGCCTCTCCTGCATTGTTGGTTTGTTGCCCCTGCCCCCCTTTCCACTGCCCTCCATAGTCTGCTGTGCTGCCACTGCCCTTCCTGCCTGCCCAGTGTGGTCAAATTGTTGCCTCTGCACCCTGCTACCTGCCTTCAATTTTCTGAGTCAGTGCCCCTGGTCTCTGCCTCTCAACAGTATCCTAATGAACAACTAGATTGCTAACATTCTATATTTATTACAAAAGTGTGGCACACCTGACGTCATCTTGATGTAATCAAAACTGTAATACCTAGAGCATTTCCTTTAGAAATTACAGAAATGAGAGGGTCTTATTTGCATCGAAATTATGGTTAGTGCTCTCAAAAACTAAAATGAGGACATATTTTCTGAGTTTTCAAATAGCGACAAAGCACTTTTAAATTATTTATTATCTTTATGTTTTTTATCCAGTTGACCACTTGATTAAATGTTGCACTTAGGGGAGAGGATGTGGTGTTACTTCCAGAGCTGCAGACTTTGCAACTGGGGAACCAGGTTGGAGTTGCTGCTTCAGCTCGACATTCTGTGATTCTGGTCAAATCACTTAATCTCCCCATGTCTACAACCAAAATGAATTTGTCCTTGTATGATGTAACCACTCCAATACCTGACCAGTCTGCACTATATAAAACTGCAAAAAAACAAAAAATAAAAAGTGTTTTGCACACTTCTGTCATTGGGCTATACGTGGGCTACATCTGGGTGATATTTGTGCTACATTTGGGCTCTTTTGTCTCTGGTGGCCATCTTGGGAGACTTATTTGCTATGAAGTTTCCTAATTTCCTCATTTACTACAGTCTCCTCAGTAGGAAATACTTTCAGTTTTTTACTTTGATTCCATTAAGAAGGCATTCAGATGTGTCACACATTTGCCATAAATTCAGAATGTTAGCCCTCTAGTTGCTCATTAGATCACTGTAGTAAAGCTACTGCTCACCAGGGAAGTTTGCTGCTGGTATTGAAAGTGCATGTTTCAGTCTGCATGTCAGAATTGTTTAATGAAATAGAAGAGGATTTGAGAAGTCACTCAAAATGTGCCCTAATTTTTCTTTCTGCAGCACTAATCATAATTTCTATGGCAAAATGAACCCCCTCATTTTGTTCCTTTTTAAATTAAATGTTTTAAGAGTTACCAGTTTATTCCAATCAAGATGGCTTCAGGTGTGCCATACTTTTGTCATAAGTAAGACTGTTAGCGCTCTAGTTGTTCTTTAGAACACTCTGGGAAGCTGCAGTAGAACACAAAGGAATCAACTGACAGTCTCTGCCCTTGTTGGATGTACATGTTTTACTGAGAATGTCAGACTTCATTCTCACATGACTGAGAAAGATAATGTGAATTTACAGAAAATATGCTCTCATTTTAGCTTCTAGATCACCTTCCAAACCTCTATGGGAAAAGTATGAGAAAATAGTTTTCTCTCAAACATGATTCATGATATCCCAGCAGAAGGCTTTTTCACAGGGTAAAATCACCTTAGAACACACCACAATTCCTAAAATTAGTATGGTACCATCAACAAATGATTTATAATGTAACTAAAGTCTTATCACCCTTTATACGTTCTCCTTTTGGTGACCCTCAAAACCTTCCATTCACTACAATGCATTTTAATGGGGTGCTATCATGTATATTGGTCCCAAGATGGCTGCCGACACTTCTTGGATGAAGTGCTGACAGCCAATCAGATCTCACGATGAGATGTGTGGTTAGGCTCCGCCCAGATATATAAATTTCTTTTTCCTTTTAAATATTAAAAAAATTACTGAATGGATTTACACCATTTAAAAAAGGGCGCTTTCTGAACCAAGAGCTACCTTTTTGCCAAATTTGGTGTAATTCCGTTCAGCAGTTCAGGCTGTAGCCTTGTCTAAAGTTTCCCATGGAAATTAACATGGGGAAAACGTGTTTTGGGACCCTCCTTTTTTCTCGACCCCTGCTTGACAAATCACCCCGAAACTTTCAAGACTGGAGCTGACCTGAGCAGGCCATTAGTTTTGAAAATTTCACGAAGATTCGTCGAATGGCGCCAAAGATATTGGGAAAAGAAAAAACGCTTTTTGAATAGAAACAAGGTCCTAACTATAACTACCTACTGGCGACCGCCAGTAGGTAATATATATGTATATATATATATATATATATATATTCACTGAAAAAACCATAGGTTTTAGGGAAAGTTATAGTTAGTTGGACATTGCACTCGTACAAAACCCGTGAAATTCCCCCGTTATAGTTAGTTCAGCTAACTATAACTCGCGCCCGCAATGCACTGCTGATGACGTCACATATTACATCACTCATGAAATGGTCAGTGACATCACTGATGACATCACTGATGACATCTCAAATGACATCACTGATGACATCATCCAGTGACTGTGTGTTTCTGTAAAGTTTAAATATGTTTAATATATATAGGGAAAGGCGTATTGAAGAATGAGTGGGTGTATAAGCGTCTGAATGGATGATTTAGTAGGTGCGTGACTGAGTCTATAAGTGAGTGATTAAACGTATCTTACTGGATGCATGGATGAGTGACTAAACTGTGTGAATGTCTGTATCCGTCTGTCTGTTGTTGTGTAAGCAGCTGCATGGGTTTCTGACTAGCTAAATGAGTGTCTATATGGGTTATGGATTGGTTCTCTGAGTATCTGTATGGGTGCCTCAGTGTTTGTGTGGTTGGGGTGTGTGTGACTCTGTGCATAGATGTGTGAGTGGGTGATTCACTGGGTGCATGGTTTCAAGAGTGCGTCTGTGATGGACTGTATGGGTGGGTGAGTGTGTGTATGGGTGTGTTAGTGATTGAATGTATATCTCAGTGGTACATGTGTGAGTAACTACATATGTGAAAGGCAGTATATATGTGTGTTGGAGTATATAAATGGCTATAAGTGAGAGTGTGTGATTGTGAGAGTGGCTATATGGATGAGTGTGTGCTTGCATCAGTGATTGCATAGGAGCGTAAGAATGTGCTAGTATTTTTATGAGTAAGTGAGCTGGTGTGTATAACTGTATAGGTGAGTAAATTGGAGTGTGATTAATTATTTGCATGACTGACTAGGTGTGTGAGTACCTCTATGGATGAGTTGCGTTGTGTGAGTGTTTATATAGGTGTATGAGTGCATATGATAGTCCTGTACTGAGTGACTGTAAGTATGAGTGACTGTACGGGTGAGTGAGTAGATGTGTGTGTGTAGACCTAAGAATCAGTGAGTGGGTATGTACTTATTGGTATTGGAGTGTGTATGGTTTTGAGAATGGCAGTCTGTAATTTAGAGTGGGTGTATCAAAAGTTATATTAGGGTGTGAGAAGATGCATTAAATTCTCACATGGATGATGTCATCAGTGATGTCATTTGAGATGTCATCAGTGTTGTCATCAGTGATGTCACTGACCATGTCATGAGTGATGTAATATGTGACGTCATCAGCAGTGCATTGCGGGGCGCGAGTTATAGTTAGCTGAACTAACTATAACGGGGGAATTTCACGGGTTTTGTACGAGTGCAATGTCCAACTAACTATAACTTTCCCTAAAACCTATGGTTTTTTCAGTGAATTTCAAAGGTTTTTTAAATGCTAAACCCTAACTATAACAGGCCTGAAACCTATGGTTTTTTCAGTGAATTTCAAAGGTTTTTAAAATGCTAATTCCTAACTATAACAAGCCTGAAACCTATGGTTTTTTCAGTGAATTTCAAAGGTTTTTTAAATGCTAATTCCTAACTATAACATGTCTGAAACCTATGGTTTTTTTCAGTGAATTTCAAAGGTTTTGTAAATGACAATTTTTAAATGTATTAATTGTTATATTTATTTTTTTTGATACTGATTTACTACATTTTTTTAAACTATTTATTTTTAGATATTTTACTTTTTAAATTACATTGTAATTACATTATACATTACATTACAAAATATACTTTCTCAGAATGAATTACTTTAGTTTAAATACTTTGCAAATAGGCAATAGACTTTTAAGTACAGTAGTTACAGTTGTTGCAATGGCCAACACAATTTCAAACACAACGCAACATTGAGCTCAATGTGAATTTCTAGCTAAATGCAATTAGTTACTTTATGGATTACTTTTCTAACCACAGGACTGGATCCTAGATTCAGTCCTGGTACATCTCCTGTAAACAGTTGAGTAAAAGTGTTTTGGTTACAGTAGTGATTTTTAAGGAATATTATTGTATTTTAAAAGTTGACACTTAGAAACTTTTTCACATAGAATCACCAATGTTATCCTATGGGAGGAAATTCACTTAGCAGGTAAGTAGTGTTATCGTTACTTTTTCTTACTCAGTGGTGGATCCTGGATCCAGCACTGGTGCATCTCCTGTAAACAGTTGAAAGAATGTGTTTAAGTCATACAGGCGATTTTTAAGGAATATTTGTAGTTTGTGAAAATCAACACTTTGAAACTTTTCTGCTGAAAACCAGACAATGGATTCCTATGGAAGGAAATATAAGTTACTGGTAAGTACGGTTAAAATTACTTTTCAGGATCAGTACTGGGCTGAAAGATGCAGCACTGAGGTCTCTCCTGATAACAGGTGAGTAAATCGGAATTCGTAGTTCGGCTGATTTTAGAGGAATATTTGTATGTTTCAAAAATCGACACACAAACTTTTTCAGCAAAAAGCAGACAATGATATCCTATGGAAGGAAATTCAAGTTACTGGTAAGTACGGTTAAAATTACTTTTCAGGATCAGTACTGGGCTGAAAGATGCAGCACTGAGGTCTCTCCTGATAACAGGTGAGTAAATCGGAATTCGTATTTCGGCTGATTTTAGAGGAATATTATAAAGTTCCAAAACTCCACACTTAGAAGAATTTCCAAGTGAAACCAGTCAATGATATCCTATGGAAGGAAATTCAAGTTACTGGTAAGTACGGTTAAAATTACTTTTCAGGATCAGTACTGGGCTGAAAGATGCAGCACTGAGGTCTCTCCTGATAACAGGTGAGTAAATCGGAATTCGTATTTCGGCTGATTTTAGAGGAATATTATAAAGTTCCAAAACTCCACACTTAGAAGAATTTCCAAGTGAAACCAGTCAATGTTAGCCTATAGAAGGAAATTCAAGTTACTGGTAAGTACGGTTAAAATTACTTTTCAGGATCAGTACTGGGCTGAAAGATGCAGCACTGAGGTCTCTCCTGATAACAGGTGAGTAAATAGGAATTCGTAGTTCGGCTGATTTTAGAGGAATATTTGCACAATGGTGAAGGGAGGGGCGGGGCCTGAGGTGACATCTGTGCAAACGCGCCCCGTGGCGCGTTTTAAGTTGGGGGATTAAGTCCCCTTGAATCATGAGGGTCCCTGGGGTCCAACTAGCCCACCCTGTACCTCCAGTATGCGCCAGGGAGCTGCGTTGCAGAGAGGTGTTCAGAGGCCATGCCCCTTTTGCACCTCTCTGCAATGCAGCTCTGTGGCGCTTTCTGGACGTACCTGTTGGGCTAGTTGGCCCCCAGGGACCCTCAGGATTGAAGGGGATTTAATTCCCATCTTAAAACGCGCCACGGGGCCTGTTTGCACACATGTCACCTGAAGCCCCGCCCCCTCCCCACTGTGCAAACGCGCCCCGTGGCGTGTTTTAAGTTGGGGGATTAAGTCCCCTTGAATCCTGAGGGTCCCTGGAGTCTAACTAGCCCACCATGTACTTCTAAAGCGCCACAGAGCTGCGTTGCAGAGAGGTGTAAAAGGGGCGTGGCCTCTGTACACCTCTCTGCAACGCAGCCCCTGGCGCATACTGGAGGTTCCTGGTGGGCTAGTTGGCCTCAAGGACCCCCAGTATTCAAGGGGAATTACTTCCTTCTTAAAACGCGCCAGGGGCGCGTTTGCAGAGTACTGCAGGGAGGGGGCGGGGCCTCCGGCACAATGCCGGTCGTTTTTTTTTTTCTAATTTTTTTAATGGGAGGGGGCTGTGCGGCCCCCTTCCTTGGCCACTTTTGGCCCCGGGGACCCCATCCCCCGGGGCCTGAGCATTTAATTTTTTTTTAAATAAAAAAAACGGGAAGGGGGCCGCGTGGCCCCCTTCCCTGGGCCTGTATTGGCCCCGGGGACCCCATCCCCTGGGGCATGCCCTCGATTTTTATTTTTTAATTTGGAGGGGGCTGCGAGGCCCCCTCCTCAGGCCATTTAAGGCCCCGGGGACCCCATCCCCCGGGGCCGGCCTTGCCCTTTTTTTTTTTCTTTTTTTTTGGGGAGGGGGCTGCGTGGCCCTCCTTGCTCACTTATGGCCCCGGGGACCCCATCCCCGGGGCCTGGCCTCTGGTTGGGGACTGTGGGGGTCCCCAATACCCCACAGTCCCGCCGGCTCCCCGTGTCCTACGGGAGCCGGCATTGCTTTCCACATGGGGAGCAGCTAACATGCTGCTCCCCATGTGGAAAGCTAATTGGTTTGCATTTTGAAAGAGAGAGCAGGTTTCCTGCTCTCTCTTTCAAAATGCAAACTAAGCTTGCTATGACAGGAAGGGAGCCGCGAGGCTCCCATCCTGTCATAGCAAACTACAGTGTCCCGGGGGTAGGCACCCCGGGACACTGCAGGAGCCGGCCCTGGGGGTGGCGGTCCCCAGGGCCATCAAGGGCTCCAGGAGGGGGCCGCGTGGCCCCCTCCCAACCATTTCACAGCCCCGGGGAGGTGGCGGTCCTCGGGGTGTGTGGGGGGCTGGAGCCCCCCACACAGGTCAAAATAATTTTTTTAAAAGAAGCCCCGGGGGTGGCGGTCCCGGGGCTGCGGGAGGGCCAAGAGCCCTCCCGCACCATTATTTTTTGAAAGCCCCGGGGGTGGCGGTCCCCGTGGCTTGGGGGCCTTAGAGGCCCCCACATTAAATTTAAACCCCTCCACCATGCCCCCGGGACTTGGCCCACCCGGGGCAGATTAACATCGAAGCGCGGAGACCGCGCCGATTGTTTTTATCGGCGGGATCCGCGCACCCTGAGCGCATCCCGCCGATTTAAAAAACAAATGCTTTTCTGCCCAGGGGTCCTTGTGGGACCCCTGAGCAGACCTAGGGGGTCAGGGTGTTTCTACCCTGCCCCCTTTTTGCGTTTGGCGACATGTTTCTGGTGCTTTTTTTTTTTTTTTCTCGCCGGGATTCGCGCACCCTAAGCGCATCCCGCCGATTTAAAAAAAAAAAAAATGCTTTTTTCTGCCCAGGCGGTTCTTGTGGGACCCCCTGAGCAGATATAGGGGGTCAGGGTGTTTCTACCCTGCCCCCTTTTTGCGCTTTGCGCACTTGTTTCTGTCCCTCGGTTCTACCGAGGGACAAAATGGCTGCCAACACTTCCTGATTTGGAGTGTTGACAGCCACTTGACAGCCAATTAGCATACAGCTCGTGATCAGGAGGGTACGTGGACCCTACTCGTCCATAGATATATATGTGACTTTACTTTTGATTTTCTCAGGAACTACTGAACGGATTTACACCATTTAAGCAAAAGGAACGACACTGAACCAAGGGCTACCTCTTTGCCAAATTTGGTGTAATTCCGTTCAGCAGTTAGGGCTGTAGCTGCGACTAAAGGTTCCTATGGAAAAATGAATGGGGAAAACGTGTTTTGGGACCCCCCTTTTTTCTCGGCCCCCGCTTGACGTATCACCCCGAGACTTTCAGGATAGGAGCAGACCGGAGCGCCCCAACAAGTTGGAAACTTTCACGAAGATTCGTCAACCGGCGCCAACGTTATTTCAAATAGAATGTCGCGGATTTCCTATGGATAATAGGTCCTAACTATAACTATCTACTGGCGACCGCCAGTAGATAATATATATATATGTTAAATTCCCCATTTTCCTGGAATCTGTATATGGTGTGAATACCTCCTTTATTTATCCATACAATAACGTGGGTTGCCAACTCGTTTCAGCAAATTCCTGCAACCGGGGCTACACCGCAATCAGCAATGGAAGTGTTTTATATACAGTTCTTTTTCTTTGTTCAAGCCATATCTCCTTGTCAATACTTAGGTACTATTTTGGTTGTTCACTAGGTAATATTTCATTTATATTATGGTTATCGCAACATGTTATAACATGCTTATAATACTTTGCATATTTGATTGCAATGATCTTGCAGTATTCAATAAACTTTCTTTTGTATACAATTTTATTTTGTCAAAGAACACAACCAAAACCCCATGTTGGAACTTTGTTTCATGCAGGATGCCACTACAGTTATCTGGCAACTTCCCTGGAAGCACCTTTCCACCCCCTTAAATCTCCCCTCACATACAAAGGATATACTGCCTCCACAATGTACAAGAACAAAACATATCCTCATTCCATCACTAACAGATTGTCACTAAGGCCCTATAGCTGCCCCACTTTGCAGTATTCCATAACCAATATGTCTGCCCAAATTATGATTTACTCATTTACCTATAATCTACATCATCACTTCTTTTTTCATGAGCAAAATATATATAAATTACATTCACATATGCATATTGAATACTGCACGATTAACATACACCAAGGTACCTTCCATATATATATATATATATATATTAGGGTATTTTGTATTTTAAGTCCACTTGGACATTATAAATGAGTACTGTTTGAAGGGATACAAGATGGTGATATTGTCTTTAAAGTATTAATAACAGCATATGCATTGATGATTGCATAACTGTCTGTGGCTGGTACAATGAATGGGATTCACCTTTATAAATTAGCATGATCAGCTTTTTACAATTATTACATTCGATGTTCCCACAATATTTGTAATCATATCACAGGCTATTCAAATTTTTCAACTACAAGACGATTTCTTGACAGTATTTTCAACGATTTCCAAATTCTGTTAATTATTTACTTTTTTTCAGAGAACACGTCTTGCTTTTCTACAGCGGTTCTAGTATTTAAACATGTTCAAAGGTGGCTGCCCCTCTCTGAGATTTTGTGTGTACCCATTGAAGCCCTTGTTTACGTTGCTCACACAAAGACCGATATTTATTAATATTTGGCACAACACAGCAAGACCACTTGCTGTACTGTGTCTAATGGAGAGAGCAGGAGTGTGCCATTATTACTAACATATGGTGCTTTCCTGCTCTCTCTCTGTAGTGGTGCACTTGTGGCTGCCAAGCTCCAACACAGGCATCCTTGCGCCATGGTGCAAGGGTGCCTGAGTTACAGCCAGGATTATTTTTATGCAGGAAGGGAAACCTTTCTGTACGAAAACAATCGCCAGAGGCATTTTCCTCTTTCTATGTGTGCTTCAGAATGCAGCATGCTGGAAAGAGGAAATAACAAGGAGAAATAAAAACTATTTCTCCTTGTTACACCTCACCTGGGAAGGCATAGCATTTTGATGCATTCCCAGGTTTACTAGTCTTAGTAAATCTGGGAATGCACCAACAACCAAGGGTACATGAGTGGGAACATTCACGCTCCACCCATGGAATACTTTCCCCTTGCAGAGTAACGCAAGGTAGCCTTGCGGTACTCCAGATCTACCATGCCAACAGAGCCACGCAAATTTGACTTAAGGGCTTGTGCTGCCTTGCGCCACTTTGTGTCACGCAAGGGCCTTGCAAGCCCTTGATCAATCTGGCCCTATATCACAATTTTATTGATTTGCTCACTGAATACACGTCACCCTTGAACATGACTGTTTCTCTGAAACACGCCGGGTTTGGCAATGCCTCAGTGGTGGAATTAACAGTATAAATTGACTTTGAATGAACACCACGAGTGCTCCTTCTTCTTCCCATGCTGAGAAGTACAGTTTGGACTATGTTTGGGTTCTCACACCCTGGTGCACCCCCTTCCCGGCAGGGAGAGGGGCATGTGAAGACTTTTGTGTTGACACTTGTCTGTTATAACATGCTGGAATACGAATAAAATATTCATCAGCAGAACCCGTGGTGATTTGGATTCTCTTTTGGAAGGTGTCAGAGGTCCGTACCTGTGCTTATTCCCTCTTGGAGCAATAGGAGGGATTGGGACTTTGATTTGATATATATATATATATTCACTGAAAAAAACATAGGTTTCAGGGACGTTCTAGTTAGTTGGACATTTCACTCGTACTAAACCAGAGAAATTCCGCCATTATAGTTAGTTCAGCTAACTATAACTTGCGCCCCACAATGCACTGCTGATTATGTCACATATTACATCATTCATGACATGGTCAGTGACATCACTGATGGCATCACTGATGACATTTCAAATGACATCACTGATGACATCACTGATGACATCATCCAGTGACTGTGTGTTTCTATAAAGTTTAAATATGTTTTATATATATGCCAAGGTGTATTGAAGAATGAGTGGGTGTATAAGTGTCTGGATGGAAGATTTAGTAGGTGCGTGACTGACTGTATAAGTGAGTGATTAAATGTGTCTTACTGAATGCATGGGTTAGTGACTAAACTGTGCGAATGTCTGTATCAGTCTGTCTGTTGTTGTGTAAGCTATCTCATTCAATGCTGTGTAGCTTACAAAGTCTGCTGTGTGAATTAAATAGTCAGGTAGTTGGTTTAGAGGTTCCGCTAATATCTAACACACTGCGGCAATTTTCTAAAGCGGTGGGAAGCCGTACAGTATTGGCCATAACACTAAGAAATTTTAAGTGAGAGCAAATTGAATGACTGTTATGGTGAATAATTTTTGAAGATGTGATGATACGCATTCTCGAGTTAGGTATTTCCGGACATGGAGCAAGGAGTCAGCTGTTCTAGTGGTTTAGTAACATCATCACCCACGTATAATATCCGGGGCAATTGGAGTAGAGCTGACGGACAATTTTAGAGATAAAATAGACGCAAGCGTACAACGCGTTGGAATAGCTACAAGAGACACTGTATGGTCTTATTATTACCCACGTATAACTTCCGGGGTAATTTGAGTGGAGTCGATATTTAGCATTTAGAAATGAGAAGGTGTGTGCGATCACACGGTACGCTGTGGCGTCTATTTTGTAGATCGCACGGTACGCTGCGGCGTGAATTGTGTAGACCGTATGGTTTGAGGAGTTAAGCAACTTCCGGTTGCAAATTAGTGAAGTTGACATTCTAGTGTTCCATTGAACTTACGACCTGTTGATAACTTCCGGGATGCAGCTAGCAGAGCAGAGCAGGCATGTATAGAAGTAGATCTATACGCAGCTGTTAATTATTGTGAATCGGTGGTTGGAACCAATCAGATAGTAGGAAACATGGTATTTAAACAGAGCGAGGTGTGGTAAGTAACGTTCAAGCAACGCTGAGGTGAGGAGTACTCCCGTGTTACGCTGGCGTGACGAAGCTCTAGCAGTCCATTAATACCAACATTATAAGGTAAGGAATAGGAAGGGAAGCTAAACGTGAGTGTTGTCCTTTGGGGCCATGTGTCCTTAGAGGTAGTTAGGTGGTGCCTATGAGTAACAGAAACCGTTTTGTATTTTCCTACAGTGTTTGCTAAGGCATAAGATTCCTCAGCACCTTAGTGTCTACGGCTTTTAAGGATACATATTAAACTATCTAATGGACTCCAGGCTGGCAACATAAAAATAAGATACAGGTAGGAAAGTATGCTTGTTGTAATAAGATACTTTTCATAGGATAGTGCTAAAGTAAAGTTGAGATTTAGATAGTAAACAATAATTTTTCTATCTTTAGATCCCAACGGCAGCAAACCTAAAAATAAAAAAGCTTTTTCAAAGAGAAAAAGAAATCTGAAGCGAAAAACCTTCTGAGTGTTTTCAGGTAACAAACTGATGAGGCATTTGTGTTAATCAACGAGGCATAGATGTCAGTAGGGCAGAAAGAATACTCTGGTATATACTTTCTTTCTCATAATAGATTTGGGGTAATGAGGACCGCTATTACGCTATTACGCTTCGCAGTCAGACAGTGAAGATGAATTTCATATGAAATAAGGTAAAAATTACCATTACTGGCATATAGATTATATGAGGTTTCTTTTTTATGCGTAAGGGATCGTTGAGTATGACCTGATCCTATGACTTTGGTGGGTTGGTTTCTGATTGAGGGTGAGGGGTACTTGAAGATCAGCCCATATGATAGAGACTTAAGCGGATGTATATATATAATATAAAAAAATGTTATGCTTGAGTTATGCCCACCATGATCATTACTAAACAGCATACTAACTGTTTCTAAAGAGGTTTTTTAGGAATGAAAATAGTAGTGGGATTATGCAAAATAATTGGGTGAGGTAATTATCATATGTCTTTTTTGCAATATGAGTGGATATGAAATCAATTTTTAAATATAAATAAAACTATATACTCCTGATTGAAGATGAATATGATTTTTACTATGTGAGGAATTTCTCTTCACGTTGAAGAAATATAATGTAGTGGAGTTTTATTTAATGGAGTATTTATAGAGTTGCAGTACTACAGTATGGTTGAGAGTTTTATACCAATGTATGTTTTTATTTTTATTTTAAACAGGGTCAGTTCTATGGTAACCACTCAGTGCCGATAGAGAGAGAGAAATAGAAATAAAAGTTTGTCTTGAAAAAGATGGAATAATAAATTAAGCCATCGAAACGCGTCGACGCTGTTGTTGCACAATCTTTGGAATCAGCTTATCCTACAGACTAAAGATAATATAGTGTATCTAGGACAAGCTAAAGAAGTGTCTTTTGTAGATGTGCTGTTTGATGACAAATTGTACTGTCTATTTGTTGTTTCTCTCCTGTGTCTGTTGTCATTAAATGTTTTTGTGTATATGAAATTTTATCTGTACCCTTGGGAAATGTATGGGGTTGTTTTATGAGATTGTGATTCAAGAGATGTTTTAATGTAAATACATATGATTTTATTTTTGAATATAACCATGTTGTTCATGTAATTACTTGGATCTACCATATGGGTTGTACTAGTTGTGGATTATTGGTACAACGTGTGGGTGGCCTGAAAAAAAACATTCTCTGTGTACAAGATAGTCTTGGACTCAGTAACTTCAATTTATTCCTTGGCCAGGGGATTATCTTTTCTACTGTTGTGTAAGCTGCTGCATGGGTTGGTGAGTGGCTACATGAGTGTCTATATGGGTTATTGATTGGTTGCCTGAGTATTTGTATGGGTGCCTGAGTGTGTGTGGGTGGGTGGGAGGTATGTGACTCTGTGCATAGATGTGTGAGTGGTTAATTCACTGGGTGTATGGGTTCAAGAGTGCATTTGGAAACAGCTGCATGGGTGGGTGAGTGTGTGTATGGGTATGTTGGTGAGTGAATGGATGTCTCAGTGGTACTTGTCCAAGTGACTACATATGTAAAAGGCAGTGTATGTGAGAGTTGGAGTATATAAATGACTATACGTGAGAGTCAGTGATTGTGAGAGTGGCTGTATGGATGAGTGTGTACTTGTATCAGTGATTGTATAAGAGAGTAAGTATGCATTAGTATCTGTATGAATAAGTGAGGTGGTGTGTGTATAACTGTATAGGTGAGTAAATGGAAGTGTGATTGATTCTTTGCATGACTGACTAGGTGTGTGAGTAACTCTGGATGAGTGGCGGTGTGTGAGTGTCTGTATAGGTGTATGAGTGCATATGATAGTGTTGTATTGAAGAGTGACTGCATGTATGAGGGACTGTATGGGTGAATGAGTGGATGTGTGTGTAGACCTAGGAATCAGTGAGTGCGTATGTAGTAACTGGTATTGGTGTGTCTATGGTTTTGAAAATGGTAGTCTGTGGTGGTCTCCGGGGCCCGGGGGTCCGCTACGGACACCCGCATTTTTGATCAGTATGTGGCCCAGGGAGGTGGTGGTCCCCGGGTCATGTGGGGGGGCTCTTTCCCCCACCACACATCATTTTAATTTTAAAACAGAGCCCGGGGAGGTGGTGGTCCCTGGGGCTGCGGGGGGGGGCGTTTTTTCAGTGAATTTCAAAGGTTTTTTAAATGCTAATTTCTAACTATGCCTACAGAGGTAGGACATGTGCAGAAAGAGGAAGAAGGGCGCAGAAAGAAGCAAGAGAAATGCAGAAAGAGGCAACAGAAGTCCAGAAAGACGAAGAAAGGTGCAGAAAGAAGCAAGAGATGTGCACAAAGAACCAACAGAGGAGCAGAAAGAGGCCTTGGTGCAAAGTCATCCTGTGCCCCCAACTTTTTGCTGATGGGTACTGGTGGTAACTGACTCTGACTAACCAGGCCTAGAGCCAGTGCTATGCTAAAAGACACTTAGAATACAGTGAAAACACCTACATACACTAGGGAACACTATGCGTTGGGGTACCCCTGTGATTGGCATGACCTCCTCTGTAAGGCCCTAGTACATAATAGGGCAGGGGGATTAAAACTACCTGTAAGTCAGAGGTGCAGAAAGATGCTTCTTTAAGTAGTAGTCACGTTTGCAGAGTGGTGGAGAAAGGGTGCTGGGCCTCCGACCAGCGCTCAGGAATTCCGCTGCATAGGACTTAGAGGAGGTACCAAGAGGGCTTCTTGGCCCCCAAAGTCCCTTAGGAGTAAATTGGACTTCATCCCCCATCCCGTAGTCTGCCAGGAGGTGCGTTTGCAGAGTGGTGGAGAAAGTGGGGCAGGTCCTCCTTAGACGTCTTAGCAATCCCACTGTGTGGGACTTACTGCAGGTAACAAGAGGGGTAGTTGGCCGCCAAGGACAACCTTGGGGGCCAACTACCCCTCCTATTACCTCCAGTAAGTCCCACACAGCAGGATTGGTAAGTTCTCATAGCAGGCCACGCCCCCTTTGCCCACCACTCTGCAAACGCGCTCCCTGGCACGCTCTTGGATGAGGATTGAAGTCCCCTTCGCTGCTGGGGGTCCTTTAGGGGCCAACTAGCCTACCTCTTACCTCGAGTAAGCCCCACACAGTGGGATTGCTGAGAGGTGGACAAAGGCTACGCCCCCTTTCCCCACCACTCTGCAAACACGCCACCTGGCACATTCTAAGTTGGGGTTTTAAGTCCCCTTCATTCCTGAGGGTCCCTGGGGGCCAACTAGCCCACCAGGTACCTCCAGTAAGCACCACACACCTGGATTGCTGAGAGTGGTCCGCGGCCACGCCCCCTTTTTACACCACTCTGCAAACGCGGCTCCTGGCGCACTGCTGCTTGGGGGATGAAGTCCACTTGTGTCCTAAGGTCCTCAGGAAACAAGAGGACCTCATCACCCCACCAGCAGTGTGCCAAGAGGTGTGTTTGCAGAGTGGTGTAAAAAGGGGCGTGGCCTCTGACCACCTCTCTGCAAACCAGTTATGTGGTGCTTACTGAAGGTACCTGGTGGGCTAGTTGGCCCCCAGGGACCCTCAGTATTCATGGGGACTTAATTTCTCATCTTGCAACGCACCAGGGGCGCGTTTGCAGAGTGGTGCAGGGAGGGGGTGGGGCCTCCAGCATGATGCCGGCTTTTTTTTTTTAGAAGGGGGCTGTGTGGCCCCCTTCTTTTACTATTTTTGGGGCCCTGGGGACCCCATCCCCCAGTGCCTGACCCCTTTTTTTTCATTAAAAAAAAAGAAAAAAACGGGAAGGGGGCCACATCCCCCGGGGCATGGCCACGTATACATTTTTTTTTTAACTTTTAATGGAGGGGGGTCACGTGGCCCCCCTCCTGAGGCAATTATCTGCCCCGGGGACCCCATCCCCCAGGGCATTGCCTCTTTTTTTAATTTTTTTTATTCGGTAGGGGGGCTGCGTGACCCCCCCAGGCCACTACTGGCCCCGGGGACCCCATCCCCCGGGGCTTGGCCATTTTATGTATTATTTTTAAAAGGAGGGGGGCTGCGCTGCCCCCTCCCCAGGCCGATTTTGGCCCCGGGGACCCCATCCCCCGGGGCCCGGCCATTTTTTTTTTAAGTAAAGGGAGGGGGGCCGCGTAGACCCCCTCCCGGGCCACTTTTGGCCCCGGGGACCCCATCCCCCGGGACTGGCCCTTTGCGTTGGGGATCGTGGGGGCACGGCATTGCTTTTGAGCAAGGGGAGCTGCTGACATGCAGCTTCCCTTGCTCAAAAGCAATCCTGCTTTGTTTTGTTGAAGCAAGAGCAGATTTTCCTGCTCTCGCTTCAACGAAGCAAAGCTGGGTTTCCTATGGCAGGGTGGGAGCCGTGCTCCTGCCCTGTCATAGCAAGCGGCAATGTCCTGGGGGTGGGCACCCGAGGACATTGCAGGAGCCAGCCCTGGGGGGTGGCAGTCCCCAGGGACATCAAGGGCTCCAGGAGGGGGGCCGTGCGGCCCCCCTCCCTCTATTTCTAAGGCTCCGGGGAGGTGGTGGTCCCCGGGGCAGTGTGGGGGGAGCAGGAGCTCCCCCCCTCACCTATTTTCTAATAATTTAAGCCCCGGGGAGGTGGCGGTCCCCGGGGCTACCGGGGGGCCTGGGAGCCCCCCCTCACATCTAAATAAAGAAGCCCCGGGGAGGTGGTGGTCCCCGGGGCAGTGTGGGGGGAGCAGGAGCTCCCTCCACACCTATTTTCTAATAATTTAAGCCCCGGGGAGGTGGCAATCCCCGGGGCTGCGGGGGCCCCTGCGGGCCCCCGTTATTTAATTTTGGCATTGCCCCCGGGACCTGGCCCACCCGGGGGCTCATTAAAATGAAGCGATTTTTTAAAATTTTCTCAGTAGGATTCGTGCACCCAGCGCAGATTCTGCCGATTTAAAAAAAAAAAAAAAGCTTTTTTGGGCCCTGAGCAGGCCTAGGGGGTCAGGGTGTTTCTATCCTGCCCCCTTTTCTTGTTTTTCAACCTTTTTCCACTCTTTTCTTGTGACTCGGTTACCGAGTCAAAAG
Source organism: Calotriton arnoldi (assembly GCA_963921515.1). Taxonomy (NCBI): domain Eukaryota; kingdom Metazoa; phylum Chordata; class Amphibia; order Caudata; family Salamandridae; genus Calotriton; species Calotriton arnoldi. The sequence goes on from CAWUFW010011056.1 coordinate 547,748, forward strand.
ATGGTTGCCAACACTTCCTGGTTTGGAGTGTTGGCAGCCAATCAGAAGTCAGCACATGCTCAGGAGGATTTGCAACTCCTCCTCGGTGCTCAGATATCGATATTTTTCTTTTTTTAATTTCTCAGGAACTACTGGACGGATTTACACCATTTATACAAAAGGTCGCTTTCTGAACCAAGAGCTACCTTTTTTTTGGTGTAATTCCGTTCAGCAGTTCGGGCTGTAGCCTGTTCCAATTTTTCCTATGGAAATTAACATGGGGAAAATGCGTTTTGGGACGCCCCTTTTTTCTCGGCCCCCGCTTGACGAATCACTCCAAAACTTTCAAGACAGGAGCTGACCGTAGCAGGCCATTAGTTTTGAAAATTTTGCGAAGATTCGTCAAACGGCGCCAAACATATTGGCAAATCAAAAAACGCTTTTCCTATGGAAAATAGGTTCTAACTATAACTACCTACTGGCAACCGCCAGTAGGTTATATATATATATATATATATATATATATATATATATATATATATATATATATATATATCCCAACAAAACAGAGTTACCCCATGTGGAAGGAGCCGCACAAAGGTAAGTAATTGTCCTACTTTATTCACGAAGGTTGCAAGCAGTATCAAAGATGAACAGCATCAACAGTTTTGCCAGACTCGTTTCGGGTCCTCATGACCCTTAATCATTGGCTGCTGAACGCGTACTGCAGAACTGGCAGAGAACAACTTATTCACCCAAACACCTCCCCAGTGGGCGAGGCCTCTCCTGTGGCCTTCTGGTATTTGAAGTTGCCCATTATTAAACTCCAGTGAGTCCATCTGCAGTGCACGATATTTTTCAATTATTAAAACCCTGTTGGGGTGATGGCAGTCCAACTTGAAAACATGCTGCACTTTTAGTCCCTCGTGACGGATTACCTTCCCGAAGTCGATGAACACCAGATGGCCACACCACGGGAACGCCGCTCCTGCAGCGGGGCTCCTTCCGCGGCCGGAGTGGACCGCTAATATCCCAACAAAACAGAGTTACCCCATGTGGAAGGAGCCACACAAAGGTAAGTAATTGTCCTACTTTATTCACGAAGGTTGCAAGCAGTATCAAAGATGAACAGCATCAACAGATTTGCCAGACGCGTTTCGGGTCCTCATGACCCTTATATATATATATTACAAAATATGAAAACTATAAACACTTTTAAAATACACTACATTTAAAATATTACCAATAGTGTAGTAGGGCTCCCGGTTTTATGGTATTTTTTTTTTTACATTTCCGTCTGTATTTATCCATATTTATTTTTTGTCAACTTTATCTGTATTTATCCGTATTTATTATGGGTTTTGTGAAAAAAATAAAGCTGAAACTGGTATATTTCCAGATTTATTTACCCAATAAATATGGAGTCATGCTTGAATGCCTGCCAGGTTTCAGTAATATGAACACCCGCAGAAGATAAATCAATGCAATTATATGAAAATATGCACATTTCTGTTTCAGCCTTGTGCATATTTACTGCTGTTTAAGCCTCTTTACTAAAATTCCTTTCTTTTTTACCCCTCTTACCTATCAATCCACACAGTTATTGGCCTCGTAGCCATTTCAAAGTGTAGTTATATCACTCAAAAAACACCTAATTTCGATTTTATCCACATTTAAAATAAATAAAGACAAGAAAATAAATGGTTTTCTGTCTGTATTTATCTGTAATAATCAGTAAAAACGGAAAACAGGGAGCCTTATGTATAAGTAAATATGAACTAGCATATTTATAACCAAAAGAGATACGTTACCTGATTTCAGTATTCTAAGTTAATGTATAAAAAGTAGTTTTCATTATCACTGTAAACTAAATAACAGTGGCAAAAATAAAAAATGTAACTTTATTTTAAACAAAAGTAGAAAAAGTATTACACTTTGAAGGAATAACATTTACTATTTCCGCTGCAGCGTAACCAAAGGCAGGGAAAGTGTTGACCTTCAGAGAGATTAGATTTACTATTTGCACTCCAATCTAGCAACAGTAGGGAATGTGGTGGTTTTTGGAAGAGTTAGATGTATTGTTCTAACTACAACACAACAAAAATCCGGGAAAGTGTTGGAATTCAAAGTGGCTAGATTTACTATTCCCACTTCAATCTAAACTACAGTAGAGAAAATGTTGCAGTTCGGTGGTGTTGGATTTCCTATTCTGACTCAAGTCTTTGCAACAGTAGGGAAAGTTGCGGACATCATATGGGTTAGATTTACTATTCCCACTCCAACATATTCAAATTCAGGGAAAGTGCTGGACTTCAGAAGGGTTATGTATACCATTCCAATTCCCAATCTTCTGTAAAAAAATAAATTTAAAAAAATGTAGTTCCTAACAATACAAAATTAGTAACTCATTCAAAATAAAAAAAATGGTGCTGTATAAACTAAAAAATATATGATGGAAATACAATGAAATAACTATTTTGGTAGCTTAATATATGCACAAAGGATAAAGGAATCAATAAGTTCCCTGCATGGGTAATTTCCCACTTCAGGATTGTAGAGTGCTGCAGCTGGTAACACAAAGGGCAGACAAAGAGTGGTTGTTCAGGAAACCACATGCTTCCATGAAGTGTTACTGGAATTATATAGACAATTGTGACTTAGTTATGTGGCAGGGTTGGATAAATTATGAAGAAGAAATGGAAAATGAATTAGTAAAGTACAGCACATTGTGGCAGCATTATTTTGCTGTTTTGTCATTTAAAGACACATGAATAGTGTCTAGCGAAGGTTTCACCTCATTAGGTCAAGTTTAGCACTTATACATTGCAATTATCCACGGAAAGTGGCCGTATTCATTACCTTTATATTTGACTGAGCTAGAAATATTTTATTTTGACCAAATATGCAATAAACTCAATGGTTTGTAGATTATGTAGTATAGGAACTTTTCAGGTATCTCTGTGCAGTCCTGGGCTACTGGATTAAAACTTTAAAATTCTGAGACCCTTTTACCACTGTTGCCCTAGGTTTATATCTTGCTGATGAACCCACAATTGAGCACAAGACACTCCCCTTTAGCACCTGACCCTTAGGACAGTGAAGTCAAACAGTCCAAGACTTACTTAGGGAGGTGATGTGAGGTAGGAACCAGTGCTTAATTTGTATAAAAAATAAGTGCCAGGGCTGTCGTCAAGAGGCCACTGCAGCCTGCACCACCCATTGCCCCAGCCTGCACCGCCAATGACAGAACCAAAACAACCAATAACCATCAAACCCTATAAATGTGATCATCCAGACTATTCCAGGCCCAAAATGCAATAGGAATCGCTTGGGCCGCAGGTATTAGCAATTTTTAATGTCTACTTAATTAATAAACAACTGTTGTTGTGTTCATCTCTAATTTAGATAAACAGCGCCACCATATAGCAGACTGTCATAAGTGTCAGTGTTGACAATTAAGTGCCGGTGCTGAGCACCAGAAACAACCAGCTCAAATTAAGCACTGGTAGGAACTCAGAACTCAATTAGACATATAATACCAGCCAATAAATCAGAGTCCTGTTGATGCTTTTTCCCCCAAAAGAAAAAGACTTAACTTCTAGACCCAATGCAATACTCTACATAAATACCAGAGGGCAATCAAACTGTACACAGTTGCAGATGAAATAATCACTGTGAGGGGGAGACAGCCGGTACTAATGAGTGGGCCCTCCTTAGAGCAAGGTAACATGTTCTTCTTACCAATGCAAATTAGGATACTAGCTGTCGTGGGGAAAATGGTGCATAATGTTTTTGTAAACCCCTTTGGCCCCATCTTCCCCTCCTAAAATATTATGGTTAGGCAGAGTGTGAAAAGTTCCAAGTTCTAGTTCTCCTGTGGTTTCTCAACATTGCACAGTACTCTTCGGTCCTTTGCAGCGAGGCCTGTGATTGCTGGCTGGAGGTGGGGGCTGCTTTGCTCTTAGTGCTATGTCATTCTACACTGCCTACCCAGTGGGATCATGTTGACTTCACTCACTCCAATCACGGGACAGTGGATCTTTACTAGATCTTCACTGTGAGTTCTTCCTTGGGCCCGCCAAAAACCTGCCATTCAGACAAAGTGCAGAGCCTACTCTATGTCCCAGCATTGATCAAGAAATGGAGGGCAATGTTACCGCAGATTGCGGTGAGCAATGAGGGCCTAGAACCCAGCCTAGCAGCAAGCCCTCAAGTCACTTTGGTTCTTCAGATAAGACCACTGAACGTGGTTGTGATTTTCTTGGTGTCAAGTCATTACAGAGGCTTAGTGTTCTTAGATGGCAATGCATGGAATATGTTTGTGGTTTCCTTGAGCGCCTGCTGTCACAGACTCTCCTAGTTTTGGTCATGCCACGCATACACCAGGGTCTCAAGGCTTCACCACATAGCCTGGCTTTGCACATCTTTCCCTGGGCTTTAGTGGACAGATTTCATTGCTACTTGCCTCATCTTGTAGTCTCCTTGCTGTAGGCAGCATCTTTTTCATGGAAAGGTACTTCCTACACATCTCCTCAGCATTCTGTCAGCTGCTCACCTTAAGGCAGGCTCAAGGCAGCTCTTCATCTGGCAAATTGCAGAGCATACAGATTCCGATTCCAGAACCTGGTGAAGGGTAAATTGGCAACCTGTGACCTCACCCTAGCACATAGGAGTTTCTTGGTTCCCACTGCTGTGGGCCATAGGTCTCAGGTAGAGAAATCGTAGGACACAGTTGGTGTTTTCTATCCCATAATTACACCAAGTTTGCAGATAGATTTTGTCTTTTTTCACAGACCCACCACTGAGACTGATTTTAGGCAGTTTCTGACTTTTAGATTTCCTTTCCAGACTGGTTTAGTCATAGATTTTGTTTCAAAGTGTCAGCCGGTTCGCAGGGTAGAGTTTGGAGTCTCCTGTCAGGAGAGACCTAAAATAAATGCTTGAATTGAAGAGGCTTCCATACTTACCTACTTCTCATCTTGTTGTGGGTAATACATATCATTCGGTGAGAAAGGATAGTAAGGGAAGAAGGTTTTTCTCTAAACTACAATGGGACCCTCTCAATCCTGCCTTCCACACCCTAGAGCCAGGTCCACCTCAGAGATCTTCAGCAGTACCTTGTAGAAGCCCTGCAAGCCACATTGTTTATGGATCTCACGGCTTCACCCTATGCACTTGTACTTTGCAATAGTTCAAAATGGATTCCTTGACGGCCAGAGTCACCTGTAGCATATACAATCCATTTACTGCCTACCTCCCTTATATAGGTTGTTGACACACCCATGTCCCACATGGATAGAGTTAAAGACTCAATTGCAGAAAACTGGCAGATCAACTGAAAACACAGAAGACAGTTGACAATTCTCCTTGGCAGATGGCAGGCAAAGAGGCCTAGTAAAGAAGAGTGCACATAGTGTAGCCTAGCTCTGAGTCTCATTATGTGTTACAGGTAGCCCTCAGCATACACACATGATTGGCATGTGTGCTGAAGCAAAAAAAAAAAAACAAGCAACAGAAAATAGCAATAGGGCTATTGCACACCCTCAAGGCACCATCTCTATCCCAGCATGTTTTAAGAGGGGTAGCTCCATAGCTAAGCAGAAACAATGCACTCACACATTTAGATAATTGCAGTGGCCCTGGTTATATGATGCAGCTGCACTGATTCTCAGAATATGCAGAAGCACCGAGATCCTGCCTCCCAGCGAGCAGTTCTGATCACCTTTCCTCTGATCATGCACTAGGCAGACGTATAATTCCACTGCTTTAAAGGCATAGGAATCTGTTCTAATGCTGCTAATCCTTGAATTTAGGTGCTGCTCCCTTTCATGCTGACTGCTCACCTGCTGCCACCATGTAAAAGTGAGGGCTTGGGATTTTTCCCTCTAAACCTCTCTCCCTCTCTGCCTATATGTACTTCTGACTCTCTCTTTCTACTCAGTGTCATCTTAAGGATTTGTAGGGTCCTGGACAATATATATTTCAACTGCTTTTTGTGACCTTGATAAAGTTTAACATATAATGCAGTATTGTTTGGAATTATGCCGCTTGAATTAGTTGGAAACGGTAATAAAATTCAGATTTGTTCCATTATATGGCCCCCCAAAATGTATTGATCTGGCTCCCCAAAATCCTTAACATGACACTTGGCCGAGATCAGAGGGCGAATGCTTGAAGTTTGCTCCTGCTGAGAGTTCCTCAAGGTTATGTAACCAGAGCTCCCAGGAAACAGATGCAAAAGGGCTCAACACGGAGATCTCTGAAGCAAAGATGCCAAGTTGAGCAGCTGATGGGGCTAGACGCTTCTGTGACTGCTGCAGCTGTAAGGAACTGGGCTCAGAAGTATTGATGCTGTGTATTGTTTATTAATGATGCTCAGCAATAAAACAATTACCATCACAAATGTTTGCACAAAGTTTCTAACAGAGGTCTAAGAAACCTACATCCTGTTTGTTGGATGTAAGTGCAGGTTAGTAGGTGTTTGCAGTAAATACAGAAGCAAATTAGATATAAATGAGATGTGAGGTTAGAGAGAAAGTACCTGAAGTTATGCTCCTGGCACGGGTCTCTAACAGTAGTAAGTCTGGATTTGTTTGTCACATGGTAGGATATCATCCATCAATATCTATTTCTCCTCATCAGCTGTAGTTTATATCAGTTGCAATCACCGGGCAATTCATTGTCAGCAGGGCTGGACTGCCTGTAGCGGGCACCGGGCATTTCCCCGGTGGGCCGCCAGGGCGGGGGCTGGTTTTGGGCCCCTGGGGGGGCGTTTTTGTTACCGGTGGCCTGCAATATTGGCCCACGTTAACAAAATCAGCCGAAACCGGCCCTTGCAAACAGCTCAGCTGCATCCCCCCCACACCCCCCCCCCGGGGGCCGGCTGAGCAGTTTGCCAGGGCCGTTTTCAGTTCCCAGTCCGGCCCTGATTGTCAGTTAACAGTCACCCCTCAGGGCATAACAGCTGCATAGTTTTGTGTTCGTGTGTAATGTTTCCAGACTGTACTCCACACCAGGGAACCTAACAGCCACAGAGTTTTTGAAGGAAGAGACTGACTTCTACTGGAGTACTGCTGCTTTGCCAAATGTACAGGTTACCAGGGGTATCGGCTTATACGGTGAAACATGTTGAGTTTGCTGCATAATGCTGTCTTTTGTGAGGATTGTCATAAAAAAGGAAATTGTGTAACAAAGCCCGCTGATTTACCCTAGACAATGTTTTCACATTACATCCTTTGAATTAATTTGTCTGATATTTTTTTTTGTAGTGTGTGAAATCGCATAGTTATATTTACGCAGGGTATACATAGTTCACACAAGCGCTGCGAGCATTATGGGCCTCATTACAATGTTGGTCGGAAAGGCTCCGAACAGCATTCGGAGTTTCCTAACCTGAGTCGGAAGCCATGTTTCCGACCGACTCAGAAACATTTTCGACTGACCGATTACGATGGAAGGTAACCGTTCGGTCTGTCCGACTCGGTTCCGACCGGCATTCAGAGACTCCGAGACGTATTACGATGTCGGATTCGGACAGCCTTTCCGAATCGGTTTGTCCGTCACAAAAAGGTTGTCGAAAACTGAATTTGGGGGCCCGTAGCAGGCCCCCCTTCACCCGGAGCCCTCCGGTTGGGGCCCATGGGGGGTACCCATGGGACCCGTCTTTGCAACCATGCACAGTCTGGTAGGCACCATGGGGTACCCGCCACAGGGTGCAAGGATTTCCGCAACCACCCCTTTCTTCAATGGGAGCTTGTGTTGTCGGTCAGAACACAGGTTCCCATTGAAGTCAATTGGAGTTCGACCGAAAGGTGTTCAGAACCATCATAATCGGTCGGTCAAACTCCCCGAACCCGAGTTGGTCCGAAACGATTCCGACAAGGAGTCCAACCAACATCGTAATGAGGCCCTTTGTATAACTCACGTTCATATTGTGCTCAAGCAAAAATCTATTGTTTGTGGCATTTTTGCTTGCAAAAGTTTGCTTTTGAACATCTGTTAGGAACAAAAAACTATGGGCTTCATTTATGAAAACTGTCGCATTGCTGCGTGAAAACAGCGATGCAACAGTTTTCACTGCGCCCACCTTGCGACAGGATGGATGCGCCGTATTTAATATACGGCGCTCTGTCATAAGGTTTCTGCACATACACAGAGCTATGCACAGGATAATGGGACCCCGGAATACAGTGGTTTGCCTACCATATACCGTAGCACCCAAAAACCCCAACCCAACTAGCTTAGCATCCCATTAGCACCCAAGTACCAATGATTGGACAACCCAGAACACGGTATCTTTATCTCAGGACTCGCAGAAGCAAGAACACTCTTTCGTCACTCACTCGTACTTGTCCACAAGGTGCGTAGGAAGAGACACTGAATAGGTTAAAATGTTTATTCCAACTTACGTGCTCTAATGTACAGTACACGTGTCAGTACTAATAGCATAATGCATATGAATAATATAAGCAGCATGGTTACAATTCCATAGAATACAAACGGGGAAAGCATTTCATAACTCAGTGGATAAATGTCTAAATAACATTACCACCCTCCCCGTGCAGTAAGATAGTTTATTATAGAAATAGAAGACCTCTGGGCTTTGACTAGCGAACCCCATACCTCAGTCTCTAGATGCAGAATTACATCAGCAGGACATCATAGCTCTTCTCACTGAAAAGGATTTCTCCAAGTGTGTCAAGCGCCAGTAAAAACCCCAGTATTAAAGGCACACAAAGTTTCATGTCATTTGCGCCTAATGTTATGTCTGGGTGCGCGAGACTGGCCATATCAGGAAGAACCGAAATACATTGTTATGCGACCTTGTACATGTTGTGCAGTCTGAGCCCAAATCGAACAAGAGAAAAGGTGAAAGACAGAAAGTGCAGACAGCGCAAAAGAACTTGGCAAGAGCAAAGGGCGAGGGAGCCCTGGCTCAGTGTAACGTGCGCAAAGAAAAGCAGCATGGCAGCTAGTCCTAGGCCAACATAACAAGGCAGGCAACAAACCACAAGACACCCTCCCCTGGTCAGTCCGGCGGCCAAGACAGAGGGCCAAAAAAAGCCAGTAGAGCACAGGGAGCGCCCAAACGGCGAAAAACAAGTCAATCCATGAAAGTGTAAGTGCAGAAAAAGCCATACCCTCCAAAAGGGCATCATTGGAATCGTCAAAAACATAGATGCCATCCAATCCATGAGATCAAAAGAGCAGGAATGCTCCTCAGCAGAGGGAGCATCCAAAAGCAATGCGGGACAACTTGCGTGATAAACGAAACAGCTTTGTTGTAGGAGATCCTGGGCAGACGCCCAGATATCCCATTGCGCCAAAATCCCCAGTGCAGCCGCACGCGCCATACAGCCGGCAACGGAACAGTCCTGCTCATGGGCCTCTAAGGGACCCATCAACTGAACAAAATCCGGAACAGACAATGACGAATTGGAGAGGCAATAATCCAAGGTCCAGGTGAAAGGACAGCGGATGCAAGTCATCACAGGTTGCACGCAAGTGAAACACGCAAAGCGAAAGGAAAGAGTATATGACACACTCAGTGTCGCCAATGGCAAGACACCAAAACCAGCCAAAAGGCGCTCACGAAGCAGCTGGAGGCGTTCTGGATCGAGCAGGTCCCATCGGGAGCAGCCATTGCGCATAAAACAAATTAATAACAGGACACCAGCCGCCAAGGCGATGATCAACGGAAACCGCCAAAGACGCTGGAAAAAATAGAATGAATAAACGCCGGGATGACACCAAAAATAGTTTGGAAGGAGGACACCAAACCAGACCCCACGACTTTAAAAAAGTGTACCAGACCTTCTGTGTTAGATGCGTTAAAAATACGATGAATTAACTCCCCAAAATGTTGGGGAGATTAGTGTTCAAAAGGGCCTGTATTTCACTGTGGGTACTCGCCACCTGGAGAATGAATGTCTCCCGGGCGGACGTGAGCATAACTTCCTCGTTCAATAATAGTGCCTTTATTCTGCTCAGTCTATTGAAATCTGCCTCCATGGTAGGGATGGAAGGCCAAATAGAGATATCAACCTTGCCATGAGGGGGAGGAAAAAGCACATTTTTGCAGCAGACAACCCTGTGTGAAACTGTTACAATGTAAGGAATGCCAGCCTGCAGGCCACAACAGTTTTCGTTATTTAAAAGTAAATAACTACCATTGGAAAGGAGAGTGAAAGTAGGGGAAATAACAGGAGCAGGAATACCTTTCAGCACACAAGCAAGATTAGGAGCGGAAACGCTACATGAGCCATGCAATTTAATGTGTTTACAAATAAGCGAATGACCCATAGTCGAGTCGCAGTACTCCCCGTGAGAAAGACTTCCTTGCCGTCCCGAAGGCATTTATACATGAAAGGCAAGGACCAGAGTTCATGCAGGAAAGCACTGCCCAAGGGCCGGTAACGGCCCACAGGATAATGTTTCATGCACGAGTCAAATTCAAACAAGGAAAAAGGTAAAGCGATAACCCCATGAACTAGCCACACAGCAGAATCGAGTTCTGCAACAGAGAACGGCAAAGGATCCATCTTTTCGATATGTAATAAAGTGTAAGTTGCATCTTTCATGGACATGAATTGCTGTTTGTCAGTTAAATTAAAAGGTAGAAACAAGGCAGAGGTGTTCAAAAATGCCAAGGAACTTTACCTAACTTAAGCGTTTGTAAAGTCCATGCAAACTGCATAACTGAGCGCAATTGATTCTGACCATGATATAACACAGAAACATCATCTTGTACAATATCGACAACAGAGGACACAATATTCTCTAAAGTGTAAATGCGAGAAGACAGGGTATTAATACTATTGTCAACAACAGCAAGCACCTTTTCCAAATTTGCTTGATCTATTTCCCGAAGACGGGAAGCAGCTTCCATTTGTGATAGCTTCCAGAGTTCATTATATGTCTCATAAATGAATCTTTTAGGTCGGGGACCACGAGGTCCCAAAACAAAGTCGGACAGATCAATATTGCCTGAAAGGAGGGACAAATGTTGTTTAACAGAATCAAGGGACGAATGTTGCAGCCATTGTTTGCATAATTTACCAACAGAATATGTAGTGACAGTACGAGAAGCAGTAAATCTCGGATCAGGCCTATCCTGTGTGTATCTAGTACCTGAGTCGTGAAAACGCATTTGACATGCATTAGATGATATAGGCCATACCAACCAAGGTGACTGATCCAGTTCGGAAACATTAAATGAATTATTCTGTAATAGAGCCTGTAGGGTCGTCAGGGACAGGTTAAAACGTGAGCTATAATTGGGAAAACTCGACAGGGATGGAATTGAGGGCGAGTTTAATTGTTTAGTGGTAGCTAAGCCCCAACACGTAGTTTGATAGATGGAAGCATTTAGGAACATAATTTGGGTAGGGATGAGGCAAGCACGATGCAACGCCTCGGTTCCCTGTACCTGCCATGACTTGGAGCCCCAAATAGATTTCAAATCTATTGTATCCTCCCAGTACTCATAACCACCCACTGCTAGGGCACTTAAAAAGGAACCCGAATAAAGCAATTTGGTGTGTGTCAACATAATTTTCTGAGTTGATGTGGTATTAAGTCTAAAATAATAGGATGCTGGGTTCGACCGATTAAAATCAGTAAAATAGGTAAACTTATTTCGAAGAGTTTGTGAGCTACCTGGCAAGGGGTTTGGACAATGTTCCCATTGGGTGTAGTTAACAGGACTACGCAGGGCACTTGGCTTATGGAGAAAATGATTACCCCAATGTTGGTAACAATACAAATCGGCATAATTCGCAGAATTCATATATAAATCTTCAGCATTAAAAGATGCATAATATTTTAAATCGGCAAACAATGCTTCAACGGCATGCACATCCCAATCATCAGAATGAATATTATTTTGTACTACATCACCCATTGAAACACGAAGGACATTAGGTACATTAATAATTTCCGTCGGACCATGGATTTGATAGTTCACTGCATCCCATACGATGCCATCAGCAACTGGAAAAGCTGAAATGTTCACAAATGTGTGGTCACGCTTCATGATGTGAGACGAGGAGTGAGGAGCCAAAGTTCCAGAAACATAGTCTACAGCAGAGCGTTCAGGTAAATAGTGACCATTGATTAGTAGAAAAACACTGTGACAAAGCCAATGGACATGAACAAAAAAATCAAGAAAAGTACCAACCAGATGTATGTCCAGGGTGGAATCAAAAAATTGTCTCTAAACCAGGATACAAAAAGACTGAACTTGGATGGGACTTTTGAAGATGTGGAATCCGAATCAAAGGAATAACGAGTCGGGCTCAGTGGCGTTATTGGTTGATGTGCCACCGATTCAGATGCAGGATAAGTATACTCGTCCTCGTCGATATTGGTGGAGAGTTGGGGATCAATTGTAGTTTCAGGCAAGTCAACCATCTCAATTACAGTATCAGCGACCGTTCGTGTAGATGGGCCACGAACATATGTCCGATAAATGGCAGGACAAGAGACCGCTGGTGTGACACTATTCAGGATCGGCCAGGCGCTGTAGCTTGACATTTTCCACTGAGATGTATCTGTTCTCCTTGCGACCAGGAAGCGGTGGTAAAATGACTGTACGTGTTCCCTTCAAGCCCAGAACTGGAACCGGTGCACGAAAAGAGGGGCCGAATTCTTTTTTGTTTTCAACCTTCTCTCGAACCAGTTCTCCAACCTTTGGAAGCCAGCCGGCTACCGGAATCTGCAACGCAGGATCTGTGGCTGAAGGCAAATGTGTAGTTGCAAGTTTGTCTCGGGTTTCTTGTAAGTCCTGTAACATAGCAGAATGATTATCTACATCAAACTTGGCGGATTGCGCCGCGATGTCTGGACCCTCAAGGTCAGGCACAAACATTCTTATGCCAAAGAGCATTTCGTATGGGGTCCGCCCACCCAGAGGTCTTCTAGGGAGATTATTAAGTGCACGCTGAACGGTATACAAGTGGGCCAGCCAGTTCCTGCCAGTACCTATAACTCTAGCTGTTAAGGATTGCTTTAAGTCACGGTTTATTCGTTCAACGATAGAGTTGCCCTCAGGCCTATACGGAGACGAAAATTTCACCCGCACCCCAAGCGAAGCCATTGCATCCTTGTAAGCCCTAGAGGCAAACGCTGGACCTTGGTCCGAATGGAAGGTGCCGCATGCGAAAATTCCCACAAAGACACGCAAATCCCTGATTACATTTCGAGCGTCAGCACTACGTTGTGGCCAGACCCAGAGAAATCGTGTGCACGAGTCCACTGCTACAAAAATGTATTTATAGGCAGTGTCTGATGAGAATGGACCGCAGTGATCCAAGTAAACACACCCAAAAGGTCTGTTAGCAATGCAGAGCGGGGTCTGTGGAGGGCGTGTTACCGTGGAAGGCTTAATCTGTTGACAAACGTCACAGGAAAGCACAAAAGCACGGGTGTCTTTATACAATCCACGCCACCAATAACGCTGCTGCAAGATGGAAACTGTAGCTGACACACCTGCATGAGCAGAAGCCATGCCTTCGTGTGCAGCTGATATCAAGGCACTCCTGCGGTCCGCGTTGGGGATCAGCCGATCTCCAACGTCAGGTATTGTTACATAAGGAACCTGATCGGGACTTAATTTGTAAGAATACTTGGAAGGGAAACCTGTAGGGTAATTATCACCTTCCTTGGTTGCAGCAATAGCTGCTAGAATAACAGAGTCTATTTTAGACATGGACCTGGTAACCGCTGCTACTGAACACGTGACTACTGCTGAACGGGCAGCTTCATCTGCCAGATCGTTACCAATAGCGTGTGCGCCCACCCGCTGATGGCCTAAGGTGTGAACCACCTGTGTGAGGGGCAGACGTTGTTGCAATTCTGCCACTCGAACCCAAAGCATTTTATGCTTAATTGTGCTCCCTTTTGCGTCCTTGTAGTCATTTTTCGACCAGAAAAACAGATTGTCATTGTAAGATTGTACACAGTAGAAGGAATCACATACAATAAGAGTGGTCTCATCCTGAGAAGCGAACTCAAGCGCAAGTAGCAATGCATGCAGCTCGGCCAATTGTGCGGTACTATCTCCAAGTGTGCGAGTGTGCACTACAGAGGATTTGAACGTTCCATTTACAAAGGAACCCGCAACAATAGCACATGCAGCTGAATAAGCGTGCTTGGACCCAGTGGCCGGTTGCGCCGAACCATCGGTGTAGATCACACATTTGTAATCCTCAAGCGGCAGTAAAAACAAAGGAGGAGGATGAACGAATTCATACTGCAAAAACTCCTGAGTCTGAAGAGAAGAATCAAAAACAAAAGTGACGTCCGAAGACGTCAAGGATGTAGCCCATTGTATCCAACGGGGATGCATTGCTTTTGAGTTCGGTACACTTGCCTTTGTTACTGCCTCTAGGGCAGGACAGGGTGTTACCACCAGAATTCGCTTTCCCTGTGCCAGTGCGCGTTCTTTTAGAATCGCCATTTGCACTGCAGTTAGAACTTTTTCAACAGATGTAAAGCGCAATTCAGCGGAAGTGTACAGATGCGACTTGTATGCGATGGGTACTGTATCACCTTCATTAAAGGTTAAGTATGTGAATCCCACCGCCCCCGGAATTATTCTAATCACCAGGTTTGTGTGGTTATCACGAGTCAAAAGATATTTAGACTCCAATAGGTCTGTCTGCAAAGACTGCAGAATTGAGGTATGCTCAGGCAGCCAGCAAGACCTTGAATAAGTAGGTTGTATCAAAGCATACAAAGGCTTGATACGCTGGGCATATTCGGGAATGTAAGTACGCCCAAAATTCAGGAAACCCAGCAAAGACTGAAGTTTCTTCAGAGTATTTGGGGGCACAAATGTGCACATTTTTCCAAGAAATGGGGGCTAAGCCCTTACCTTCGTTATTGAGCTCATAGCCCAAGAACAGAACGGTGAATTCAGCAATGTGTGACTTAGCAAAGTTAAATTTGTAACCCTGCTCCGCAAATTCAAGAATAATGCGGTCCACACGGGACAGATGCTGATATAACTCGTCGTCTGTCAGATAGATGTCATCTACGTACGAACATGCGTCTTGATCAATGTCATTTAACAAAGAAACAACACGGGCGGCGAATATACCCGGACTATTTTTGTAGCCCATTGGTAAACGCCGGAACTGGAATAATTTACCACCGGAAGTGAATGCGGTCCATTGACCACTCTCCGGGGCTAGGTTGTGCGTGTAGAAACCGTTTGAAAGGTCAAGTGTCATTTTATATTTTTTACGAACAAGACTGTCTACAAGCGCAGAACTATGTGTATTCTGTACCGCAAAGTTCCGACAATGGGAATTTAAATGCCGGTAATCCAAAACTAGGCGGTACGATCCATCGGGTTTAGAAACCACGAAAAGGGGATTGTTCATAGGTGATACGCATGGTTCGATTACTCCCTGATATTCCAACTGTGTCAGAATTTCGGAGACGGGGCCTTTTGCCTGCCGTTTGATGGGATATTGGGGTTGTGGCTGCGGTAGTGACCGCAAAGGTATTGCATGGGGAGGTGATTCTTCATCCCATCCCACATGGTTGCGGTATAATGCTGGTGCCAGGTACACAGCCCACTCAGCTGCAAGTGCTTCAGCTTTGTCTTTTGGGACATGCCGTGAAAAGCTTGGAAGGATTACCTCCTCTCCTTTATGTGCAGCTAAAACGAATGGGGGTGGCCAATCCACCTCTGCTAACAAAATGTCATATGAAGAGGTTAGATTTTCCCAAAAAATCCCTTTTATTTCACGCGGTATGTCACCTTCAATTTGGATGACTATGTTGTAAAGTCTGTCAGGGGTGCCACTTTCGTGTCAGCTGTCTCTACAGTAACGAATGTTTCAGTTGCTGTCGCCTCCATATGAGGACGTAGCGCCTCCCGCACTATGGTAACTTCCGCGGCGCTGTCTAGGAGGGTCACTGCCCACGTCCAATTCTGGAGTCTCGTTCTCACGGTCTGTGGCATATTTCGCTGTTACAGCGGCAACTTTTTTCTTTTGAAATTGCGGTCGAGGAAGGTGAAAGTCTTCTGCTTTCCCTCTGACTTGTTGTCGAGGTTGGTCTCGCTCCTGGGGAGCCTCTCGGCCCCTTCCTCTATCTTGCCGTCCTCCTCCACCAGCCTGTGACGACGTCTGGGCCTGTGAAGAACGAGGAGAACGCGTATCAGAGCTCTGAAACCTTTCTGGTGATTTAATTCTCGACCTATCACGTAAATCATAAGTACGTTCAGAAGAAACCGAAACTGGGGAAGCGCCTCTCGACCCCGGCTTCTTTTGTTGCTTACCCTGTTTTTTCTGTCTCCAACTCTTTTTAGTGAAGACTGGTCTATCATCTTTCTCAGATGTACTTTTTGTTTGTGTAACTTGTGTTTGCGATTGAGTTTGCATTTTTACAAAAGGCTTGTTGCCTAGGCTGTTTCTTCCAATTGTTTTATAAGCCCGGGCTATAATTTTCGGTAATTCGCGGGGCCTGTCCAACTCTGGGACTAAAGCCAAAGCATTCGCTACTTGAAAGTTCATTGCATCGCCCTTGACATTTCCAAGGATCAGTTCAGCTACTACATCAAACACTCCCACTAGTCTCATCCCTAATTCCACAGCCGCTTCAGGGCCATGCTCATCCTGTACTTTTTAATTACAGAGGGTAGAACCGTCATGGAAGGAGTACCAAAACATTTTGAATAAACTGCTGCGAATACCTTACCCCAGTTTTCACATGATGTCAAATCGGGATTAAGTCTTTTGGCAAACTTATCGTAAGGATGCGGTGTTTATCCACCGGGGATGTATGTGGAAACACCGCTTCTATCTGATCGAACTTTTCTGCAAGCCAGTAAGGATAATCGTCCTTATTTTGTGGACGTTTGCCCATCACAGAATTTACCATGACAGGACTTATGGTCACTCCAGCTGCAACAGCTGGTTGGCCAGCGACTACAGGGGCAGCTCCATGTAGGCTACCTGTAACGTATGTCACTAAGGCTCGATGCACTCGCACCAGTTCGGTATGCATAGTGCGCAGTTCCGCAATCGGTAATGCCAGATAATTTGGATGCGGGGTATACCCGGCCAATACAGGCCAAGTGGCCCCCTGAATTGATAAGGGGCCCAAACGAACTGCGGTAGTTGGTTGTGGGAGGGCGCCATTAAACCAAACACGGTGCTGCCAAGCCGTGAGAGGCACTTCAAGAGTAGTATAGGGTCGATAGGCAGCAGGAATAGCGGTGGGTTTATATTCATGAAACAGCTTATCACCTGCATCCACCGCTTCAAAAGTGATCCAAGTGTAAAACACTTCAAAGTGATAAGCCGGATCGGCTTGAACCACAAAGACCAACTCGACCCCAGCATCGGGCACTCCGTATACACCTAGGTGTTCTCGGATTGGTCCTCGGCTATGTGCAGCTATCGCCACACCAGCCATAACTAAACAATTGTATTCGACAACCTAACAGGGAGCACAAAATGGGTTTTTTATGTAACCTTTTTAATAACTTCAAGCTTGAAAGAACCTATAAAACGTTCAATATAGGAGGTATCACCGTCACTTACGCCTCCGGAAGCGTACGTGAGGGTTTTGTGGACAAGCACAAGTACTACTCAAGCGTCTCGCAGATAAGCAGCCCCACGGTGGTCGCGCCATGTCATAAGGTTTCTGCACATACACAGAGCTATGCACAGGATAATGGGACCCCGGAATACAGTGGTTTGCCTACCATATACCGTAGCACCCAAAAACCCCAACCCAACTAGCTTAGCATCCCATTAGCACCCAAGTACCAATGATTGGACAACCCAGAACACGGTATCTTTATCTCAGGACTCGCAGAAGCAAGAACACTCTTTCGTCACTCACTCGTACTTGTCCACAAGGTGCGTAGGAAGAGACACTGAATAGGTTAAAATGTTTATTCCAACTTACGTGCTCTAATGTACAGTACACGTGTCAGTACTAATAGCATAATGCATATGAATAATATAAGCAGCATGGTTACAATTCCATAGAATACAAACGGGGAAAGCATTTCATAACTCAGTGGATAAATGTCTAAATAACATTACCACCCTCCCCGTGCAGTAAGATAGTTTATTATAGAAATAGAAGACCTCTGGGCTTTGACTAGCGAACCCCCATACCTCAGTCTCTAGATGCAGAATTACATCAGCAGGACATCATAGCTCTTCTCACTGAAAAGGATTTCTCCAAGTGTGTCAAGCGCCAGTAAAAACCCCAGTATTAAAGGCACACAAAGTTTCATGTCATTTGCGCCTAATGTTATGTCTGGGTGCGCGAGACTGGCCATATCAGGAAGAACCGAAATACATTGTTATGCGACCTTGTACATGTTGTGCAGTCTGAGCCCAAATCGAACAAGAGAAAAGGTGAAAGACAGAAAGTGCAGACAGCGCAAAAGAACTTGGCAAGAGCAAAGGGCGAGGGAGCCCTGGCTCAGTGTAACGTGCGCAAAGAAAAGCAGCATGGCAGCTAGTCCTAGGCCAACATAACAAGGCAGGCAACAAACCACAAGACAGCTCCATGTCGCAAGGAGTTATAGATACGTCAGTATTTCTGACGTATCTGTAGGCGCAAAAGTGGTGCATTGCTGGGGTGTGTCTGAAAACAGACGCAACTCCAGCAATGGGTCCTTTCACATGAGGCAAGCCCCATGTGAAAGGGCCTGCATCAGTCTTACGCCTGCTGTGAGGCAGGCGTAAGATATTGACACAGTAGCGTCCTAGAAGTGGCGTACTGAAATCTTATAGATTTCAATGCGCCACTTCTATAAGGCGTTTTGCGGGGTAACACCCACCCTGCATACATTATACCTGGCGCAGGTATAGTGTGGCGCAGGGGTTTACAAAGTGACTCATCTGCCTAGATGCGCTACTTTGTAAATAGGGTGCAACATGATTCATTTTTTATGCCGCCGGTACATCACAAAAAGGGATGCAACGGTGGCGCAAAAGTGTTGTAAGGCCTCATAAATAAGGCCCTATGCGATCTGACAATCAACGTTCAAAATGTGGTAGAAAATTGGCACATCACTACTCTGCAAGAAATACGTATAACAGAATAGCCCAGAAAAAAACACTAGTCTCCCAAAAAAGTGACATGACTTCATAAGTGCAGTTAATGGAGTAACTCTGCGAACTATAGGTAAATCCTGCTAGGAGATCTATGTGAGATTACAGTTGCATAATAAAAACTATGCACAGTCCTAGATTTTCCTAACAGTACAAGAGCATAGCGGCACAAAGAGAAAAACCGGTAGTGGGCCTGTGATATTACAGGAGATGAGATACTCGGGAAATGCATCTATTACAGACATCAAACCACTTAGCCCTGTCCAGATAGAAGGGGAAGACTGGAAGTGGGTGACTGTTCATTTGTGTCAAAAAAGGGAAACACCCATGGCGGCTGCCTCAAAGAAAGGGTTGTGGGTCGGGTGAAGGGAACACGGGAGGGGGAGCGCGCAGGGGGTGTTTGTAATAATATATACACAAACTATGTCCAGGGCGTCCAATTACAATCAGAGCACTTGACAGTCATTTCCGGGTTATGGAGCACCACACAAACTTACCTGAAGCCACCGCCCACCTCCCGTGTCGCGTCACGCCTCCTGTCCTCTTCCTGGTCCCAGCAGCCCCTGGGACAGACTCTCATCCAATCCCGTGCTGCTCTCATGTTATGAGAGCAGCACGGGGATTGGCCTGAGTGGGCTGAAAAGACGCTCCGCTCAGGACAGGGAGTTTGTGGGGTTTCTCCAGCCCAGCTGTTCAATGCAGCTGGGCTGGAGAAACCTAAGTGTGCATCTGTGTTTGGCCGGACTGAGACGGATGGCCAAACACATATGCGCACTTAGGGAGTGCACATAGCACTCCGCCTCCCATGCCCTGCCCTGCCCCGTCCCTCACTGCACAAGCTAGCTCAGAGCGGGCAAACGAAAAATAAAACGATGTTAGAACATCGTTTTATTCTTCATTTGCTGACTCTGAGCCAGGCAGAGTGGCGACGCTCCTCCACCATTGCGGAAGAGCGGCCGCTGGAAACACCTCTGCCCTTCAAAACTCGCCCCTAACAATGATGTCATGATTCTAGGTTGTGATACCTTCAGAATAATGCTTCAAGCTGGTTTCCCTTGTGCCTCTTGTATATTGGTACATCCACTACTAGTAAGCAAAGGATTTTTGTTTTATACACATTGACTGAATAGTAGATGAATGTATTTTAAATCTGATTGCAAGTAACAATGTGAAATGTTTTCAATTGTAGAGGGCAGTCTGTTCATAGAAAAATCTAGAAACTCTACCTCAAAGCATCAATGTAGTCAGATTGTGCAGAGGCACCTTGGATCTAAAGGCTCTTTTAACTAATATATTACCCTGTGGTTAGGAGGACTCTGCATAGCATCATCTGCATTACCTATGAATGTTTACATGCTTACCTATGAAGTACTCCATGCATTCAAACTCAGATTACTGGTCTTCTTCGAGCCTAAAGATTACACCTGGGTAATTTTTTTCCGTGCATAATACATGAAAATTGTCGTGAGTTCCTTGTGGGGCCCACTGTAGTTCACCCCTATGTTAGCCTAACTTGTAGGCCACTTTTGCTTTGCACATTTCGAAGTAACACATTTGTTTTTGTGCCACACTATTAGTTTATAAACAGGCTGCACTGTTGTATTATGGAACCATGCATGCAATTACCACGCATGCCTTTACAATGCGGTGTTTACTTCGCAGTACTGTTACCACGCATTACCTTTTCCATTCAGGATGTTACAATAAATATGCCTTTACCACGCATGCCTTTACAATTAATTTTGTTGTAAAATCATGAATGGTAAAGGCATATGCGTAGTAACGGTATCCGCGTTGAAACCACTGGCACCCGCCATGGCCCCTCCCAAGCCCCAAGCCCCAAACCCTAAAAACGCCCCGAAAACCCCAGCCCTGAAAACCATCCTACCTCAGCCCTAAAACTCAGCTCCCAGACCTGAAAACGACCCCGATCCCAGCCCTGAGGCAGCCTCCACAAACCTACTGCTGATCCCAATCCCAGCCCTGAGCCCTAAAACGCCTTCGTGTGGCGCTCGTCTGCCAACACCGCCCCCAGGCATGAGTCCTACAATCCAGCCCCCTGCCCTGAAAACTACCCCAACCCCAAAACTCGCAGCTGGCTTGAGCCCTGAAACACCGGCCCCCAGCCCTGAAAACTACTCACCAAGTCGCATCCCAATCCTGAACCCTTTGACGTCCCGACGACTTTTACCTCAGACACCTCCCACCCCGCCCATTTGTTCCCAAGGTGTTTCTGTGCCAAGTCTAGAGCATATGCCTTTACCGCCTGTGCAACGAAAATCATTGTAAAAGCATGCGTGGTAAGGCATACTCATTGTAAAATCATGTGTGGTAAAGGCTATGCGTGGTAAAAGTAGTCATGTTGTAAGGCATGCATGGTAAATTTAACTTGTGGTAACAGCCAGGTTGTAATGGCTATTTCCCAGGCTGCACATATTTTTGGTTATTTAGCACTTCTTCCTGGGACTCAGTCTGGACATTTCGTACAAGGTCAAACAACATTGTGCCCTGTTTTTCTCTGTGGTCAGCTGACAGACAGAGTGCTGACACTTTTTAACAATTACCCCCAGTCAAGACATCTGAATTGAATCTATTGTTCTTTTTCTCGCTATGCCACCCCAGTTTGGACCCAGCCATATGCCATATGCAAATCAGTCTTGACCCTGCTCCTCATGGGACCAGCCCAAACTGAACTGCCAAACCAGGTCCTCCCTGTACCGGAAACAAGAATTCTGGGACCAGTTTCAGGGTAACAGCCAATCTAGCTTGAATCTAGTGGCACAGCGAGCAAGCGACCCACGTCTGGGCACATCCTTGGCCACTTAGGGCGAGCATAGCAAACACAACAAGATGATGAACGGAGTGCTGAAACTATTCAACCACTCATCCCCAGTCAATAGATCTGGGTTGAATTTAACAATTGACAGCCTGAGCAAAAACACTAAAGTAAAAGCACATATAAACATTCGACTCTTAGTCCGTAATTGTTTCTTCTTGTTTTAGCCAAATGCGATGCAGCGCGCGCAACGAAATTCGTTTTATTTATTTATATGTCTACTTACCTCTATACGGCCGTATTCCGCACTTTACTACCCCCCACCCTGCCCCTCCCCACGTCACCGCCCGGCAGCACTTCCACCACAGGCCGCTACTGTTGTGGACCCTGTTCTACATTTTTACAACGTGGGGTAGTCGTTGTATGTTAGCCTTGAAGCATTCACACTTGTTGTAATATTTGACCCGTAGAAATTTGTACATTACCCTGCGCAGGTTTTCCCCTACTACCTACCTTTGTGAAGTTTAGATCTGGGTTGAATCCATCATTCTTTTGCTCACTATGTCACCATAGTTTGGACTCAACCATATGCAAATCAGTCTTGACCCTGCTCCACATGGGAACAGTCCAGCCCAAACTGTGGGTGAGTGTTTGAAAAGTTTCAGCACTCCATCCATCATCTTGTTGTGTTTGCTATGTTCACCCTAAGTAATCAAGGGTATGCCCAGTCATGGTCCCTTGCTCATTGTGCCACTGGATTCAAGCTAGCCTGGCTGATGAGGGGGTGATAACCTGAAACCAGTCACAGGATGCTTGTTTCCGGTCCAGGGAGGACCTGGCCTGGCAGTTCGGGCTGGACTGTTACCATGCGGAGCAGGGTCAAGACTGATTTGCATATGGCTGGGTCTAAACTGGGGTGGTGTGGTGAGCAAATGACCAATGGATTTAGCCCAGATTGCTTGACTCTGGGTGAGTGTTTGAAAGGTTTTTGCACTTCATCCATCGTCTTGCTGTGTTTGCTATGTTCGCCCTAAGTGGCCAAGGGTATGCCCGACATGGGTCCCTTGTTTGCTGTGTCACTGGCTTCAACCTAGCCTGGCGATGCGGGGTGCTACCCTTAAACCAGTCCCAGGATGGTTGTTTCCGGTCCAGGGAGGACATGGCCTGGCAGTTCGGCCAGGAATGTTCCCACGAGGAGCAGGGTCAAGACTGATTTGCATATGACTAGGTCCAAACTGGGGGTGCATGGTGAGCAAAAGAACGATGGGCCTTATTTACTACAAAATGACGCAGCACAGCACTTCAAGCCATTTTGCTGCGCTGAGCTGCATCATTTTAAAAGCACAGGGATGCGTTGTATTAACAACAATACCACGCATCCATGTGCTTTCTCCTGCGCTGGCTCACAATTGGCTGCCATGCTACAGCACAGGCACCCTTGCGTCATGTTGCAAGGGGGCCTGCGTTGCAGGGATGATTGTTTTTGTGCAGGAAGGGACACCTTCCTGCACAAAAACATTAATTGATGGCATTTTCCTCTTTCTACACAGGCTGCAGAATGCAGCACACATAGAAAAAGGAAAAAAGGAGGAGAAATAAAACTATTTCTCCTCGCTGAACCACTCCTATGCCTCCCCTGGGGAGGTGTAGGATTCTGACGCATTCCCAGATTTACAAAACATTGTAAATCTGGGAATGTGTCAGGTTCAATAGATGTTGCGTGAGAACATCCAGAGCAACACCCATTGAACATCCCTTTCACTGAAAGTAATGCGTGAAAGGGGCCCATATTTACAAGGCCATAAAAAGTCACTCAGGGTGACTTTACGTACCCTTGTAAATATGGGCATCAAAAAAAGTGACGCACCGGCTGCGCAATGGGATTGTAAATGAGGCCTGATGGATTTAACCCAGATCTCTTGACTGGGGGTGAGTGTTTGAAACATTTCAGCACTACGTCCATCATCTTGGTGTGTTTGTTGTGAGTAATGTCAAGCAGAAGTTTTGTTCTGGAAGGGGGCCCTGCCTGTACAACACCCTATCTTTATACTTAGGGGCTTATTTACAAGCCCCTTGCGCCGCCGGTGCATCACTTTCAAAATGGAAAAAGTGACGTACTGGTGGCGCAAGGGGCTTGTAAATAAGCCCCTTAGTTTAAAACTTTTATCAGTGTATATACGCTGTACAGTAGAGCATGCATGCAAACTTAGAAACGCTTCGGAAGAGAAAACTTTTCTTTTACCTCACACCTGCCTCGAGGGGGCACTCCATTTTTGACGCAGAACCCAGACTACCAATGTTAGTAGATAGGGACTTGCACAGGGTCAGATTGGCAAGGCGGGCAATCAGCTATTGCCCGAGGGGGCATGTGACAAAGGCCAGCTGGTGGGCCGTTTTGTTTTTATTTGCAAATAAAACCCCAACATTTGCCTGGACCACCTTCGCCTCTGATACACAACCCAAAAGGATGCTGAAGGCCTAGAGCAGAGATCAGACCTCAGTAGGACCAAGTACAGACCCTTGGTGGCTCATTGTCCTGCACAGTAGGACAATGAGCCAAACTGAGCAGGCACACCATGTGGTGGGTCTTCTCCTATCCTAAGTCACTGAGCGCAACAATGAGGTATGGGGGAGTAGCAATGCAGTTTTTGAACATCACAGCTAGCACTGATGTGGGGTGGAGTGAAAGGGGGTTGTGCAATCAATCAATCAATCAATCAGGGGTTTGTTAAAGCGCGACTACTCACCCGTAAGGGTCTCAAGGCGCTAGGGGTGGGGGGGGGGTGCAGGTTCCATTCCATCAAGGAGGGGGTCTGTCGAAGAGCCAGGTTTTGAGGTTTCTTGCGAAGATGGGGAGCGATGTTGTCTGTCTGAGGTGGAGCGGAAGGGCATTCCATGCTTTGGCCGCGAGGAAGGAGAAGGAGCGGCCTCCCAATCTGGTCTTTCTGGTGCGGGGGACCACGGCGTAGGAGAGCTGGGCTGATCGTAGGGTCCTTTGGGGTGCGTGGAATTTGAGTCGGCTGTTCAGGTATGCTGGTCCGGTGCCGTGGAGGGCCTTGTGTGCGTGGGTGAGCATCTTGAAGGTGATTCTCGCCTCGACGGGGAGCCAGTGGAGTGTGCGCAGGTGCTGGGAGATGTGGCAGTGTTTTGGCAGGTTGAGGACCAGTCTTGCGGCGGCGTTCTGGATGTTCTGTAGCTTGCGGGTGAGGTTTTTGTTTATTCCGGCGTAGAGTGTGTTGCCGTAGTCGAGTCTGCTGGTGACCAGGGCGTGAGTGACGGTCTTTCGGTGTTCGTGGGGGATCCATTTGAAGGTCTTACGAAGGAGGCGGAGGGTGTGGAAGCAGGAAGACGAGACAGAGTTGATCTGGCGGTCCATTTTGAGCTCGGAGTCCAAGATGATTCCCAGGTTGCGTGCGTGGTCTGTGGGGGTTGGCGGGTTTCCGAGTGCGGGGGGCCACCAGGTGTCGCTCCAGGCGTCGGGGTTTGGGCCCATGATGAGTACTTCTGTTTTGTTGGTGTTTAGTTGTAGGCAGCTGTTTTTCATCCATTTGGCGACGGCTTCCATGCCTTCTCGAAAGTTGCGTCTAGCGGTGTTGGGCTCGTTGGATAGGGAGAGGATGAGCTGGGTGTCGTCTGCATATGACACGATGTTGAGTCCGTAGGTTCTAACGATGGGGGCAAGTGGAGCCATGTAGACATTGAAGAGCGTCGGGCTGAGGGAGGAGCCCTGGGGGACTCCGCAGGTGGTAGGTGTGGGGTCCGAGAGGAAAGGGGGGAGTCTGACCCGCTGCATCCTGCCGGAGAGGAAGGAACGGATCCAGTCGAGGCCCTTGTCCTGGATTCCTGCGTCGTAGAGTCTGCGTATTATGGTGCGGTGGGAGACTGTGTCGAACGCCGCTGATAGGTCAAGGAGGATGAGGGCTACTGTTTCTCCTTTGTCCAGTAGGGTGCGGATGTCGTCTGTTGCGGCGAGGAGGGCGGTTTCCGTACTGTGGTTTTTTCTGAAGCCGGATTGGGAGGAGTCGAGGATGTTGTGTTCTTCAATGAATGTATCGAGTTGGCTGTTGATGGCTTTCTCGATGACTTTCGCTGGGAACGGGAGCAGGGAGATGGGTCTGTAGTTTTTGAGGTCGGTGGGGTCCACTGAGGGTTTCTTTAGGAGGGGTTGACCTCGGCGTGTTTCCAGTCATCGGGGAACGCAGGCGGTCGCCAGGGAGCGGTTGATGGTGTGGCGGAGCATGGGTGCGATGGTGTCGGCGGCTCTGTTGAAGATGTGGTGGGGGCAGGGGTCCGTGGGGGCCCCTGAGTGGATTGACTTCATTGTCTTCAGTGTGTCTTCGGTGGTGAGGGCTGTCCAATCGTCAATCGCTGGTTTCCGGGTGTCGGGGTGGTTGGTGAGGGTTCAGTGTGTTGGTTGTCTTCGCTCGAAGTTGTCGTAGATGCTCTTGATTTTGTGGTGGAAAAAGGTGCTGAGTTTGTCGCAGAGGTCTTGTGAGGGAGGGATGTCGGTAGACTCGCTGGTGGGTTGGGCGAACTCCTTGATGATGCTGAAGAGTTCCTTGCTGTTGTGCGCGTGGGTGGAGATTCTGTCTTCAATCGCTTTTTTCCTCGTTTCTCTGTTGAGTTGATGGTGGGCGTTGGTGGCGGCTCTGAAGTTCTTGTGGGCTTCTGTGGATTTGGTGTTCCTCCAGGCCTTTTCGAGGCGGCGGCATGTGCGTCTGGACTCTCGAAGTTCGGTGGTAAACCATCTGGCTTTCTTGGCGCGGGTATTGTTGTTTTTCTTGAGGGGGGCTATGATGTTGGTGCTGTCCGAGATCCATCTATGCAGGGTTCGGGCTGCGGTGTTGGGGTCGTCGTTTTCCGCGATGGTTGGGGTGGAGTTGTTGAGTGAGGAGGTGAGCTGGTCGTCGGTGATTTTGGTCCAGTTTCTTCGTGGAAGCAGGTGCTGGTGTCTGTGGATGGTGGGTGTTCTAAAGGTGAAGTGGACGCAACGATGGTCGGTCCATGGGAGTTCGGTGGTGTGGCTGAAGGTGATGGAGTTTCCTGTAGTGAAGAGGGGGTCGAGGGTGTGTCCTGCTGAGTGCGTGGGCTCGGTCACGATCTGGTGGAGTCCAATGTTGTGGAGGTTGTCCAGGAGGGATGTGGTGTTGGGGTCCAGTTGGTTGTCGAGGTGGAAGTTGAGGTCTCCCAGCAGGGTGTAGTTGGTGGATGCGATGGCCTGCGGGGAGATAATGTCCGTGATGGAGTTGGCGAAGGGTCCGCGGGGTCCAGGGGGTCGGTAGATGAGGGTTCCTCGGAGGGTGACGGTGGGGCTGGCCAGTATCTTGAAGTGAAGGTGTTCCATCAGTTCTGTGGGCTCGTCGGGGTGTGTGCTCAGGCGGAGGCTGGATTTGTGGACGATGGCGATTCCTCGTCCTGGGCGGGTGGGGTGGTCCTTCCTGGAGATCTTGTATCCTTGGGGGATGGCGATGGCGATGTCCGGTCCCGAGGTGGTGTTGGTCCAGGTTTCGGTGAAGAACGTTACGTCCGGGGTGGTGCTGTCGAGGAGGTCCCAGATTTCCGTGGCGTGTTTGTGGAGGGATCGGACGTTGAGGAGGATGCATTGCAGGGTCCTCGGTTCGGTTGTATTCTTGTGGGCGGGTTGTGCTGGATCCGTGTTCTTGGCGGTGCTGCAGGTGTGCCGGCAGCGGTGACAGCTGAAGGGTCCGTGGGTGTCGGCTGGTGATGCTAGCTTGCAGTTGTTGTTGCGGCCTGGGTTGAGTGCGTGGAGTGCTGCTGGGTCGTAGCGTTGGTGGGGCAGAGGTCCAGGGTTCCTGGTGCTGGTCGCGGACGGGTCGCAGACGGGCGCAGACAGGCTTGCCTTTGACGCGCCTTCGGTGCACCAGCGGCGCGCCATTAAGTAGGGGTCGGGGAGGGCTGGACAGCTGGGATGCGGGAGCGGGGAGGGGAGCTGGTCGCGCTGGGGGGGAGGGGCCGCGGGGGCAGCAGCGTCGGGGAAAGGTAAAGGGAGGAAATAAGGGATAAAGAAAAAAGGGAAAATAAGCAGAAATAAGGCACAAAAGAGCAGAGATGCAGAAAAGTGCAGAAAGGTGAAAGATAAAAGAGGGTAGAAAAACGAGTGAAAACGAGTGAAAGAGCAGAGCGAGAGAAAGGGAAAATGAGCAGAAATAAGGCACAAAAGAGCAGAGATGCAGAAAAGTGCAGAAAGGTGAAAGATAAAAAGGGTAGAAAAACGAGTGAAAGAGCAGAGTGAGAGGAAGGAGACAGAGGTCCACTGGACCACCAGGGATGAGGTGCAGGGAAACCTGCAGGTGGAGGAGGGCCTCGTCACCAACACTCGAGAGGCAGGCCTCACTTAATGGTGGAGCTGCAAGGGTGGGAGAGCAATTTCACTGACAATGAGTCAGTGGTCTTGCTCGCCTGTCCCCGCAGTGGCCGCCATTAAGTAGGGGTCGGGGAGGGCTGGACAGCTGGAAGGCGGGAGCGGGGAGGGGAGGGGAGGGGAGCTGGATTGGGCCGGTCGCGCTGGGGGGGGAGGGGCCGCGGGGGCAGCAGCGGTGGGGAAAGGTAAAGGGAGTAAATAAGGGATAAAGAAAAAAGGGAAAATAAGCAGAAATAAGGCACAAAAGAGCAGAGATGCAGAAAAGTGCAGAAAGGTGAAAGATAAAAGAGGGTAGAAAAACGAGTGAAAGAGCAGAGCGAGAGAAAGGGAAAATGAGCAGAAATAAGGCACAAAAGAGCAGAGATGCAGAAAAGTGCAGAAAGGTGAAAGATAAAAAGGGTAGAAAAACGAGTGAAAACGAGTGAAAGAGCAGAGTGAGAGGAAGGAGACAGAGGTCCACTGGACCACCAGGGATGAGGTGCAGGGAAACCTGTGGGTGGAGGAGGGCCTCGATCGCCAACACTCAAGAGTGCAGGGGCAGGGGCAGGGGCAGGCCTCACTTAATGGTGGAGCTGCGAGGGTGGGAGAGCAATTTCACTGACAATGAGTCAGTGGTCTTGCTCGGAGTCTTGCAAGGAGTCAGACTACAAGTGGTGGCC
This sequence comes from Calotriton arnoldi, assembly GCA_963921515.1. Classification (NCBI taxonomy): domain Eukaryota; kingdom Metazoa; phylum Chordata; class Amphibia; order Caudata; family Salamandridae; genus Calotriton; species Calotriton arnoldi. The sequence continues at coordinate 576,635 of CAWUFW010011056.1, forward strand.
TTCTAAGGGCCTCTGCTTTTGTCTCCAGCAGCAGACAGGTGAGCTTTGGGTGTCTGCTGCCACCTTGCCATTTTCAAAACTGCGAGGGAGCTCCCGTATTCCAATTAGAGGAAATAAAAAAATAACGCTAACAACCAAATTAAACAAAAAGAAAACTTTTTTGGCAACTCAAAACAATTGTTTTTTGACAACACTACTGTGAAAAACATTCACCCTGGGACAAAATGACAAAGGGGAGGGAGAATAGACATGGCAGGGAGTAACAAAATGGAATGAGGGAGGGGCGCATTGTGGAAACAAAATGAAAAGTGAGACGCGGAGAAGAATGACAACAGAGGGGAAGAGAAAAGGAAATTGAGGGGCAGATTTACAAGCCCCCTGCACCACCAGTACGTCACTTTTTGTGAAGTACTGGTGGCGTATTTCACTGCTCCATATTTACAAGGACAGGAAAAGCCACCCTGCGTGGCTTTTCCTGTCATTGTAAATGTGGCCCCTTTACACGCAGCACTTTGCGTGAAAGGGGCATTCCATGGGTGTTGCTGTGGGTGTTCCCACGCAACACCAATGGAACCAGTCACATTTCCAGATTTACGAGGAATCGTAAATCTGGAAATGTGTGTGAATGCTACGCCTCCCCAGGCGTAGGGAGGGGCAATGAGGAGAAATGTACATTTCTCCTCGTTTTTTCCTCTTTCAATGCTTGCTGCATTCTACAGCACGCATTGAAAGAGGAAGGTGCCCCTTCCTGTACGAAAACAATATTCCCAAGACGCAGGCATCCTTGCACCATGGTGCAAGGGTGCTGCGCCGGCGCATGGCAGCTGTTTGTGCGCCAGCGCAGGGGAGAGCACAGGAATACGACATATCATTGTAAATATGTCGCATTCCTGTGCTCTGAAAGTGACTCAGTGCGGCGCAGCCAAATGGCTTGCGGAATGCACTGAGTCACTTTCTCGTAAATCTGCCCATGAGAGAGGAAAATACCCCCCTGATACTAACTAACCAACATTTTAGGAAAAGTCATTATGCATAAGTGGGGGCCACTTTTTCGTTTGGTGCCCGGGCCTAATTTTGATACCAATCCGACCCTGGACTTGCATCAAAACCCATGTGTGGTTGCACAGACATCCCATTGTATGCCCCATAGGAGCAATTTAGCGCAAAGTGCTACTTTACGAAACTTTGAGGTTACTTTCCAGCGCCCCAAAGTTGCCGCTACCACGAAGAGCTGAAGAGCTGACAAAACCGTGTTAATTTTATGTACATTTTGATTAAATCTTGGATCAAAATATTTTGCTGGCGACACACATCAAGCTACAGGAACGCTTAAACTACCGCTCCGTAAATTATGCATTCACAGCCATCACTTGTGTGGGTGAGAAAACAAGTATACTTAATGAAAAACCTACACGCGACGCGAGCTCTCCTCTAAGTCGTGCGCATGCAGGAATCCCTCGTCTTTAATACCTTGACAATCACAGCAATAATGTCTACTCACGACATGGATTGGGAACACATTATCCTACACTTGCTTCTGATGATACACCCACGGAAATACCAACGCGGAGGGGGAAATGAAACTCACTAAAAATGAAAGAAACCACCGGTTGAATTGAAACGTTCCGGAAGGTGGCGCTGTTTGATTAAGTGACCCGCATCAGCACAGCGAGATTATTGCTGCAAATTGCCCAGAGAAGCACAGTAATTACTCACCAACTGGGTATATTACACCAGAAGTAACAGGCAGATAGAAAGCACCCACGGGGAGAGAAGGAAGAAAAGGCAGCATGTAGTGAGGAAGAGTACTATAGGCGCCGCTCTTTAATCTACCAAAACTTTTGGGATTTGTTTATTTTCTTTCTCATGTAATTGTCATTCTGACAGTAGACGTCAAAACCTGATTATGAAATGCTGAAATTCTTCAAAATCCGCTAAAATTGATGTGCTTATAGCACTGGCCATCTAGTTAAAAAAAAAAAACAATGGGCCTCATTTACTACAAAATGACGCAGCGCGTCACTGCAAGCCATTTTGCTGCCCAGAGCTGCTTCATTTTAAAAACACAGGGATGCGTCATATTTACAACAATATGACGCATCCCTGTGTTTTCCCCTGCGCCAACACAGGTTCTCTTGCACTGTAGTCCAAGGGTGCATGCGTTGCGGGGATGAATGCTTTTGTGCAGGAAGTGATACCTTCCTGCACAAAAACAATCATTGACTGTGTTTTCCTCTTTCTTGTGTGCTGCAGAATGCAGCACGCATAGAAAGAGGAAAAAACGAGGAGAAATAAAAGTATTTCTCCTCGTTGCAACTCCTTACGCCTCCTCTGGGGAGGCATAGGATTCTGACGCATTCCCAGGTTTACGAAATGTAAATCTGGGAATGCAGTAGAATCCATGGGTGTTGAATGGGAACACCCACAGCAACACCCATGACATGCCCCTTTCACGCAAAGTGATACGTGAAAAGAGGCTGTATTTGCAAGGCCATGAAAAGCCACGCAGGGTGGCTTTCCGTGCCCTTGTAAATATGGGCCAGCACACTGTGTCGCCAATGCGTCAAAATAAGTGACGCACCGGCGGCGCAAGGGGCTTGTAAATAAGACCCAATGTGTTGCCACTGGTTTCGGTAACTATGAAAAGGAGGGGTATGTTCTAGCATCAACTATTACCCTTTCATACAAAGATAAAATGAGACACAATGTGATTCTGAGATGTGGCTAGGTCAAACCTCGCGCAATACCATAAAAGTAATCAAAAGTACAGTTAGCATCCAAGGAGTGCTCAAGGGAACAGTTAGGAGACGGCCACCCACGTATCCAAAAAACCTTTAGTGACCATTGGTACACAAAGGGCAAATCAAAAAACAGAAGGAAGTTTGAATATATATCAGAGTCAGGAGAGTACTCCAGTCGTATTAGGACTCGAATCTGGTGTCCTAATACGACGGGAGTACTCTCCTGACTCTGATATATATTCAAACTTCCTAAACCGGAAAATGAGCGCTCTAAAGACTTACATTATATGCGATTAATCGTATGGTCTGCCTAAAATTCGGCGGAACTGCCTTAGTATTTATTCTAGCCCTGATTCCGGTCCAGGGAAGACATGGCTTGGCAGTTCGGTCTGAACTGTTCCCATGAGGCACAGGGTCAAGACTGATTTGCATATGGCTATGTCTGAACTGGGGTGGCGTGGTGAAGCAAAATAACGATGGATTAAACCCAGATCTGTGACTGGGGGTGAATGTTTGCCAATGTGCGACATTCCGTCCATCATCTTGGTGTGTTTTGCATTTCGCCCTAAGTGGGAAGGGTATGCCCAGACGTGGGTCCCGTGCTCACTACGCCACTGGAGTCAAGCTATCCTGGCTGATGAGGGCTGAAAGCCCGAAACCGGTCCTAGAATGCTTGATTCCGGTCCAGGGAAGACATGGCTTGGCAGTTCGGTCTGAACTGTTCCCATGAGGCACAGGGTCAAGACTGATTTGCATATGGCTGATGTCTGAACTGGGGTGGCGTGGTGAAGCAAAATAACGATGGATTAAACCCAGATCTGTGACTGGGGGTGAATGTTTGCCAATGTGCAACATTCCGTCCATCATCTTGTGTGTTTTGCATTTCGCCCTAAGTGGGAAGGGTATGCCCAGACGTGGGTCCCGTGCTCACTACGCCACTGGAGTCAAGCTATCCTGGCTGATGAGGGCTGATAGCCCGAAACCGGTCCTAGGATGCTTGATTCCGGTCCAGGGAAGACATGGCTTTGCAGTTCGGTCTGAACTGTTCCCATGAGGCACAGGGTCAAGACTGATTTGCATATGGCTATGTCTGAACTGGGGTGGCGTGGTGAAGCAAAATAACGATGGATTAAACCCAGATCTGTGACTGGGGGTGAATGTTTGCCAATGTGCAACATTCCGTCCATCATCTTGTGTGTTTTGCATTTCGCCCTAAGTGGGAAGGGTATGCCCAGACATGGGTCCCGTGCTCACTACGCCACTGGAGTCAAGCTATCCTGGCTGATGAGGGCTGAAAGCCCGAAACCGGTCCTAGGATGCTTGATTCCGGTCCAGGGAAGACATGGCTTGGCAGTTCGGTCTGAACTGTTCCCATGAGGCACAGGGTCAAGACTGATTTGCATATGGCTATGTCTGAACTGGGGTGGCGTGGTGAAGCAAAATAACGATGGATTAAACCCAGATCTGTGACTGGGGGTGAATGTTTGCCAATGTGCAACATTCCGTCCATCATCTTGTGTGTTTTGCATTTCGCCTAAGTGGGAAGGGTATGCCCAGACGTGGGTCCCGTGCTCACTACGCCACTGGAGTCAAGCTATCCTGGCTGATGAGGGCTGAAAGCCCGAAACCGGTCCTAGGATGCTTGATTCCGGTCCAGGGAAGACATGGCTTGGCAGTTCGGTATGAACTGTTCCCATGAGGCACAGGGTCAAGACTGATTTGCATATGGCTATGTCTGAACTGGGGTGGCGTGGTGAAGCAAAATAACGATGGATTAAACCCAGATCTGTGACTGGGGGTGAATGTTTGCCAATGTGCAGCATTCCGTCCATCATCTCGTGTGTTTTGCAACACTCATAACTGGCCAGTCAGTAATTAAATAAGTGTAGGGAATTCTTCTCAAACACAAGCACAAAAAACATTAATCTGTTTTGGAGTTTGGTAGAAAGCTCCTTTTTGCACTTTGCGTCCAAGTGCTACAGGCGAACGGAGAGGATTTGATCACCGAATCGCGCACCAGAGAACCCAGTGAGGACATCCCCAGTGACATAACAGTCCTCTGCATCCCCTACGGCGCGGGGGGGCCTACCCTTCAGTGGCCCCTCTAACCATTCAGGCCAAAGAATATCTGTGAGATATGGGAGACTCAGTGGCCCCTCCTCATAGTCCGCTTTGCAAAACACCGTAAAATGACGATCACAGGTATGCTTCAGATGAGTTCTTATGTTTCTGAAGGTAATGTAACTGAGCCTCAATACAGGAAAACATATTTAAAATATCTCACAATATGTTTGACCTCATCTATGATGGTATCTGGTGGTCAGTAGTTACTGCACAGGACTTCAGGTGCTATTGCATTCTACTTGGACAAGCACATTTCCCTTCCTACTCTGGTTTCTTCAGAAGTTCTGCAGTCAAATCTACTGCAAGAAGTGGCAGGAACACAGTAGTAGCATGTATATTGTGCCTAATACCACATTATCGGGAACCAGTGCACATTATCAAGGCGGTGAACGCGCTACACCATGTGTGTGTGGGGGGGGAGCTAGCGGGTTGTTGTATTTGCTGCAAAATTAAGTGGAAAGATTATTGGTGAAATGCTTGAGTGAGTGAGCAGAGAGGTGCTTTTATCCTGTCTTGGGGCTCAGCCCTTGGCAATTGGTTGGAACACTAAGGGGCATATTTATAAAAGACTTGCGTTGCCCTCGCACCATTGGGATGCAAGGGCAACGCAGCTCTTAAGTTAGATTTATCAAGCCACCCAAGAACACCTTGTGCGGCCTTGTGTGGCTTGATAAATCTAGAGTAACACAACACAGAGCAAATCGCTGCATTGCGTTACTCTGCCCCTGGGAGGCATTCCATGGGTGGAGCGTGGATGTTCCCTTGCATCCACCCATGGATTTGGTGCATTTCTAGGTTTACCATTACTGGTAGACGTGGGAATGTGTCAAAATGCTGCACCTCCCCCAGGTGAGGTGTAGCAAGGAGAAATATCTTTATTTCTCGTCGGCACTTACTCTTTCTATGTGTGCATCAGAATGCAGCACACATAGAAAGAGGAAAATGCCTCGGAGGATTGTGTTTGTGCAGGAAGTTGTCCTTTTCTGCAGAAAAACAATGCTGCTTACAATACAGGCACTCTTGCTCCATGGTGCAAAGGTGCCTGCTTTGGCGCTAGGCAGCACATTGTACGCCAGCACAGAGTAAAAGTCAAGAATGCACTGTATAATGTTAAGTACGGCGCATGCCAGACCTTTCCCTATCATGCAGCGCAGCAAGGTGACTTGCTGCGCTGCATGATTTTTTAATAAATATCCCCCTATGTGGGAGAGATGGATGTGCTCATAGTATAATTATACATTAGCTGGTTCTTTACAATTGTTCTTAATTGATGAAGGTTTAGGATCTCTAGGTTTGACATAATGGATTTTTGTTGTGTTAAATCTTGGAAGTCAATCAAATTGTTCATATGCCCTATTAACTATAGGGGAAAGTAGTTTAGTGTGGTTCCCGCAACCGCGTCAATTAAGACATTTATGTCCGTTGTCTGCAGGAACCTATATATTAGTAGGTATATGGGGGAGCATCTTACCAGAATACCTTCACACTCAGTCATGCTAAAGACTTTACACGTATTAATCACACAGAACATACACAATGTCCTGTTAAAACTATTGCTTAAACATAGGCTTTTAGATAAAGCAAATAAAATCAGGACCCCGAAGGAAACCAGAAGCCTCTAGCACCTCCTGGGGTTGTGATATGAAGCCAAAAAGTCTTCTAATCCTTAGGACACCTTGCAGTGAAAACTACAATTTCATTTACGAGATATAAGCTGCTTAAATATAAAAAAAATAAGAGAAGGGATCCAAGGTTTTTCTTAGCATCCATCTGCCAACAGTGCCACATGCTGTGGATGCTCAATACCAAAGCGGTCCACCACTGACACCAACCCACGCCTCTTCCATCCACTACCATCCAACACCTCATTCTTTTTCTCATTCTTTGAGTTTCTTTTTCATCCCTGTTTTCTTATTTTGTCACTGTTTTAATATGTTTATCTTCCTCCCTCTTTCCCACTTTTCTTCCTTTCACTTTCTCTTGCCCTGGGTCAAAATGAGTGCTGGTGACCAGTACTTGCAAGCACTAGCACCAATTAAGTACTTCTTGCTTTACTGTATCCCACCTACACTGAGGCAGATCTTTGCATTACTGGGCTGTATTTTTGTGTGCAATATGTCCATTGCTGTTTTTCTCCCCTCCAGCAGCTCTGTGTTCAAGCTGGGTAGCTCAGTGTACCAGAGTCTGTGCTGTAGGTGTCATCGCTTCGAAACCCAATAGCCCACTAACCAGATGTAAACCGGTCTCCAAACCACAGGTTCTGCGGTGCTTCCACTTTGGAAAAAGAGAGAACTGGACAGCATCTTAAGTCAAGGGAGCTGATTAATAGGACAACATGAACAGAATTTACGTAGACTAATTTCTGTACCAATTGGTTACCTAGGAAAATTCCTGTGAGCTACAGGTGGTGGGAAACTGCTTAGGACTCAAAGTAGGATCCCACAGAAACATTAACCTCGACGACTCTCATTAGTGGTTGTTGTTGCTGGTGGTAGTGTCCAAAGCAGTAGCGGCCCGTGGTGGGAGTGCTGCCGGGCGGTGACGTGGGGCGGGGGAGGGGCAGGGTGGGGGGTAGTAAACTACAGAATACGGCCGCACAGAGGTAAGTAAACAAACAAATAAATAAAACGAATTCCGCTGCGCGCCCTGCATCACCAAATGCGATGCAGCGCGCGCAACGAAATTCGTTTTATTTATTTGTTAGTTTACTTACCTCTGTGCGGCCGTATTCCGTAGTTTACTACCCCCCACCCTGCCCCTCCCCCGCCCCACGTCACTGCCCGGCAGCACTCCCACCACGGGCCGCTACTGGTCCAAAGCTTACTCCCAGCCTTGGGTGGAACAGCAGCTTCCAACGTCTTGGGGCTAATGGACAGTGGCGGCTCGCCGAGGGAGTGGTGTGGGACGGTGAGGCGGGCGGGGGGGCCAGGGTGGGGGGTAGTGAACTCGGACATACGACGGACAGAACTCAGAGGGAGTTCTGTCCGTCGTAAGTCCGAATCCACTACCCCACACCCTGTCCCTCCCCCGCTCCACCCCACCGCCCCGCACCACTCCCTCGGCGAGCCGCCACTGCTAATGGAGCGGGGATTCTTGAATCTCAAACATCATGTGTAATTATTATACAAACCCCACCACTGGTCCTATGTGCCATTATTTGTCGATGTGGCGGGAGAGTTAGGAGCAATCATTTACGTACATTTCCATAAACAGTGAAGACTACCTGGACTCCACCAAAAATGACAAAGAGATATGAATACGCTTTAAAAACATTCTCAGTCAAGGTCACTAATTCGGTAAATTTCAAATTTCAGCATAAATAGTTCAAGTTTAAATGGTCCAAGAGACAATATTTCAGAATATGGAAAAATAGAACATTAACAAGAACTACATAAAGATTACAAAATATTCAAAAAGTCTGTTCCATAAAGGAAGCCCCTAATCTAAGTTAAGCAGTTATAGGTCAGGTAAAAGGCATTTAGTTAGGCAAATAAGGTAAGGTGTCAGCTACAGAAAGCCAAATAAAAGACTGATGTGTTGAGGCATAAAGCCTTTGCACTTGGGCTGTGGAGATCAGCAGAGGTGAGAAGGATCTTCTCAGTTTGAAGTCAGTAAGCATCTCTTCTATAGTCTAAGGAACACACACTATTATCATTCAACAAGACACTATTTTGCAAAATGCCAGTTATTCTCACTCTTGGGAGCCAATCATATTGCTTCATACTCTAGCAGCAGGTAAACTCCCCTCTTTCTCAGGGCAACACAGTGATCCATACATGGCTATGTCCTTGAATTGTTACACTGAACAGACTGCTGGGTACAATCAGCTCTTCCCACCAGTCGCTCTCCCACCCTGGCGCCTTCTCCTTCTTGCGATGAGAACCTCACTATCAGTTGTCTAAGACATAACAATAAACTATTTACTAGCTAGCAACAGGCATCTGAGAAGAGGCATCCTCAATGGAAAAACACTAAGGGCCTGATTACGAGTTTGGCGGACAGGTTACTCCATCACAAAAGTGACGGATATCCCGTCCGCCGTATTACGAGTTCCATTATATTCCATTGGATATAATAGAACTCATGAAATGGTGGACGGAAAATCTGTCATGTTTGTGATGGAGTAACCCGTCCGCCAAACTCATAATCAGGCCCATAGTGTACAAACAACACCATATTGAAATGTGCAGGACTCTCAGCCATAAACGTGTAAAATACGACATTCAAGATGGCATCAGAAATGTGGCTAACTTAAGTTACATAGCGTGTGAACTCGGGTGCTGCTCATAATGGCTTAATGCATTCACCTACTACAAATGATGTGATTACTATGCACAGATTATTTAGCAATGTAAACCACACGTTGCTCATAAATGCATTAATTATGCAAATGAAAAATTATGCTCCACCAGGCAGTAGCGGTCCGTGGTAGGAGTGCCGGCCGGGCGGTGACGTGGGGTGGGGGAGGGGCAGGGTGGGGGGTAGTAAACCACGGATTAGGGCCGAATACAGGTAAGTAAACATTTAAATAAATAAAACGAATTTCGTTGTGAGCGCTGCATCGCCAAATGCGATGCAGTGCGCGCAACGAAATTCGTTTTATTTATTTAAATGTTTACTTACCTGTATTCGGCCCAAATCCGTGGTTTACTAACCCCCCAGCCTGCCCTTCCCCCGCCCCACGTCACCGCCCGGCCGGCACTCCTACCACGGACCGCTACTGCCCCCAGGACTCTTCAGCTAGTTGTTCAAACGCTTTCTTTGAACTGAAACTTCAGGAGTCTTGCTGGAATGCTAAATATTTGGTCTGCAGACCCAGTAGTTTTTTTGTAAATTTGGGGCATTTATGTACATAAAGGTCCCGATTCACAAAGGTAAAGTTAGACTAAAGTCTAACTTTATGACTTTCGGTATTCACAAAGGGCATTTACTACTCGTAAATGCCCTTTGTGAATACAGAAAGTCGAACTTTACGTCTTTCAGTATTCACAAAGAGCATTTACAAGTAGTAAAAGCCCTTTGTGAATACGGGAAGTCGTAAAGTTAGACTTTCGTCTCACTTTACCTTTGTGAATCGGGCCCAGAGTGTCTAAAGTCTAAAATCAACATTTCCAACCTTACAGTCTACAGCACATCTTTCTAACTAGATGGAAGAGGGTAGTACTGAAATGTCAATGGGAACTTGGATTAGAGAGAATTCATAAGAAGTGTTTCGTCTGATACCAGATAGCTAAAGGAACGGTACAAATGGGAAGGCCAAGCTTTCCACGTGGCCAAACCAGTTCTAGCTAGTCCTTTAGATGCACCCGCTCTACAGCGCAGCTTTATCCTCCACAGGGTAAGTAAAAACACATGGATCCCCTCCAATGTACCTGTGGATGCTGAATCCAGTATGGTAAAATCCCTGGTAGCTAAGATAGTAGAAATGGCCAGGAAGACACTACCTTTCTTGTAGTAAGAGTACTTTCATATGTTCCAAAGTTTTTGAGAAATAATCTTTCTGCAAAAAACATTATTTGCAGGATATTTTTTTCACTAAAAGTAAGTTTCGCTGAGATTTTACATCCTCGACGCTATCCTTCTGTTATTCCTGTGATTATTTTTTAAAATCGTTGCAATGTTCACAAAGTTTGGAAAGTTTGAAAGTTAAAATGAAATGTCTCAAAGTCTGCAGATGAATACTTTGCATACCCACTTGCAGATCACAGAAGAACCCCCTCTGCGAGATTACACCGAAAATCATACTTTTTCAAGCTGAAGAACATACAACATCAGTGAAGGTAACAAGTACCTAAAGGCAATCTGAAAACATGGATATGCTGACCTTATTTCAATTACAAAGTCAAGGGCACAACAGGCCTTTCTTATCACCACATACTTGCTTTGGTTGGTGGTAAGCTATAATACTCAGAACTTCACCCTTAGTCCCCCTCATTTGGAGTTTTTGGTCATGCTAACCCAATATCCACCATAAAAGTCCTCTCATCAGTGAGTTCACCAATAAATATTTTTTAAAACCCTAAGTAGCCCCAGCTGTCCTTTCAAAACAGTGGACACTGTGCAATACAAAAGCATAACAACCAATGGGAGTGTTGCAAACCTCACTGGACTGAAACCAACTGTGTGGCGCAAACTGGTCTTCTGTAAACTGGTATCCAGTAGTGGTACGCCCCTGAAACCATTTTTCCTGAAGATGGCAGGGTTATTTCAGAATTTTAGGTTGATTTCAAGGAAATTGGTAAAGGGATACTGGCATTGCCCTGTTTTAAAATTTGTTCAAGGGAACCACATTTTGATCGAGACAAATTTATTTTGCCATTTCATTCAGTGAAATCTGCGTGAGGAAATCAACTATGACGTGTGGTTTTCTAAACAGCTCATTACCCTTAATTGGGCGACTTTCTCCTAAGGAGGGCAATGGACAATGGGGGGGGGGGTCTATTTACTAAGATTTTATGCTGTATTTATGTCACAAAAGTGATGCAAAATCTTTTTTGCCTATTTACTTTCCAGCGCTAAAAATGTTTAGCGCTGGAAAATCACTTGAAAGTAACGCCCTTGCATTACTTAGCGCCAAGGGTGGCCCAAAGGTGTTCCCATGCAACCACCCAAGCTTTCTGATGCTTACCCCTATTTACTTAAAAAAGTAGAATTCGTTGAGCGTGAAAAAATAACGCCCATTTCAAGTAGGCGCTATGAAGGAGAAATGGTTTCATTTATACTTCCTTTTCCGACTTTGTATGTGTGCTGCACTGTACATACAAAGTGGGAAACGGTTTAAAGTTAGTCTGAGCGTAGTATTTTATACTGGAACGCTATCTACTGGAAGGCTATCCTTTCATTACAAAACCTATGCTAGACTCATGAAGACCCTTGCACTATGGTGCAAAGGTGTTTGCGTGGTGCACGGCAGCTAATTTCAGTGCCTGCGGTAGGGAGAGGGGAGGAGAGTGCCATGTGGCTTATTTGCACGCCCCTTGCACCGCAAGTACATCACTTTTTCCCCACATAATAAAAGAGACGCACCGGCGGCGCAAGGGGCTTCTAAATAGGCCCCCACATTCTCCTGTTGGCTTTTTCTCACGCAACGCAGTGCAGCTTTTTTGCCTGCTATGCTGCGTTGCATGAGATTTTAATAAACCAGCCCTTGAACTTCTTATTTTTTGGGGCATTGCAATGGGTGGGTTACTTCGTGCATGCACATGCTTTCTCTGAGTATTTTCATATGCCTGGAGGTGTGCAAATTTGTAAAGGTGAGTGATTAGCAACTTTTCAATTTTTTTAAAATTTAGAGTTTTACTAAGAGCAAAGAATTGTGAAGTTTGGTGAAGTAATGTGCCTAGACTTAGTTTCACGATTGAAGTTTCAAAATTAACTAGATTTTATTTTTGTCTGCCGGAAGTTTTCTCTCATATTAAACTAACTAAGGAGAACCAAAGATCATACTCAATTAAAGCTGTTTACCTCTGTGGATGTAAACATGCCACACAGACATTAACCGCTGGTACCGACGGGGGTGGTGGGCGGGGGGTAAGTTAACAAAACAAAAAAACACACTTACCTTAGAATGGCCGGCCAGCCGGCCTCTGCCTCCCCTGCGTCATCTTCCTTTCTGCAGTCCGGCCTGCAGCAGGAAGCACCCGGCACACAGGCTCCCCTGAGCCAATCACAATGCTGCAATGCAGCTTTGAGATTGGTCTGAGCGCCGTGGATCGGTGCTCAGACTGGGACAGGGGGCCTGTGCATGTTCCTGACCAGGCTGTGTAATGCAGCCTGGTAGGAACATGCAAAGAGCGCATGAAATGTTTGGTCGGCCCATGAGGGCCGGCCAAACAGTTCATGCACACTTTGGGAGTGCAACCCACTCCTCCCCTGCTCTGGCCAGCTCCGCCCCGCCCCACACAGGCCACTAACTGCATGCAATCGGAAAAATAAAACGAGAATAACGATACGTTATTGTCATTTTATTTTTCCTTTTTGCACAGTGGGGCAACACTCCTCCGCCTTAGCGGAGGAGCTGCTACTGCAGACAGATTCTCACATCCTGAAAGCTTTGACTGAAGAGACCAGCAGGGACATTATTTGATTCCCACTGCACTCTGTCCAATGACCCAGACTCATATCACGGGAGCCCTGATGGCCCTGTTAAGAAAACAACAGGACTTTTCGAAACCAATGCATTAGCACCCTAAATCGAACTCTTTAACCTGGATGAGATAACCCTGTTCAAGTTTCGCTAGTGTTTTTTTTTTTGGCTTACCTAGAGATCCATGCTTTTTGGGGCATATTTACACCAAAACTGAAATTCACTGGATTGTCTACCAGTGCACCCAGTCCCACCGCGGAACCACGACAAAGATGTAACAGAGGAGACTTGGTAAAGTGTAACTTACTGTCTTTCAACTTTTACCTATCGACTAAAACTTGTAAACACCAACACTTTAAAAGTAGCTCAGCAAGCTCGAACATTTCTCCATAGAAAAACATTTGCCATTTGGCCCCATGATATTAATAATGTACACTTTACAATTGCGTCACACAGTATCATATCATGCCTAAATTGCAAGCTCTCTCTATCATATGGTAGTTCAAGACCTACCTGCTGACCCGTGTTGCCCTGGGAGAGTCAAGTGTCCCTCACAGAGCAGTGATCACTGCCTGTCTTGGACCTGGAGAAAAGCCTTATATTTCTGGGCAGGTGTTTTCTTTTTAATTATAACTCCTTAAAAATGTCAGTCAATTTACATTTGGTAAGCAGTTGAGTGACGACTGACATCATGAAGGTAGAAGACTCAATAATAGTGCCACTAAGATATATGACCCTAATCTTAGTCTGCAGTTTTTAGAACTTCCTGCTGCCACTAGCCTAGTGCGCAGCAAAAGTGACCTAAGAAAGCAGTAGCGGCTAGCTTAAATAAAAATGGTAGGGCGCGAAGACGCATGACTCACCATAAATTCGGGAGCAGGAGCATGACTGGTTCAGCACTTCTCTTTGCTGTCCATGAGCAGGAAAATGAAGAACTTCCTTCCTGCTTGAGGAACGCAACTCCAACCAATCCTGGAGCTGCTCTCATGTTGTGAAAGCAGCTCCAGGATTGATGGAAGCAGGCTCACCCAGCGCTCATTTTGAGGCTGGGGCTTGTGCCAGCAATCCCCAGGCTGTTTTACAGCCTTTGGATTGCTGGGTGTGTGGTGCGCAAGTTGGGCTGGCCATCGCAAGATGGCCGGCCAATACGACATGCGCACTGTAAACCAGTGCTGTCATCCTCCATTTGCAGGATTCAGCCCCACCCTCATGCTGTACACATTGCAAGCCGGTGCAGTGGCAAATAAATAAAATGGCCTTGACATGCAATATTATTTATTTGTATTTTCTTGCTGTGCTCCCAGCAGGCAGGGGCGACGCTCCTCCACTCCTGAGGAGGAGCCGCCCCTGTAAGAAAGTTCAAATAATGAAAGGCTCCTGCTTCTTTATTTCTGGACCCAGCAGACTTTATTTGATGTTGTGGCTCCCAGCATATCAAAACATCTCCTTGAAAAAAGGTAGTACATAGACTTGGCTTCAAATTCAATGAAAAGAGCAACTTTTACAGATTTACAAGACCTTCTTTGTGGTACTGCTACATCTCAGCCAGATCTTGGGACAGAGCTGGATGGCATCAGACATTGCTTCTCTGTGCCTAATATTAACTTGAAATTCTAGAATCTGATCAGTGAATTCTTCTAAAACCTGCTAGCTCACATCCTGGCCCTGGTTCCGGAAAATCGAGGAATGCCTGATTGACTTGCAGTCTCCCACTGCACGAAGGCATGATAAGCAAAATCTTGATAATGCTCTAAGATGGAATGGGGATGTCTCTGTCCTGAGTAAATTGAAATCATTGCAAGAGCAAAAAAATACCATATTAATTCTCCCAACTAATCTCCTGTCACTTGAGGCTGTGCCAAAAATGCTCTCTGTCTCAACAGAAAAATGCACCAAGACTGGGAGAGGGCTTGGGTGGAAAAAATATTAAAGGTCAAAGAGGCATGAGATTTGCGACCTTCATAGAAATTTAGGGGTGCATTTACTATTATTTTACGCCAGTGCAAGGAGAGAGCAGAAAGATAAGAAGCAATTATACTATCTCCCTGCGCCATTTCTCAAATTACATCACTGATGACATCACTGATGACATCATCCAGTGATTGTGTGTTTCTGTAAAGTTTAAATATGCTTTATATATATGGCAAGGTGTATTGAAGAATGAGTGGGTGTATAAGTGTCTGGATGGAGGATTTAGGAGGTATGTAACTGATTGTATAAGTGACTCATTAAACGTGTCTTACTGAATGTATGGGTTAGTGACTAAACTGTGTGAATGTCTGTATCAGTCTGTCTGTTGTTGTGTAAGCTGCTACATGGGTTGGTCAGTAGCTACATGAGTGTCTATATGGGTTATTGATTGTTTGCTTGAGTATTTGTATGGGGGACTGAGTGTGTGTGTGGGTGGGTTGGAGGTGTGTGACTCTCTGCATAGATGTGTGAGTGGTTGATTCACTGGGTGTATGGGTTCAAGAGTGCATGTGGAAACAGCTGTATGGGTGGGTGAGTGTGTGTATGGGTGTGTTGGTGAGTGAATGGATGTCTCAGTGGTACATATGTGAGTAACTACATATGTAAAAGGCAGTATATGTGAGTGATGGTGTATATAAATAACTATATGTGAGACTGAGTGATTGTGAGAGTGGCATGTATGGATGAGTCTGTACTTGTTTCAGTGATTACATAAGAGAGTAACTATGCGTTACTGTCTGTATGAATTAGTGGTGTGGTGTGTGTATAACTGTTTAGGTGAGTAAATGGGAGTGTGATTGATTCTTTGCATGACTGACTAGGTGTGTGAGTAACTCCATGGATGAGTGGCGGTGTGTGAGTGTCTGAATAGGTGTATCAGTGCATATGATAGTGTTGTATTGATAAGTGACTGCATGTATAAGTGATTGTATAGGTGAATGAGTGGATGTGTGTACAGACATAGGAATCAGTGAGTAAGGATGTGGTAACTGGTATTGGTGTGTGGATGCTTTCGAAAATAGTAGTGTGTATTTTACAGTGGGTGTATTAAAGGTTATATTAGGGTGTGATGAGGTGCATCAGATTATCACGTGGATGATGTCATCAGTGATGTCATCAGTGATGTCATCAGTGATGTCACTGACCATGCCATGAATGATGTAATATGTGATGTCATGAGCAGTGCATTGCGGGGGCGCGAGTTATAGTTAACTGAACTAACTATAACGGTGGAATTTCTATGGTTTTGTACGAGTGAAATTTCCAGCTAACTATAACGTCCCTGAAACCTATGGTTTTTTCAGTGAATTTCTAAGGTTTTTAAATGCTAATTTCTAACTATAACGTCTGTAAAACCTATGGTTTTTTCAGTGAATTTCAAAGGTTTTTAAATGCTAATTTCTAACTATAACGTCTGTAAAACCTATGGTTTTTTCAGTGAATTTGAATTTTTCACAAATTACACTGTTACTTATCAAATAATACAACATAATATAACATTTTCAAAACATATTTTTCTCCCTTTTTCTGCTGTTATCAGATTCTACTTAACTTCACTATTCACAGTGATATCAGTGTAGTATCATCATAAACAGCTGGGGCAAAAAAACAATCAACTAGATTGTTAAAAAAAAACAAATGACTAACTCTTACAACCACAATAACAATTCAACACAATAACACATCCAATACTATTTCCAATTTTTAAATCTTACCTTTACTGTGTAGTTTCTGTTGACATTTTTCCTCAAGGCCAAATAATGTGTGGAATTTTTTTTGCAATCATCCAGTATCAATTCCTTAAAGCATCCTCCCATTTTCCCTCTAGGCCGAATAATGTATCTAAAATTTTTGTTTCAGAAATATCAAGTATGAGTTGGGTAATTCATAAGGCAATCTCGGTTTAATTTCCAAGTGTGTATCGTTGCAGTGACTCCAACCATTTTTGCATTTCAAATATACAGTATAATGTCCACATGTGGTAGTAGCTCCAGCATGGAAAACAATAGCCAGTGTTGTGAAAGTTCTTCCAGAAATAGAAACTTGACTAGCAACAAAATGTTTAATTTTCGTTTCCACTTTTCTTCCATTTGGTCTACAGCGTTGTAGCATTAAAATTACATATTTTCCATATCTTTCTAGGCATAATGTAGATAACATTTCTGATTGACAACGAGAAAATTTCATATCATGATTTGCTTCTTTTACTAATTTCAGAAAAGGTACAGATTTGCAGTCAGGTATTGTTAAATATAGAAATCGTTCTCTGTCAACTCTAGTACTAGAAGTTAATGAACACTGTTCACATTTGTGATCCCATTTGTAACTGAGTCCAAATAAACTCTCAATCTGGATTCCTTCATCTTCTAATACTCCAAGCATAACCATCAGAAACTCTTGTGCATCTTGTTGTATATTAGGACTGAACGTTAAAGATCCAGTACATGTATCCAAGAGTTCTCGAATACCAGAAGCAGTATGGATCTTACTTCTGTCAGTTCTCAATTGTTCAAATAAAGTATAAAGTGCAGAACATAATCTTTTTCCTGACTTTCCATAATTTCACCATAAAGATCTTCTAGATAAAATATAACGTTTAGAATAACATTACCATAGCAGTTGACAACAGAAGCATTTTCTAATTGGTATCCCACAACATCATCACTTGTTTGTATTTTCTGTTTCTTTGCATCTTTTCTTTTCTCTTGAATTTTTTTCTGCTTTTCAACCACACTTGATTCATCAACATGTTTGCGTTTTGAACACACAGCACGTTTTTCATAAATAGGATATACACCTAAAGTTGGTGCATAAAGTCTTCTTAAACGATTATATTCTCTTACACAATTTACATCAGCACTAACCTTGTTTTCATCGAAATCAATTAAATACAAACCAGACAATGTTCTAACTCGAGATAATGCAACGTATGCCATTCCCTCTTTAAACACAGTTCTTCCAACATTTACTAAAGCATTATCTACACTTAAACCTTGAGATTTATGAATGGTTATTGCATATGCTAAACAGAAAGGAAACTGTTCTTACCAGCAACAAAAAATACAGCACAACGCCCAATTTGTTTCACCTCTGCAATCTGATCAAATTTAATTTTCAAGAATTCAATTGCATTTCTGTTTTGATATTTTACAAATTCAACAACTTTCCCTATTGCTCCATTCACTAAACCTTGTTCTATATTCAAATTATGCCTCAAAATTACCCGACAGTTTATACATACATCTAAATTTCTTTCTAAGCCAGCAGTTTTTGATATAGACTTTTCCAAAGAATCCAATTTACTCTGTAGTTTATTTGAAAGAAGAATTGTTATTCCTTGATGCTCGATTTTATCAATAGCTTCAATGTGAACTATTTCTTCATTTTCCAATTTCAGAAGCTCTTGATTAAATGTATAACACTCTTCCAGTGTAGGCATTAAGCAAAGTATAGACTTTGTTTCTGCAATGTTCTTGTACGGTATTGCTGCTGGTGTGTTTTCAGTTGTAAACAAGTTCTTTAGTAGACAACTTTGTAAAGCTTGTTTACCATGTTTGCTTAGAACACCAATTCTTACATCTTTCAGAATATTTCCATAATCTTCATCACTTGCTTGTCGCATATTCTGAGTGAGTTCTTTATATTCAAAATTTAACCAGAGATTCACATTTCCAATACTTCCCAAAGATTTCCTAGTGTCTCCATGTAGAAGAGTTTTAAAGACTGGTTCTCCTTTTACAGGAGTTAGTTGTAGCAGATCACCAAATACAATTAAATGTTTTCCTCCAAAGAGAACGTCGTAATCTGCTTTTAATACCTGTTGCATTCTTAAATGCACGAAAGCAAGCATTAAGTTTGAGACCATGCTGACCTCATCAATAATTAAAAGTTTCATCTTCTTCAGCACTCTTGACACTTCATAAGAAGCTTCTCCAGACAACTTCTGATATTCTAATTTATTATCATGCTCAACTGGTAACATTAGTAATCTATGCAAAGTAATTCCTTTAACATTGTGCGCAGCTAATCCAGTTGGAGCTGTTACTACACAAGATAAATGTGAACCAGTAGTTTTTTTAAGATAACTGGTCAAAACTTTAATTAAAAAACTTTTACCCGATCCAGCTTGACCACTGATGTACATTAGAATAGGTTTAAATGATGAACATACACATTCTTTTTTTTCATGCAACAAACCATGTTCTATCTGTTCTCCCACTTGTACATATATTTCTTTCTGTTCAATATTTACTTGTTCTTCTAACTTTTCCAGTGTAATATTCTACTCTTGTGCTTGTTGCATTGCAATTTCCACTTCATGCATAGCAATCGCTGCTTCATTTTCTACTATTGGTTGTCCAAGTGGATCTTGACTACATGGACCAGAACTTTGACTATCTTGAGAACTTTCATTTGCAACTTCAGCTGTAATAGTCTTTTCCTGTTCAACTTCATCATTCAACATTTTTAAATATGTAGGGAAAATTGAACGTGCAATGCTATCTTTACATGCATTAGAAGAATCTTCGTTGCAGTCGAAATCTCCTAGAAATTCACTTTCGCTACGCCATGGTTTGAACAGTTGGAGAAGTGCTAAATAGTAAAATTCTCGCTTGTCTGGAGTTTCACAACTGAGTTTCTTGTGGTTGATAAGGTTACCTTTTGTGTGTTTTACTAAACATCCATGACATCCAAGTTCTGCATATTTTCCTTGTTTTAAATTCTGTTTAACATTTCTTTTGAAGCTGTAATGTTGAAGTACTTCATACAGACATAGCTGTTCCAGATGTCGACTCCTTTTCGGATAGTATGTATCCAACATATTAGTTTTAAGAATTTCTGTACTGTCTGGTTCATTTGCTGCTAAGTATTCAATTTCTTCTAATGATTTCAACACTCTATTTCGTGAGCAGGCAAGACCTAAACTTACCCAAATGATCCCTCGTGATTTTGAATATAAACTTGAAGAGGACAAGCGGTCTGAACATTCATACGATCCAATTTCTCTGTGGGAAGGCATTTCCAAAGTAAAGCTGTACAATTTTTTGCTAAGGCTTTTCTCGTGTGCAATTTCTTCCCACATTTGTTTCATCTCGGTTTTTTCTGATTTCGTTATATATGATGTAACGTAGCGTGCAACAGCAATTGAGTTGTCTGCAACATACTGGATGTCCATATTTGCATTCCACATTTTTAAAATAACCGGATTGTAGTCATTAATATACTTTGACAGTTCTGTTCTTTTCAAGTTGTAGGTATTCTTTGGAGATTTGCGAGTTATTGTGTGCCTTACAGAAGAAAAAAAAGAATTTACTCTTCCTTTAGAAATTACTGGACGTGGAAATCCAAACCGACACTTGGTATAAAATTTTCCTTTAGACTTGTATTTTCGTCGGCAGTACTTTCCACAACGGTGACTTTGGAAACGTAAAACTTGCTGTCTCAAGCTTCTATCTCCTCCTTCTCTTGGAATCTCACATGTCACATACTGTTCAATGAAAGACAATACTATTTCATCTGAATCAGTTCCAAATTTAGGTGCATCCTTGATCCACAATAGCCTATGTATATGAGGAGCACCTCTCGCTTGGTACTCCTTTCTCCAAAAGAAATCGGTAACTTCTCCAAGAGGTGGATTCTTTTTATTGCAGATGAAAGACATCATAGCTTGAAACCTATGATTAAAATATCTGCACACATTTACAGGATCCAAAGAACCAGCCCGGGGTCATATTATCAACGGCATGCGTTGAATATCGCAAATCGTGCTTAGCGCAGAATTGATTATCGCAGTCTATCGCTGGATTACATCGCACGTGTTAGCGGCGTATTAGCAACGCTTAGCTCACAGGCGATGTACAAACCAGCGATAGATCTGCGATAATCATCATTAGCAGTGCGAAATCGAGCGATGATTTCACAGCGCTAATGATAAGCTTGTTAATATGGGAGTGTGGACTTAACCTGTCAATCCACCTCCCATACTAAACATGCTTAAGTCAGGTTTTGACCAGACGTTAGGATCCGGCGATAACCGCGATTAGCGGGACTTTTAATATCGCTTCGCAAGACAGGGGCCGCCTTGTTAATACAGCGCTGTTGTGTTAGCGCCCTCTTTCATATTGTATTTTTGAAGGAACGCCTACTTTGCATCTCATTAGCGATGTTTATCGCTGGCATGAGATGCGTTACAAAATCGGCTGCTAACATGCGCTAATGCATGTTAGCGACGCCTTGTAAATAGGGCAATAAAAATATCGCCGCTAAAGCGGCGATACTGCCCTTGATAATATGCCCCACAGTTCTCCAGGTGTCTTCATTTCAACATTGTTTATATTGGAATTTGCTTCTCGTAGAAATTCAAGCAAATCTTCCCATACATACTCTGCACAGCTAAGTGTCACAAACCATGTTGGTGTACCTAAGTTCCGTAACATACACTTCAGTTCTCCATGACGACGATACCAATACTCATTTGTTTCTCGTTGACATGCCATCAAATTAATTAACTGTGCTTCTAAATTTTCATCTGCTTGTTGAACTTTCTCCACAAATTCTTTCGCTGAAAGAAGTGATTGATGAACTCCAGTTTTCAGTATGTGGTTCACTGCATAGGACAGAGAAGACAGATCACTTTCAAACAAAAGGTGAAATATATATGGTATACACTGCCGGAATCTAGGATCTTTAGAGTATAATCTTGTTGAGCGATATTCTGAAGCTGGAATACGTACAGGTCGGTCATCATATCGTCCACCTTCTCCAGTAGGAAACAGCTGTGGAAAACAACGAGCTTCTAAGCTTTTCTCCCATACACTCATTGGAGTTCCCTTTGCTTTTTTCATTTGAAATAACTCAATACTGTTTCCTATTACTTCTTTTGAATGTAGAGGACATATTGTGTAATGTTCATAAATCTCTTCACTCCTTGACTTGTCCACTTTCTCTATTTCACCACTTGAAATTTCAGATTCATCTTCCAAACTTATTACCTGTTGTTCCACATTTACACTTTTATAATAAATATTATTCTCCACAAGATATAACGTAGCCTTTTGAAGTTTTTTAACATCCACAAATTCTTGCCATATTTTCCGACTCTTTGTTGGTACTCCATTTACTAGAATGACTACTGCTTCATTTTCATCTTTGTCTCCACCAACAATTTCAATATTTTTCTTAAAATCCAAAGGTAAGTACACTACTCTTCCTTTCAGCCCTCTTTGTAAGTCTGTTGGTGGCAGTTTACCTGTTTTAGGCTCCATGCGAATTATAGTTTGAAATGGATGAACAGATTGAATTAGAACTGACTCATATGTATTCAAATCTGCCAGTTCCTCCGGAATAGCTACTAATTCTAACTTATTATGTACTGCTCTAGCGGGCATTTTGTTCTCTTCTAATTTGTTATAACAATATTTACAAATACGTTGATCACTGCCTAACTCAAATTGACCTTCCACTAACAAGTAAGTTGCAAATTCTTTCCATTTATCATTATTCTTCTTTTCAGATTTCAAATACAAATCAACATTCCTAGTTTGAATTTTATAATTAGTACGTCGACAACAAACACAAACATAGTTTGGAATTTCAGAGCACACTATGTTAAACTTTCCAATTTCTTCTTCAAACTGATCAATTATAATCACTTTCCCATCTTCTTCAACATCTGTAATTGTCAAACTTTCACTTTCTATACACTGCTCTTCTGAACCAAAATATCGGAACTGAATATCATCACACTTTTTTTGTACATCTGATAAAGAACCGTGTAAAAGAGCTGTATTTAGTTCACCTAAACATAATGCAGGACTTTTTACATAGTACAGTTTCCTTACAAACTTCCGCATTTCTGAATGGTGTACTGCTAACATCCTTAAGTGATGAAAAACACTTTTACACACTTTTCTTGAAAGACAAGCCAGAGAATGCCCATGTTTCTCAGTATATTTTCTTACATTACAAGGATCTAGTGTTTGTAACAACCTAATCTTCTGTTTTACACTTTTCTGTGTATATTCTCGTAACAAATTTCGCATTATATCAATAGATTCCTGTTGAATACTACAAATACTGCTACAACCCCACTTATACACAGGAGCTTGTGTGTGTTTCCCTTGCACTTCTTCAGCTATTAACTGTTCTGCACTAATAGTAACCATTTCCTCTTTTGCAACAGGACAACCATTCTGAACTTCGTAGCAACGACCTCCAGTATCAACTGCAAATGGTAAACTATTTTCTTGGAAGTAACTCTCTTCATTAAAAAAAGGTTCACTATTAGATGTATGTTTCCATTTTCCACTGAAGATTTTACAAAAGTTGCTTCTGTTCACACGTCTTTTTTTTTACTTTTGTCTTTCAGAATCTTCATTGTTTTATCCAACACTTTCATCCTCTTCAAAATGAAAATGAATATTTTTTGTTTTAACTTAAAAGCAGTATCCACTATGCTTTCAACACGCTGTTTCTGTTTCAATTGCAGCACTTTCTTTTTATATTTGCGGCATCCTTTTATTAAATTCTGAATTACTCTATTTCGAAAAACTCTTTGACGAATTTCTTGAAATTGTTTTTGTCTACGGGTAACAAATACTCTTTCCTTATCATGTTTTTTTTTCTTGCAATTTGAAGTCGAAGTCTGCTTCTCCTTACTTGAAATTTTTTTATTTTTCCTTTGTGTGATGTTATTTTCATTAAATGTTCGTAGTACTTTTTTTTAGAAATTGTCTAGTGTTTTTACCAGAAGAAACTATTTTTGTAGTACTCTGATTTTTTTCTAATCCACATTTTTGTCTTTTCTTTAAGTAGATTGCCTTTTTGTTTTTCCTTTTTTTTCAGTTCTTCTAGGCATTTTCAATTTTTACTCCAAACAAAATAATTTTCTGCGAATGAAAAAAAAGTTTCAATTATTTGTTATATCTCTTCAATATGTCAAAATAATTACATACAATTATATAAGTTCCAGTGGCGGCTTGCAGAGGAAATGCTGCATGGTACTGGAGCGGAATATGGGAACAGTAGGGTGGCAGGTAGTGTCATCCGACAGACAGCACGTATTTATTGAATTATTTAGATTCACCTTCCCATTTTATATGTGACTCCACTACCTCCTACTTTTCCCCTCGCCCCCCGCCCCACCCCCCGTCCCATGCACCCCACCGTCCCACGCCACTTCCTCTGCAACCCACTACAGATAACTTTGTAGATACTATTTTGTAAAATTGTTATCTGTATACTTAGAGTGATATTCTCAACTAAATGGCACATGTAAACGTTACCCTTATTAGTTTAACACTTCTATCGGCAACTTAGCAAGCATAACACTGCACCATATTAGCAAAAATATGGTACAGGCTTACATTTCATTGTGGATGTACATAAACAAGTACAGATCAACTGTTAGACAGCAACAAAAACCACCGACATGGAGATGGAGAGGGGGAAAGATTAAGGGACATATTCACAAGGAGCCATCGCCGAATTAACGGCACTTTATCGCAGCCAAACTCGTGATAAATTTACCCCCCCATTCACAAGCCGGTGTTAACAGCCCACACCACCAGTATACCCGCGATAGCAGCCTCAAAAAACATCGCCACAGAGGACCCTCGCAAATATCGCTAATGAGATGCAGAGTAGGCGTTCCCGTGACAAAAGCCGAGACAACAGCACACCTCAACATTCACAACGACCAGCCACATCCGCGATAAAAACACAAAACCGGCGATAAGGCGCGTTAGCACCAGGAAATTTACACCTGCTCTGACCTGGTGTAAAGTTGGACGGCAGCCAGCACCACAAAAGGGAGCACAGCCCAGGGCCACATCCGAAGGGCAACAGATGCCATGGAGCAACTCATCATGTGGCCCGGACACCCAACAGGGCCACAACACCCACCGCCAACACCCCACGACCCCATCCCACACCCGGAACACCCCCCCCCGGCACCACCCCCAACACCGCACTAAGAAATTGCACACCAACACCACCAACCCCAAAACAAACATCTTGCTTGATGTCGCCCAAGCAGCAAAATAAACATACATGCGTGACCAGAAAATGGAGAATCAGTCATACAGCAATGCAACCACCAACACAAAACACCACACAAACAAAAGCAGAAACAACCCCTAGGATGAGTCCTAGCTGCTCCCACTGGACAATCCGTAGCACACAGCCCGGTAGACCAAATCCAAGACAAGATGGTGTGCCATGCGCGCAACAAACGAAACAGAGGGAGAGAGCGAGGGAGAGAGACGGAGTGAGATAGCACAAGCAGCGCAAGGACGCACGGGCACCTGGCTCCACATGCCAACATATGTGTGTGCATCGCCATCTGTACACCATGAGCCCAAGGCCGTGTCCCAATCTTAGCGCCAAAGCCACATCACATTCCCAAAACGAAAGTAGTAGTGAGACAAACATCAAGGATGAAAGCACCATTGTCCCAATGCAGAAGCCGGGAGGACACCTGCACCTCTGACCTTGGTCCCGAATGCACCTGGAACACCCTGATAGAGATACAATGGCAGATGGGGACGACTCCCACACCACGCATTCCGCAAATAAACCATCCGACTTATCCACAGCCCACACATAGAAGCCCCTGCCTGTGGTACCCCCGCATGGGAAGGCCTTGACACCCACGGAAACAGCAACCCATGTCCCACAACGTTGCACACACATTCAAATTATTGCTCAGAGCTGTGGCATATCCTCCACACAACAGCCGCAGTCCAGAAGAGTGCCTGTTCACGAGACGCACCAACGCAATGGCAGGCCATACCGGGCACATGCACAACACCCGTCACGTGGAACAGTACCGTGCACGTATGCTGCATTTACTGTGCGCACTGCCACTGGCAGTGATGCGGATCAGTTACAGGCTCAGCTTCCGCATTGCCCACGTCACCTGCGTCCAGCCCTGGTTCCACTGCCGAACATGCACAATCGAGTGTCCCATGGATCTCTGCCTATCCAACACAACTGTTGATGAATTGGACTATGACTTGTGTTTGCGCCCCCTGTTGGATCACGAACAGGAGTGTAACCGAGACAGCCGTGCATGGGATGCCTTGACATACTGCGTATGTATTGGTAGTTGTGCATGGGAGATGGCACAATTTCTCATCTGCAGTGACCACATCGAGGCGCTTCCCTATTGGGCTGTGTTGCGGATCGGTGACATGGCGTGGGCTGAGCACACCTGCCCGGACCACCTAATGGATTGGCTCACCCTGGTGTTCCTTGAACACGACAACGACGTACTATTGGAACACATTGCACATGAAGCTGCACGGGCATTCATGGACGAGTAACTACGTACCTGCAGCCACATCCTATTGCCACCCACAGCACATGGCCCAACAACTTGTTGCACAGTGGGGATTGCTCACATATCCCACCAAAACAGAGGACACGTCTCCCTTCGGTCGGGCTCTGGATGCATGTGCGTGGAATAACGCGTGTGCACACACACCTGTCCAACGCGACGCAGGTCCATGGTCCGAGCAACACAGCGTAGTTTGGCAATGTTGCTAATTGGGACACACTGCTGGGTGAGAGCACACCCATGGCGATGTAGCACGACATGCGAACCTGTCGGACCCTCACACCTGATCACTGTCGGCAGAGCAGACAATTGCCGCACCCCGGAGGCAGAGCACCATGCAGACCCCACGTACAGTCAGTCATGCCCCCTCACACGGGGCACTGTGCAGACGCCAAACAACACATGACTCATCCAGCAAGGCAAGGTGGGCTGTGAGCGTTGCCATATGTGATCAATCTTGTCCATTTGACCCCCAACATCATCTGCCCCTCGACATGTACCTATCCTGCGTGCAAGTGTCTTAAGCATGTCCGTGCCTGTTGTGGCCGTTGCCTCGTCCGTACTGACACGCACATGCCAATAAAGCCTATGCCACTCCACTGGTGTCTAACTGTGAGGTGTGTTGTAAAGATTGTCCACTCGTGTGCCACAATGAGCCTCGTCCCAACACAGGGAAGAACTGACTGTCGCATGTGCAATGGGGGTGTATCCCTTTGGCAAGCTCCGCCTCTGTGACCCAGACATTGTTTTTGCATAGGTGCTGGATGACATCTGATGCAGCCCCATCACCTACGCAGTCTGATGTGTCAGGGGCACACAGCCATGCAGCCATCACCCCGCCATACACACCGGACACAGAACCCGTATGAGGGGAGTTTTGTACCACATTGCCTTCATTGCTGATGTTCTGTGATTGCTATGTGTGTGGGCTGCATTGTGGGTGAATTGCCCCTGCAGCTCTGATTTCGTGTAGCCTTCTCCCCTTGAGACGGGGTGCCTTTGGATTGTGTGCTTTTCGGGCCCTGTTTTGCTTTTGACTTGGGTGATGTGTGCTCGCGGACTTATTTTGTGGCCTGGTGCATTCTTGGTCTGCTGCGTGTATTGTAAGACATGGGTTGTGGTTGCATGCAGACACTTCGGAGTGTGACCTGCTCCTTTGAGGATGTGATCCGCACTTGGCTCCGTCCATGTCGCTTCGTGGGCCATGTCATTTTCTTTGCGCAGCTGCTATGCTATCCGAAATGCAGTGTTACTTGCATAGTCAGTGTGGGTCACGGATCTGCTGGTTTGCTGGATTCAGCATATGTGCAAGGGTAGGTTGTGATATTGGTGATAGGGGGGCACTCTGTGCACATTGTGGATGGGGGCCTACTTGGCGTTTGGATGTGTGCTGCAGTGTGCCAAGGCATTCAGGGACATGTTCCAGGGTCATTGTGGGTGTACTGTGTGCTGCACAAATTAACGCCGTATCTGATTTACAAAACTACATACTCGTTTAAACATAACAAACTACACTGCTTATTTGTTACCTCTATACCTTACTCCTAAAACCATGTAATCTTTCAAACATATGTTACGTCACTTTTGTACCATTGAAACTGATTACAACCATTTCTTTACACTACAGATCCCATGAACATGCTAATAAAGGTATAAGTGCTATTTTAATACTAAATAAAGCTCTCTTACTTAATTTTTATAAACACTACTGTTTGGTACACAAAATGGGGATGACACATGAGGAGAGGAAACGGAGGTGTAATCCCTAAACTTTTATTGTACCGTTCCTTTAATATACGTATATTGAGGGTTTTAAGTGGGATGAAAAAAATGCGGGTATCTAAAAGGGGTAGCAGTGTTCAGCACCGGTAACATCCAGTCCACTTAAAGTCCTGCGAATATTCACCACAGAGACACACCCTAACAATTTTCATCACTTATAATCACAGTTAGTTTACTAGTGTGAAAAAATCGTATAGAAAATTTACTAAGAACATTTTTAATTGATTTTTATCTCTCACACATTTATAAAATATCTCTTGTAAAGAAACGCCCTCTCCACCTTTATTTCGTACGAACGAGCAATAAATAATACCTTTACCAGCATCTAGTCACTAACTACTAACACTGTGGACTGTACCCAATTGTAAAGCAGAAATAGTGTTTAGATTATGTCTTAAAGTATCATCAAATGATTCAAACCATGTATACATACACAAAGCAACGTGCACGTTTACTTTGTCCATTTACTCTCTATGTAATCTGTGCACATTCTGAACGGGTTCGCAGTATATCACCTGTTTTCACTTATACTCAAATGTACCTTACAGTAAAAACATGACATCACAACCTATGCATATGTAATATTTCCTACATAATACAGTGCATTTCTATACCATTGAAACTGATTGCAACATTCTTTATATAGTACAAATTCTACCAATATGCCAATAAACGTTTAAGTGCTATTTTTATAATACAAAAAGCTGTATTAGATTATTTTTATAAACAGTACTGCTGGGGGCACAAAATGGTGGTGCAAGGTAGACAGAGTAAATGAAGGTGTAATTGCAAACTTTTTATGTATCGTCCATTTACTAATCGTATATTAACAGCTTTAACTGGGATGAAAAAATTGGCGGCTCTCTTAAAGGGGTGACGGAGCCTACTACTGATAACACCCGGACCACTTAAACGCCTGCGTATATTCAGCAGAGGAACACACCGTGAGAATTACTATCACTAATAATCACATTTACTTTACCACTGTGAACAAAATCGTACAGAAAATATACAAAGAACATTTTCATTTATTTTTTATCTCTCACATATGTAAAAAAAAGACTTCTGAAGAAACGCTCCCTAACAACTTAGATTTCCTAAGAACACCCAAGTGCAAAGCCTCGCAGTACCACACCAGCCTTGACTGACATTGAAATCTACCTCTCAGTGCAAAAAATGAGACCACAAACTGTGCACATAACATTTCTTCTTTTTTTCCATCTCTGTTAACTTAATAACACATGAATTTTCTACTGTCACCCCTTCTCCACTATTTCCAGACTGAGCATAATTTCCAAACGTGTGACATTCTGTTTATCTCGCCGGAATAGATATACAAATCGAAATTAACGCTACATCGAATTTCCAAACCCATACAGGGCTATATTCACAAGAATGGCGATAACATTATCGCCGCTTTAGCGGCAGGAAACTGCCCCTAAAGCGGCGATAATGTTATCGCTCGTCTTGGGAATATGGCCCACAGTCTTTTACAGATAACAACTTACACTTTTTCTTTGTGAAAACTCCTAAACATATATAAAGTACTTGTTTAACAACTAGTTACACATTATGCATATTTTAGAACCAATAAAACACCAGACTTTACTAACACTATGTTATTTAGAAATAAAAAATACTTTCAAAGTTAAAAATATCGTCTCAAATACTTAACCACTACTACAAAACACATAACACACCTTCTTAATTTCTAATTTACCTTCATAGTTGGTATGCAGACTTCAAATGTCACAAATGCATGCAATTCTTTTCTTGTCACACAGTACATGTAATGCACCGCTTTCATCAAGAATGGAACCAGTAATGGCACAATTTCCCTGTTGCTCCACACATAAATACATGTAAAGAACAAATCAGAATAGTTCCTTTTTTTTTTCAATTGCAAAACCTCTCTTTATTGGTTATTTTTTAACTTTCCATATAAACAGTTTTTATAAGGACACATACAGGTGAAAAGTTCAACGTATTGTATCAACACTTTCTAGAACATTCTACGACACGTGCAGGTTAAAAGTTCATCATTTTTTTAAACCAACTCATATTTTTTTGCAACATTTTCTCCAACATTTAACGGCACGTGGAGGTCAAAAGTTCACCATTCTTTCAAGTTTGAACTGCACCTTCCAAATACAATTAGCAGGTGTGGTTGAGCTGAGCAAATGTCATCCTATAATATGTACTCCACGTATAAACTGCTTTTTTATTAACCAATCACAAAGATGCTTTTCATCAAAACTAATATACACCCTACTTTTTAGGACACAATACATTTCATCTCCCAATCGGTTAACGTTTTGTATGTAAAAAAAAAAAGTACTTCTCCATGTTTAAACATATCTCTTATTCTACGAACGGACTGCATGAGCTACAGACATTTATCCATATCTTCTAGCCATACCTTCAAAATGCTAGTGTGGATTGTAGGACGTAGCTATGTTTTCTGGTGCAAGAGGTATGCAGAACAGAGACGCATTGACTTAGACCTAGGTTTACAAAATGTGCACATTAAATGGTTTGCACAGAGAGGATTGAAGTGGCACCAATGGCTCCCTTTTGGTTAAAACCTGTTTGCATCTCCAACACCCTGATCTCATGATTGTGCACTGTGGTGGTAACGACCTAGGCACATTGACTGGGGTAGGTTTGGAAATGCTTATGAAGGACACCTTTGGACAATTGATGTTACTTTTGCCTCAAACTGTCTTTGTATATTCCAATATATGCCAAAGACAGAAGTGGAAATGGTCAAACCAATTTTGTAATAAGATTAAAAAATCTAGGAAGAATGTCAACAAAGCTGTGTCTGCATACCTCAGAGACCATAGAATGGGGTCGATTTACAACAACAACATATGTTTTGATATGGCTGATATCTACAGAAGTGATGGAGTACACTTCACAGATGAGGGAAACCGAGTTTTCCTGATTAACCTGAAGCTGTGCATTCACACTTACATGTAGCTCCAACTAATAAACACAAGGGCTCTTTTTAGAGCCGCCTTATATTCCCAATTTTGGCTCGCAGAGTGTCAGCTGCGGTTCAGCTAGCAGAGGGACACCTGCGGGCTGTCGGGCAGGCTCGCAGAGGAACAGCTGTGGCCCGTGGGCTCAGCTCACAGAGGGAGACCTACGAGCCGTTGGCTCGCAAAAGCACAGCACCATACTGGCTCGCAGAGGGAGAGCTGTGGCCTGACTCGCAGAGGGAGACCAACGGGCCAACAGGCCTGCTAGCAGACACACAGCTATCAGTTAACGGGCTGGCTCGCAGAGATAGAGCTGCGAGCCCTCCGAGCTGCAACCCGACGGGCTAACTCGCAGAGGGAGAGTACCGGGCCGACGGGCCTGCTAACACAGACACAGCTACAAGCTAATGAGGTGGCTCACAGAGGTAGAGCTGCGGGCCCGACGGCTCGCAGTCGCAGAGCTGCGAGCTGACGGACTGGCTTCTAAAGGCATAGCCACAAGCTGGTGATGTGGGGAGAGGGACCATGAAAGGGGTATCTCGCACAGACAGAGCTGCCGTATATTTTTAGTGTTGCCTCGCAGAGGTAGAACTACGGACCTGATGCCTTGTAGAGGGAGAGTTGTGAGCTGATGGACTGAATCACAAAATGGCTGCCAACACTTCCTAGTTTCAACAGTTCGCAGCCAATCAGCCGCAAGCTCGTGCTCGTAACGCTTCAGCCAATCAGATGTCAGAATTCTTAAATATTGATATCTGGAAAATTTGATATTCCTCTAAAACTACTGAACGGATTTACCCGATTTAAACAAAAGTGTGCTTTCTGGACCAAGACCTTTCTCTGTGCCAAATTTGGCATAATTCCGTTCAGCAGTTTGACCTGTAGCCTTGTCTAAAGTTTCCTATGGAAATTGCATGGAGAAAACACGTTTTGGGTCCCCCCTTTTTTCTTAGCCCCCCCCCTTGACGAATCCCCTCAAACTTTTAGGATAGGAGCTGACATGAAAAGAGGACCTTTTTGGAAAATTTCGTAAAGATTCGTCAAACGACGCCAAAGTTATAAGCACATCAAAAAATGCTTTTCCTATGGAAACATGGTCCTAACTATAACTACCTACTGGCGACCGCCAGTAGGTAGTTATAGTTAGGACCTAGTTTCCGTAGGCAAAACATTTTTTCTTTTGCCAATATCTTTGGCGCCGGTCGACGAATCTTCATGGAATTTTCAAAACGAATGGGGCGCTCCGGTCAGCTCCTGTCTTGAAAGTTTCGGGGCGATTCGTCAAGAGGGGGCTGAGAAAAAAGGGGGGTCCAAAAACACGTTTTCTCCATGTTAATTTCCATAGGAAACTTTTGTCGCAGCTACAGCCCGAACTGCTGAACGAAATTACACCAAATTTGGCAGAGAGGTAGATCTTTGTCCAAAGTGCATTCTTTGCTTTAAATGGTATAAATCTGTTCAGTAGTTCCTGAGAAATTCAAAAATAAAAAAAATTATATATCTGGTGACCGCGGTGGATCCGCGAACCCTCCCGATCACAAGCTTGTCTCTGATTGGCTGTCAACACTTCAAATCAAGAAGTGTTGGCAGCCATCTTGGGACTTGGTAAAACCGAGTTACAAGCAAAAAGGGAAGAAAATGATAAAAAAAGAAAAGGGGGCAGGGTAGAAACACCCTGACCCCCTAGGCCTGGTCAGGGGTCCCTGTCCCCAAGGCCAAAAAAAGCATTTTTTTTATATTATCAGCGGGATTCACGTAGGATCCGCGAATCCCGCCAACATTTTTTTTTAAAAACGACACTCATACACCCACTTATTCTTCAATAGACCTTTGCGTATCTATATATAATATTCTTAAACTTTTAAAAATCACCCAGTCTCTGGATGATGTCATCAGTGATGTCATTTGAGATGTCATCAGTGATGTCAACAGTGATGTCACTGACCATGTCATGAGTGATGTAATATGTAACGTCATCAGCAGTGCATTGCAGGGCCGCGAGTTATAGTTAGCTCAACTAACTATAATGGCCGAATTTCTCTGGTTTTGTATGAGTGAAATGTCCAACTACCTATAACGTCCCCGAAACCTGTGGTTTTTTCAGTGAACATATATATATATTTATATATATATCACTGAAAAAACCATAGGTTTCAGGGACGTTATAGTTAGAAATTATCATTTAAAAAACCTTAGAAATTCACTGGAAAAAACCAGTTTTCAGGGACGTTATAGTTAGTTGGACATTTCACTCGTACAAAACTAGAGAAATTCGGCTGTTATAGTTAGTTGAGCTAACTATAACTCGCGCCCCCGCAATGCACTGCTGATGATGTCACATATTACATCATTCATGACATGGTCAGTGACATCACTGATGACATCACTGATGACATCACTGATGACATCACTGATGACATCATCCAGTGACTGTGTGTTTCTGTAAAGTTTAAATATGTTTTATATATATATATATATATATATGCCAAGGTGTATTGAAGAATGAATGGGTGTATGAGTGTCTGAATGGATGATTTAGTAGGTGCGTGACTGACTGTATAAGTGAGTGATTAAACGTGTCTTACTGAATGCATGGGTTAGTGACTAAACTGTGTGAATGTCTGTATCAGTCTGTCAGTTGGTGTGTAAGCGGCTGCAAGGGTTGGTGAGTAGCTACGTGAGTGTCTATATGGGTTATTGATTGGTTGTCTGAGTATCTGTATGGGTGTCTGAGTGTCTGTGTGGGTGGGTGGGGGTGTGTGACTCTGTGCATAGATGTGTGAGTGGGTGATTCACTGGGTGTATGGGTTCAAGAGTGCGTCTGTGAAGGGCTGTATGGGTGGGTGAGTGTGTGTATGGGTGTGTTGGTGAGTGAATGGATGTCTCAGTGGTACATGTGTGAGTAACTATATATGCGAAAGGCAGTATATGTGAGTGTTGGAGTATATAAATGACTATATGTGAGAGTGAGTGATTGTGAGAGTGGCTGTATGGATGAGTGTGAGCTTGTATCAATGATTGTATAAGAGAGTAAGTATGTGTTAGTATCTGTATGAATAAGTGAGGTGGTATGTGTATAACTGTATAGGTGAGTAAATGGGAGTGTGATTGATTCTTTGCATGACTGACTAGGTGAGTGAGTAACTCTATGGATGAGTGGTGGTGTGTGTGTCTGTATAGGTGTATGAGTGCATATGATAGTGCTGTATTGATGAGTGACTGCATGTATGAGTGGCTGTATGGGTGAATGAGTGGATGTGTGTGTAGACCTAGGAATCAGTGAGTGGGTATGTAGTAACTGGTATTGGTGTGTCTATGGTTTCGAAAATGGTAGTCTGTATTTTAGAGTGGGTATATCAAAGGTTATATTAGGGTGTGAGGAGGTGCATCAGATTACCACGTGGATGATGTCATCAGTGATGTCATTTGAGATGTCATCAGTGATGTCACTGACCATGTCATGAATGATGTAATATGTGACATCATCAACAGTGCATTGCGAGGGAGCGAGTTATAGTTAGCTAAACTAACTATAACGGCCGAATTTCTCTGGTTTTGTACGAGTGTAATGTCCAACTAACTATAACGTCCCTGAAACCTGTGGTTTTTTCAGTGAATTTCCAAGGTTTTTTAAATGATAATTTCTAACTATAACGTCCCTGTAACCTATGGTTTTTTCAGTGAATTTCTAAGGTTTTTAAATGCTAATTCCTAACTATAACGTTCCTGAAACCTATGGTTTTTCAGTGAATTTCAAAGGTTTTTTAAATGCTAATTTCTAACTATGCCTACAGAGGTAGGACATGTGCAGAAAGAGGAAGAAAGGCACAGAAAGAAGCAAGAGAAATGCAGAAAAAGGCAACAGAAGTCGAGAAAGACGAAGAAAAATGCAGAAAGAAGCAAGAGATATGCAGAAAGAACCAACATAGGTGCAGAAACAGGCCTTGTTGCAAAGTCATCCTGTGCCCTCAACTTTTTGCTGACTGGTACTGGTGGTAACTGACTCTGACTAACCAGGCCCGGAGCCAGTGCTATGCTGAAAGACACTTAGAATACAGTGAAAACACCTACATACACTAGGGTACACTATGGGTTGGGGTACCCCTGTGATTGGCATGACCTCCCCTGTAAGGCCCTAGTACATAATAGGGCAGGGGGATTAAAACTACCTCTAACTCAGAGGTGCAGAAAGAGGCAAGAGAAGTGCAGAAAGAAGCAACAGAGGTACAGAAAGAGGCAAGAGTGGTGCAGAAAGAAGGAAGAGAAGTGTAGAAAGAGGCAAGAGAGTTGCACAAAGAGGGAAGAGAAGTGCAGAAAGAGGCAAGAGAGGTGCAGAAAGAGGCAGGTGAAGTGCAGAAAGAGGCAACATAGGTGCAGAAAGACGCAAGAGGGGTGCAGAAACAAGCAAGAGAAGTGCAGAAAGAGGCAAAAGAATTGCTGTAAGAAGCAACAGAGGTTTAGAAAGAACCAAGAGAAGTGCAAAAATAGGCAAGTGAGGTGCAGAAAGAAGCAAGAGCAGTGCAGAAAGAACCAACAGAGGTGCAAAAAGAGGCAAAAGGGGTGCAGAAAGAGGTAGGAGAGGTGCACAAAGAGGCAAGACAGGTACAGAAAGAGGCAGTTGGGGTGCAGATAGAAGCAAGTGAGGTGCAGAAAGAGGCAAGAGAGGTGCAGAAAGAAGCAACAGAGGTGCTGAAAGAGACACGAAGGGTGCAGAAAGCAACAAGACAAGTGAAGAAAGAAGGAACAGAGGTACAGAAAGAGGCAAGAGTGGTGCAGAAAGAGGAAAGAGAGGTGTAGAAAGAGGCAAGAGAGTTGCACAAAGAGGGAAGAGGGTGCAGAAACAGGCAAAATGGGTGCAGAAAGAAGCAAGAGAGTTACAGAAAGAGGCAGGTGAAGTGAAGAAGGAGGCAAGAGAACTGCAGAAAGAGGCAATAGAGGTGCAGAAAGAGGCAAGTGAGGTGCAGAAGAAGCAAGATAAATGCAGAAAGAAGCAACAGAAGTGCAGAAAGAGGGAACAGGGGTGGAGAGAGAGGCAAGAGGGGTGCAGAAAGAAGCAAGACAGGTGCAGAAAGAAACAAAAGAAGTGCAGAAAGAAGGAATAGAGGTGCAGAAGGAGACAAAAAGGGTGCAGAAAGACGTAAGAGGGATACAGAAAAAGGCAAGAGAGGTGCAGAAAGAGGGAAGAAGGGTGCAGAAAGAGGCAAGAGGGGTACAGAAAGAAGCAAATGAGGTACAGAAAGAGGCAACTGACGTGCAGAAAGAGGAAAGAGAGGTGCAGAAAGTAGAAGAGATTTGCAGAAAGAGGCAAGAGAAGTGCAGAAAAAGAAAGAAATGTGCAGAAAGAACAACAGAAATGCAGAAAGAGACAAGAGAGGCGCAGAAGTAAGCAGGAGTGGCTTGCACACCATTAGTACCAATTTAACACCCACATTTAGCCATAAGTAACAGGTGACCATTCTAGGTTTGCAAAGGGCCTTCCACCACGCTGTAACACTTGTCGCTGCATTTTTGGTAACGTTTGAGCCGTTTGAGCTAGAAACAAGGCTTTTTTTGTTCAAATCTGCAGATTAGGGAGCAGATGATGAATTATGTGGCTAAAGCAGGAAATGTATAATTGTGCGAAAATCGGTGCAGCCAAACACTCACATAATTCCAGTGGCCCTGCTCATACCTCTGACTAGGTCCACAAGTGCTCCTCAGTCATTTCTTCTTTTTTGTCTCACTGAGTTCATAGTTGAGCTTCTATGGAAATGAGGAAGACTAAACCTGACGTTACCACTCCACAACACAGACAACCATACCACATAATTACTCTCCAAAACACATAATCACACTCTACATAATTCCTATACACTAAATCCCACATACTTTCTATCCACATAATTTCACTGCACAACATACCACATAATTCCACTACAAACAACGTACATCCACTCCACTCCAAAAAACATTATTAAAAAACGTTTACATTTACAACGCCAATAGCTCTAATTCTCGCAAATGCGAAACCTATTACATTGCAAACACTTCTTTAACTAGTAGTCGCTTTTGCAGAGTGGTGGAGAAAGGGTGCTGGGCCTCCGACCAGCGCTCAGGAATTTTGCTGCGTAGGACTTACAGGAGGTACCAGGAGGGCTTCTTGGCCCCCAAAACCCCTCAGGAGTAAATTGAACTTCATCCCCCATCCTGTAGTCTGCCAGGAGGCGCGTTTGCAGAGTGGTGGAGAAAGGGGGGCATGGCCTCCAAAGACGTCTTAGCAATCCCACTGTGTGGGACTTACTGGAGGTAACAAGAGGGGTAGTTGTCCCCCAAGGACATCCTTGGGGGCCAACTACCCCTCCTATTACCTCCAGTAAGTCCCACACAGCAGGATTGATAAGTTCTCATAGCAGGCCACGCCCCCTTTGCCCACCACTCTGCAAACGCACTCCCTGGCGCGCTCTTGGATGGGGATTGAAGTCCCCTTCGCTGCTGGGGGTCCTTTAGGGACCAACTAGCCTACCTCCTACCTCCAGTAAGCCCCACACAGTGGGATTGCTGAGAGGTGGACAAAGGCCATGCCCCCTTTCCCCACCACTCTGCAAACGCGCCTCCTGGCGTGTTCTAAGTTGGGGTATTAAGTCCCCTTCATTCCTGAGGGTCCCTGGGGGCCAACTAGCCCACCATGTACCTCCAGTAAGCGCCACACACCTGGATTGCTGAGAGTGGTCCGAGGCCACGCCTCCTTTTTACACCACTCTGCAAACGCGGCTCCTGGCACACTACTGCTTGGGGGATGAAGTTCACTTGTGTCCTGAGGTCCTCAGGACACAAGAGGACCTCATCGCCCCACCAGCAGTGCGCCAAGAGGCGTGTTTGCAGAGTGGTATATAAAGGGGCATGGCCTCGGACCACCTCTCTGCAATCCAGCTGTGTGGATCTTACTGGAGGTACCTGGTGGGCTAGTTGGCCCCCAGTGACCCTCAGTATTCAAGGGGGCTTAATTCCCCAACTTAGAACGTGCCAGGGGGTGTGTTTACAGAGTGGTGCAGGGAGGGGGCGGGGCCTCCGGCAAGATGCCGGCTTTCTTTTAAAATATATTTTTAGGAAGGTGCCCTTCCTTTAGTATTTTTGGGGCCCTGGGGTCCCCATCCCCAGGGCCTGACCCTTTTTAAAACAAAGAAAAATAAAAAAAACTGGGAAGGGGGCCGCGCTGCCCCCCTCCCAAGGCCGATTTCGGCCCCGGTGACCCCATCCCCGGGGCATGGCTTCCTTTTATATATATATATATATATATATATATATATATATATATATATATATATATATATATATATATATATATATATATATATATATATATATATATTATCTACTGGCGGTCGCCAGTAGTTAGTTATAGTTAGGACCTATTATCCATAGGAAATCCGCGACATTCTATTTGAAATAACGTTGGCGCCGGTTGACGAATCTTCGCGAAAGTTTCCAACTTGTTGGGGCGCTCCGCTCCGCTCCTACCCTGAAAGTCTCGGGTTGATTTGTCAAGCAGGGGCCGAGAAAAAAGGGGGGTCCCAAAACGCGTTTTCCCCATTCATTTTTCCATAGGAACCTTTAGTCGCAGCTACAGCCCGAACTGCTGAACGGAATTACACCAAATTTGGCAAAGAGGTAGCCCTTGGTTCAGACTGGTGCCTTTTGCTTAAATGGTGTAAATCCGTTCAGTAGTTCCTGAGAAAATCAAAAGTAAAGTCACATATATATCTATGGCCGAGTAGGGTCCGTGTACCCTCAGCGCACCCTGCGCGCACCGTTCCGATCACGAGCTGCATGCTAATTGGCTGTCAGCTGGCTGTCAACACTCCAAACCAGGAAGTGTTGGCAGCCATTTTGTCCCTCGGTAGAACCGAGGCACAAAAACAAGTGCGCAAAACGCACAAAGGGGGCAGGGTAGAAACACCCTGACCCCCTAGGCCTGCTCAGGGGGTCCCACAAGGACCCCCTGGGCAGAAAAAAGCATTTTTTTTTTTTTTAAATCGGCAGGATGCGCTCAGGGTGCGCGGATCCCGCTGAGAAAAAAAAAAGAAACAAGTGCGCAAAACGCACAAAGGGGGCAGGGTAGAAACACCCTGACCCCCTAGGTCTGCTCAGGGGGTCTCACAAGGACCCCCTGGGCAGAAAAAAACACTTTTTTCTTTTTTTTAAACTGCGGGGTGCGCTTAGGGTGCGCGAATCCCGCCGAAAAATAAAAAAATCGAAGCGCGCTTCGATGTTAATTTACCCCCGGGTGGGCCAAGTCCCGGGGGCATGGTTGGGGGGTTTAAATTTAATGTGGGGGCCTCTAAGGCCCCCAAGCCCCGGGACCGCCACCCCCGGGGCTTTGAAAAAATAATGGTGCGGGAGGGCTCTTGGCCCTTCGCAGCCCCGGGACCACCACCCCCGGGGCTTCTTTTTTAAAAATTATTTTCACCTGTGTGGGGGGCTCCAGCCCCCACACACGCCCGGGACCGCCACCTCCCCGGGGCACTAAAGATTTGAATATGGGGGTCCGTTACGGACCCCAAAGCCCAGGGACCACCACCTCCCCGGGGCTGTGAAATGGTTGGGAGGGGGGCCGCGCGGCCCCCCTCCTGGAGCCCTTGATGGCCCTGGGGCGGGGCCTGAGGTGACATCTGTGCAAACGCGCCCCGTGGCGCAT
Organism: Calotriton arnoldi; assembly: GCA_963921515.1. NCBI lineage: Eukaryota > Metazoa > Chordata > Amphibia > Caudata > Salamandridae > Calotriton > Calotriton arnoldi. The sequence continues at coordinate 616,335 of CAWUFW010011056.1, forward strand.
TTTAAGAAGGGGAAGTAATTCCCCTTGAATACTGGGGGTCCCTGGGGGCCAACTAGCCCACCAGGAACCTCCAGTATGCGCCAGGGGGCTGCGTTGCAGAGAGGTGTACAGAGGCCACGCCCCTTTTACACCTCTCTGCAACTCAGCTCTGTGGCGCTTTTAGAAGTACATGGTGGGCTAGTTGGACTCCAGGGACCCTCAGGATTCAAGGGGACTTAATCCCCCAACTTAAAACGCGCCACGGGGCGCGCTTGCACAGTGGTGAAGGGAGGGGGCGGGGCTTCAGGTGACATGTGTGCAAACAGGCCCCGTGGCACATTTTAAGATGGGGAATTAAATCCCCTTCAATCCTGAGGGTCCCTGGGTGCCAACTAGCCCAACAGGTACGTCCAGAAGCGCCACAGAGCTGCATTGCAGAGAGGTGCAAAAGGGGCGTGGCCTCTGAACACCTCTCTGCAACGCAGCTCCCTGGCGCATACTGGAGGTACAGGGTGGGCTAGTTGGACCCCAGGGATCCTCATGATTCAAGGGGACTTAATCCCCCAACTTAAAACGCGCCACGGGGCGCGTTTGCACAGATGTCACCTCAGGCCCCGCCCTCCCTTCACCATTGTACAAATATTCCTCTAAAATCAGCCGAACTACGAATTCCTATTTACTCACCTGTTATCAGGAGAGACCTCAGTGCTGCATCTTTCAGCCCAGTACTGATCCTGAAAAGTAATTTTAACCGTACTTACCAGTAACTTGAATTTCCTTCCATAGGATATCATTGCCTGCTTTTTGATGAAAAAGTTTCTAAGTGTCGATTTTTGAAACATACAAATATTCCTCTAAAATCAGCCAAACTACGAATTCCGATTTACTCACCTGTTATCAGGAGAGACCTCAGTGCTGCATCTTTCAGCCCAGTACTGATCCTGAAAAGTAATTTTAACCGTACTTACCAGTAACTTGAATTTCCTTCCATAGGATATCATTGCCTGCTTTTTGATGAAAAAGTTTCTAAGTGTCGATTTTGAAACATACAAATATTCCTCTAAAATCAGCCAAACTACGAATTCCGATTTACTCACCTGTTATCAGGAGAGACCTCAGTGCTGCATCTTTCAGCCCAGTACTGATCCTGAAAAGTAATTTTAACCGTACTTACCAGTAACTTGAATTTCCTTCCATAGGATATCATTGCCTGCTTTTTGATGAAAAAGTTTCTAAGTGTCGATTTTTGAAACATACAAATATTCCTCTAAAATCAGCCAAACTACGAATTCCGATTTACTCACCTGTTATCAGGAGAGACCTCAGTGCTGCATCTTTCAGCCCAGTACTGATCCTGAAAAGTAATTTTAACCATACTTACCAGTAACTTGAATTTCCTTCCATAGGATATCATTGACTGGTTTCACATGGAAATTCTTCTAAGTGTGGAGTTTTGGAACTTTATAATATTCCTCTAAAATCAGCCGAAATACGAATTCCGATTTACTCACCTGTTATCAGGAGAGACCTCAGTGCTGCATCTTTCAGCCCAGTACTGATCCTGAAAAGTAATTTTAACCGTACTTACCAGTAACTTATATTTCCTTCCATAGGAATCCATTGTCTGGTTTTCAGCAGAAAAGTTTCATAGTGTTGATTTTCACAAACTACAAATATTCCTTAAAAATCGCCTGTATGACTTAAACGCATTCTTTCAACTGTTTACAGGAGATGCACCAGTGCTGGATCCAGGATCCACCACTGAGTAAGAAAAAGTAACGATAACACTACTTACCTGCTAAGTGAATTTCCTCCCATAGGATAACATTGGTGATTCTATGTGAAAAAGTTTCAAGTGTCAACTTTTAAAATACAATAATATTCCTTAAAAATCACTACTGTAACCAAAACGCTTTTACTCATCTGTTTACAGGAGATGTCCCAGGACTGAATCTAGGATCCAGTCCTGTGGTTAGAAAAGTAATCCATAAAGTAACTAATTGCATTTAGGTAGAAATTCACATTGAGCTCAATGTTGCATTGTGTTTGAAATTGTGTTGCCCATTGCAACAACTGTAACTACTGTACTTAAAAGTCTATTGCCTATTTGCAAAGTATTTAAACTAAAGTAATTCATTCTGAGAAAGTATATTTTGTAATGTAATGTATAATGTAATTACAATGTAATTTAAAAAATAAAACATCTAAAAATAAATAGTTTAAAAAAATGTAGTAAATCAGTATAAAAAAAAATAAATATAACAATTAATACATTTAAAAATTGTCATTTACAAAACCTTTGAAATTCACTGAAAAAAACCATAGGTTTCAGACATGTTATAGTTAGGAATTAGCATTTTAAAAACCTTTGAAATTCACTGAAAAAACCATAGGTTTCAGGCCTGTTATAGTTAGGGTTTAGCATTTAAAAAACCTTTGAAATTCACTGAAAAAACCATAGGTTTTAGGGAAAGTTATAGTTAGTTGGACATTGCACTTCGTACAAAACCCGTGAAATTCCCCCGTTATAGTTAGTTCAGCTAACTATAACTCACGCCCGCAATGCACTGCTGATGACGTCACATATTACATCACTCATGACATGGTCAGTGACATCACTGATGACATCACTGATGACATCTCAAATGACATCACTGATGACATCATCCATGTGAGAATTTAATGCATCTTCTCACACCCTAATATAACTTTGATACAACCACTCTAAATTACAGACTGCCATTCTCAAAACCATACACACTCCAATACCAATAAGTACATACCCACTCACTGATTCTTAGGTCTACACACACACATCTACTCACTCACCCGTACAGTCACTCATACTTACAGTCACTCAGTACAGGACTATCATATGCACTCATACACCTATATAAACACTCACACAACGCAACTCATCCATAGAGGTACTCACACACCTAGTCAGTCATGCTAATAATTAATCACACTCCCATTTACTCACCTATACCAGCTCACTTACTCATAAAAATACTAGCACATTCTTACGCTCCTATGCAATCACTGATGCAAGCACACACTCATCCATATAGCCACTCTCACAATCACACACTCTCACTTATAGCCATTTATATACTCCAACACACATATATACTGCCTTTCACATATGTAGTTACTCACACATGTACCACTGAGATATACATTCAATCACTAACACACCCATACACACACTCACCCACCCATACAGTCCATCACAGACGCACTCTTGAAACCATGCACCCAGTGAATCACCCACTCACACATCTATGCACAGAGTCACACACACCCCACCCACACAAACACCCAGGCACCCATACAGATACTCAGACAACCAATCAATAACCCATGTAGACACTCATATAGCTATTCGCAAACCCATGCAGCCGCTTACACACCAACAGACAGACGGATACAGACATTCACACAGTTTAGTCACTAACCCATGCATTCAGTAAGATACGTTTAATCACTCACTTATAGAGTCAGTCACGCACCTACTAAATCATCCATTCAGACACTTATTCACCCACTCATTCTTCAATACGCCTTTTCCTATATATATTAAACATATTTAAACTTTACAGAAACACACAGTCACTGGATGAAGTCATCAGTGATGTCATTTGAGATGTCATCAGTGATGTCGTCAGTGATGTCACTGACCATGTCATGAGTGATGTAATATGTGACGTCATCAGCAGTGCATTGCGGGGGCGCGAGTTATAGTTAGCTGAACTAACTATAACGGGGAATTTCTATGGTTTTGTACAAGTGAAATTTCCAACTAACTATAACTGTCCCTAAAACCTATGTTTTTTTCAGTGAATTTCTAAGGTTTTTAAATGCTAATTTCTAACTATAACGTGCCTGAAACCTATGGTTTTTTCAGTGAAATATATATATATATAGGGAAGGGGGGGCCTTACTTGGACCACTATTGGCCCTGGGGACCCCATCCCGGGGCTTGGCCATTATTTTCATTATTTTTATTTGTGGAGGGGGCCGCGTGGCCCCCCTCCCCAGGCCGATTTTGGCCCCGGGGACCCCAACCCCCGGGGCCCGGCCATTCTTTTTTTTTTTTTAAATAAAGGGAGTGGCCCCCCTCCCGGGCCACTTCTGGCCTGAGGACCCCATCCCCTGGGGCCGGCCCTTAGCGTTGGGGACTGTGGGGGCAGCCCCAATGCCCCCATGGTCCTAGCCAGCTCCCCGCCTCCTGCAGGAGCCGGCATTGCTTTTGAGCAAGGGAAGCTGCTGACATGCAGCTCCCCTTGCCCAAAAGCAATCTGCTTTGCTTTTTGGAAGCGAGAGCAGGTTTCCTGCTCTCGCTTCCAAAAAGCAAAGCAGGGTTTGCTATGACAGGGCGGGAGCCGTGCTCCAGCCCTGTCATAGCAAACGGCAATGTCCCGGGGGTGGGCACGCCGGGACATTGCAGGAGCCGGCCCCGGGGGGTGGCGGTCCCCAGGGCTAAGGAGGGCTCCAGGAGGGGGGCCGCACGGCCCCCCTCCCAACACATTTAAAGCCCCGGGGATCCGCAACGGACCCCCGCACTTCAATTATGTATGCCCCGGGGAGGTGGTTGTCCTCGGCGCATGTGGGGGGCTCGAGCCCCCCTACACAAATTGTTTTTTTTTAAAATCAGAGCCCCGGGAATGTGGCGGTCCCAGGGGCAGCGTGAGGGGGGCAGGAGCCCTCCCCCATGCTTTTTTTTTTATAAATAAGCCCCGGGAAGGTGGCGGTCCCCAGGGCCATCAAGGGCTCCAGGAGGGGGGCTGCGGGGGCCCCCGCTAATTAATTAGGCATGAGCCCGTAATTGCCGACACTGCCCTTCCCTGCCTACCACGCCACCAAGCCGCTCAAGGGGAGCGAGGAGGGACCTGGACTACAGTCCCCAGCGTGCCTTGGGGGTCGCACCGCCAACATTGCTTCCGGGAGTGCCAAGAGGTGCATAAAGCTTAGAGCGGGCCCCCGCGGCGCGTGAGCCAGTAATTGCCGACACTGCCCTTCCCTGCCTACCACACCACCAAGCCGCTCGAGGGGAGCGAGGAGGGACTAGGACTACAGTCCCCAGCGGCGTGCCTTGCGGGTCGCACCGGCAACGTTGCTTCCGGGAGCGCCAGGAGGCGCATAAAGCTTAGAGCGGGCCCCTGCGGCACGGGAGCCCGTAATTGCCGACACTGCCCTTCCCTGCCTACCACGCCACCAAGCCGCTCAAGGGGAGCGAGGAGGGACTTGGACTACAGTCACCAGCGGCGTGCCTTGCGGGTCGCACCTCCAACGTTGCTTCCGGGAGCGCCAGGAGGTGCATAAAGCTTAGAGCGGGCCCCCACGGCACGGGCCGTGCCTGGGCAAAGTTCGGGCCAAGGGCGGGCCCGTCCTTGCCCGTCATTGCCAGGAAGAAGCAGGGCAGGGCCACCCCTCCTTCATTCGATCCCTGGACTGTGCCATTGCCTGCCAGAAGGTCACTAAGGTATTGTGTTAATTCTTTGTCATGCATGTGGAGACTCTGGGGCATATTTACAAGCCCCTTGCGCCACTTTTGCGCCGACGTTGCGTCACGCAAGTTACGCAGTGGCGACGCAAACCATGCGCCGCGTTGCGCTATATTTACAACGTGACGCATCTAGGGAGATGCGTCACGTAGTAAACCCCTGCGCCACATGAAACCTGCGTCAGGTTTCATGTGGGCGTACCGGCGCAGGGGGGGGCGTTCCGGCGCAGGTACGCCTCGGAAAAGTGACGTAGTGAAATCTACAAGATTTCACGCAGTCACTTTTCCGACAGCTGGTCCGCCAAATCCTTACACCTGCTTCAAGCAGGCGTAAGGATTGACGCACCATGTTAGGGATAGGGAAGGTTGGAACAGTGCTGGAGTTGCGTCGCGCTTGCGACACGACTTCAGCACTGCGCCAACCTTCCGCCGGCAGATGCGTCACGCATCTGCTTATCCTTGCGCCACGATGCGCCGCATTGTAAATGCAGTGCATCGGACGTGGCGCAAGGGTAAACTTGCGTGACGCATTTTCCCTGGCGCATCCCTGCTGATATGCAGGGATGCGCCAGGGAACGTAAATATGCCCCTCTGTGTAGAGCAAAGACGCCAAAAAACTATACTGCCTGAACTCTCTGCCCTGGCTGTACGATCTACTAACTTATTATTGTAATGAGGACACGTGGACTTTACATTTGATCGTCGCCTGAGTAATAGTTAGTCTGTGGGCTAACGTTAGTGATCAGTTGCAACTATCCTACACAGGTCAAAATATGGGCAAAAGGAAAGCCATGGAGGAAACAGGGGTAGGAAATAGCACCAGCGGCGGGGCAGGTAAGGGGAAAAAGGCAAGGAGATCACATAAACAACCTAAATCAATATCCTGAGCAAAAACACTATAATAAAGCACATATAAGTCCAAATAGTAGTCGTAGATCAGTTCTTCTTTGTTTTATTCCAAATCTTGATAAAAATACATCCGTATTTCAGTCTTCGTTACAACAGACGTAGCCACAAAGCATGCCAACACGTGTTTCGTCTATAACGCTTTACACCATAGACTTCATCAGGGCTAAAACAGAGACAGAGCAGCCATATTACAACATATATAGCACAACTCTAATGTCTGGTTACAAAGGTGATTATTTCCCCGAATGTACCAACAGTGTGAAGCAAACTTAATTGGAATGTCTTGTATAAGACAGGAACAAAGCATGTTTCTATTGATCTAAGACAAAAAAGGCAGAAGAAAGACAAAAGAAAGGTACACCATTCAGTGCATATATGCTCACCTAATCCTAGGTACAGCATTATTATAGTGAAAAATTTAATAGAAAAGAAAAGAAACAAAATTACCCAACCTCTTAGTGCACTTCATAACACACTATATAAAACAACTCATCACTAGTAACCATTATTTGCAGCTAAATAGTCGTAAATTCCATAAAACATCAAACTGTATTATCACAGTAGACCGTATATCCTGGAAGGAACACAACAACAGTAATGCGTTTCCTATCTTTTAAGATCATCAAAAGAATATCAAAATGAGCGATCATTTATTAATTTTACAAACAACAATTGCCGGCTAGGTCCATATGCCAGTATTAATACAAACTATAAGCAAAAAAATAATAATAAGGCAGCCATGTCTATCAAATACCTCCATAAAAGCCAATATTCGCAATTCAGTTCTGGGTTAAAAACAACCTATCTTCATCTCTGTTCTCTTGATATCTTAATGTAAGTAAGCGCATGCTGAACCATTCACAATTAGCATGAATTGACCCCCATATTACTAAGAGCTCAATTCGTAATCATACCCTACTCAAAACCGTAAATATAATCCACTCATTAGAGCCTAAAGTATGTCCCCTACATTCTACTATGCATTTTTTACACATAAATCCAAGTACTAGACATGATATTTCACAAATTATTACCTTATTCGTCCTAGACATTGACGGAGAGTACTCCTCGTGTGTTCAGTGGCGTCACGCATCTGCGCCATCTTGAAATCACTATTTATGCCAAAAGCCGCAACGACATAGACAACGGAGGGGTTGGGAATAGCCAACACACAACCTGAGACTGCATATGCTTACGATGAGCGCCATATTAGAAGGGTAAAGTTCACGTGACTGCTAGTAAAACCGTACAATAATTTATCCAAAATTAACCACACATAAAGAAATCTAAGAAACAATCTGTAATTATATTTATAAATCTCACCGTGTCCCCAAAAAAACAAAAAAAACAAAATTATTTAAATTAAGTTAAATCTCACTAAAAATCGGTTCTGTACGAACGATATTATCCTCCTCGGCTAAAAACTCAACTCCCATTCATTTTTACAGCCCTCTCATTATTTTTCAAGAGCTATAGCACCCCAGAGTGTCAATAATCTCTGTTCAATCTGAGAATAAGTATACATCACATGTGCCGCCGATTAAGACTTATATCCACTGAAGTTACAAACAGGAGAGAATTACGGGTACGGTACTCTTGTTTAGCTTATCGTTAAAGCAACATAACTTACTATACACAAGTGAATAGGTAGATCCAAAGATAAATTACTGTGTCATACCCAATCACCATAGTTAGAGGGAAATTGTTTAGATCTATAGTATAGTATAAGGAGCAAAAATACTGATATACGGATAGAGTCTTGAGGGAGAGAAATAAGATGCTTCCTATTATTCATATGAGAACAAATAAATATGCGACCCAAGTTAGCACCTACAAATACATGTTCATTTACATTTACAATATTAAAGTTGTACAAGTTTCCAGATCATACAAAAAAGGGAATTTAATAGGTAACGATGTTATACACCTAGAAAATATTGTAATTCATTGTCAATATTGATTCCCAATTCCACAGCACGGAGTCTGAGAATCCAACGAGCTTCAGCTTGTCTCACTTTAAGCTCTCGGTTCCCTCCCCTGGGGTCAATAGGTACAGTTTCTACACCATGAAATTTGAATGACAGTTGTCCACATTGTTTAACACATTCCATTGCATGAGTCACAATAGGGTATCTAAGATCCAGATTTTTAAGTGCTCTAAAATGTTCCGAGATGCGCTCTTTTAAGCATCTAATCCTACTTCCTACGTAAATTTTAGAGCATTTGCATAAGATAATATAAACCACAAATTTGGTAGTACAATCTATATGCTGGTTAATACAATATTTCTTAGAGCCATTGTATTGAAACTCATGTATTCCAAGTAAAGCAAGCTTGCACATACTGCAGTTGCCACATTTTTATGAGCGCTCATTATATTTATGTAGCCATGTTCGTCCCCATATGTCCATCTTGGGATAACTAGGACTTACTATGTTACGTATAGTTCTACCCTTACGGTAAACAATACTCGGCTGTTTCGTTATACATTTCTGTAACTGTGGGTCAGCTGTAAGCAGGTGCCAATGTCGTTTAAAGATATTAAAAACTTTGTTAAACCATGGATGATAACTAGTAATCATTCTCACAAGTGCAGAGCCCTTTTTATCCTTCTTAATTCCAGGCTTCAGAGTCTCATTCCTGACAAGATTATATGCCCTTTTCCTTGCTTTAGTGATTACATGTTTATCATAGCCTCTTGCCATGAATCTTTGTTCTATATCAGCCGTACAGTCATTGAATTGTGAATCTTTGTTACAGTTTCTACGCGCTCTATAAATGGAATAGAATTAATTTGTGTTTTAGGATGGGCACTGGCTGCATGTAGCAGAGAATTACAAGACGTGTCCTTTCTAGACATTCTACAATTAATCTTGTCATCCTCAACATATAACTCCACATCAAGGAACACGATTTTTTCTTTACTGAATGCCATTGTGAAAGTCATGTTGAACAAATTATCATTCATATATTCAAAGAAATACTGCAATTCTATATCACTGCCAGTCCAGATTAGAAGGCAGTCATCTATGTATCTACCATAGTACACAATATAGTCCTGCTACCTAGCCCCCGATGGGCCCCAGACATGCACCGCCTCAAACCACCCCATAAAGAGGCAGGCAAAGGACGGCGCAAATCTGGAACCCATCGCGGTTCCGCACGTCTGCTGGTACCAGTGTCCCTTGAACAAAAATACATTATGCTCTAAAATTATTTGCTACATGACAATCAACATTTCAGAATGTTCCATGAATTCCACAGGTCTTTTGTAAAGTAAGTGTCGAAGTGCCGACAGGCCGTGTTGGTGCAAGATATTTGTATACAATGATACAACATCTAACATAACCAATGTCATAGATTTATCCCATGGTATATCCGTGATGATATTAAGGATATGTTTAGTATCTCTTATAGTTTAAGGTAGATTGGTCACATAGGGTTGCAGATATGTGTCCACAAATACTGAGATTCTTTCAGTTGGGCCCCCAATGCCGGACACAATCGGCCCCCCTGGTGGAGCGGTGGCATTTTTATGAATCTTAGGTAATGTATATAAGCAAGGATACCTAGGCTTATCAATCAACAAATACCTATATTCGTCATCATTAAATAAACCTGATCTATTCCATTTCTTCAGTTCCTCATTGATTATTTTAGTAATTCCAAACACAGGGTTACTAGAAAGTTTTTTGTAACAATGTACATTATTCAATTGGCCCATGATCTCACCCTCATATATATCTTTCTCCATGACTACAATATTGCCACCCTTGTCCGCTTCCCTTATGATAATCCTATCATTGGAAACAAGTAGATTCAGTGCGGCACGTTCATTGGGTGTAAGGTTATCAACATGTGGCATTAACTTACGATGTTTCATAGTTTCCTCACATTTATCCAACTCTCTACTGATAACCTTATAAAAAGCATCAATGTTGTTTCCGCTAGTTAGTTGAGGAGTCCATTTGGACTTAGGTTTTAGACCACTATCTATGCTTAAGTTGGTACAGCATTCAAGGTCTTGTAATACTCTGTGTATTGTAATGGGATCATGTTCACTTTCTGTAATGAAAAGTAGTAAGGTGGTATCTCGAATGTCCTGTATAGATAAGTCACCCACAGTAACATCAGTTACAGTCTGTTTATTAACCATTGCATCCATGGCAAAAAACTTTTTCAGTTTCAGGTTCCTTACAAACGTATATAAATCAATTTTGACATTAGTTATATCACAGTTTGCAGTAGGACAAAAATTCATTCCTTTACACAGCACAGATATCATGTCATTAGAAAGAGTAGTATTAGACAGATTAATAACCTGTATCTCTTTCTCTGAGTTATTCATTGTTTGGCCTTGGTCCAGGAACGTGTGTGCATTCCCTCTCTCGTTCCTAGGTTTTCCTTTCCCCCTGCTCCCTCTCTTAGTCTTCCTCGGGAATCCTCTCTCTGCCTGATATTGTTTTCTTTGTTTCCAATGCGAATTCTTTGGACCTCCTTTAAAAAACTATTCCCAGTAACCATATTAGAAGCTCCATCTACAACTCCCTCATCTCCATTTTCAGACATGTTACTAGACGAGGCAGTACTGATAGCACTAAGTAAGGATGATCTACTCTCACCATGTTGTAAATCCTGTTTGATAATACTATCAAATTTTTTGGCGAAAGTAAAAACTCTTCCATTACGATAATCTATTTCATCCCGCTTTAATTTGCGAGCTTTCCTTTCCTTGATGTCATCCTCAAACTTACTAAGAACCTCCTCCAAGATAGTATAGTTTTTCTTCGTAGCTTCTGTTAATTTTAAGTCTGCTATTTCTTTCTCCAAAATATCAGCTTCTTCTGCCGTCTTTAATACCTTTCTCTCAGAATTCTCAATAAGTAAAATCATCAATCGCATGGAATTACCTATAAGTTCTTTCTCCCATAAAAGGAGCAAATCCTCATCTAAATTGTCATATGTTGGAAAGATTTGTGAACGGAGGACCCGTGGGATCCTCTCAAGTCTAATATACTCTTTCAATGTTGCTCCGTCCCACCATTTCGCAATCTCTGTCTTTTTAAGCCTCTCTAGCCTGACAAATTAGCCTTCAAACCCTCATTTGGCCTTGCATTTCCATGAGTTACAGCTTTATTTATAAATATAATTACAGATTGTTTCTTAGATTTCTTTATGTTTGGTTAATTTTGGGTAAATTATTGTACGGTTTTTCTAGCAGTCACAGGAACTTTACCCTTCTAATATGGCACTCATAGTAAGCGTATGCTGTCTCAGGTTGTGTGTTTGCTACTTCCCAACCCCTCCGTTGTCTATGTCGTTGCGGCTTTTGGCATAAATAGTGATTTCAAGATGGCGCAGACGCGAGACGCCACTGAACAAACGAGGAGTACTCTCCGTCAATGTCTAGGACGAATAAGGTAATAATTTGTGAAATATCATGTCTAGTACTTGGATTTATGTGTAAAAAATGCATAGTAGAATGTAGGGGACATACTTTAGGCTCTAATGAGTGGATTATATTTACGGTTTTGAGTAGGGTATGATTACAAATTGAGCTCTTAGTAATATGGGGGTCAATTCATGCTAATTGTGAATGGTTCAGCCTGCGCTTACTTACATTAAGATATCGAGAGAACAGAGATGAAGATAGGTTGTTTTTAACCCAGAACTGAATTACAAATATTGGCTTTTATGGAGGTATTTGATAGACATGGCCGCCTTATTATTATTATTTTTTTGCTTATAGTTTGTATTAATACTGGCATATGGACCTAGCCGGTAATTGTTGTTTGTAAAATTAATAAATTATCGCTCATTTTGATATTCTTTTGATGATCTTAAAAGATAGGAAACGCATTACTGTTGTTGTGTTCCTTCCAGGATATACGGTCTACTGTGATAATACAGTTTGATGTTTTATGGAATTTACGACTATTTAGCTGCAAATAATGGTTACTAGTGGTGAGTTGTTTTATATAGTGTGTTATGAAGTGCACTAAGAGGTTGGGTAATTTTGTTTCTTTTCTTTTCTATTAAAGTTTTCACTATAATAATGCTGTACCTAGGATTAGGTGACCATATATGCACTGAATGGTGTACCTTTCTTTTGTCTTTCTTCTGCCATTTTTGTCTTAGATCAATAGAAACATGCTCCGTTCCTGTCTTATACAAGACATTCCAATTAAGTTTGCTTCACACTGTTGGTACATTCGGGGAAATAATCACCTTTGTAACCAGACATTAGAGTTGTGCTATATTTGTTGTAATATGGCTGCTCTGTCTCTGTTTTAGCCCTGATGAAGTCTATGGTGAAAGCCTTATAGACGAAACACGTGTTGGCATGCTTTGTGGCTACGTCTGTTGTAACGAAGACTGAAATACGGATGTATTTTCATCAAGATTTGGAATAAAGCAAAGAAGAACTGATCTACGACTACTATTTGGACTTATATGTGCTTTATTATAGTGTTTTTGCTAAGGATATTGATTTTAGGTTGTTTTGTCGGTGTGGACCTAGGTCTGCATTTTTTACAACGTGGGGTGGTCGTTGTACAATAACCTTTGAGCATATACACTTGTACAAATACTGTTACTGTGTAACCTTGTACATAACCCTGCGCAAAATCTCCCAACTGCCTCCATTTCGTTAAGTAGATCACATAAACATGCAGCCAGCAACTGTGTGCTGGATAGAATAGATACCCTCATTAGCGAATGTGAGGGCATCCTAGAAGCAGAACCAACAGTGCCCCACATTAACGGCCAACCCCCCCTAATGCCATCAGCCCTCCCCATCCAACTACCATCCCCACAATGTTGCACAAGCATTCTCGAAAGGGAACTCTGACTATAGTAAGGTCACACTAGCGGTGAATATAGTAGGACAAGTGAGGGACCTCCACCTCTCAAAATACCCCACTTGCACTGATGAGTGTCAACCTGGCCCCTCTATCTCCTGTGTAAATAGATTCGCACCATTGGCGGACATGCCTGACATCCTTACAGACGAAGTGCCCCAGTCATCTCGCACACCGCCAATAGAGCGTAATGAAGAGCAAATTCTGTTATTACATGATACTCCTCAGCTCATCAACACCCTTAGGTCTGAGATAGTAATCATGAAACATATGATTTAAGAACTCACTGCCCTGGTTAAATACCTTCTTCCAAAGGACCTACCTGGTCAGCAGCATACGAGCCCCTTGCCTGTCCACTGTCTACAACCACATTTGGTCAGTAGGTTGACTATTAACGAAAGGGGTTCATCAGGCTGTGGTTCTCCTTCACCCCTCTTACCATCTCCTAAATATATTCCCCCAATATCTAAGACTGACCACTCAAACAATTTCAAAGCTAACATATCTAAAGACCACCATAATTTAGCTGCCCCCCGGTCCCCCACAAACCATGCCGGACCTTTTAGCTTATTATCGACATCGCGCCCCCCGCGAAAGTCCATCAACAGAGATATCACCCAGGTACTCCCCCCTGCCACATGTTCCTAAAACTTTTATGGTCAATGTTCCTAGGCTCGGCCCAAAGAGCGGTCCCGAAAGCGAAGATTCCTTAACTAATAAAGCCATACACTGGATCGGCCAAGTCAGGGGCTGCCGCTCAGTGATACGAGAGGACATCATTAGGGCCCGGAGATGCACGTCCCCCGCCCAACCCCTGGACTGTATCGAGCTTACCATGTCTAAGGCCGAAAATCTCCTTGTACTCGAGCACCGTCCCTGCCCCCCCGGCACTTCATCTATACAGTTCAGGCGGTTTCCTACAACTATAGGGGGTAGGCCATTTGCCATGCAATCACCCACTATCCCAAGGGAAGGGACATCTCTGGAAGCCATCGATTGACTACAATGCGAACTCCAACTGCATCAGGAACCAAACACCATCCCCTCAAACACCAAGTGCGGCCCTCATAACACCCTATCCCCTCGCATCGATCTCGAGCCATTTACAGATAACCTGGGGACGAAGGGCCCAAGTAACCCCCCCGCTGACATTCAGAGGACCCAGGAGGTAGAACCTCTCATACCCCCAGATCCCATTGCACTGCCCTATGCCCTATGCCCTAGTGCCACTTAGCCAACTCACTCTTAGTAAAACTACCATCTCTGCCCCGGCCTTATACCACCATCAGCTGAAGATTATATCTTGGAACATGGCAGGGCTAAGCAGCAAATTGCCACTCCCCTACTGGAACGAATTGATAGAGGGATTTGACATCTGTATCTTTCAGGAGACTTGGAGCTTGGCCCCACTATATAAGCCAGGCTATATTTGTTTCTGTTCGCCAGCTACCACCATAGGGAGAGGGCGCCCTTCAGGGGGATCGATTATCTGGGTGAACATCGCCTTGGGCTGCCGAACCATCTTGCAGCCAACCCTGAGCCCTGACATCTTGAGGCTCACCATCAAGGGACCCCGGGGGGCAGCTTAGACCTGTTCAATGTTTACATTAGAGGGACCAATGGGGATAAAACATTGCCTATTGTTACGACACTGGAACAAATGTTAGCTAGTTGCCCGCCCCATTCTAGAATTGTGGTTGCAGGGGATTTTAATTGTACCTTTGAGCCTCGGAGTATAGAGGACATGCTGGGGGTCGAGGATGACGATAGAAAATGAGCTGTCACCCCATTAAATGTACCCCCCATCAAAAGATGGACCGGGCTAGCAATCCAACTCAACGCACTTACTATGGAGTTCGGCCTGAGGGCAGCCAATGGCAGAACTCTTTCAGACACCCAGGGGGCAAACACCTTCAACAGTTAGTTGCCCTTCACGCATTGACTACATCTTATTAGATGTAAGGCTCTGGGGAAATATGATTGATATGTTTGTGGGCACTACCACTGATAGTGACCACAACCCCCTCTGTACGAGTATGAAGACCCCGTGGGATGTCCCTTGCCACTCTCAGAGCACTCGGATGTTAACCTCTAAAGAGGTTGTTCCCTGAAACTGCAAAAGGTTTTTAAAGTGGCGTAAGGTCTCCTTGCAAGACTCTAAAATAGTGGGTATCCGGCAAGTCCTGACCATGAATACGCTAGAGCTCCAGGCTGCAGTCATAGACTCAGGTGGGCTGGCAGAAGTCTCTATTATCCACTCATGCACAATGGAACAGCTGAGTGCATACTTCCAAGCACCCAATAAGCATAGCAACTCGAGCGTGCCTTTAAAAAGCCTGCACCCATGGTATACGAAAGAATGCAGGCTCAAAAGGCAGGCCTTAGCTCTAGCAATTAGAAGTAAGAACTGTCCTCTGACTAAGACAGCAAGAAAGGAGTATAGAGCTGCCCTGCACCAAGCAAAGATTAAGTGGGATGAATCGCACTGGCAGGATTTGAAGGATGCCAGTCTGGCAAAAGACACTAATCTATTTTGGACCCTAGTGAGCCGGGGCAATAATAAGGAGTCAGGCACACTTCCTAATCACTTTCCAAGCCAAGACTGGCACGACCACTTTGGGAAACTTTATTCCGCTACAGAGGACACATGTCTGGAGGGGCCATGTGACCCCCTAGACATTCCTCCAGCTGGGAATGCTAGTGAACCCTTTTCCTTGGCCGAAATAGAAGCCGCGATAAGGAAGATAGTTCCTGCTAAAGCTCCTGGACCAGATGGCCTGCCTGGAGATCTATTTCTCGCAGACCCTACAAATTGGTCACGTTATATTCGGCTACTTATCAATGCCATAGCCGATGGCTGCCCAGTGCCAGAATCCTGGAAGGGCGCAGAGGTGGTCCCGATCTATAAAAAGGGCGCTAGAGAGGACCCCTCAAACTACAGACCAATCAGTCTGTTTGACGCAATGCAGAAGGTATTTGGTAGAGTCTTGCTACAGAGGATCCAATCTTGGGCAGAGGAGGAAGATGTCCTCTCCCAATACCAGACTGGCTTTAGGGCCAGCACTGGAACGATCGACCAGGTACTCAGGCTACTCCTTATACACTGGAAAGTCGTGGTGATCAGCAAGGGCAGTCTTTATCTTGCATTCATCGATTTAAAGACTGCCTTTGTTCTGGTACCCAGGAATAGGTTGTGGCAGATACTTAGAGATATGGGCATCCCTCCCCTAATCCTTAATTTATTGGTCCGGCTTCATGAGGGCAATTATGCACAGGTGAGATGGGGGACCCAAGGCCAGCTGACGGAACAGATTCCCGCTGACAGGGGAGTCCGCCAGGGCTGTGTCATGGCCTCCACCCTGTTCTCCTTATATGTGAACGGGGTGGTGAGCTTCTTGCAAGAAGACCCAGCTGATGCCCCAGCCCTGGCGGGCGATAAGGTACCGACTCTCCTGTTTGCCGACGACACCCTGTTGGTGTCGAAGACCCCAGTCGGGCTACAAAAACTATTGAACAGGTATCAATCCTTCTGTGACTCCCGGGGGTTGGTCATCAATACCTCAAAAACCAAGTTCATGATATGCAACCCCCATAAATCCTTTAGAAACAACCTTATGCTAAATGGGACCTTTCTGGAGAGAGTCAGTACTTTTGACTACCTTGGTATTCGACTCTCAGACAAAATGCTGTGGAGGCCCCATTTAGCTAAGATGCTCATGAGCCACAAACGTGTGGTCGGGGCACTAGGTAAAGAACATCACTCCTCACACAGCAGGCCAGTTGCCCTGTCCCTCACGGTTTATGATGCCAAGGCGGTCAGCTCAGCCCTTTATGGAGCAGAGCTATGGGGGTTTGACAATGTAGACGACATCTGCAGATCTGAGCACAAGTTTTTGAGGGACCTGGTGAAGCTCCCCCTCAATGTCCCACTAACACCTTTAATGTATGACATCTGTAGGCAGTCGTTCAGAGACATTGCCAAGCTGCGCCCATTGCTTTTCTGGGCCCGCTTAAGGCGCACTCCTGAACTCATTAAATACGCCACAGCACTAACTGAGGTGATGAGCCTAGATGCTGATCACAGAGTTAACTGGAAATCCAACGTCAGGAAAACCTTGACAGTTCTGGGCCTTAAGGAATCCTGGGACAGCCAAATCCCCCCTAACAAGGCAGAGCTTAAACGCGCATACTGGGATTGGATAGATAGCCAGGAACTTAGCAAGCCAAATGTGGGGAGGCTAACGGAGAAGTTTTACAATCATAAGCAGAGCAGAAGCCTTGAGCCATATCTGGACATAATCCAGGTACCACGAGATACGGCATTGTATATCCACTTCAGGCTTGGCACACTTCCTGTCCATGCATTAACAACAAAATGGCGTCCCCCCAAACAGACAACAGAGGTTGCCCTTGCTGCAGAGCCCCGCTGGAGTGTGTTTCCCATGTCATGTTTGCCTGCCCAGCGTATAAATCCGCAAGGTCCAAATGGCTAAAACCAATCTGCAGACAAATGGTCACCCTCGACCATCGGGTTGCTCTGCACATTCTGAAGTCTGACGCAAGAGCTCTCTTCGCTTGTGGGGTGGCTAAGTTTCTAAGCCATGCTTGGATAGTCAGACAAAAAGCCTTGCGTGGGGTGGCCTAACCCCATATTCTAGGTCACAAGGAGAAATCACCCCAACCCAAGATAGCCTCCTCACTATGAAAACCATACTCTATGCACTGGCACTTTACGCAAGCCCTATTGGGTTGGACTGTTACGACTGCACTTTTTAACTGTTCTTATCCAAACTATCCATGATTTTACCAATGAACTTTTAGAAATTTTTATTGTATTGTTTTGTTGATAACTATTTTATGCTTTGTGGTGCATTAACATGTTCATATGTCCCGACCGAGCACATTCTTCTGATTATCTATGTATCACATGATAATTTGTATTATCTTAATTCTTTACCTGTTTATAAATGTTGCTTGATGCTTTTATGATACTAGTTATCGAAATAAAGCAATTAATTGAATTGAATTGAATTAGGCATTGCCCCCGGGACCTGGCCCACCCGGGGGCTTAAAGAAAACAAAGTGCTGAAGCCGGCGCTTCGTTTAAAAAAAAATTTGGCCTAATTAGCGCACCCAGCGTGAATTCGGATGGTTTTTAAAAAAAAAAAAATGCTTTTTTTGGGCCTGATCACAGAGTTAACTGGAAATCCAACGTCAGGAAAACCTTGACAGTTCTGGGCCTTAAGGAATCCTGGGACAGCCAAATCCCCCCTAACAAGGCAGAGCTTAAACGCGCATACTGGGATTGGATAGATAGCCAGGAACTTAGCAAGCCAAATGTGGGGAGGCTAACGGAGAAGTTTTACAATCATAAGCAGAGCAGAAGCCTTGAGCCATATCTGGACATAATCCAGGTACCACGAGATAGGGCATTGTATATCCACTTCAGGCTTGGCACACTTCCTGTCCATGCATTAACAACAAAATGGCGTCCCCCCAACAGACAACAGAAGGTTGCCCTTGCTGCAGAGCCCCGCTGGAGTGTGTTTCCCATGTCATGTTTGCCTGCCCAGCGTATAAATCCGCAAGGTCCAAATGGCTAAAACCAATCTGCAGACAAATGGTCACCCTCGACCATCGGGTTGCTCTGCACATTCTGAAGTCTGACGCAAGAGCTCTCTTCGCTTGTGGGGTGGCTAAGTTTCTAAGCCATGCTTGGATAGTCAGACAAAAAGCCTTGCGTGGGGTGGCCTAACCCCATATTCTAGGTCACAAGGAGAAATCACCCCAACCCAAGATAGCCTCCTCACTATGAAAACCATACTCTATGCACTGGCACTTTACGCAAGCCCTATTGGGTTGGACTGTTACGACTGCACTATTTAACTGTTCTTATCCAAACTATCCATGATTTTACCAATGAACTTTTAGAAATTTTTATTGTATTGTTTTGTTGATAACTATTTTATGCTTTGTGGTGCATTAACATGTTCATATGTCCCGACCGAGCACATTCTTCTGATTATCTATGTATCACATGATAATTTGTATTATCTTAATTCTTTATCTTTTTATAAATGTTGCTTGATGCTTTTATGATACTAGTTATCGAAATAAAGCAATTAATTGAATTGAATTGAATTAGGCATTGCCCCCGGGACCTGGCCCACCCGGGGGCTTAAAGAAAACAAAGTGCTGGAGCCGGCGCTTCGTTTAAAAAAAAATTTGGCCTGATTAGCGCACCCAGCGTGAATTCGGATGTTTTTATTTTTATTTTTTAAAAATGCTTTTTTTGGGCCTGGGGGTCCTTGTGGGACCCCCTGAGCAGGCCTAGGGGGCAGGGTGTTTCTACCCTGCCCCCTTTTCTTGTTTTTCATCTGTTTTTCACCCTTTTTCTTGTGACTCGGTTACCGAGTCACAAGATGGCTGCCAACACATTCTGGTTTGGAGTGTTGACAGTCAATCAGAGTGAAGCTCGTGCCCGGGAGGGTTCGCGAATCCTCCTCGGTGCTCAGATATCGATATTTTAATTTTTTTAATTTCTCAGGAACTACTGAACGGATTTACACCATTTAAACAAAGCACGCTTTCTAGACCAAGACCTACCTTTTTGCCAAATTTGGTGCAATTCCGTTCAGCAGTTCGGGCTGTAGCTTTGTCTAAAGTTTCCTATGTAAATTAACATGGAGAAAACGCATTTTGAGACCCCCCTTTTTTTCGGCCCCCGCTTGACGAATCACCCCAAAACTTTCAAGAAAGGAGCTGACCAGAGTGCCCCATTAGTTTTGAAAATTTCGCAAAGATTCATCAACCGGTGCCAAAGATATTGGCAAATCAAAAAATGCTTTTCCTATGGAAACTAGGTCCTAATTATAACTACCTACTGGCGACCGCCAGTAGGTAATATATATATATATATATTCACTGAAAAAACCATAGGTTTCAGGGACGTTATAGTTAGTTGGACATTTCACTCGTACAAAACCATAGAAATTTCCCCGTTATAGTTAGTTCACCTAACTATAACTCGCGCCCCCGCAATGCACTGCTGATGACGTCACATATTACATCATTCATGACATGGTCAGTGACATCACTGATGACATCACTGATGACATCTCAAATGACATCACTGATGACATCATCCACGTGATAATCTGATGCACCTTCTCACACTCTAATATAACCTTTGATACACCCACTTAAAAATGCAGACTACCATTTTCGAAACCATAGACACACCAATACCAGTTACTACATACCCACTTACTGATTCCTATGGCTATACACATGTCCACTCATTCACCCATACAGTTACTCATACATGCAGTCACTCATGCAGTCACTCATCAATAGAGCTCTATCATATGCACTCATACAGCTATACAGACACTCACACACCACCACTCACCCACAGAGTTACTCACACACCTAGTCACTCATGCAAATAATCAATCACACTTCCATTTACTCACCTATACAGTTATACACACTTCACTTATTCATAGAGATACTAACACATACTTACTCTCTTCTACAATCACTGACACAAGCATACACTCATCCATACAGATATTCTCACATTCACTCACTCTCACATATAATCATTTATATACTTCAACACTCAAATATACTGCCTTTCACATATGTAGTTACTCACACATGTACAACTAAGATGTCCATTAACTCACCAACACAACTATACACACACTCACCCACCTATACAGCCCTTCACTGATGCACTCTTGTACCCATACACCCAGTCAATCAGCCACTCACACATCTATGCACAGAGTCCTACCCCCCCACCCACCCACACAGACACTCAGGCACCCATGCAGATACTCAGACAACCAAACAATAACCCATATAGACACTCATGTAGCTACTCACCAACCCATGTGGCCGCTTACACACCAACTAAGAAACTGATGCAGACATTTACACAGTTTTCTCACTAACCCATGCATTCAGTAAGATACACTTAATCAGTCACTTATACAATCAGTCACACATCTACTAAATCATCCATACACACACTCATACACCCAGTCATTCTTCAATACACCTTGGCATATATATAAAACATATTTAAACTTTACAGAAACACACAGTCATTGGATGATGTCATCAGTGATGTCATCAGTGATGTCATTTGAGATGTCATCAGTGATGTCATCAGTGATGTCACTGACCATGTCATGAATGATGTAATATGTGACGTCATCAGCAGTGCATTGCGGGGGCGCGAGTTATAGTTAGGTGAACTAACTATAACGGGGGAATTTCTATGGTTTTGTACGAGTGAAATGTCCAACTAACTATAACATCCCTGAAACCTATGGTTTTTTCAGTGAATTTCTAAGGTTTTTTAAATGCTAATTTCTAACTATAACGGGCCTGAAACCTATGGTTTTTTCAGTGAATTTCAAAGGTTTTTTAAATGCTAATTTCTAACTATAACGTCCCTGAAACCTATGGTTTTTTCAGTGAATATAAGACTCTGCATCGGCACTTACATGTAGCTACAAAAATCTTCCAATAAACACAAGGGCTCTTTTTAGAGCCACCTAACAACCCAACATATAATTTAGTTTTTGCAAAAAATATATTAATTTTTTTTGCTTGGAGTCGCGTACCCAACGCGTTCACACTAGGGGCCGCGCACCCATCGCGTTCACACTAGGGTCCATGCTCAGAACCGCGCACCCAGCGCGTTCGCACTAGGGGCCGTGCTGAGAGCCGCGCACCCTTCGTGTTCACACGGGGCGCCGTGCTGAGAGCCGCGCACCCATCGCGTTCACACTAGGGGCCGCGCTGAGAGCTGCGCACCCTTCATGTTCACACTGGGGGCCACGCTGAGAGCCGCGCTAGGGTCGCGACTGCAATTTTTTTTTTTTTTAAAGTCGTCCACTTTTACTAATTTACATTCGCCTCGGGGACCCCATCCCCCAAGGCATATCACATGTTCTTTTTTTTTTTTTTTAAAAGCAGAAACGGGAGGAGGGCCACGTGGCCCCCCGCCTTGAGGCCTCTATTTGCCCCTGGGGACCCCATCCCCCGGGGCCGGCCTTTATTGTTTTAAATTTTTTTTTGTTGTTTATTTGGGGAGGTGGGCCGCGTGGCCCCCTCCCGGGCCACTTCTAGCCCCGGGGACCCCATCCCCCAGGGCAGGCCCTATCCGTTGGGGACCGTGGGGGGACCCCAATTCCCCCACGGTCCCACCGGCTCCCCGCGTCCTGCGTGAGCCGGCATTGCATTTCCCAATGGGGAGCTGCTAACATGCAGCTCCCCGTATGGAAAAGCAATATGCTTTGAATTTTGGAAGAGAGAGCAGGTTTCCCTGCTCTCGCTTCCAAAATCCAAAGCAAGTTTGCTACGGTAGGGCGGTGCTCCCACCATAGCAAACAGCAGTGTCCCGGGGGTGGGCACCCCGGGACACTGCAGGAGCCGGCCCTGGGAGGTGGCGGTCCCCAGGGCCACCAAGGGCTCCAGGAGGGGGGCCACGTGGCCCCCCTCCCAATATGATTGAAGCCCCGGGGAGGTGGCGGTCCCCAGGGCTGCGGGGGCCCCCGTGGGCCCCCGCTAATATATTTTTGCGATGCCCCGAGACCTGGCCCACCCGGGGACCTCAATTAAATGAAGCACAGAAGGCCGCGCTTCATTTTTAAAAATTTCAGCCGGATTCGCGACCCCAGCGCGAATTTGGCCGATTTCTTTTTTTTTTTTAAATGCTATTTTTGGCCCTGGGGGTCCTTGTGGGACGCCCTGAGCAGGCCTAGGGGGTCAGGGTGTTTCTACCCTGCCCCCTATTCTTTTTTTTCACCTTTGTTTTTCTGTTTTCTTGTGACTCGGTTCTACCGAGTCACAAGATGGCTGCCAACACTTCCTGGTTTCGAGTGTTGGCAGCCAATTAAAATGAAGCTCGTGGTCGGGAGTGTTCGCGGATCCACCGCGCCCCTACATATCGATATTTGTTTTTTTACAAGTGCGGATCACATCCTCAAAGGAGCAGGTCACACTCCGACGTGTCCGCGTGCAACCACAACCCATGCCTTACAATACACGCAGCAGACCAACAATGCACCAGGCCACAAAATAAGTCCGCAAGCACACATCACCCAAGTCAAAAGCAAAACAGGCCCCAAAAAGCACACAATCCAAAGGCACCCCGTCTCAAGGGGAGAAGGCTACATGAAATCAGAGGTGCAGGGGCAATTCCCCCACAATGCAGCCACACACATAGCAATCACAGAACATCAGCAATCAAGGCAATGTGGTACAAAACTCCCCTCATACGCGTTGTGTGTCCGGTGTGTATGGCGGGGTGATGGCTGCATGGCTGTGTGCCCTTGACACATCAGACTGCGTAGGTGATGGGGCTGCATCAGATGTCGTCCAGCACCTATGCAAAAACAATGTCTGGCTCACAGAGGCGGAGCTTGCCAAAGGGATACAACCCCATTGCACATGCGACAGTCAGTTCTTCCCTGTGTTGGGACGAGGCTCATTGTGGCACACGAGTGGACAATCTTTACAACACACCTCACAGTTAGACACCAGTGGAGTGACATAGGCTTTATTGGCATGTGCGTGTCAGTACGGACGAGGCAACGGCCACAACAGGCACGGACATGCTTAAGACACTTACACGCAGCATGGGTACATGTCGAGGGGCAGATGATGTTGGGGCTCAAATGGACAATATTGATCACATATGGCAACGCTCACAGCCCACCTTGCCTTGCTGGACGAGTCATGTGTTGTTTGGCATCTGCACAGTGCCCCGTGTGAGGGGGCACGACTGACTGTACGTGGGGTCTGCATGGTGCTCTGCCTCCGGGGTGCGGCAATTGTCTGCTCTGCCGACAGTGATCAGGTGTGAGGGTCTGACAGGTTCGCATGTGGTGCTACATCGGCATGTGTGTGCTCTCACCCAGCAGCGTGTCCCAATTGGCAACGTTGCGAAACGACGCTGTGTTGCTCGGACCATGGACCTGCGTCGCCTTGGACAGGTGTGTGTGCACACGCGTTATTCCACGCACATGCATCCAGAGCCCGACCGACGGGAGACGTGTGCTCTGTTTTGGTGGGATATGTGAGCAATCCCCACTGTGCAACAAGTTGTTGGGCCATGTGCTGTGGGTGGCAATAGGATGTGGCTGCAGGTACGTAGTTACTCGTCCATGAATGCCCGTGCAGCTTCATGTGCAATGTGTTCCAATAGTACGTCGTTGTCGTGTTCAAGGAATACCAGGGTGAGCCAATCCATTAGGTGGTCCGGGCAGGTGTGCTCAGCCCACGCCGTGTCACTGATCCGCAACACAGCCCAATAGGGAAGTGCCTCGATGTGGTCACTGCAGACGAGGAATTGTGCCATCTCACATGCACAACTACCAATACATACGCAGTATGTCAAGGCATCCCATGCACGGCTGTCTCGGTTACACTCCTGTTCGTGATCCAACAGGGGGCGCAAACACAAGTCATAGTCCAATTCATCAACAGTTGTGTTGGATAGGCAGAGATCCATGGGACACTCGAATGTGCATGTTCGGCAGTGGAACAAGGGCTGGAAGCAGGTGATGTGGGCAATGCGGAAGCTGAGCCTGTAACTGATCCGCAGCACTGCCAGTGGCAGTGCGCCCAGTAAATGCAGCATACGTGCATGGTACTGTTCCACGTGACGGGTGTTGTGCATGTGCCCGGTATGGCCTGCCATTGTGTTGGTGCATCTCGTGAACAGGCACTCTTCTGGACTGCGGCTGTTGTGTGGAGGATATGCCACAGCTCTGAGCAATAATTTGAATGTGTGTGCAACGTTGTGGGACATGGGTTGCTGTTTCCGTGGGTGTCAAGGCCTTCCCATGCGGGGGTACCACAGGCAGGGGCTTCTATGTGTGGGCTGTGGATAAGTCGGATGGTTTATTTGCGGAATGCGTGGTGTGGGAGTCGTCCCCATCTGCCATTGTATCTCTATCAGGGTGTTCCAGGCGCATTCGGGACCAAGGTCAGAGGTGCAGGTGTCCTCCCGGCTTCTGCATTGGGACAATGGTGCTTTCATCCCTGATGTTTGTCCCACTACTACTTTCGTTTTGGGAATGTGATGTGGCTTTGGCGCTGAGATTGGGACATGGCCTTGGGCTCATGGTGTACGGATGGCGATGCACACACATATGTTGGCATGTGGAGCCAGGTGCCCGTGCGTCCTTGCGCTGCTTGTGCTATCTCACGCCATCTCTCTCCCTCGCTCTCTCCCTCTGTTTCGTTTGTTGCGCGCATGGCTAGGACTCATCCTAGGGGTTGTTTCTGCTTTTGTTTGTGTGGTGTTTTGTGTTGTGGTTGCATTGTTGTATGACTGATTCTCCATTTACTGGTCACGCATGTATGTTTATTTTGCTGCTTGTGCGACATCAGGCAAGATGTTTGTTTTGGGGTTGGTGGTGTTGGTGTGCAATTTCTTAGTCCGGTGTTGGGGGTGGTGCCGGGGGGGGTGGGGGTGTTCCGGGTGTGGGATGGGGTCCTGGGGTGTTGGCGGTGGGTGTTGTGGCCCTGTTGGGTGTCCGGGCCGCATGATGAGTTGCTCCATGGCCTCTGTTGCCTTTCGGATGTCGCCCTGGGCTGTGCTTCCTTTTGTGGTGCTGGCTGCCGTCCAACTTTACACCAGGTCAGAGCAGGTGTAAATTTCCTGGTGCTAACGCGCCTTATTGCCCGTTTTGTGTTTTTATCAGGGATGTGGCTGGTCGTTGTGAATGTTGAGGTGTGCTGTTGTCTCAGCTTTTGTCACGGGAACGCCTACTCTGCATCTCATTAGCGATATTTGCGAGGGTCATCTGTGGCGATGTTTTTTGAGGCTGCTATCGTGGGTATACTTGTGCTGTGGGCTGTTAACACCGGCTTGTGAATGGGGGGGTAAATTTATCACGAGTTTGGCTGCGATAAAGTGCCGTTAATTCGGCGATGGCTCCTTATAAATATGTCACTTAATCTTTCCCCCCTCTCCATCTCCATGTCGGTGGTTTTTGTTGCTGTCTAACAGTTGATCTGTACTTGCTTATGTACATCCACAATGAAATGTAAGCCTGTACCATATTTTTGCTAATATGGTGCAGCGTTATGCTTGCTAAGTTGCCGATAGAAGTGTTAAACTAATAAGGGTAACGTTTACATGTGCCATTTAGTTGAGAATATCACTTAAGTATACAGATAACAATTTTACAAAATAGTATCTACAAAGTTATCTGTAGTGGGTTGCAGAGGAAGTGGCGTGGGACGGTGGGGTGCATGGGACGGGGGGGCGGGGGGCGAGGGGAAAAGTAGGAGGTAGTGGAGTCACATATAAAATGGGAAGGTGAATCTTAATAATTCAATAAATACGTGCTGTATGTCGGATGACATCCTGCCACCCTACTGCCACCCTACTGTTCCCTTATTCCGCTCCAGTACCATGCAGCATTTCCTCTGCAAGCCGCCACAGGAACTTATATAATTGTATGTGATTATTTTGACATATTGAACAGATATAACAAATAATTGAAACTTTTTTTTCATTTGCAGAAAATTATTTTGTTTGGATTAAAAATTGAAAATGCCTAGAAGAACTGAAAAAAAAGGAAAAACAAAAAGGCAATCTACTTAAAGAAAAGTCAAAAATGCGCATTACAAGAAAATGAGAGTACTTCAAAAATTGTTTCTCTGGTAAAAACACTAGACAATTTCTAAAAAAAGTACTACGAACATTTAATGAAAATAACACCACACAAAGGAAAAATAAAAAAAATTCAAGTAAGGAGAAGCAGACTTCGACTTCAAATTGCAAGAAAAAAAAACATGATAAGGAAAGAGTATTTGTTACCCGTAGACAAAAACAATTTCAAGAAATTGGTCAAAGAGTTTTTGGAAATAGAGTAATTTAGAATTTAATAAAAGGATGCCGCAAATATAAAAAGAAAGTGCTGCAATTGAAACAGAAACAGCGTGTTGAAAGCATAGTGGATACTGCTTTTAAGTTAAAACAAAAAATATTCATTTTCATTTTGAAGAGGATGAAAGTGTTGGATAAAACAATGAAGATTCTGAAAGACAAAAGTAAAAAAAAAAGACGTGTGAACAGAAGCAACTTTTGTAAAATCTTCAGTGGAAAATGGAAACATACATCTAATAGTGAACCTTTTTTTAATGAAGAGAGTTACTTCCAAGAAAATAGTTTACCATTTGCAGTTCATACTGGAGGTCGTTGCTACGAAGTTCAGAATGGTTGTCCTGTTGCAAAAGAGGAAATGGTTACTATTAGTGCAGAACAGTTAATAGCTGAATAAGTGCAAGGGAAACGCACACAAGACATCAGGACCCTGCTAGACAACGGAGAAACAGCAGCCCTCATCCTCCTGGACCTATCAGCCGCCTTCGACACGGTCTGCCACCACACACTACGAACACGCCTTCACGACGCCGGGATCCAAGAGAAGGCCCTGGACTGGACCACATCCTTCCTTTCCGGCAGAACACAAAGCGTCTGCCTCGCCCCCTTCCGATCCAAGGCCACCAAGATCATCTGCGGCGTACCCCAAGGCTCCTCCCTCAGCCCAACGCTGTTCAACATCTACATGGCACCCCTCGCTCACGTCGCCCGACATTTCAACCTCAACATCATCTCCTACGCCGACGACACCCAGCTGATCCTCTCCCTCACCAAAGACCCTCACACGGCCAAAGCCCACCTCCACGAAGGAATGAAGGCCGTCGCCGAATGGATGAGGACCAGCCGCCTGAAGCTGAACTCGGACAAGACGGAGGTCCTCATCCTTGGTTCCAACCCTTCAGCCTGGGACGACTCCTGGTGGCCAACATCACTGGGAACAGCCCCGCCACCCACCGACCACGTACGCAACCTAGGGGTCATCCTCGACCCCACCCTCTCCATGACTAAGCAGGTCAACGCCGTTTCCTCATCCTGCTTCAACATCCTCCGAATGCTCCGCAGGATCTTCAAGTGGATCCCCACCGAAACAAGAAAAACAGTCACCCAGGCCCTCGTCACCAGCAGGCTGGACTACGGAAACGCCCTCTACGCAGGAACGACGGCTAAGCTCCTGAGACGGCTGCAACGCATCCAGAACACCTCTGCACGTCTTATCCTCGACATCCCCCGATGCAGCCACATCACACCCCACCTGAGAGACCTGCACTGGCTCCCTGTCAACAAGAGGATAACCTTCAAGCTCCTCACCCACGCACACAAAGCACTCCACAACTCCGGACCAGCCTACCTCAACAGACGACTCAGCTTCTACACCCCCACCCGCCAGCTCCGCTCGACCAGCCTCGCCCTCGCCACAGTCCCCCGCATCCGGAAAACGACCGCCGGCGGCAGATCCTTCTCCCACCTCGCCGCCAAGACCTGGAACACCCTCCCCACCAACCTCCGACAGACCCAAGACCTACTGGCCTTCAGAAGACTCCTCAAGACCTGGCTCTTCGATCAGTAGCAGCACCACCCCCCTCTTCCCCCAGCGCCTTGAGACCCTCGCGGGTATGTAGTGCGCTTTATAAGTGACATGATTGATTGATTGATTGAAGCTCCTGTGTATAAGTGGGGTTGTAGCAGTATTTGAAGTATTC